>OZ024722.1:31132476-32332476 GCA_964016875.1 Fallopia convolvulus
GAGATTGATGAGGCAGGACCGAGGTTCCCTCCTCGCTAGGAATAAAGCCGACAAGTTATCATGATTCGGCCCATCCCCGAGTTCACGACTGCGAATCGTGTAGGCGCACAACAGCCGCCAAGCGTTCGGGAACAACTGTGCGGGACAGATCCGCATGACCCACAAGTATTCGACAATATGTTGGGCCAGAGGCAGCCTGAAACTCGCCTGAAGACTGAAGAGGTGCACGACCACACACCTTTCGTAGGACGCCAAGGGCCGGCCCCCCTCTTCGGGAAGTGACAGCTCAACTCCCTCGGGCCAGGCGAATTCTTTGGCAATCTTCACGAGATCTTCACGCTTGAGTTCGGTGGCCATTCCCTCGGACAGATAGGCCTCAAGGGTACCCGGGGTCATGGGAATCCATTCTTCGACGACAGGCGGAACACGAGACATGGCATCAGTAATATACGCCGCAGGGAAGCTCGGGGGCACGTAGGGGGAGGCGCCGAGGTCGTTCCCGCATCCGGCCGCACCTCAACCTCAGTAACAACCTCGTCTGGGGTGGAAGACGAAGCCATTTCAACACCCGACGACGTTCGAAGGTGGGAGAAGCGCGAATTGATAGAAGCCTCGGAATCGCTTAAAGAAGGCTCGCTGAAAACCAGCGAAGGGGACCTCGGGTTCTGGGAGTCGCTAAGTTCTAGGCTTCCCACGGACTCCGAAACCTCCTCGTAAAAACCCTCTTGAACTCTGAAAGCGAAGCCGGGCGGAGGGCTCACAGAGGCTCTCCTAGGCATGAAAAGAACGACGTCCAGGCCGCGGAAGGCTAACACCTGGAAAAGAAAGAAGTGTTGAGACATCGGGCAAAATAACCAAGGAAAAATAATGCGAGGTCATGACCTCGAAGGGAAATGAACGCGAGGTTACGACGGCAAAAGGGAGAACAAGACGAGGTCATGACAACGTCTGGAAGAAAGAGAATTCGAGGTCATAAGAGACGAAAAGCCACGTGGCACCCTAGGGGTCACTCTGACAAGATAGGACGGCGATGGAGAAGTCGAAGCGCCAAAAAGAGGAAAGAGAAGGAGAAATGGAGGCCAGCGGTGGAAAGCAGCGGCGGAGACCCTAACGTCCCATCAATCAGCCGTCAAGACGTTTGGGTTTCCGAGGGTCTTGAAATTCAAAACCGCCGAAAGAAAGCGCAGAGGCCCGGCCGTCGATTGGAGGGCGAGGGGTTTGAATGTATGGCGGTCGCCACCCTCACCCCACCATCCCGCCACCATGACGCTGGCGCGAGACACCAAGAAACGACCTTTGCCCGCTAGGGCACAAAGCCGAGTAAGAAAAAAAAGAAAAGAGCAACGAAAGATGGCGGAGAAAGCGCGCAGACACTCACGCCAACATCACCACCGTCGTTTCGCCGTCGTGACGCCGGAACGAAACGCCAGGCAGTACGCCATTGCCCCTCCAGGGCACAGACAGAAAGGGAAGATCAAAAGCAAAAAACACCGAAAAACAGGAAGAAGGAGGTCGAGAACTTACTTGTTAAAAACCGGCGAAGAAAGGGCGGTGGTGCAGACTGGCAAAAGGCAAAGGCTCGTCGGAAACCGTCTGGAGAACCGCTAACAAGAAACCGAAACGGCGAAGAAAGAGGGCGAAAATGTTGAGAGAGAAGATGGAAGGGAAGCGTGTGAAATACGCTCTTATAAAGAGCAGGCTTGGGCCTCCCTTGCCCAGAGAGACTTATTGGGCTTGTCCCTCCTGAACGGCCCATTAAACAAGATATGAAGAGCAAGCCCAGAAAAGCTTCACCCTTGCAAAAAAAAAAGCTAAGTGTAGAGCCTCGCAAAAGGAGGGCTTCGCGAGATGCCCCCCATGAACCTCGGAACCCTTAAAACCTCGCAAAATGCCTACCCACCTCTCAAACACCTCGTACCCCGTGATCTTTGAGAACTTATGCCCTGCGGCCCTCGAGGCGAGGTCCCCAGGCCATGGGGTTGTGATGAAGCTCAAAATAGTAAAGTAAGAAGCGGGCCCGGGGTACGAAGAACATACAAACCCGACGGGCCTCCCGAGGATGATCCTGGGGCCCACAACCACATCCACCTTTTATTTTAACAAAACTCCTACCCCCGTGAGGTCCTCCGAAACCTTGGAACGAGGTCTACACCTCGTAACCGACTCTACCAACACGCCCTCCCACCAGAACCACTCAGCTCGCGCCACCCTCCCGAGCCAATCACAAGCTGCCACGCCTCTAAACCAATCAGAGCCCTTGATCTCGGGCGTCCCACATCGGAAAATGATCAGAACTCGACTCCCCAATCCTCTATAAATAGAGGAGAATCTCGTATGGAAAAGGGGTCGAAAAACATCTTGAACTCAAGAACTATCTTTCTCGTTGAAGATCGACGTGATCGAAACATCGTCAAAGGGCCTCGCTATAGACAAGTGAAGTCCACAAAAAGACTTCAAGTCTCACAAAGTTTCTGCTCACATAAAAGACCTTGCTACACCATCTTGTAAGCCGTCTACACCTCACTCTCATTCACAACAAAGACTTCGCTGCCCAATCTCGCAAGTCATCGACATCGTCCCGCTAGATCAACCTCGCTTAAAAGGTCAAGCAAGCAATACTTAGAATTGTCTAGCAATTAGGAGATCTCGAACATTGTTAGGTCGAGATCTCGGATAACCGTAGGAGGTCTAGGGTGTAAACTTCCAAGTGTTTGTAACCTCGTTGGTTGTAACCTCGTTGATTTGTAACTTCGTAACATTGCAACCTCATTGTAGAGAAAATCATAAATAAAGAAGCAAGTGTTCGCACAATCGAATATAATAATCCCGTCTCTTGTCTTTTAGCGAACGGTTTATTTCGGGTTTCATCAGTGAAGGAACTTAAAAAATTGAATCCTGCCTACTCACGGAAAGGGAAAGAAACGAGTGTAGGGATCTTGAACTTCAAAGCCAAAAGCTGAATAATGCTCAATTAGAAGAGAGAATTCGTGTCCTTGAAAGCGGGGAAAATGGGAACATGGAATACTATACTGGGAACACTAGCCACAAAATGTACCTCAAGATAGCCAAGGGAAATGGGTCTAGAGTCTACAATCAGGAAACCATGGATAGAAATAGGATCCAGAGGCCTCATCCAAAGTACTATCTTGGAGAGTACTATAAATCTTGTTGGGTGTGTGGAGCTCATGTGCACTTCATTGAAAGCAGCCCTAAAAGGCAAGCACATAGATCACACATTGTTGGGAACAACAATTACAAAAATAGAAATTTTCAAAGAAAAAATGTAAACCGACAAAAATAGTGGAAAGTACCCAAGAATGGGAACTCTTCTAGGAACTCATCCTTGAATCGTAGGAACTCCACACAAGTTCACAATATTGCAGATATTACTTAAGCGAAAGAACTTTGTTTCCTTGCATGGAACCAAGGAAGACACATCTTGCCTAGGTCGCCAAATCTAATTAATTTTGCAGACTGTAGTGATGGGGAACAACACTTGGGTCATCGACAGTGGGTGTTCCAACCACATGACGGATAAGAAAGACAATCTCACCTCACTACTAACAAAGGTCGATGGAGGCCACGTCTCTTTCGACAACAAGAACAAGGGCGAAATTATTGGAACTGGCGAAGCAATCATCAACAAAAGAGTCAAGATCAAAAACGTGAATTCGGTAAAGGATCTTGGGTACAACATATTAAGTGTATCGCAACTGTGTGACCAAGGAAACAATTGGTCACATTCGATTCTAAAGAATGTCTTGTGATAAACAAGAAGACAAACTAGATCACACTCAAAGGAACTAGGTCCAACAACGTCTATTTCGTGGACGCATCATACGAGCCTCCAAGAAAACTGTGTCTTGCAAGATCCACTGATGAAGCTGAAATTTGGCCAAGAAGATTGGGACATGCAGGAGTGAAACAAATCCAGAAACTTTATCTTCAAGACCTTGTAATCGGCCTGCCCAAGATTAGTTTAGAAGGCATGACGATGTGCGAAGTATGTGTCAAAGGGAAACATTCCCAGACAAGAAGCTCCTTCCAACCTAAGCAAGTTGTGAGCACTACTCGTCCCTTGGAACTGATCCACATGGATCTCTACTGTCCCATGCAGACGACTAGCTATGGAGGAAAAAGGTACATGTTCGTTCTCATTGATGATTTTTCTAGATTTACTTGGGTTATTTTTCTTATGTCCAAAGCAGATACTTTTAAGGAATTTGAGCCATTCAGGAAAAGAGTAGAAGTGAGCTTGGGACTGAAGCTCATCGTCATGAGATCTGACCATGGATCTGAGTTCAAGAACTCTGAGTTCATGCAGTACTGTGACAAAAACGGGGTATCACACAACTTCTCAGCCCCTCGTACTCCACAACAAAATGGGGTTGTGGAGAGGAAAAATCGAACCCTGGAAGCTATGGCTAGAACAATGATGATTGAGAGTGGAGTTCCTCAGCATTTCTAGACAGAAGCAATTTCCATAGCAACATGCATCCTCAATAGAGTCATGGTGTGCCCGTTGATCAAGAAAACTGCGTATGAACTGATTAGAGGAAGGAAGCCTAACATCTCCCATCTAAGAGTCTTTGGGTGCAAATGTTCTGTGCACAACAATGGGAAGGACAATCTTGGGAAGTTTGACGCAAGAAGTCATGAAGGAATCTTCCTAGGATACTCTCCTCACAGCAAAGTTTATAGGTATACAATAAACGGACCAAGAAGATAGAGGAAAGCATTCATGTGATATTCAAAGAAGAATCAGCCAAAGTGGGAACCGGAGTACAAAAGGTGGAAACTCACTTTCAGCTTCCCTGGAACGAGGAAGATGATGACGACGATGATGAGCTAAGAAGGGGAACTCGTCGCTATCCTCAAGGGAACAACGACTTTCAAAACCGAGAAATCCAAGATTCGACTGAACTTCCATCACTTGATGAATCATTGGACACCTCCCAAGCTGGCTCCCTAGTTCCTCCACCAAAAGACATTCCTGAATCAAGGACCCAAGGTGAACATAGAGGGAACTCACCCAATGCTGAGAATGAAGAACCAGAAACCACTGAACAAGTGGAGGATCCCAAGGATGAGGAACATCCAGAGGATGAAGATCTACAAGAAGAATGCAAAGACAGTGGTGATAGGAATGAAGAGGAAGATCCAGATCTCTCAAATATCAATCCCAGAAACATCATATCTCATCTTGACAAAGGCGTCAAGACACGATCATCTCTTCAAAGCGTTTGTACATTCAACGCTTTCGTGTCAATGGTGTAACCTAAGAATATCGAAGAAGCCCTCAAGGATCCAGACTGGATAGTAGCAATGCAAGAAGAGCTCAATCAATTTGAAAGGAACCAAGTATGGAAGCTTGTTCCTCGTCCAAAAGGGAAAAATGTTATAGGAACAAGACGGTGTTGTTTCCCTGGAGTTGAAAAATAACTCTACCATGGAGTTTATAAAATCTCAGCCTTTCATTGTTTTGAACGGTTAGGATTTAGTCTTGTTGTTAGTATTAATAAGTAAATATATTTTATTAGGGACAATAAAACAATCAGATCGTGCATGCCATTGTCTTCTCTGTTTCACTATCATTCCTGAAATTCGACTTCCTAAACCATAAATTTCTTAGTTTCGTTCGTTTGTTTGTCCTCGATCGGCTCTTGAATGTCCCTCCAATTTCTCAATTTCTTAACCCTTGTTCCATTTGTTTGATAAATTCTGGTATTAGTGTATTAAATATGTAATTGAACGGGAGAGAAGAAGCCACAATTAGGTTAGTTTTCTCTAGCTTTCTATGAATTTCAATGGCATTTACATGAAATTCAATTATTTATAACTAATTGAAGGTATATGTATCGGTTTATGGTGGGGGTTGTTAGATTTTGATTGGAAAAAATGTCTACTGAATTAGGGTTATTAGGTTGCACCAGAGAATCATACACGATGTCTTTTCGTTTAGGATTTTTTTAATTATGGCTTGTTGACGGAAAACTAATCCGCTCTTGGCATTGTTCTTGTGTTTTAAACTACTGCGTGGGTTGCCTCTAGCTCTCTCCTCAACACACATGATTAATTGGTCTTAGGTGCAATTTCACAAGCTTTGACTTCTTTGTCACCACTTGATCTCATTTTGATAACGCTTGTGCTTTATCGCTGAAATGGTATCAATCTGTAGCTAACTATAATTTTAGTCTTATCTCTATTTGCTGATTTTATTTTATTATGCTCTTAATACATTTAGCTTCATTTGAGAGGTTTGTTCCTAAATGTAGATGCATGATTTAGAGAGATTTTGACATGTTTCACTCAATCCTTTTTGATTGATTTCTAATGCTTTTTTTTATATAAATGTAGCATGGACTGATGAGAGTGGCTTGCAATCTGATTAATGAAAAGATAAGACCACCATTGAGAGTGGCTTGCAAACTAGATTGTTGGAAAAATAAAACTGAATTTATCTAGTCAATTTGGATCCTTACAAGAGCAAAGCATTGGCTCGCTCACTGGGTTGCATTTTGTATGTTGAGCCAATTGAAGATGTCTACAGTCAAAAGATGGATGAGTGGAGTTCAAGGGATCATTATACATGTATGACTGGAGTTCAAGGGATCATTATACATGTATGACAATACTTCTAGAAAAGGGAGGAGTCTAGCAAGCAAATGCTCATGGCTCAACAAATGCTACTACAATCGTTTCTTAAATAATGCAAGTTGTATTGGTGTGACATCTTTGTCCAGCTGAATGTGCAATCTGTAAAACATGTTTAGCTTTGTTTGTCTTTAGTGTTATGTAAAGAGGCATTCTATCTACCACTGTAAACATTGTAAAATTAATAAAGTTTAGTCTTAGCTTTCCCTTCACACAATTATGCCTTTAATAAAAAAAGTTATTTAACAAAGTTTGAGAAATTAAGAAATCGGAAGGACAACTGAGAGTCGATCGAAGACGAAGAAATGAACGAAACTGTGGGAGAGGCAGTCGAATAACATGAAACGATACGTGATCGAAAAATGGGGCGTAAAAAGATACTAATCTGATTTTTTTATTATCCTTCATATAATATCTTCCCTTATTAATACTAATAACAAGATTGACTAGATCCTAACCGTTCAAAACAATGAAAGGCTGAGATTTTATAAACTCCATGGGTAGAGTTATTTTTCAACTCTAAGGAAACCACACCGGGAACAAGATGGGTGTTCCGTAACAAGATGGACGACACTGGTGTTGTTTCAAGAAACAAGGCAAGATTGGTAGCACAAGGCTATAACCAAGAGGAAGGCATTGATTATTATGAGACCTTCGCTCACGTAGCAAGAATTGAAGCAATCAGACTCCTTATTGCCTTTGCTGCTCACAAGGTATTCAAGCTTTATCGAATGGATGTGAAGACAACGTTCCTCAACGGACACTTGAAGGAAGAAGTCTACGTGGCTCAACCACCAGGATTTGAAGATGCGAACTTTCCAGATCATGTCTACTTTTTTCAGCGTGCCCTATAAGGATTCAAGCAGGCCCCATGAGCCTGGTATGACAGGTTTGCACAGTTTCTCTTGTCACATGGATACCTTCGCGGTTCCATTGACAAAACCTTATTTCTTATTAAAGAGTCGAATGATATCCTTATTGTTCCAGTATACGTTGATGATATCGTTTTTGGTGCAACTAATCCCTTGCTTGTTGAAAACTTTAAAGATCTAATGAGTTCAGAATTCGAGATGAGCCTGATCGGAGAACTTACGTTCTTCCTAGGGCTCCAAATCACTCAGACCAAGGAGGGAACAAAGATACATCAATAAAAATACATCAAGGAAATGCTAATCAAGTATGGAATGGAGAATTCAAGGCCTATCAACACTCTAGTTTCCACTAACTCCAAGATGAACACAGATGAAAAAGGTATAGATGTGGACCAAAGGAACTACTGAGGTATGATTGGTTCCCTTCTCAACCTTACAGCTAGTAGACCCGATATCATTCTTGTCGTGTGTTTATGCGCACCCTTCCAAGCTAACCCCAAAGAATCACACCTAAAAGAGGTGAAGAGAATTTTCAGGTATCTCAAAGGGAACGACAACTTGTGCTTGTTGTATCCACGTAGAAGTTCCTTTGAGATTGTTGCATTTTCAGATGTAGAATTTGTTGGTCATCTGGTAGATAAGAAGAGCACATTCAGTATGGCTCAATTCCTAGGAGAGTGCCTAGTGTCATGGGGATCAAAGAAATAAAACTCAATGGCACTCTCAATGACCGAAGTAGAATATGTGGACATAGCCTCATGTTGTTCCCAAGTCTTATGGCTTAAGTACTAACTCAGTGACTACGGTATGTCTTATGGCCCTGTTCCCAGTGTTATTAAAATCGAGATCCGAATCTTAAAATCGTGAGATCCTACGATCCCATATGGGATTTTGATCCGGATCGTACATTAAAATCAAAATTTGTTAAAATCGTTATAGAATCGTGTAGAATCGTGTTAGAATTGTATAGAATCGTGTAGAATCGTATAGAATCGTATAGGATCTCATGAGATCCTGTATAAAATCGTAATACCCTACCCAATTTTTTACTTTGAGCTTATAAAATTTATTTTAGCACCAATTAGCTTAATTATTAGTGAAATTACATCCCTTAAATGCTCATATTGTCTCTTTTAACCTAATTTACTTCCCAATTTTCATCTTTCCGACTCCCAATTGTTGAATTTACAATATTTTTCCCCTAATAAGGACCCATAATCTTTCCTCGATTCTTATTATATGAGCATATATATTTTTAAATGTGCTTCTTGTGCATATATAAGTTCGCAATGTCAATTTTTCGACATTATGATCATTAAATTTTAATAAAATTATACATTTTTTTGTTTTAGTGCCTATATTTTTTGTATCATATCTATATTATATTAGTTTTAGTGATATTATAGGATCTTACGATCCTACGATCCGATTTTACGATCCGATCTACAGTACCTTCCGTGATCCGATCCTAGAATCTCGATTTTAATAACATTGCATGTTCCTATTACATGTGATAATACTAGTTCCATAAACATTTCCAAGAATCCCGTTCATCACTCACGTACTAAGCATATTGACGTTCGTTGGAACATTATTATGGAACACCGTAGAACCGAAGAGTAGAGAGCAGATATTCTCACCAAACCATTGGATAACTTTAAATTAAATAAGTCCCTATTTATTCTATCCTCGATGATTTGCTAGTTTAGTTGTTTGCATGATAGGAACTAGTAAAGAACACTTCATTCACTCTATCCTTTGTTACTAGTCTAAGGAAAATGGTTGTACGCATAGGAACTTCTTTTCTTTTTGACCCAAAATGATCAACTTGAGTTATCTCTAACCCGCATTACAAGCGACGATGATAGGTTATCATAAACTGACCCAGAGTCTTGGAATGGACAAACTCATCCCATGAGCCCTCGTTGCTTACCCCTTTGGGTTGAAATTGTCCAAGTCACTTTTGTGTTCCCATCCCTCATATAAAGTTGAACATGAGTTCCTTTTACCACTCAGTTCAACATAGGCCTTCTCGCAAGATCATGGGAACCACACTTCCGAGTAAGACGAAATGTCTCATCTGGCAATCAACTCAGTCTTAGGAAGATAAAAAGGTGTGTCACGCTACTTATTAGGGGAAGACCAAATTATGAACCAAGCGTTTGAATTACACCAAGAGGGAATTGCCACGTTGCAAAGCTTATTAAAGACGTTGAAGATGAAACGACATCGGCCGAGTTCAACTCTCAAGGGCAAAATGCAAAAGACAACTATGCACCACTATTCAAAACTCTTTAAATATCGACCCCCTCTCAAAGCATAACTCATCTTTAACCTTAATTCTTCAAAATCCCCTCATGAAACGCTCTAAGGAAAGAAAGGTGCCCCCTCTACAGCTCCAAGATGGCCAAGCCTTTGACACACTCCATCCTTCCTAAGCGACGCTCAGAATCCAGATCGTCCCTCGAAGAACAAGCGGTGCATCATCTCATCAACACTGATAGTATGTGAGAAGACTCTCGTGGCCACCATGGGACGAGGAAAAGGATCAATCGGGATTCTGAACTCATCATGCGTGGACAAGAAGATCTACTCGGGACACCATCCATAGGGATGGGGTCAGTGAGCCTCACAAATCCAACCCAGTTCCAAATATTGGGTTGGATCAAATCTCTGAGGTTGAGGTTCTTGCTGGTTGAAGAAGAGGATCCAAGAGATTCCCTCTGCTTAAACCAGCACCCTCCTGATCTTTTTCCTTCTTTCTACTCCCTTCTTGCTTCTTCCCTTCCTCTGCCCTCTTTTTATTTCACTCCGGAGTTCTCTTTTGTACAATTTGTTTCCCTAAGTAATAAAATGGATCTTTAATTTGAATATGTGTTCTTTACTTTATTGTTCTGTTATTCATGCTTACTCTTTTCGATAATGCCAAAAGGGGAAGGATAAAATGTGTGAGATGCGTTATTTTTAAGTTATCACAATATAGCCTTTGCCAGGGGGAACATTTGCACAAAATCTGCTAAATAGGAACTACATAACCATATAAGTGGAACTCCTTGCGATAGGTTGTCACACTAAGGGGGAACTTGCATGAGCATAAATTTGAATGAAATACTTGTTAATTTATTGTGGGTTTATCATCATCAAAAAGGGGGAAATTGTTGAGTCGGTGTTGGGAACTCATGTTCATTAAAAATGGAACAACGTCCTCAGTTTTGATAATGACAAACAAAATGGAAACTAACGCCAATTGCCAAGTATTTCAGCATAACAGGTTGTGCGTCGCAAAGCACATATAACAAGTTCCAACATCATGGGAACTAATGCAACGACCAAAAACAAGGCGACCAACCTTAGAAGAGAATAGAGTTCCCACACGATGGGACCTAGATAAGAGGAACAGGAATCCCTCAGAAGTCAAGAAGAGTTCCCAAGAGAAGGGAACCGAGAAGACGACAGTTCCCTTTAGATGGGAATTGGCGCATGCGTGAAAGCAACATCTTAACACATTTTCAAGGATCCTGTTTGTTTCAGATACAGAGGCGTCTCAGACCTTCAAAGCCTCAGTAGAGAGAAGACGACCATCTAACGGTCCGAATTGATTCAAGAGTTGACAATTCAAAATTCAAATCAAGTCACATGTCAACCTTAATGAATCATTCTTGGAGAGCAAGGCAAAAAGGGTATTTAGGACAAATACCTCAAGTGGACAAGGGTTTCTCATCACGCCTATTTAAACGCTTCAACAGTCACCTTGCTGCTCACTTTTCCCACATCATAAACTCCAAACTCAAAGAAAGAAGAGTTGAAGAGCTGCTTGAGTTAGAGTCTCAAGCTAGTGAAAAGTCCCCGGCGGCGAGCTAATCTCGACGTCGGTGAAGGAGAAAGAGCGAGTTCCTAGGTCTAGGGGAACTTAGGAGAAGAGACAGAGAGAGAGAGAGAGGTTTGAGTTTCGCTTTGTCTTTGATTGTGAGCATTCACCGTGTGGGAACTGTTCGATACAGTTCTCATAACTGATTTCGACTAGCCTACCATCCAACAGGATGTTTGATGCTAAGTTTGCAAAGTATAATATAAGTGGTCTCACTCTTGCCTGCTTTTGGCCCACAAGGTGATTCGTATGGCTTGGTTTGGCCAATCTGAGCGGAACAAGATACCTCATCCTAACTTGGAGGCGGTGTGGAGTGTGACACTGCCTCCAACTCCGGTGCCAGAATGGAGGGATTAGTTTCTTGCCTGCTGCAAGAAGTATCGGGGTGACAAGAAGTGCAGGATCACTATAGGCGGCATGGTTTCTCTTTTGGATGAGTGGATGGGCATCCATTTTCCTCCACCATCTGAGCGGCTCTCTTCTAGTTACACTTATGATAGGAATGATCTGAAGAATGCGAGAGTTATTTCTGAGGTTGGAGGCCGCATTTATTATTTGTTTGGTCCCAAGGGTGCTTATCAGATTCCCATGCCTATTCCTATTGAGATGCCCTTTTGATTGCGGTGAAATGGTTGTGAAAATCACGACTATACAAAAGGGTCCAAACAAACCAAAAGGTTGTAGTCTTTAGGAAGTAAGGGTTTCTGAAGTGGACAAGGCAAAAAGGGTATTTAGGACAAATACCTCAAGTGGACAAGGGTTTCTCATCACGCCTATTTAAACCCTTCAACAATCACCTTGCTGCTCACTTTTCCCAAATCATAAACTCCAAACTCAAAGAAAGAAGAGTTGAAGAGCTGCTTGAGTTAGAGTCTCAAGCTAGTGAAAAGTCCCCGGCGGCGAGCTAATCTCGACGTCGGTGAAGGAGAAAGAGCGAGTTCCTAGGTCTAGGGGAACTTAGGAGAAGAGACAGAGAGAGAGAGAGAGGTTTGAGTTTCGCTTTGTCTTTGATTGTGAGCGTTCACCGTGTGGGAACTGTTCGATACAGTTCTCATAACTGATTTCGACTAACCTACCATCCAACAGGATGTTTGATGCTAAGTTTGCATAGTATAATATAAGTGGTCTCACTCTTGCCTGCTTTTGGCCCACAAGGTGATTCGTATGGCTTGGTTTGGCCAATCTAAGCTGAACAAGATACCTCATCCTAACTTGGAGGCGGTGTGGAGTGTGACACTGCCTCCAACTCCGGTGCCAGATTGGAGGGCTTAGTTTCTTGCCTGCTGCAAGAAGTATCGGGGTGACAAGAAGTGCAGGATCACTATAGGCGGCATGGTTTCTCTTTTGGATGAGTGGATGGGCATCCATTTTCCTCCACCATCTGAGCGGCTCTCTTCTAGTTACACTTATGATAGGAATGATCTGAAGAATGCGAGAGTTATTTTTGAGGCTGGAGGCCGCATTTGTTATTTGTTTGGTCCCAAGGGTGCTTCTCAGATTCCCATGCCTATTCCTATTGAGATGCCCTTTTGATTGCGGTGAAATGGTTGTGAAAATCACGACTATACAAAAGGGTCCAAACAAACCAAAAGGTTGTAGTCTTTAGGAAGTAAGGGTTTCTCAAGTGGACAAGGCAAAAAGGGTATTTAGGACAAATACCTCAAGTGGACAAGGGTTTCTCATCACGCCTATTTAAACCCTTCAACAATCACCTTGCTGCTCACTTTTCCCAAATCATAAACTCCAAACTCAAAGAAAGAAGAGTTGAAGAGCTGCTTGAGTTAGAGTCTCAAGCTAGTGAAAAGTCCCCGGTGGCGAGCTAATCTCGACGTCGGTGAAGGAGAAAGAGCGAGTTCCTAGGTCTAGGGGAACTTAGGAGAAGAGACAGAGAGAGAGAGAGAGGTTTGAGTTTCGCTTTGTCTTTGATTGTGAGCGTTCACCGTGTGGGAACTGTTCGATACAGTTCTCATAACTGATTTCGACTAACCTACCATCCAACAGGATGTTTGATGCTAAGTTTGCATAGTATAATATAAGTGGTCTCACTCTTGCCTGCTTTTGGCCCACAAGGTGATTCGTATGGCTTGGTTTGGCCAATCTAAGCTGAACAAGATACCTCATCCTAACTTGGAGGCGGTGTGGAGTGTGACACTGCCTCCAACTCCGGTGCCAGATTGGAGGGCTTAGTTTCTTGCCTGCTGCAAGAAGTATCGGGGTGACAAGAAGTGCAGGATCACTATAGGCGGCATGGTTTCTCTTTTGGATGAGTGGATGGGCATCCATTTTCCTCCACCATCTGAGCGGCTCTCTTCTAGTTACACTTATGATAGGAATGATCTGAAGAATGCGAGAGTTATTTCTGAGGCTGGAGGCCGCATTTGTTATTTGTTTGGTCCCAAGGGTGCTTCTCAGATTCCCATGCCTATTCCTATTGAGATGCCCTTTTGATTGCGGTGAAATGGTTGTGAAAATCACGACTATACAAAAGGGTCCAAACAAACCAAAAGGTTGTAGTCTTTAGGAAGTAAGGGTCGAATCCGCAGGGAGACAAGTCGTTTGCTTTGTATGATTTTTATGTCAATTAAACTAACAAAGGGGTTTGTGAATTAAGATTATCTATCTAGCATGCAAAAACTAATCAAAGCATTAAAGTTGGGTTTTTATCAAGTGTGGGAAAGCAATTAGTCAAACAAGTATATTGATCGCTCTCACGGTGTGCGAGGGTCTAGAGATACAATTTATAACCCGACCCCGTTGTAGCACGTGGTGGGTGTCGAACACTCGAGAAGTCTACTCGATTGATGTGCCTAGACACTAGGAAGCTGGAAAAGAGAGCTTAAAACAAAGGAAAACAAAGAGAACAGTCGGGACCGACACAGAGGTCACGTCGGGCACAATGTTGGCGACAAGAGGAAGTCGGGACCGACGTAGGGTAAGTCGGGCCCGAGGTAGCTGGGTTTGTCGAACTTCAAAGATTAAAAGTAGATCTTGGGCTTTTGGGTTCCTTCTCTAGTAGATTAAGGCTCATCCACCCCAATTCAAGCAATGAGTGATGATCGGACTAGGATCGAGTGCTTTCGCCCTCGTTCCAACCACTTCTACACATCGATCATTGGGGAAATCCCCTTCGAAGCAAGGTCTTGAGATTGGCACATGTTCACTTTCGCTACTTTGCCAATCTCAAGCCTTGATTCCCAACTTTCGCAAGGAATTGTAGCTCTATGTAGAGTGGGTTCCTTAGATCAAACACTCAAGGCTATGGAATTGGGGTTTCTAGCCTAAACCTAGCTAGGGTTTTCCCCCATAACCCAAGATGAAGGAGATCTACTCCATGTGACAAGCAAAGAAAGCAATCAAATCAAAAGGGAAAGCAATCATCATAATCAATCTCAAAACAAAGCAAAGTTTCATTCAAATCCAAAGCAATCCACAAGTTCCAATCAAGGGTTTTCAAATCCACAAGAACAAAGCAAATCAAAGCAAATCTACCAACAAAACCTATCAAGACTTCCTCCCTTGGCCGATTCTCTCTCTCTTCCTTCTCCTCTCCTTCCTCCTTGCTCTCCAAGAATCCTCTTGGCTCCCTTGGAACCCCCTTTTTGTGTGTGTGTGAGGGAACCTCCTTTTTGTGAGAGAGAACCCCCTTAATTAGAAGACAAGAGGGCCTTTTATAGATTAGATGAGGGGCAAAAGTGGAAGTCCACAAATTCGTGCCTTGGAGCCTAAGTAGTCCGGTGACCGACTCGGACCGACACGGAGGACCTCGGGCCCGAGTTACTGTGCATCTCGGTTTGAGGTTGGAGACTTCAAAGTCGGGCCCGATGTGGTTGCAACTCGGTCCTGACCTCGTTCCACCTTCTTCTTAGTTGGCTTCTCTTGTTCTTCTTCATGGCTTGCTTCTTTCTTTCCCGCTTTAGCTCAGCCTTTGCTCCATGTCTCGACCCTCCTTCAAATCGATCCTTGATTCATGCCAAATTACCTACAAAACACATAAAAGGTGCGTAGTCTCCGAATCTCATAGAAATACGGGAACTAGGCTAAAAAGGAACAAAACGCACAAGAAAAGGGGAAAAAGAAACATATTTACAAAGGAAATCACATATGAAAACACCACCAAATAGAGAGACATCAAAATACCCCATACTTAAACTTGCTTGTCCTCAAGCAATAACAATGTAAGCAAGACCGAAACATAATCTTCAAGTAAAGCCTCGTATGAAAACACATTTTAAGCACAAGTGATTGATATTCAAGCAAGATTACATCATCACACATGATTAAGTGTTCCAAGGAATAAAGTCAATGCAACTAAGCCTCACTTTAGGGATATGTGAATGTGTATCACTCATCATGTGTTTGGGTTTAGCAATGAACACTCAAGCTCAAAAATCATGCAAGTAAGGACTTTACTATTGAAGCTAATATCACCAATTCCTCCACCTAGAGATGCCTAATGCAAAGTACACAAAGAATTTCGAACTTGGCTCAATGGAGGTCCTCAAAGAGGTTCCATTCGGCCGAGTTGTAATGGGGCTTTTGGTATTTTTCAAGGTGGGAATTATTTTGTCTTGTGGTGCTTACAATGGGGATTGAACAACCTAAACTCTCACCAACTTCACCAAATTCCACAATTACTTTCACACTCACCAAAAAGACTTAACATTTTCCTTTCAACCCAAAATTTCACTTAACATTCCACTTCATCTTTGCTCTTATGCTTTTTGTTGGATTTTCAACACCTTCTACATTTGGACCGACTTTCTTATGACATCGGGCCCGATGTTGCTTGTAACTCGGTCGGACCCTTTTCTTCACTTAAGCTCTTTGCTTTATTCCACCTTACATTTCCAACATTTTCTTTCTTCCTTTTCTTTCTTTTTTTTCATTTTTGTACAACAAAGATGCACTACCCACATGATTCATAACACCATTCTTTGCCCTTAAACCCAAGAGAATCTCAACTCTTCAAATACAATCCCAACCTCTCTTCTAAAGCCCAATTCCATAAGGGTCAAGTCATATAAGGCTAGGAATAATATTTTTGAGGAGTTTCAAACAAAGGCTTAGGCTAGAACGGGGCTACAAACAAAGGATTATCTTCATGGTAGGATATGGAACATTTATGTGACTAAAAGAACAAAGTTCAAAATCAATGTGACAATGCTAGGACAAATCTCATGACGGTCTTGGAAAATAGATAAACACCGCAATAGCAAGTTTTACTAAGCATGAATGAGCTAATCACACAAGAAAAATGAGGGATATGCAAATATGAACAAGCATCCCTAAAATGGCCAAAAATCAATCTCACAAGGGTCACTCATACTTAGTTGCATAAGAACTCATCCTAGAACTCACATGTTCAATAAAACAAGCAAGATATCATGATCACATCAAAAGCAACATCATTTAAGAGGCTAAACTATCCAAAAATATGCAAAGGAATTTACATGCTCACATCATCATTAGCTTTTATTGTGGCAATCTAAGATGGGAATTTCTAGTCCAAAACCTACAAAACACAAAATCTTTTTGTTGTTTTCAACACAATTTTCAATTTTTATGGATTTTTTGCAAAAATTTCTCTAAAACCAAAAACTCATCCATTCAAGACCAAATTAATCATTCATGTTTTTCATCAAACCACAAACCAAGAAGCAAACATCCCAAACACAAACTAGAAACACAAACTAAATATCCTCAAAATAATAAACAAACATAAACAAGTGAAATCATGAACACTCTTACCCCCACCCCATACTTAAAATTTTGATGTCCCCATCAAACAAGGAAATCAAAACTTAAAAGCAAGAGAGAAGAGTATGAAAAGCTCACAATTTCTTATTCTTCAATGGCATGTATAGGATCAATCGAAGGGGTTGTCACGTCTACGTCCTCTTTGGAGCCTTGCTTGCCGCTCCCTCTCGTACACTTGTTCTTGGTAGAAGTCTTGTGGTGGTGGTTGAAGTTGAGGCTCCGGGCGTGTCCATTGGTCCTCACGGGAAGGGAAGTTCCCGCTCATCCATGTGTTGTAGCTATCTTGGACCCGCCACCTTTGGTCTTCCACCTTCCTAAGCTCTTCCACCTCTCGAGTATGGTGAGAGGATGGGGCGGCCGACTTTGAGAGTTCTTGAGGGAGAGGGATTGTATTTTGGGAATGGTAGTTGATATGAAGATGATAGGTAGGTGGGGGATAATATTTCATGGGGGAAAGGGACAAATTAGGTCAAGGGCAAAATTGGCATTCCAACTAGTCGAACCAAGTTGGACCGACTTCATGGACCGACGTCCCTATGTCGGGCCCGACTTACCTGGGCTCGATGTGGGAGTATTCGGGTCACCAATTTTACTCCATCCTCTTGCAACTTCTTTCCCATATTTCCATTTAAATATTTCACCTCAAATCCTACACAACCTTGAAGGATGCACAACACCATAAATCCACAAAACACTAGATAGGGATTGGTTAGAGAAAAGCTAAGCTAAACTAAGAAAAATCAAACTAAAATTACGAAAAGAAAGCTACTAGCTCGGGTTGCCTCCCGAGAAGCGCTCGTTTAGAGTCACTAGCTTGACTTCCTAACCTCAACCTTATGGCGGGTGAAACACGATGAATTGCTCGCCATTGTTATGCCCATTCCCATTGCCTTCACACCCATAAAACCACCAACGATGGTCTATATAGGCATGGCTATCCGGTCTCGGGCCTCTCTCATCATACTCCTCCAACGGATGAGATTTCTTCTCCTTACTTGCTCCATCATGTTCCTCTTTTCCTACACCAAAGTTATCCAAAGAATTCCTAGGAGATTCTACCAATTCATCTTTCAAGTCACTAAGGCAAATGTAGGAGTCAAAAGTTTGGGAAGAATTGTGGTCATCACCAACATCAAAAGGATATAAGTAAGGATACTCTTCATTTCTCCTTGGGCTAGCATTGATCCTTGACTCATCTTGATCCTCAATTTGCTCCAACAACTCCCTTGCTTGTATTTGTTTATTGAACCCTTCATCACTTCTCAACACAACGACCTCTCTAGCAACTTCCACTTCTTCACCTTTTCTCTTAGCACTCTCTTCAAGTTTGAGGATAGCCAAGGCGTCCGGCTCATTCAAGGCCTTGTTGAAGTGAAAATCGACCTTTTCTTCACCAATATCAAAGGAAACCTTGCCGTTTTTGACATCAAACCTTGCCCCGCCGTAGCTAAGAATGGTCTTCCTAAGATTATTGGGACCAAAGGGTCCTCGTGCATGTCCAAGATCACGAAATCATCGGGGACAAAATACTTTCCAACTCGCACCGGAACGTCATCCAATATTCCCTTAGCCTTGATGATGGAACCGTCGGCCATAGTTAGGGACATATCGGCCGGCTCCATTTCACCCAAATTTGCTCTTCTCCAAATGCTAGCGGGCATCACCGAAACACTTGCCCCAAGGTCACATAAGGCTTGGAAGTTTTGAGACCCCACACCAATGGTTATAGCAAAGCGACCGGGATCTCCTAGCTTTTGCGGTAACTCCAAGGTCTTGACCTCATCTTGCATTTGAACTATGGAACTCTTCTTGCTCAAAATCTCCTTTAAAAACTTGGCATAAGATGGCATCTCACTCAATGCATCGGTGAACGGGATAGAGATGTTCAAGCCTTGCAAGAGTTTGAGAAACCTCTTGAACTTGTTCTCAACAACATCTTTCGGCTTCTTTGAGGGATATGGAAGAATCGTTGCACCTTGAATCTTGCTTGGATCAACCTCCTTGGACTTCCCTACTTCACTTGCAACATTTCCTGGTTGGACCGACTTGGGCACCATATCGGGCCCGATGTTGTGAATCTCGGTCCGAGGCAGAGGAGTAGGATCGAGGTCTGTGTACGTCGGTCCCGAGTTGCTCTCGACCTCGGTCCGTGGTGAAGGAGTCGATCTTCTTGCTGGGTCGACTTCGGGGAATGTCGGACCCGACTTGCTGGGTAAGTTGGTCCGACTCTCTTCATTCTTCTTAGGCACGTGTGGCTCGGGTAGGTTTCGGCCACTTCTCAATCCAATTGCCCGAACTTCATTTTGATTGTTTTGATCTCGAGGATTCTCCTCGGGTCGGCCCGGAAGTCTTCCATTCTCTCTCGGGGCTTGAGTTGCAATTTGGGCAAATTGATTGTCGACTTGCCTCCTCCATGCACCAAACTCATTGAACTGGGTCCTCATCTCCTTGAACCCATCTCTCATCTCTTGAGCAAATGTTTGTAACTCATTGAATCCCGGTGGTCTATATGGTGGTGGTGGCGCCCTTGGCTCGTTTTGGTTGAAGTTGTTGTTGTAGCCTTGAGCTTGACCGTTGTTCCACCGGCCATTGCCACCATTGTTGAAATTGTCTCTTCCACCGAAATTTCCTCGAACATAGTTTGCCTCCTCAATTCGCTCGGCCAAGCGTACTTGGCTCTCATTCGGACAAACTTGTGTAGCATGTGCAAAGGATCCACACTCCTCACAAGCTCTAGCATTTTGCTTGTAGTAGTGGACTTGCCTCTTAAGCTTGCTCACTTCACCTTCAAGGAATTGGAGCTTCACATCCCTATCAATATCTTCTCCCTTTGGATCATATAACTTCCTTGCACCTTCACCTTGAACTTTCACCTCCTTGCTAGCTTGACTCACCCCATACATGGCCTCATAATCGGATAGCTTGTCAAGTAGCTCCCAAGCTTGATCCGGTGTCAAGTCTATGAACCCACAATCGGTGTGGAGATTGAGCTTGTCCTTCGTTACCGGATTGATGCCTTGGAAAAAGATGTCTTGAAGTACATATGGTTGTTGGCCATGAGTAGGACATTGGCGCAACATCTCCTTGAAACGGTCCCATGCTTCGAAGAGGGGCTCATTCGGACCTTGTTGAAAGCTTGCAATCTTCCTTCTTAACTCGGTTGTCTTTGAGGGCGGGAAGAACTTCATCAAGAAAGCGTCATAGAGTGTCTTCCAAGTTGTGATTGACCTAGGAGCTTGGCTCTCGAGCCAATGTGTGGCCTTGCCCCCGAGTGACCATTTGAACGCCTTTAGAAGCACATACTCCAATGTCTCCTCGTCGGTGGAGATCGTCTCACACATATCCACAAATCGCTTAACATGCTCTATGGGACACTCATGTGGACGGCCCTCGAATTGATCACGCTTGATGAGGGAGATGAATTGCCTCTTGATCTCAAAATTCTTGGCAACCTCGGGAAGCACAATAGCCGGCTCGGGTACCCTTAACTCCGGATGCATGTATTGGCGTGCATTTCGGGGTAGAGCGTTGAGTTGAGCCTCGGCTCTCATCCGTTGCTCCCGTTCTCTTCTTGCCACCTCCTCTTGATTGTCCCTCTCAAGTTGCAATCTAGCCATTTAAGCCCTAAGTTGAGCCAACTCCTCATCAACATGGAGAGCTTGATTCGCTATCCTTTTCCTTCTTAGGGCTTCCTTGAGAATACTTTCCGGATCACTCACAAACTCAAGCTCAAGTGTTCCTCGGGAGGAACGAGCTAGCATACACCTATGAAACAAAAACACAAACCAAAACAAATCAAAAACAAACAAAGGGTTTGGGCTATTCCCTCACCCAAATCACTACCAAAACACAAGAAACTCACCAAATTGGCACTCAATGCACTTAGACTTCCCCGGCAACGGCGCCAATCTTTTGATCGCTCTCACGGTGTGCGAGGGTCTAGAGATACAATTTATAACCCGACCCCGTTGTAGCACGTGGTGGGTGTCGAACACTCGGGAAGTCTACTCGATTGATGTGCCTAGACACTAGGAAGCTGGAAAAGAGAGCTTAAAACAAAGGAAAACAAAGAGAACAGTCGGGACCGACACAGAGGTCACGTCGGGCCCGATGTTGGCGACAAGAGGAAGTCGAGACCGACGTAGGGTAAGTCGGGCCCGAGGTAGCTGGGTTTGTCGAACTTCAAAGATTAAAAGTAGATCTTGGGCTTTTGGGTTCCTTCTCTAGTAGATTAAGGCTCATCCACCCCAATTCAAGCAATGAGTGATGATCGGACTAGGATCGAGTGCTTTCGCCCTCGTTCCAACCACTTCTACACATCGATCATTGGGGAAATCCCCTTCGAAGCAAGGTCTTGAGATTGGCACATGTTCACTTTCGCTACTTTGCCAATCTCAAGCCTTGATTCCCAACTTTCGCAAGGAATTGTAGCTCTATGTAGAGTGGGTTCCTTAGATCAAACACTCAAGGCTATGGAATTGGGGTTTCTAGCCTAAACCTAGCTAGGGTTTTCCCCCATAACCCAAGATCAAGGAGATCTACTCCATGTGACAAGCAAAGAAAGCAATCAAATCAAAAGGGAAAGCAATCATCATAATCAATCTCAAAACAAAGCAAAGTTTCATTCAAATCCAAAGCAATCCACAAGTTCCAATCAAGGGTTTTCAAATCCACAAGAACAAAGCAAATCAAAGCAAATCTACCAACAAAACCTATCAAGACTTCCTCCCTTGGCCGATTCTCTCTCTCTTCCTTCTCCTCTCCTTCCTCCTTGCTCTCCAAGAATCCTCTTGGCTCCCTTGGAACCCCCTTTTTGTGTGTGTGTGAGGGAACCTCCTTTTTGTGAGAGAGAACCCCCTTAATTAGAAGACAAGAGGGCCTTTTATAGATTAGATGAGGGGCAAAAGTGGAAGTCCACAAATTCGTGCCTTGGAGCCCAAGTAGTCCGGTGACCGACTCGGACCGACACGGAGGACCTCGGGCCCGAGTTACTGTGCATCTCGGTCTGAGGTTGGAGACTTCAAAGTCGGGCCCGATGTGGTTGCAACTCGGTCCTGACCTCATTCCACCTTCTTCTTAGTTGGCTTCTCTTGTTCTTCTTCATGGCTTGCTTCTTTCTTTCCCGCTTTAGCTCGGCCTTTGCTCCATGTCTCGACCCTCCTTCAAATCGATCCTTGATTCATGCCAAATTACCTACAAAACACATAAAAGGTGCGTAGTCTCCGAATCTCATAGAAATACGGGAACTAGGCTAAAAAGGAACAAAACGCACAAGAAAAGGGGAAAAAGAAACATATTTACAAAGGAAATCACATATGAAAACACCACCAAATAGAGAGACATCATATATATCCATATTCGATTGACAAGTTGATCAAATTTCATTCAGATACTATCGATCCAGATACTATCGATCAATAGCACAACCAAATACTGTCCTTTTCAAACATAATCAATAGTACCACCAGATACTATCGAACCTAACTAATTGAATAACCCTGAAACCATCAAGATTCAATTCAAAAGAAGCAATAAGGATCGGAATATAATCAAGATACAATTCTAGCATAAAACAACCAGTTTTTATCCTAGATTGCAATTCAACTCTCTTTCTAAATAAGATTAGCACAACTAGATACTAATACAATGCAGTTGCTACTATGAAATGGAGAAACTCAACCAGAAGTTCTCTAGATCTAGCAATAGAGATTTAATAACAGCAATCCTAGAAATTGTTGAAATCAATCAATTAAGCAATTCAATCAAGAGAGAAGAATAGTTCCAAGCAATAGATTAAGAAATAGAAATCTCAAAACTAAATCAAACGAAGCTTCAATTGGCGGCGACCGCTGCCAATTGGCGACGCCCACTTATAGCAACAACGTCATCCCCTTGGTTCTGGATTCACGCGATACTTTAGCTGTTTTAACTCCCTTCGAGTTGGATTTTGAATATGGAGTAAAACATGAATTGTAGCTCTTTGAATTAGCTTTCCAATAATAAGAAATTCAACTTCATCAGACCACTATAGCTCCCGAACGAACCCTTGCAAGATAGTGGTGTCGAACTAACAACTCCAATGCATGGCCCGAATTCAAGCGTTCTTTTCCCACAACCTCTTGGGCCTTAATGGTGATCAAAAGTGATTGAAATAACTTGACGAACCTCCACATGTTCTACCCGTGTCCAACCTTAGTTTCCGTTCCGCTCACACTTGTTCACCTTAATATTTGTAAAACAACAAGAGCAAGTGCAAAAACCCAAAACTCCTAGACACTCTAAGACACTTAAGAAACTAACTAAAACTACCTAAAAACAAAGTAAATGAAACGGAAACATGCATACTAAACACTATCTATATGCAAGCTATCACCTTTGGACTAGAGTATTCCATGTTTGATTTGTATCGGTTTTCAATGGGTTTTGTAGCTCCTGGCTCCTCTTCTGCTGCTCCAGAGCTTGTTATAGAGGTTGTTGCACAGGCAGATATTTATATGCAGACTAAGGATGAGACTGGGCCTACAGGACATGATATGGGTGTTGGTACATCAGAAGGGGGCATTGGTCTGAGTTTGCAAGATGAGATGATGAGAGAGATGAGACGACTTTCAGTCCGACAAGAGGAGATGGCTACTCAGTAGAGTGCTCCAGCTGCTTCTATGGATAGGATGCATCAGTATCATCAACACCAAAAACAGTTTTACCAGCAACAGACCCATTTCTTTCTGTAGAAGGCACAATTTTTCCAAGGCATGTGGTCCGAGTATCCCTCTTACCCTGACTATCCACCATATCCACCACCATCATCTAAATAGTAGTGGTATATTTCTCTACTTCCCCTATTTTTATTTTGTCGTTCTACATTGAGGACAATGTGTGTTCTAAGTGTGGGGGGGGGTGCTTATATATTACTATTGTTATGCTATAAAAAATTATTAAAAAAAAGAGCCATAAAAATTGAAAAAAGGCAAATAAAAATCATGGGATGGACTGAAAACCCGAAAGGGCGGTCTAGGTAATAAGCATGTCATTTGGCAAGAACTAGGCCTTGGAAAAGTAGATTCAGAGTGATGTGAGGTGGTGAATGCAATTTTGAAAAATGAGAAGAGAGTGTTAGGAGAAAACCTGAAAAGGTGCCTAAGCAAAATGAGTGAAAAAAAGTGTTTTAGGACTATCTTTTTACCCGCGTAGGAGACATAAGCAGTGGAGTATAGTAGTTTTTTGGGTAGGTTTTCACTTGGAGGAATAAGGTGTAGATTTTTAGTGCTTTCACCCTCTTTAATGATGCGTTGATGATGGACTTGTTGATGGTTAGTTACTAGTGGCTTGATGCTTGATGTTTAGATTGGTTGATTGGTTTGTTTGGTGGGAGTTTTGGGTTAAGTTTAGCATGTTTGTTTGCTATGGTTGGTATGTTTTGGATGTTGGTAGGGTGTTGGTGTTGATTTGCTCCATTATGTTGATGAGTAGGGTAGAGTGTTGGAGTTGATTTGGGTATTATAGATTTGATGAGTGATAGTTTTCTGATTCCCTCGGGACGAGTGATATTCAAGTGTGTGGCAGTTTGATATGTACAATTATGTTGTGTATATAGATGGGGTTTTAGCATATTATTAGTGGTATTTTAGATGGCTTTGGAGACATTTTAGATCTTTCAAGAAGAAGACCTGAAGATGCTTATTTTGGGATTTTAGAGCTTGAGTGAAGACGGAGCTGAAGAAACGCGTTCTGGTGCTGGCGACACCCGCCGCCTCTGACAGCGCGGTGATTCTCTTAGTTACCACGTGTTTTGTTCTTATTGGCACTTATTGTTATCAACTTTGTTCCGAGTTTGTATCTTTGGAGAGCTTTTGGAGACCTAGTTTGTTATATTAGGGTTTTAGAGAGTTGCTTCTCTCATATTCTACTATCTTTGATATTTTGGAGATTTTTACTACTTTCATGGAGAACTAAGCCATTTTTTCTTAGTCAGACAGTTGAAACTCCATTTAATTCTAGTTATGAGACTTCTATTTCTTAATATATTGCTCTGAACCATTCTTCTCTATTGCTTGATTTGTTTAATTGATTGATTTCAACAATTTCTAGGGTTGTTGTTATTAAATCTCTATTGCTAGATTTAGAAAATTTCTCGTTGAGTTTCTCTATTTTATAGTAGCACCTGCATTGAACTAGTATTTGGTTGTGCTAGTCTTATACAAAAAAAAGTTGAATTGTAATCTAGGATAAAAGATGGATGTTTCATGCTAGAATTGTGTCCTGATTATATTCCTATCCTTATTGCTTCTTTTGAATTGAATCTTGATGTTTCAAGGTTATTCAACTAGTTAGGATTGATAGTATCTGGTTGTGCTATTTGTTAGAAAAGGAATTGGAAGTTCCATGTGCATGAGATATTGAATGAAATTTATGATCAACTTATCGATCGAATGTGGATACTTGTATGTCTAAGTGTTTTCCCAAACTTGATAAACCCAACTTTAATACTTTGCTAGTTTTGCATGCTTCATAATAAGTCATAATTCACAAAACCCCTTTGTTCCTTTATTTGACGTAAAAATCATACAAAGAGATCAATCTACCTCCCTACGGATTCGACTTGGACTTCCTAAAGACTACAGTCTTTTGGGTAGTCTGGACTCTTTTGTATGACCGTGATTTGTAGGACCAAATTCACCGTTAGCAGTACACGGTGCTCCAAGGACCAAAATTCCAGATTTGATGTCTTCATGTAAGGCATGAGTGCTTGTGCGCGTAATTAGACCTAAATAAGGTCGAGTGTCGGAAACCCTCCTTGGCGTCGCGACGACGGTGCCGTCCAACAGACCCTCTCGGCAGACACTTGGCCCCTCCTTCTGTTGATCGACACTCTTGGCCTACATGATCCTGAATTGATGAGTAGAAGCCTCTCACGAAAGATGGCCCGAAGGAATTGAAGAAGTGCCCGACGGAATTGGCTCCCAAACCTTAGAACTCGGCACACCCTTGATGCCATGCTCGGCATCAGTTTCGGGCTGGCCTTGCACATGATGCAACGTAGTCACATCATCCTCCCTCTCTTGAAAAGTGTTTTTCCATTAACCATGATCATACAGTTGATCATCAACATTAATAAAGAAAGGAGAAAGGTTGAAAACGTTAAATACCTCATGCACACCATAGTTCGGTGGCAACAAAATCTTGTAAGCACTATCATTGACACTTTCCAACACCATGAATGGACCATCTTATGCTTGGAATTTCAAAGGATAGGAAACTTTTCCTTCCTCCAATGTGCCCACACGAGGTCTACGGGCTAAAATATGACATCCTTACACCCCTTGTTAGCTTGGTGCACATATTGCATGGTTCACCTCTGTAGCTGAAGACGATTATCCTCATGCAATTGCTTGATCTTGGCATCTTGATCAAGTCCTTTCCGACTCTCCATGTCCTTGGTAGCAAATTACATCAAATCAAAAGGTGTAATAGGATTGCGACCATAGTCTACCTCAAAAAGAGTCTTCTTATTCGTCGAATGTACCGACCTGTTGTAAGAAAACTCAATGAATGGTAAGCACTCTTCCCACCTATGCAATTTAGTATGCAAAATCGAACACAACAAACAGCCAAGGGTGCAGTGAACAACCTCGATTTGTCCATTTGTTTGAGGATGACAAGTAGTGGAGAAGGGTAGTTTGATGCCAAGCTTGGACAAAAGTGTCTTCCAAAAATAACTCAAGAATGTCATATCACAATCAGAAACAACAGACTTAGGGACTCCATGCAACCAAACAATATGCTAAAAGAAAAAACTAGCAACATGGGATGCATCATCGGTTTTATGGCATGCCACAAAATGGGCCATTTTGGAAAAATGGTATACCACCATAAAAATAGAGTTCCTCCCTCTCTTAGACTTTGGTGGACCCAAAATAAAGTCCATGGAAATTTCGTTCCGTTTTGTTTGTTGTTGGTGATTTGTGAAAAGTCATCAATCCATTTGTTATATGTTGTAAATGATAAGTGTGAGAAATTACTAAGGGTACACTCTGGCTTAGGGTGTGCGGGAGGCACCGCCTATATGATCGGCCCTAAATATTTCTATGGGTATTATGGAAAAGGAAATAATGGATGAGGCATGGTGCACCCGTGCCAAGTATTAGCGTCGCTAGCGCTCGGCGTTGGCGAAGTCTTGGCATCGAGGACTTGGCGCGTCCATGCTCGGTGATGGCGCATGGAAATATACCTTAGTACATGCTAGGAATTGAGGGGTCTTGAAACCAAAGGCAAGATGATCCAAAGCATGCCTTGCGCTGACCATCAGTGCTTTTGTGTCATGGCGTAGGCATGCATGCTGGCGTGCCTTTGTTTAGGTGCGCCTTGGCATCGATGAGCTTTAATCGATATTTGGCCAAATATAAATGACTTGGTCCACCGTATTTTTAATGGTAATTAGAGATATGAAGCTCTAAGAATTTGTGGCAAAATATGAGAGTTGGCTAAAGCATGGAACACAAAAAATGAGCTATCTCAACTTTGAGCAGTTTTCAAGTTTTAGCTCCGTTTGAACTCAAGCTTTGACTTTTTGGATTCATGGTAGCTTCACTAAGCTTTATATAAATGTTTTATACATATTATAGTTTGGGAGTGACATAGCTCATAAAGCTAGCTTGGCCTTAATGGGCCCCTTGCCAATGGGCCTTTTTTGGGCTTGTCTTGTCTTTTTTTATAAGGCTGAGATGGGGAACGGTTGAGGGCAGTTAGAAGTGGTTATAATCAGCCCTCTCACATACAAAAATGTGTGGCCAAGAATGATTCTCAACCGCCCAATAGACCAACTTCCATAACCGCCCGTAATAGCTCCCTAACTTCTTTAAACCACCTTAGACCGCCTCTCCTTTTGCTTATAAAAGGGATGGGACGACACTCATCTTGTGTGTGGAAAAATTGAAAGTTTTCAATTTCTGATTTGAGAGATAAAAAAAAAAAAAAACTCTTATAGTTCAAATGAGGGATGTGTATACGCCATGATGAGATCTATTGCCATGGTTTCATTGTGTAGGAGTGTTTTATCCCACAACTTTATTGTAGTTTAACCCTTGACATAAATAGGGGAAATCAATGTTGAAGGAAAACTAGATCTAATTGAGTGACTCTCTACCTTTATCCGAGACATTATATTAATTCGGTGGTGATTATCTTTTAGGCCCACACCCACATGAGATTACCCTTCAAGGTCTACTCACAAGAGTACCCTTCGGGGTCTACTCGCGAGATTACCCTTTGTGGTGTACTCCATGTGTATTGATTATCCTTATAAGGATCTACAAGAACCAAATTTCCCTTCATCACCAACTTGATATTCTAACTCGAAAATCAACAATCTTTAACGTGTATTATGTTTTTCAAGTTTGAGTGTCAAGATTGAACCCAAGAGTCCGGATTTGGGGAGTGCTCAAGATGATATTTTTGATCTCTAAGACCTCTATGTGCAAGACATTGGCTATCCAAGTGTCATAGATGGAGTCCAAGAAAAGGGAAAGGAGGTGAAGGAAGAACCCTTCAACGATGCACCATGAAGATCGAGCCACCCACCGCTACTTGGGATTAGATCCCGGCATGTACTCAATTTCCTTAATAATAATGACTATGGTTCTACAACCAATCCTTCATGCTCCATGGTAAAGGAGGTACACATTCCTAGGCCCTTCAAGGCTACGGAAATTCAAGGCCAAAACAATTGGCTCATGGCCATGTACGGGAAGTTGCGTGAGAAGCGACGTAATAGGAGTCACAAGGCCTAACCCTTAGGGGATGGTGGAGCAGCTATAGGCGGGGCCTATTTGGCTAACGTGTATGGGGGTCGAAGGCAACATAGGACGATGACTTGCCGGTTTGGTGGTTGTTAGATCAAGTCACTAATAGAAGTGGTGAATCCTTGGTGTTGTTTCACGCACACACACACACACATATATATACTTTTATGCAGTTATGTTATTGTATATGTGTATTTAGTTTTATGCATGTGTGTAACCTAATATTAAAGGGATATTAATGTTAGAATGTAAGTGATCTCGTATATACAATCATGTTAAAAATAAATATGGTTTGATCTATAAAAGTTGATCTTAAGAACATATATGCGAGAGGTAAACCCTTAAATCTTGCACGGAAGCATCATACAATTGTTGATAATAACTCGTTTTCTTAATGGATGAAAGAACGATCATATCCAGACTACCTTCGAGTCAACCATTCTTATGAATGGAATGACTCACGCTCTAGACTACCTTCGGGTCTACTAGAGTAATAAGACTAATCTTCGGATCTATAGATGTGAAGGTCTACTAGTAAAAATCCTATATGCTAGGATGAGACACATGTTGGTCATAGACACTCTAATTGATGCATGATTGAGGAGTGTATAAAATTCTTCTTGATTGATGTGTGAACTTTGACTTGCTTTTGTTTGTCACGTTACATGCATACTTGTTGTGTCAAAAGAAAGTTTAATTTTTCTTGCTTTATTCTTTATCAAATTGGTTTTGTTGATCTTCTATGTTAAACTTGTTTATGCAAGAAATCTTGTAAAGATGTTGAATAAATCATGAATAAGGCAAGGCGCGTGCGTTAAAATCACAATATTCCTCAATCATGTTGCTGGAATATGTGATGATAATATGATCGATGGATGGTTGATGATGCGAGGTATTCGCCTTAGGAAGGAATGAAACAACGAAGCCTCATCTTGGGCCGATGGTGGTGGAAGGGTGACGTGAAGGATATGGATACAAGGCTCGGATATGACTCACTGAGAGTTGCAACCTAGATTGAAGATGAACGTTGGATATGACTCACCAACGAGTTCTTCAACAAGATCAAACAATGAAAAAGGAATTGCAAGAAAGAACTCAAATTGAAAACAAAGTAGAAAGTAGCATTTTTTTCATAACAAGTATAAGGAGAAAAGAAGGAAAAGGAGAGGGTTTTAATCCCCAAAAGGCAAGCCCCCCTATTCAGCCCACCCTTCTCAAAAATTAAATAAAACGCCCTTAAGTTGCAAGAAATTCAACTAAAAGTACTTGATAAAACATAAGTCAAGTTTTAGTACTAGTCGAACCAAGAGTCACAAGAAGACTCCATCCTTCACCATCGTTAGCCTTCGGAAACTTATGAAACATGAGCTCCTCCTTGATTTGGTCTAGCAATGTCGTAGCTCGTGTTCGTGTGATGCGCCCAAGATAGGGCATGGTGCCCTGGCTTTTAACCTTGGCGCCTTAGACGCCGGTCTTGGAAACTTGGCCACGTGAAGACTCTCCTTTGTCGGGGATGTTGGGATTGGCACGACAGTTGGAGTCCACACTCAGGTTGATATGGATCAGGCTAGGATCAAGACTAAGGAAGCATGGAAGAGGATAAGAGACCATATTAGGTCAAAACCATTCAAGAGATCAAGATCTTTCAAATATAAAATGGTCTTGAAAAATCTACATTATCCATCCATTGTCAAGTCGACATTTGAAGATGAATTGCGCATGTGTGCGTTATTTACACTCACATGCAAGAGTTGTTTGAATGCTTATCCTAGACATACTATATATAGTGCTTTCTATATATGCTTTTAATTTTAATAGGATTTTCTACATATATGGATCATGTGTCATGGGTTATATTATGTGGGTTTATGGTTTTTCAAATTAGGAATATATTATTTTATCAATTTGGACCATGCAAGATTGGTGGGACAAATTTGGAAAGTAATATGGATCTTCCTTGGAGCCTAAGTTATTAGTTGTCTTGCAATAATATCTTTTATTTAAGGTAGAATTTATATTAGGAAACAATATCTTTTAAAAATAGCATAGAATAGTTGGCTATCTATGTCTATTTAAACCCTTGTAATCTTTCTTTTCAAGACAAGTTGAATTAAATCTTTGGAATAGAAACTTTGTTTCTTATTCCAAGGGCCTTCAACCCAAACTCTCGCATATTCTCTTGTAATTGACGCCCTAACCAAACACCAAACTTGAATTGCTTATTCATTCATTCAAATCGTCCAATTCAATTCTCAAACACCAATCATACTTCAATTGAGTTGTTACTTGTTCTTTAAGCAATGAATTTACAAACGATGTTGCTTTGTAATCCAAGGAAGTGATTGAAAACCTTAAAGTTTGAGCCTTCTCATCCAAAGTTCAAGACTTGCAAGTAAAAGAAGAGAAAGATTAAAGTTGACAAGATCGGGACCTGGAAAACAAACGGAAATGAAGTGCGCGAGCTCATCAATTCTGAGTATCAAGTGGTACTCAGAAACAAGTGATTCACGGATTATCAAGTGGTATCGCATTTTCCTTGTTAATTCAAGTTTTTAATTGCTTTTCAATTTTACTTGCATAATCAATTTTTACCCTTAGATTTTCATAATTTTCTTGTTCAAACTCTCAAACAGCCACCAAAACCTTAACCTAAGGCATACTTGTGCCGCCACCACCAACCACCACCGGCGACCACCCCTCCACCACCAAATTTCACCACCAGACCCTTGGCTTGGTGCATGCCCCCTCCCCTTGCTTGTGTGCCAAGTTCCTTGCTTTCCTTGTGGCCCAAGTTTGTTTGAATAGACTTTCCTTATATTATGATCTTGCTAGTTTTTCTTTCCTTATTGAATAGACTAGATCTTTAATTGCATGTTTGACTTGCTTTGACTTAGTTCCGCCCTATTTGCTTGCCAAAAATACTTATTCTTTTGATAAGTGGCTTTCCTAAAATTTGGTGAATTGCTTGCTTTCATGTTCATGCATATTAAAGTCCATTTCTTTTCCACATAAATTAGCCAATTTCCCTCCTTTGTTTTTGCTTCTAAGTAGTTTCATTAGTGTTTATAAATTCTTAAAAAAAATTGATTCTTCAACAAGCATCACCAAAAATATCATCTTGCGTTCTAGTAGTTTGCATTCTTGTTGTTTTGCCTTGCTCACATTGGCATATAAGTTGTGCTTGCTTTTCTCAGAATAACACCCTACTTAGTTGAAGCATCACAAAAGAACCCTTTGTGCATTGCATTGTTGTGCCTAAAACTGGAACTTGCATGCACCCTTGTCTCTTCTTGTCGTGCACTTGCGTCTTAGTAATTCGCTTCATCAATTTGTCCACTTTCCTAGCCAAAATATGAAATACTAGCCTTGTGTGTCTTGATTGCTTGCTTTTACATTGAATTCGTAGTACCCACTACTTGTTTAAAGTATGTGGCTTGCATAAGGAACTTGTTTGCTTGTCAACTTGCATCTTCCTTTCTATATTCTATAAGGCTGAAATTCTACTTGATCTTTTAGGACTACACCTTTCATTCACTTTCCTAATAGGTGTCACTAACTGATTTAAGCTTGTGAATTGATTAGCTCCTTGATTACATGTTTGCTCGTTAGTGCTGCTCACTTTTCCTCTTTGTGTAGGTACAATGGTTGAACCATATATTCAGACCGATTAGAGATTTTTTATGGGATCATTGACCCTACACGGTATTTTGAGTGGGAAGAAGCCACAACTTCTTTCCTAGAATACTATTACCACACTGAAAAAGAGCAATGGTATGCAGTGACGTGTCGCTTTGTGGGAGCTGCTCGTACTTGGTTGGTAAAACTTCAAAGAGACTAATGGGAAAAAAGCCTTTCACCAATTGCCTCATGGCCTCAATTGAGATTCATGATGCGCCGTACATTTGTTCCATATTGCATCAAGAGTGTTTGAATAAGTTGGTAAATTGTAGGCAAGGATCTCATTCTCCACTCGATTTCTTTATGGAGCTTGAAGATTTGATGGATGTGATAGCTTGCATATAGGTAGTGTTTAGGGTGCATGTTTACGTTTCTTTTTCATTGTTTTTAGTTAGTTTTAGTTTAGTTTCTTTAGTTCTTAGGGTGTCTAGGAGTTTTTGTTCTATCTTGTTTTACACGCCTTAAAGTGAACAAGTGTGAAAGGATTGGAAATTGGGAAAAGAACGCTTGAATTCGAGCCATCCATTGGAGTTGTTGGTTCCACACCTCTGTCTTACGAGGGTTCTTTCGGGAGCTATAGTGGTCTAATGAAGTTGAATTTGTTATTATTGGAAAGCTAATTGAAAGAGCTATAATTCATGTTTACTCCGAGTCCAAAATTCCAACTCAAAGGAGGTCAAAATAGCCCCCTAAGTGTCACTTGAATCCTGAACCAAGAAAACGAGTTGTTGAAGAGTGTTGCTTGCAGCGGGCGCCGCCCAAAGGCAGCAGGCGCCGCCTTTTCCTGGACACTAAGAATCAAATCGCCCAATTGCTCTATATCCTAGTATTTTTATATCAGGATTATATCTTTCGTATCTATGTTGTTTAGACCTAGTTTCCTTCTTTATACTAGGGTTTTTTAGGAGAAGAAACTCTCATCTATCTAATTCTCATTCTCATACTTTTCATTCTAAGTTTTACGTATTTTCTATGGAGAACTAAGCCCTTTTGCTTAGTCAGACAATTGAAGCATCACTTTGATTAAAGTTGTGAAATTTCTAATTCCTTATCTATTGCTTGGATTTAATCTTCTCTCTTGCTTGAATTTCTATGATTTATTTTAACAGCTTCTTGCCTGATCAACTAGGTTTTTTGTTATTGGATCTATTGCTTGATCTAGAGTGTTACTGGTTGAGCATCTCTATTTCAAAGTAGCAACTGCATCGTACTAGTATCTGGTTGTGCTATTCTTATACCGAAGAGATTTGATTTACATTCTAGTGTAAAAGCTGGTTGTTTTATACTAGATTTGTATCCTATTATATTACTATCCCTAATGTTGTTATTAAACTGAATCATTGATGGTTTCATGATTGTTTAATTAATTAGAACTAATGGTATCTAGTTGTGTTGTTAGTTAGAATTGAAATGGAATTGGAAAATCTATCGCATGTGATATTGAGGTGAAATCAAGCATCAACTTTTCATACGATTGTGGATATTTGTTTGCCTAAGCTATCTTCCCAAATATTGTTATTCACAACCTTTTATTCATTTGCTACTTTTGCATGCTTAGACTAGTTACAAACACAAAAACCACTTGTTACCTGTTTGACACAAAATTCATACAAAACGATCAATCTGTCTCCCTTTAGATTCGACTCGGACTTCCTAATGACTACGGTTCTTAGTTAGTTTGGATTCTTTTGCATAGTCGTGATTTGCACGACGAAATCACCGTTATCAAATTGATGTCGTTGCTGGAGGCAATAATTGTCTTTTGTGTGATTTTTGTGCCTATCTTGGTGTGAACCTGTCTTATGGTTCACACCCGTCCTACTAATAATTGAAATCTTCTGTATGATCCAAAAATTGAATGTACTATGTTTAGAACTCACCGAGCTGTGCGTGCATTATTACAAGAGTTTGAACCAATGGGTGATGAGCGAGTTACTCTTGAGAGCTTGATAACTCCTAATCTGAATCAGCCTACACGTGAAGTGCAATTCCCAGCCCTTGGTGATGGGGTGAAGTTTGAGCTCAAGACAGGGGTAGTCCATCTACTCCCGAAATTCAACGGAACTCCACTTGAGGATCCCATTCAGCATCTTGATGAGTTCCTTGATGTTTGCACCATCATGTGTCCCTCCGATATTGAAGAATAGATGAGGCTGAGAGCGTTTTCCTTTTCTCTGAAGGAATCCGCTAAAGACTGGAATCATGTTCTACCTCCTGGAAGGGTTACTACTTGGGTGAACTTGAAGAAGTTGTTTTTTGACAAATACTTCCCTGCAATCAAGTCTAATCAACTCAAGAAGCAGATTTATAACATAGAGCAATTCCCCATGAGTCTCCCTATGAATATTTTGAGCGCTTCAAGAAACTGGTGAAGAGTTGTCCTTATCATTGTTATGCTAACCATGATCTCATTCTCTATCTCGATGGAGGACTCCGTGAGGATGACCGGCGATTGGTCAATTCTTCTTGTGGTGCGAACATCATGAAGAGAACCTATGAAGAGGCTCTAGACATCTTTTCCATGCTGGTTGATGATTCAAGACAATATAATGGAAGAGGTTCTCAAAACTTGTCAGCCGCCAACTCTCATTCTAAAACTGATAAAGCTGATTTTGATGTGCTGAAAGAAGAGGTGAGGCATCTAAAACTGAAGGGTACTGCTCAAAAGGCTAAGGTATGTGAGATCTGTCATGACCCCCTACATTCTACCGATTCACGTCCTACACTAGAAGAGGAGGTGAATGCAGTTGGAGGGTATCAAATAAAGCCGAGATATGATCCTTATTCCAACACCTACAATCAAGGTTGGAAGGACCACCCTAATTTTAGATGGAGAGAGCTAGAATCAAATCAACAATAGAATAATTTCCAACCATCTAGACCATCTATGCCAAGGCCTCAAGAACTGAACTCTAATGTAGCTCTTTCTATGGAGAACATGGTGTAGATGTTAATGTAGAGTAATCCCAGTCCTACAGAGAAAATGTCTATGCTGGCAAAGAGTGAAGTGCAATTCCAAGAAAACACATCAGCAAGCATTCAAAACTTGGAAAGGCAAATAAGTCAAATCTCTTAAACAGTGAGCAAACTTAAACCAAGAGACTCCGGTAAGCTTCCCTCTCAAACTGAAGTAAACCCGAACATTCGGATGTGAGTGCTATCATATTAAGGTGCGGGAAGCATGTTGAGGACAGAAAGGAGCTTATCTACGACAAATTGGAAAATAATGGCGGCAACCAACCATTAAATGGCGGCGACCGCTGTGACGGTGATGACCCGCCGCCTTAAATTTCCGAAAAATAGGCGACCGCCGCCCCCCGACGGCGCCCGTCGCTAGCTCGCCGCCTACCCGGCGCCTCTCTGATGTTGATTTCTGCCCTTTTGATGTTGCTCACCACCCATCTGTAGATGCCTCAGATGTTAAGATGGCTTCTAAAACTCTTGTTTTTCCTAAATGGAAGCTAGCTACATTGAGGCGTACAAAACCACTTAAGCAAGACAAGGACATTTTTTAGATGTACAGAAAAGTTGAGCTCAACATTCCCTTACTAGATATGATCAAGTCAATTCCTCATTATGCTAAGTTCTTGAAGCAGATGTGCACTAAAAAGAGGATTCAACATATGAATAGCAAGAAAAAGGTGAAGGTAAGCGAGCATGTTTCTGCAATCTTCCAAAAGCGCTTACCTAAGAAATGTGGAGATCCAGGTATGTTCACTATCCCTATAACTATTGGAGGTACTAAGCTTGACAAGGCTATGTTAGATTTCGGTGCTTCCATTATTGTTATACCTTCCTCTCTTTGTTATTCTTTGAAACTTGGACCTATGCATTCAACTAATATTTCTATTCAGTTAGCTGATAAGTCCACTGTGCGTCCTATAGGAATGGTAGAGGATGTTTTGGTTATGTTTGGTGATCTTACTTTTCCTGCTGATTTTTATGTGCTTGATATAGAACATGATACCTTCTTGAAAACCGCCAATACCAAAATAAATGTGAGTACTGGTTCTTTGACTATGGAATTTGATGGCCAGACTATTAATAATAACATCTATGAAGCCATGAAATCTCCATCTAATAATCATTCTATGTATGTTGTTGATGTGCTTGAGCCTGTTGTGCAAGATATTCTTGTTCAAAACCACCTAGATGATATGAAATCTCTTGTTGATTCTAGTTTGGATTTCAATTTATCACCTAATATGTAGGACACTATCAATGAGTTGGATGCTTACTATAAGCTTCTTCCTGAATTATTACGACAAACTCCTTTACCACTTACCTTGCCTAGCAAGGAGCTTTTGTCCTCTATTGTGCAAGCACATGTAGTTGAGTTGAAGAAACCTCCAAAGCGTATAGGGCAACACCCACCGCCACCCTTGCAGCCGCCGCCGCCGCAACCACCACCAATCCCTTACCCATATTAGTAGTTGGTCTGTGAGTTTTTCTCTTCTCTTTACTTTTACTTTACATTGGGCACAATGTAAGTTTTAAACATAGGGGAAGGGAAATATTTGCTTTGCATTCATGTAGCTGCAATAGATTAGGCATGTTTACTTTATGTTTTGCATTGACTAAAATCATGAAAAAATGAAAAAAATTGAAAAAAAAATGAAAAAATATTGCATTTTAGGTTCTTATTTCCCCATTGTGTAAGACGTCTTGTGTTTCTAAGTTAAGTGTGAGATCCTAACCCATGACTTGTTTGAAGTGCTAAAGTTTCTATCAAATGAGCATGATCTTTGGCTATTTTACTTTGATTATAAGTTTGAGCATGTAGATGAGCTTGAGTTTTAGATATATTTTGAAGTCCTAGACAAATTAACCTTGTGACATTGTTTTTGGCCTTTTATTGATTACTTGTTCTCTAATTCTTGAGTGTATCACTTTGAAATTTTAGCTCTAGAACTTACGTTATGACTCTTTTTCAAGACTGCTTTACACGACTCTAATGCATGACATTAAAATGATTGGCAATGGGGCGGGGATTCCCTATTACCCATGGGGATTTCCTGTTACGGGTATGGGGTTGGGGATCTTTAGTGGGGATGGGGGCAAGTATGGGGGGAAGTAATTACTTGTTAGGGTACGGGCACGCGGAGGGGGATAGGTGTCCCCGTCCCACCACCCTACCCGACCCCGACCCCATTGTGGAACCCCATGGGGAATCCCCGTCAGGGGACCCCATGGGGAATCCCCGCCGAAGGACCCAATGGGAGAATCCCCTCCGGAGGACCCGATGGGGGAATCCATGCCGGAGGAACCGTTGATGAATCCTCACTTGGGGAACCGTTGGTAATTCAACTATCCTTATATTATGTACTTGATACGTATGAATGTTATGATCATTGAATTTACAAAATTATTGTCTTGTTTGTTTTTTGAAGTTCTTGTTAAAGACTTGTTAATTATATAAGTTTAAATAGTGAATTTTGTAAATGGTGTATCAATAGAATTTTAGAGGAAAGTGTACATAAAAGTAAATGGAAAATAAAACGTGTAACTCATGGGGATTATACAAGGTGAAAATCAAATGAGGATGGGGAGTCCCCGATAGAGATTATAAACGGGGAAAACCAAACGGGGATGGGGAATCCCCGACAAGGACTATAAATGGGGAAATCAAGCGGAGATGGAGAATCCTCGACGGGGATTATAAATGGGGAAATCAAGTGGGGATGGGGAATCCCCGACGGGGACGGGGACTCGACAGGGATGGGGAGGGGGACAAATTTTATTCCCCGATGGGTAATGGGGCGGGTATGGGGAGCATATATCTAAATGGGGATGGGTACGGGGAGGGTATTTCCCGCCCCGAACCCGCCCCATTGCTATCCCTACTTATTAGCCTATATGTTCCTTTCTTGCCTTACAAGATCCATGTTTTGACACCCCATTTCTTTTGAGCTTTAAAGCCTATTTTATAGATCCACAAAATAATTCCTAGCCTATATAAGCTTGACCCATCTGGGATGTAGGACTTTAGGTGGATTTGTTTGTGTGGTTGTGAATAAGTATGGGGGAAGTGTGATGAAAAGGTAGAAGGAAAGAAACTCATGAATGAAAGTGAAAAAAAGTGTAGGTGAAAGTGTTTTGTGAAAAGTGTGCTTCAAAAAATAAGTCTTCGTGAATATTGTGATGAGTTGAAAAAAAGAGGCAAAAGTTGCAAAAGAAGCAAAAAGAGCTTAATTGTGTGAATGGAGTTGGTGAAGGAAAGTGGAAGTAAGAAGAAGAAAAAGTGTTGGGATTGGGTTTAGTTAGTTCTTTATCCCGGATTTAGCACCACAAGACCAAATATGATCCCTTCCAAATTGTCTTTACCTTGGCCCCATTACAACCCTTGAAAAGACCTCATTATGTTTGTTGTGTGTTTGGTCCACAGCGGTGGAGAATTAGGACGTTGATGCAAGCTTATGGTAGCTTAGTTTTCATTGCTGATTTTGAGTGAAACACATATCCTTAAACACTGGAGTGAGAGTGAAAACACATTACCTAGCTTGGTGAGGTCTAGAATGGATGAATTGTTTATGCTCTTTGCTTTAGTCAATTGCATGCTAGGACATCTTGATCAAGTTATTATTATATGTTGACTGGCTCTATGGATTATGAGATGAATGCATGGATTGCTATGTTGTCGTATGACTTGATTCTATGTCTTACTTGAGGAAAAGCAAGGTTTAAGCATGGGGGAATTTGATAGCTTGCATATAGGTAGTGTTTATGGTGCATGTTTATGTTTCTTTTGCGTTGTTTTTAGTTAGTTTTAGTTTAGTTTCCTTAGTTCTTAGGGTGTCTAGGAGTTTTGGGTTTTTGCACTTGTTAAATGTTGTTTTACAGGCCTTAAAGTGAACAAGTGTGAAAGGAATGGAAATTGGGAAAAGAAGGCTTGAATTCGGGCCATCCATTGGAGTTGTTGGTTCGACACCTCTGTCTTGCGAGGGTTTGTTCGGGAGCTATAGTGGTCTGATGAAGTTGAATTTGTTATCATTGGAAAGCTAATTCAAAGATCTATAATTCATGTGTATACTCCAAGTCCAAATTCCTACTTGAAGGAGGTCAAAACAGCCCCCTAAGTGTCACTTGAATCCTAAACCAAGAAAACGAGTTGTTGAAGAGTGTAGATGGCAGCGGGCGCCGTCAAAAGGCAGTGGGAGCCGTCTTTTCCTAGACGCAAGAATCAAATCGCCGACTTGCTCTATATCCTAGTATTTTTATATCAGGATTATATCTTTCGTATTTATGTTGTTTAGACCTAGTTTCCTTCTTTATATTAGGGTTTTTGAAGAGAAGAAACTCTCATCTATCTAATTCTCATTCTCATACTTTTCATTCTAAGTTTTACATATTTTCTATGGAGAACTAAGCCTTTTTTCTTAGTCAATCAATTGAACTATCGTTCTGATTAAAGTTGTGAGATTTCTAATTCATTATCTATTGCTTGGATTTAATCTTCTCTCTTGCTTGAATTTCTATGATTTATTTTAACAGTTTCTAGCCTGATCAACTAGGGTTTTTTGTTATTGGATCTATTGCTAGATCTAGAGTTTTACTGGTTGAGCATCTCTAGTTCAAAGTAGCAACTGCATCGTACTAGTATCTTGTTGAGTCAGTCTTATGCAAAAGAGATTTGATTTACATTCTAATGTAAAAGTTGGTTGCTTTATGCTAGAATTGTATCATATTATATTACTATCCCTAATGTTGTTATTAAACTGAATCATTGATTGTTTCATGATTGTTTAATTTATTAGAACTGATAGTATCTAGTTGTGTTGTTGGTTAGAATTGAAAAGAAATTGAAAAATCCATTGCATGTGATATTGAGGTGAAATCAAAGATCAACTTGTCATACGATTGTGGATATTTGTTTGCCTAAGCTATCTTCCCAAATATTGTTATTCACAACCTTTTATTGCTTTGCTACTTTTGCATGCTTAGACTAGTTACAAACATGAAAACCACTTTTTACTTGTTTGACACAAAATTCATACAAAATGATGAATCTGTCTCTCTGTGGAGTCGATCTGGACTTCCTAAATACTATGGTTCTTAGTTAGTTTGGATTCTTTTGCATAGCCGTGATTTGCACGACGAAATCATCGTTATCAGGGTGCCGCTGGAGTTCCATTATTACCAAGTCACCTTTGTAGCCGCTTCCTAGATGGATTGGAACCATCAATCAAAGAATATCTTGATGGTTAGCATGCCACTGATGTTGATTCGTTGGTACGACGTGCACAAAGGTTCCATTACCTCCAACGAATGGAAGAAGTTTTGGCACATTCCCGCCACAAAAGGTACAACTCTTACTCTTCCAATTCGGTTTCTACTAATACATCTTCTTCTTCTCCGCCACGGGATCTTCCCAACATCACCAAGGCACCTTCTCAGAACCCCGAAGATTTAGGCTCTCCTCAAGTGGAGGAGGAGCTCAAAAACAATGAAAAGTCCAAAAGGATGCTTCGGGAAGCCCAACAAAAGGACAAGCCATCCCCGACACCTAAACAAGGGCAAACAAAGACAACAAGCCCTCAATCGGCAGGTCACAATCGTTACCCACCCGTCACAACCCGTGACGAGCCATATGCGCCTCTCATCCGGTCGCTCACACCCCGTGAGCCACCTCACGACCAGGTCACGACCCCTGAGCCTCCTGTCATGACCCGTGAGGGGCCTCACGACCTGGCTTTTGTCCTCATTCCGCCGGTCACGACACGTGATCCCAAGGTCACCAGTCATGATCCCTTCTTTGAAGCTTCTAGAGGCTCCATCTTGACCCGTGACCCCCTTCATAGGCATCTAAGACACCCCATCTTGACCTGAGACTACTCCGACACGAGTCATGACACTCCTCAATAGAACAACAACACTTCAAAGTTAATCATTGCGCCTTACCTTCCACTACATCGGCGTGATGTCCATGTGCATTCTCTTGAGCATTATAAGTCAAAGTTGGTCATTCATTACCGGCCCGAGTATGGTGATGGCCAATTAGAAGACGTTCCAAAATGTCGTGTCTTATCCACGCAATTTCATCCTTCATGGCGATCATTTCAAGCGACATTCTATGTTCCACATTCTTCTTTGCCAAAACAAGTTGAGCTCTAGAAGAAGAACTTTCCTTCCAAGTGGAAAGATGTTGCTAAGGGTAACCTTCTTGTCTCTTTTCAAGTTCCATTGTCTAATTTTTCTTCTTCTCCTTTCATACCTAGACACAACGTCGAATCGAGGACGATTCGAAGTCAAGTGGAGGAGAATGATATGGATCAGGCTAGGATCAAGACTAAGGAAGAATGGAAGAGGATAAGAGACCATATTAGGTCAAGACCATTCAAGAGATCAAGAGCTTTCAAATATAAAATGGTCTTGAAGAATCTACATTATGTTATCCATCCATTGTCAAGTTGACATTGGAAGATGAAGGGCGCCTGCGTGCGTTATTTACACTCACATGCAAGAGTTGTTTGAATGCTTATCCTAGACATACTATATAGTGCTTTCTATATATGCTTTTAATTTTAATAGGATTTTCTACATATACGGACCATGTGTTATGGGTCATATTATGTGGGCTTATGGTTTTTCAAATTAGGAAACATATTATTTTATCAATTTGGACCATGCAAGATTGGTGGGACAAATTTGGAAAGTAATATGGATCTTGCTTGGAGCCTAAGTTATTAGTTGTCTTGCAATAATATCTTTTATTTAAGGTAGAATTTATATTAGGAAACAATATCTTTTAACAATAGCATAGAATAGTTGGCTATCTATCTTTATTTAAACCCTTGTAATCTTTCTTTTCAAGACAAGTTGAATTAAATCTTTGGAATAGAAACCTTGTTTCTTATTCCAAGAGCCTTCAACCCAAACTCTGTTATTCTCTTGTGACTGACGCCCCAACCAAACACCAAACTTGAATTGCTCTTTCATTCATTCAAATCGTCCAATTCAATTCTCAAACACCAATCATACTTCAATTGAAATGTTACTTGTTCTTTAAGCAATCAATTTACAAACCTTGTTTCTTTGCAATCAAAGGATGTGATTGAAAACCTTAAAGTTTGAGTCTTCTCATAGAAAGTTCAAGAGTTGCAAGTAAAAGAAGAGAAGGATTAAAGCTGATAAGATCGGGACCTAGAAAACAAATGGAAATGAAGTGCGCGAGCTCATCAATTACGTATCACAGGTCGTGGTCCAAAGTTCCATCACAAGTTCCCGAAGAAATGGCCCCATCAAACATAGGCAAGGGCGCAAGCTCGGGCGTTGGTGCATTCAAGGGCACAGCGCGTGGCTCGGGCGTCGACGTTGGAGACACATGGTGAGAGGGACTCTCATCATCCTCCCCCCCCCCTTTCAAAAGGGTTCATCCACGAACCTTGATCCTGAACATCCTCAACATCATCGCTAGAAAAATAAGGGACAAGGTCTGAAACATTGAATACCTCATGGACGCCATAGTTCGGAGGAAGATCGAGCTTGTAAGCATTTTCATTTGTTGAGTCAGTATTAGGAACTCACGTTCATTAACACGAGAACAACGCTCTCAGTTTTTATAATGAAAAACACCATGGGAACTAACACCTATTGTCAAGTATTTCAGTATAACAGGTTGCACGTCGCAAAGCAAAACACTGAACAACAAGTTCCCAAAGCATGGGAACTAATGCAACGCCGAAAAGAAAGTGACCAGCCTCAGAAGTGAACAAAGAGTTCCCCCACGATGGGAACTAGATAAGAAGGATAGGAATCCCTCAAAGACAAGAAGAGTTCCCAAGACAAGGGAACTGAGAAGACGAGAGTTCCCCTTGGATGGGAACTGACGCATGCGTGAAAGCGACATCTCATCGTATTTTTAGGGATCCTGTCTTGATCAGAAAAAAGGGCGTCTCAGGCTTCAGAGTTATAGCAGGTGGAAGACAACCATCCAACGGTCCGATGTGATCTAAGAGTTGACAATTCTAATTCAAATCAAAGTCACATGTCAACCTTAAGGATCAGACTTGGAGAGCAAGGCAAAAAGGGTATTTAGGACAAATACCTCAAATGGATAAGGGTTTCTCTTCACGCCTATTTAATCCCTTCAACAGTGACCTTGCTACTCACTTTTCACAAATCTCAAATTCCAAACACAAAAAGAAAAGAGCTAGAGAGCTACTCAGGTGAAGACCATCAAGTTGGTGAAAACTCCCCAACGGCAAGCTAATCTCAACGACGGTGAAAGATGGAAGAAGGAGTTCCTAGGTCTAGGGGAACTTTGGTGAAGAGATAGAAGAACGGAGAGGTTTGAGTTTTCTTTTGCTTTAATTGTGAGCGTTCATCAGGTTAAGGCTGAGAGAATACATTAGTGTTGCTTAGAGTGGGAGTCCTTGTAGGAACAGAGAAGTTTGTATTCGGCCTTGTAATCTGAAGGGAACTAAGATATAAAGAAAGGGGAACTCATTCGAAAATCCTCCAAGCGGAGGTAGAGGTTTACTCACGCGATTAGTTGATCGATGTGGGGTTCCTCTATAAGGGAACTCTCTCTATTGTTTTATTTACCTGCTTACTTTATTCATTCCGCTGCGTGTGGGAACTGTTCGATATAGTTCCCATAACCATTTACAACTAACCTTCGATCCAACATCCTCAACATCGTCGTTAGAAAAATAAGGGACAAGGTCAGAAACGTTGAATACCTGATGGACGCCATAGTTCGGAGGAAGATCGAGCTTGTAAGCATTGTCATTGATGCATTCTAAGATCTGAAAAGGTCCATCTCCCCGAGGCTTATGCTTAGAATTCAAAGAGCGGGAAACCGCTCCTTCCTCAAATGAATCCATATAAGGTCGTCGGGTTCAAAAATCCACTCTTTGCGCCCTTTGTCGGCTTGGTGCTTGTATTGCATCTTTCACCTCTCCAATTCAAGGCGTGTTTCCTCATGACTGTGCTTGATCTTCTCAGCTTGATCATGGCCCTCGTAGCTCTCTCGGTCCTCAGTAGCATAAGGAGCTAAATCAAGCGGTGTGACGGGATTGCGCCCATACACCACCTCAAAAGGCGTCTACATTATGGCCAAATGAATGGACCGGTTGTATGCAAACTCAATGAAAGGAAGACACTCTTCCCACCATCGTGACAACACGTCGGCGACGACGTTGTCCTTGCCTTTATTGTGCTTATTGAATTAGGGGAAGGACTCAATGAATTCCACCCATTTGGCTTGCCTCCGATTCAGTTTGCTTTGGCCCCTCAAGTACTTCAATTCTTCGTGGTCAGAATGAATGACAAATTCCCGAGGCAAGAGATAGTGCTCCCACGCCCTAAGCACCGCACAAAGGGCATGCAAATCCTTGTCGTACGTGGGGTACTTGAGCTCATCTCCTCCCAACATCTCACTATAGTAGGCAATGGGCTTCCCTTTTTGCATGAGCACCCCTCCAAGACCAATTCCCGATGCGTGACACTCAATCTCAAACATCTTGCTAAAATCGGGAAAGGCCAACAACAGTGCTTATGTCAACTTAGCTTTGAGGGTTGCAAATGCCTCCTCTTGCGCCTCTCCCCACGTAAATGGAACATTTTTGTTGGTGAGGAAGGTCAAAGGCGCAGCCAACGTACTAAAACCTCTTACAAACCGACGGTAGAAGCCGGCCAAACCGAGGAAGCTTCGGACTTGATCTTCCTAATGATCCCCTCTAAGATCTATTCATATAGATCAATGAAGTCAATTGTTGGGAAAATTAACATTTTTAACCATACACTAATTTGTCAATTGGAAAAACCGAGTTTTACCTCTTGCTCAGACATTTGTGATCATTAAAGACATCGGGCACTTCATAATGTACAAGCAAATCAAGCGACAAGCTTCCTTAAACCCCAAATTGAGGTATCAACTTCATTGCAGTGTAGCATTAATTAAAACCCGCATAGCATGATGGGTAGTTGGTGTCCATTAGTAACGAAGTGATAACAATCAAAGATACATAGAAGTTTGGAAGGTGAAGAAGGTAGATATGAGACCAAAACCAAGACCATTCTGGAGGTCATGAGCATTAAAGTACAAAATCGTAAAGAAAATGATGAGTACTTGGGTTTGTTATTTTAAACTCATCTGCAAGAGTGGTTTTCATACCTATCTTTAGTAGTTTCCTTGTATTACTTTCTATATTTAGCATAAGCTATTTCTAGAGTATCCTAACACATAGGGGTCGGCCCTTGGGTTGTTTTAATTTCAAATTAGGATATATTGCCATTATCTTAATCTTATTGGGTCAAGATTATGTGTTGAATGTCTTAATGGTACATGCAAGAGTAGAATATCCATATGGGGTGTGTAGCATGCTTTTCTTGCAAGACAAGTAAGATTAAGTTGACAGAATTAGATGTATTATTATATTATTATTTGGTTAGAATAGAATTATCCTAGCCTTCTAGTTTTCTATTTATTCATGTGTAAGACAAGACTCTTTCATAATCGGAATGAATAGAATTGGGTTAAACTCGATCGTCATCTCTCTCTCTCTCTCTCTCTCTCTCCCCCCTCTCTCAATTCAAACAACAAACACACTTTTGTTCATGCTTTCCAATTCCAAATCTCTTTCCTATTACAAATTCAATCAAACACATTCTTTCATAAACACAACCGGTTGAGTGCTTAAGGTTTTCATTCCATCGAGTGATTCGTTAGGTTGCAAACCTTGTTGCCCATACAATCCAAGGAAGCAAATTTCAAGATGTACATTCGAGATTCTTCATCAACAGGTGAAGAATTAAGGAGAAGAAACAATTCACAATAGCTTGACAAGATCAGGATCTACAGCAATAAACGGAGCAAAGGACATCCAATAGTAGTCATGTGTCCAGTTCCAGAACCGGCGGTTCCGGTTCCACTAGACCATGAAACTGGGTCCGGGAACCCCCCGATTCCTTGGTTCGATTCCGGTTTTTTCGGTCCTGGGGTGGTTCCGGTTTGGTTCCTGTTCCAAACCTTTAAAAATTAAAATAAACGTTGAAAATGCAAAACCGCAATCGCGATTTTGCGTTTCCATCAGTATTTTATTTTTTAAAGGGATGGAATCGACTGTTCGGAATTGGTGGAACCGACGGTTCGAAACAGGTGGAACTACCGATTCTCTGATTCTAAGGAACATGGAACCGGGACTGAAACAGGTCGGCCGTTTCTTAAGAAGGTCATCTATTATTTATCCACTAGATGGCTTGGCCCGTCCGTTGGACAGTTTATAGTTATTACTTTTTATAATTGGCCATAGATAATTTCGTATGTTATTTATATTAGAATAGAAATACAAATTGGTGGCCCAATATGTAAAAAACTTTCCCATATGCATTAGTTGCATCCCACTTTCTAAATACCATCACTTCAAGCTTATGATAAATACCATCAGGCAGTTCATCAAGTGTGCAAATTCTGGGTTGTTCTTGTATTTTGTTAGCCAAGGGTGACAGCTTTTGGGTCTCCATGGATGGACCTGCAACCATTTTCCCAGCAAAATATAAAACAAAATGTTAATGTTTGTTCCAAATATTTGCAAGATTGTAGTATGAAACCAAAACGGGAAGGAGAGGCAACCTATATCGTATCTTGATATGGGTCTGCAAGCGGAATGCGAAAGGCAATCGATGACTAGCTGGATGAAAGGTAAAGGTTCTAAGGCTATGACTATTTATACAATGCGGGGGCTGCTAGCTTTTGGGAAGGGGGAAGGGTAGGTGTTTATTACATCGTTACAACATTGAGGAAGGAAGTTGAAGGGAGTATGATCACAACATTGATGGAGGAATTTAAAAGGCTTAAAGATTGATCCTGGAATATAAAATGTTGGTCATAGAAGTCAGAAAGGCCAAACCCATTAATGCTCTTATTTTAACCTCCCTTTTTTAATGGATTGAATAGGGAGAATAGTACATTTTTTATGGTCGTTCGTTTGCGCACTCTCAAATTTGGTTTGCACACTCCGATATGGGCGGATTCTTTACTCGCGCACAAAAAACCGGATTTTGGAAAAACCATGAACAGATTCGGAACCCGTACAAAAATTAACACCCAGTTCAGTAAAAAATCGGTATTACTGGGCGGGTTCTCGTCTCGCACAACAAAAAATGAACACACATATGGGCGGGTTGAAAAACCGCACAAAATTTTAGAAAAAACGGTGCATATAGGCGGGTTTTCAACCCGCAAAAAAGTTTTTGAAAAAACGGTGCTCTTGTGCAGTTTCGAAACACGCACAAGAGCACTGTTTTTATCCGATAAAGTTCGCTTTTTTTACAAGGTTTGTGGGTTTTCACTATTCACTTTTCAATTGTTAATTCCACGAAACTAGAGAGCATGTACGACAAAGTGCATTTTACTTCTCCTAAAATGTCGACTTCGAGTAGCGGGACCACAGAGGCGTCATAGTTTAGCGGGTCATCATATTTGTCGGAGTCATCCCCTTCTGTGGGAAATGTTTCTTTTCCCGATAATGAATTGGTTAGTACATAGTGAATCGTAAAATTATAATATAGCATTTGTTTAGTTTATATTTTGCAATTTCTTTGGTTGAAATTCGTATTTATTCATTTTAGTTTAGGTTGAAACTTGAAATTATTGGTTGTTGGTCGATTACTAGCCTCATTACTTTATTATGCATTGTAGGATTTTTATTTCAATGTTGTTTTGTCATGAGAAATTCATAATTATTTGATTGTTATTTATCATTTTTTATTACATCACTATTTATTTGAATGTTGTTGAAATTTTGCAAGTTTGTAGTTATTACGGTTGTAATTTATATGTTTTCAGTTTTATTCATAGGTTTGCCCGTCTAATGAGCATGCTGATCACACGAAAGTCGACTTCTCTACGTACTTTACAAATGATGGGTTTGATACAATGGAAGAGTTGAGACAATGTGTTAGAAAGATTAGTATTGGTCTATCTATGATCATAGCGAACAAGTCCTCCAAATTGGATAAGATCATTTTCCATTGTTCAAGATCGGGTAAGTATAGATCGGGGAGGAAGAAGGAGGTGAGGAAAGAACGACATTCGAAGAAGATCGAGTGTCCGTTTGAGTTGCATGGGTTTTTGAGGAGAGGGAATTCATATACACCCTCTCGTTGGACATTATCGGTGATAAGAGGGTGCCATAACCATGAGCTTCCCGGATTTGAAAGGGGTTAGGGGTGTCCATCGTCTTAGTGCGGAGGAGCGCGAGCACATAATAGTCGCTAGTACGTCAGGTACAAAGCCTAGGTGTAATTTATATGTTTTCAGTTTTATTCATAGGTTTGTCCGTCTAGTGAGCATGTTGATCACACGAAAGTCGACTTCTCTACGTACTGTACAAATGATGGGTTTGATACAATGGAAGAGTTGAGACAATGTGTTAGAAAGATTAGTATTGGTCTATCTATGATCATAACGAACAAGTCGTCCAAATTGGATAAGATCATTTTCCATTGTTCAAGGTCGGGTAAGTATAGATCGGGGAGGAAGAAGGAGGTGAGGAAAGAACGACATTCGAAGAAGATCGAGTGTCCGTTTGAGTTGCATGGGTTTTTGAGGAGAGGGAATTCATATACACCCTCTTGTTGGACATTATCGGTGATAAGAGGGTTCCATAACCATGATCTTCCCGGATTTGAAAGGGGTTAGGGGTGCCCATCGTCTTAGTGCGGAGGAGCTCGAGCACATAATAGTCGCTAGTACGTAAGGCACAAAGCCTATGTCCATCTTTACAGACCTAATCAATCGCAACCCCGAAACCTTACTATCGAGGACACAAGTCTATAATTTTAAGGCATCTCAAAGGAGGACTTCAATGGGTCGATTGAATGTTACACAATACTCCTTGGCGTGGTTGAAGGAGAAGGGATACTTCACCGACACAATGAGCGGGAGGGGAAAGGATGGGGAGTTGGCGATGAGCGTGTTGTTTATTACTCATCCAGACTCACAATATTTGTTGAGGATGTTTCCGATTTCGTTATCATGGATTGCATGTACAAGACCAATAGGTATGTCATCTGGTTTATGTACCGCATTTTTGTTATTGAATTGTTTTAGTGAACATTAATTCTTGATATATAACTATTTGTTGTCAATCTTTTAGGTACAGATGGACTTGTTTTGAGTTTGTAGGGATGACACCCACAAACTTGCCGTATTGTATTGCTATTGTCTTCATGAGGAAGGAAAAGACGGAGTACTTCACTTGGGTACTCTCGCGATTGAAGTTCTTATTCGGAAACCAAAAGTCACGTTGTTTCATGTCGGATAAAGAGCTTGGAGCATTGAAGGTAGTGAAGCACGTCTTCAAGGTCCCCCACTTCTTGTGTCAAGTACATGTGGCTCGGAACGTGAGGGCATATGCAAAAACACAACATATAGACACGGACCGAATCTCTAGTAGCATTCGTCGAGTTATGAGGCCACACACCGAGGAGTGAGGCCCGACTTGACCATTTTTGAAATATATGGAACGGCAAAGGTGGACAAGGTTTGGTGTCATATATTGAGAAGACATGGTTCACTCTGCATAAGAAGCTAGTGAGTGTGTGGTCCGGTCATATTCTTCATTTTGCAACAAGATCAACTAACCGGTAAACTTACCCTCCTATCACTTTTCTTCAATATTATTTTCTCTGATTTTTTTTATATGCTATGGCGCTTATCGGGACCCCCACCTCTTGACATTTTGTATCGATATGTTTTCTTGAACGAGTACATTGTTTTAACCTAAATTTGTTACCAAATATTGATTATGCTAAATTGTTTGCAGATTTGGTTGAAAAACGATGAATGTCCTATTCCTCCACCGCCTAGGCAATCAACAATGTACAAGTACCCGAGTGTAGAAGGATGGGAACGGCAACACCTCTACGAGAGCCGAATGCAAGACTATATGGTTCGACGAGCGAGTTTTGGACAAGGAGATATAATAACATAGGAATGTAATTATTGTTATATATCATAGTTACACTTTTGACTATTACTTACTATGCTAAAACAAAATAATTTTTAAATTAAATGGACCATCGTCTTTTTAGGATTAAAATCGTTCCCGCGTTTTCAAAAGGAGATTAGGCATGTCAAGATGCGGGTTGTAGCCTAGGTGACGCGGTCGCGTCTTTGTCGTCTTGTCCCGCGTTTCCAAATTTTGCTCCCTGTTGCCAAAACGCGGGATGTAACCGCGATTGCGCGGCCACGTTTTCACGGACCTTGTGCGGGTTTGGAACCCGCACAAGATGTTGATATCTTGTGCGGGTCTATAACCCGCACAAGATGGTAAGATGTTTATGGATCTCCTTTAACCTTTAAATACCACCATAGTGTCATTCACCCTCAAATAATCATTTCCAAACTCACATATCTTAGCTGCAACTAGCGAATGACTCATCGAGATGTCCTCAACCATGATTCAACGTGATAGTGGACTTTAATGGTTGATGGCTTCTAGATGAGTCGATATCTAGGTGGTTGTTTTCTATATGGAGAGTTCAACCATCATAAGCAATATCTAGGAGAAAGCGTTAAACGCCACTATTAACTTGAAAGGTTTGTCACAAACTTCGTATGCCACTTTCCTATGGCTCGTTTCTAAATCTTAACGATGGAGGTCTTCATAATTGATGTACTTCTCTTAGAGTCGATCTACCTATGTAAGATTTGTATGGAGAGTGGCATACGAGGTTTGTCAAAAAACTTTTTATCGATCTTATTTTTATATTTTGAAGGAGAAAACGTTGAATTATAAGCCAAAAAGGAATTACCCTTCTGTGTTGGTCCGGAAACCGCCCATAACATTGGTTAAAACCAATGTTATGGGCGGGTTTTGACATCGCCCAACAGGATTAGGTGAAACATGGGCGGGTTGTTAACCCGCCCATGTTTTCTTGTTTGCGTAATTTGAATAAATGGTCATTTGGGCAATGAAGTTATGGGTGGGTGCTTTTGGATTGTTTATTTTACTAATGAAATGTTCTTGTTTGGTCAATTTGAATAAATGGTCATTTGAAAATAAACAAATAATCTATAATCGAAAATGTTGAGACGAATAAACAATCCAAATGCGACCTAAACATAAACAAACAATTTGAATCGTCAACATAAGCAAACAATAGAAATCGTCAACATAAGCAAACCTAAACAAACAATCCAAACATAAATGTACAAAGAACAATCCAAAAACAACCCTAAATAATCGATATAATCACATCTATGAGTCCGCCCAATCCGGGTTGTTGGCCGGCTCGCCCTCGTGATGTACCTCGGTGATAGCATGCATTTAGGTGTTAGTTTTAGGGTATATTAATGTTTAAATCTTATTTATTTGCTTGCATTAGGTGTGGTTTTCGTAGTTTTTGTATTTCGGTGTCTACTCTTGTGCTTTCGTGTTTTTAGGTCGTTTTGAGGAGCAACGATTGGTTAAGTTGAAGTATTCAAGTTTGAAGGTATTCAATTGTCTCTTAGAAGGATATTCAAGACACTTCTGATGATCATTAGGGCCCAAGATGTTGTGGAAAAGAACGCTTAAATCTGGGCCATCCATTGAAGTTGTTGTTTCAGCACCACTTTCTTGTGACACATGGTTTGAGAGCTACAACGGTCGTATGAAGCTGAATTTGGTATCATTGGAAAGACAACTCGAAGAGCTACAATTCATTTTTTAATCCGACTCCAAATTCCCAATCTAAGGTGGTCAAAACAGCTTCCAAAAGCATCATTAGAATGTTGTCAAGAGAAGGCCGCGATCACGTTTCCATCGGCAACGATCGCGGTTTCCACCACCTCGAAGAGGTCAAGGCCGCGATTGCAGCCATCCAAAAGGGCGATCGCGGCCCATCTGAGCTGCTCGCGCATGAAGATCTTTCGAGCTTATCTTTACTTGTTTTTAATTATATCTTTCCTTTTCAGTTTGTTTCAGCTTGTAGGACCATTTATTTGGATTTTGTGTGGAAGACTTTTGAAATCATTATATTCTCTCTTCCCCCTTTTGTCTTAAGAGAGAATTTAATGGAGAACTAAACACCTTTGATTCTATTCAAGTTGAAGCCTTCAGATTCAAGGTTATTGTGAGATTCTTCTTCAAGTTTATTCCTCACAAGTTATTTCAATTCTCTTAGGCTTAACCTATATTGATTGTGTTGATTTCATCTTTGTTTGGCCAACTTGTTGGAATTAATACTCTTTATACTTAGATTTAGGTTTTCTCGTAGCAAAACCTGATCTTTGTAGTAACTCAATTGGTTTAGGACTCGTTGGACTAAAACAATTGAGAAAGAGATTTGAATGCATGTATCCTGCATATCCTTGTTCTTATTGCTAATGTCCTTGTGATTCATGATTGTTTCATGTGTTATTTGGATATTAAGTTTGGATGTCTCGTTCCCATGTTCTATATTTGATCTCAGGATAGGAATAACCAAAGGGAATAACTTGTTCGAGTCAATGATCAATAACTTGATGATGAAAGAACATGCTTAAATAGGATTGCTTTTCCCAATTTGATAAAAACTCAACTTTTGCTTTGTTTGATTGCTATCTTTGCTTTAATTTTCCTAGAAATAGAATTCAATCCAAAACCCCCTTTTGTTACTTCATTGAGTTGATAAAAATAACTGCTTGGAATACAAGTTTCTCTTGGGTTCGACCCCGACTTACCAACTATACTAGTTGAGTAATTAGGGATTATTTTTCACTTGGCACGACGACTTTCAACCAGTCAAATTTTGGAGTCGTTGCTAGGGACACTTTGTTTATTTCTGGGTTTTTATTTTTATCAACTTTTGTGTGAACCTATCTTACAGTCCACACTTGTGTGACTAATCAATGGCTATGTTTGAATGTAGACAACTACAGAATGAGTTACAGTTTGATACTACTTGTAGTGATGAGTTATATTCTGTTTTAGAAAATGACATCAACTTTTCATGCTTAGATTATGAATTACTTAATAGATATCATGAGATCTTGGCTGATTTGAATGGTTGTTGTGAATCTCCTACTGATGCTTAGGCCATTGGGCCCATACCACTAACTTTCCGGAGCAAGAAGTTGCTACCTTCTATAGTGCAGGCACTCAAGGACAATAGGAAACCTATAGAACCAAGTGAGCGTAAGATTTGTGCTAGAGATTACATGGAGTTCATCTTTGTTAAGAGTGGTAATGTTGATGAGTTCTTTGATCAATATTGTAAGTATTCTTTGACAACACCACTTGTGTTGAATTTGTTTAAGCATATGTCATCTCATAAAAATTGGGCACATAGGTTTGATAAGTTGAAACGGTTTTTGAATGGTATATTTTTCACTTTCAATTTATCATTGTGCTACTTATGTTCTAGTGAGATGTGTTCACGGGCTTTTGACAGGTTGTTCAGGGCAATGACGATGTCTAATCTTGAGAAGTCATGCTAAGGTTCAAGCTAATGACGTTTATGAAGCGCTTCTTGGGAGGCAACCAAAGATGAACTTGTGAGTTTTTCTTGTTCTCTCTTACTTTTATTTTACATTGGGGACAATGTAAATGTTAAGCATGGGGGAAGGGGATCACTTACATGTTTTGCATGCATGTAGTTGCATTAGCTTAGGCATGTTTAAATTTCTTGTTCTACATTGTTGCAAAAAAAATAAAAAAAACTGAAAAATAACAAAAATACCATGCATTTTAGGTTTGTCTTATTTCCCAAAGCAAAGAAACCATTTGTCCTCTAATATATTTGATGATGATTTTTGCCCCTAACTTGCTTGGATTGCTTGAAGATATATAATGTTTATTTCTTTAAGAGCGTGCTTGATTATTTGATTGAGCATGTATATCCTTGAGATCTAAGTGACACGGAAGTTCAAGGTAAATTTTACCGTGTGAGATTATTTTTGGCCTTTCTAGGACTAAACACTTATGAGTCCTCTTTTTCATTGTGTGTGCTCACTTTGATTGCCTCCTCTGGAACTTGCATTTAGATATCTTTTTCGAGGTTGCATTCATGACTTTTGCATATGACATTAAAATGATTGAGGCGTTGCTTTATTAGCCTATTATTTCCTTATCTACCCTTACATATGCTCCTTCTTTGGAAGCCCCTTTCTAAGCCTTAATAGGCTATTTTTTTGGAACCTCCACTTAATGAATCTGAGCCTTATATAAGCTTGACCCATCCGGGAATTAGATTTTTACTTGATTTGTTTTGTGGTTGTGAGCCAAGTATGGGGGAGTTGAAAGAGCAATTGGTGGATGAATATTTGAATTTAAAAATGAGGGTGAAAAGAAAAATAATGAGCTTTAAAGTTGAAGTCTTCAATTGGTTGAAAAAAATTATATGAGAGTTGAAACAAAAAGAAGAAGAAAAATGAAAGTGAAGAAAAAAAAGAGAAGATCAAATGGAGTTAAGAGAGTAGGAGTTGGGAAAGAAAAAAATTGAAGTTTGGTGTTGATTTAGAATTGAGTTGAGTCTTGATTCCCGGATTTAGCACCCAAGACCAAATCATTTGGTCTTGGGTGCTAAATCCGGGAATCATTTGATCCAAATGATTCCCTACCAAATTCTTATTACCTTGGCCCCATTGCAAGCCTCAAAAGACCTCATGATTTTTGTTGTATGCATAGTATCTAGCGGTGGAGAAAAAGAACATTGATGCAATCCTATGGTAGCTAGGCTTTCAAAGTTGAGTTTGAGTGAAACACATATATACTTTTTAACATATGAGTGAGAGTGAAAACGCAAAATCCTAGTGAGGTTTAGAATGGATGTGTTTACTTGATCTATTTGGACCCCAAAATACATGCTATGATATCAATCGTAGAATCATGTCTCTAGTTATTCTTGCTTAAGCATTTATGAAAGTGGATGCATAAATTGCTTGTTTGTGGGTTGTTGAATTTATTACTTACTTGAGGACAAGAAAGTTTTAGGCATGAGGTCATTTTTTGACAGCATGCATTTAGGTGTTAGTTTTAGGGCATATTGATGTTTAAATCTTAGTTAGTTGCTTGCATTTTGTGTGGTTTTCGTAGTTTTTGCATTTCGGTGTCTACGCTTGTGCTTTCGTGTTTTTAGGTCGTTTTGAGGAGCAAGGATTGGATAAGTTGAAGGATTCATGTTTGAAGGTATTCAAGTATCTCTTCCAAGGATATTCAAGCCACTTCTGATGATCATTAGGGCCCAAGATATTGTGGAAAAGGACGCTTAAATCCGGGTCATCCATTGAAGTTGTTGTTTCGACACCACTTTCTTGTGACACATCGTTTGGGAGCTACAATGGTCGTACGAAGCTGAATTTGGTATCATTGGAAAGCTAACACGAAGAGATACAATTCATACTTTACTCTAAGTCCATATTCCCACTCTAAGGTGGTGAAAACTGCTTCCGAAAGCACCGCTAGAATGTTGTCAAGAGAAGGTCGCTATCACGGTTTCCACTGCCTCGGAGAGGTCAAGGCCGCGATTGCGGCCATCCAAAAGAGCGATCGCGGCCCATCTGAGCTGCTCACGTGAAGATCTTTCGAGCTTATCTTTACTTGTTTTTAATTATATCTTTCCTTTTCGGTTTGTTTTAGCTTTTAGGACCTATTGTTTGGAGTTTGTGTGGAAGACTTTTGGGATCATTCTATTCTCTCTCCCTTTTGTCTTGAGAGAGAACTTAATGGAGAACTAAACATATTTGATTCTATTCAAGTTGAACCTTTCAAATTCAAGTTTATTGTGAGATTCTTCTTCAAGTTTATTCCTTACAGGTTATTTCAATTCTCTTGGGCTTAATCTATATTGATTGTGTTGATTTCATCTTTCTTTGGCCACCTTGTTGGAATTAATACTCTCTATTGCTAGATTTAGGTTTTCTCGTAGCAAAACCTGATCTTTGTAGCAACTCAATTGGTTTAGGACTCGTTGCACTAAAACAATTGAGAAAGAGATTTGAATGCATGTTAATTGTCTGACTCGTTGGAATTTAATTGGTATCCTGCATATCCTTGTTCTTATTGCTAATGTCCATGTGATTCATGATCGTTTCATCTGTTATTTGGATATTAAGTTTGCATGTCTCGTTGCCATGATCTATATCCGATCAGGATAGGAATAACCAAAGGGAATAACTTGTTTGAGTCAATGATCAATAACTTGATGATGAAAGAAGTTGCTTGAATAGGATTGCTTTTCTTAATTTGATAAGAACTCAACTTTTGCTTTGTTTGATTGCTTGCTTTGCTTTGATTTCCCTAGAAATAGAATTCAATCCAAGACCCCCTTTTGTTACTTCTTTGAGTTGATAAAAATAATTGCTTGGAATATAAGCGTCTCTTGGATTCGACCCCGACTTACCAACTATACTAGTTCAGTAATTAAGGATTATTGTTTATTTGGCACGATGACTTTCAGCCAGTCACTCGGCCTCTCTCTCAACCTCCTCTCACACCCACTCTTCCGCCATCCTCGACGACTCCCCTCGTTCCCAAATGAATGGGACGATGGCTACTACCTGTCGCACAACACGTGGCGACGTGGGGATGAATGGACAAATGGGGTCCTAAACGCTACTCCATCTGTTGTTTTCATCATCGAAGTGTAGGAAGTAGGTAGTCCGACCCCTAAGTGACATCGGATGATGAGAGACGTGTGGTACGATGACGTCCAGAGGTTGACTCTAAACTTGTCTCCACTGTCGCACGCATCTATCGGGCATGTACGGCTCGTAGATGTCCATGAAGCGGATGGTGCCCCGATACCTCATCGTCTGATACCGGACATCCAGCTCAACCCGAGGATAGGGGGTCCAACAAACCTGAAATATAAATAAATGACATCGGGAAACGAAACTGTACAAACAACAATTCATTACAATAATATAAAAATAGATACGTACATCCTATCAATATAAATCGATATATACGATATATTCAAAATATATTTTAAAATATACATCATCAGTCGGTCTCCTCTGACGCACTAGACGACCCGGATCAGCATCCGTCGTCGTTGACCCGCTCGGCCCCACTTCCTTCTCCATCAGTGTCGTCGTGCCCCTTTCCACCGCCACTTCCTCTCCCACCGTCGGCGCCACCTCTCCCCCCACCGTCTCCGTCGGTGCCACCGCCATCTCTTCGCCCACTACCGCACCACCGCCGTACGCCGACGATTGGGCAGGACTGAAACCCGCCGACGACGGCAACCCACCACCACCAGTCTCCGCCGCCGCCGTCATGTTTTCGGTTCGCTCGTTCCTTATCGCTCCTTCCATTTTCGTCCTCTCGACACGCCAAAATTAATAAGGAATTTGTGCAGGTTTCAAACCCGCACATGAAATGACCTAAAATGTGCGGGTTTTAAACCCGCACAAGGTTCTCGTGGGTTTTCCAGCCAAACTATGGGCGGATCCGAGTACCGCACAATCAAACCTGGTTTTTTTTAATTATGGGCATATTTCGGATCCGCACAATACCCGGTTTTAAAAAAAATTCATATGCGGATGCAAAACTAGCACAGATTGGAGTGCGAATTCGAAAAAACGGAGTGCGCAAAACTTCACCCTTTTTTATTTAAGAAAAATGGATTGAATAAATAAATTGAATAGCGAGAATAGAACATTTATTTATCTGTTGAAGGAGAACTTGAAGGACAATTTTTAGTGTTGTAAAGATGGTACTAAAAAAACCCTTTCTAGGGCAGAATGGACAAATGGAAAGCTATTTCAATTGCATCAGTATTAGCAAATAATATTTATGTACAAGTTACGAACAGTCACAAGCATTCTTTTTGGTGTAGCATAGTTACGCGTCATACACATGACACATCCAAGGCTTCTCACGATTCATCCGGCTTCGGTTCGAGAACCACCGGTATTTTCTCCTTATGATCACCCCGCAATACCTCCACAGTCACCTGCAGTTACAACAAAGTATACTCATATTCCGCCGCCTATTGTTCTTGGTAGATAATTTTATGGCAAACTCGGAACATTAATGGAAATGGATGTAGATGATGATAGCATACCGTGTCCCCCACTTTGCAGTTGTCAAGGATTCTATACAGATCGCTTCCATTCGTAACTTTCGTTCCGTTTACGGATGTTATAATATCCCCCAAAACGAGTCTTCCATATGCATCACGTTTGGTTGACAGCAGACCCTACAGAAATCAGGCCTTGGTTTCATCCAATGCAACAAGAAATGACTCTTGTCAATATGGGGGTCTTAAGAGTCTTACCGCTTTACCAGCTGGACCGTTAGATGGAGCATCCAGCACAAGCACTCCACTTACTCCCAGTTGCTCAACAGACTGATCAGGCGCAAATTTGATCCCCAAAATTGGTCTTGTGACTTTACCAAACTTCACCAGTTGTTCCACTATTCCGCTGACCTGGCAAAAATAAAATAAAAACAGAAGACATGAATATCCAAGGTTGAGCAAACATGAAAATGAAAATTTCAAAGGATATTTAACCCACAGTATCAACCGGAATGGAGAATCCAACGCCAGAAGATGCACCCGATGGGGAGTATATAGCTGTATTAATTCCAATGAGACTTCCAGAGCTGTCAAGTAATGGACCACCACTGTTACCGGGATTGATAGCAGCATCAGTTTGAATAACATCTTGTATTGGCCGACCAGTTGCAGCGGAGCTAATTTCTCTTCGAAGTCCACTACAGAGATAACAGAATGTTATCCTAGTATGAAGATCAAAGCCTCAAACTGTAAACGTGCATCAGTGCATGAAATATGAAACATATAGCAAGTGCTTTTTGTAGCAAGTCTTCTTAAAGTTCCTTGTCTGTCGGTCGACTGAAAGCAATATGCAGTGTCTTGTCTGTAAGAATTTATACCCACCAGCTACTAAAGGTCGATTGACTTAGAAGTTCCTCGCTTAAAGCTATCTTTACTATCTTCTAACAACCACACTAGATTCAACAAGTACCAACCTAATACTCTTAACAGTTATCATCTTCTAACGAAAATTCTCAAACAAGTTTAGAGAGGAAGCTCAAGCAAATGTCATTAGAATCTTCGTTTTACCTCAGATACTATACTGGATTGCATATTTAGCAATAATAGGATATGCAACTTCCTACCTGATAACACCAGTTGTAAGGGTATGATCCAGTCCAAACTTCAAAACAGTTACATACCAGTAGAGGAAAAGATTGTCAGTTAAGTCGGGCAACAATAACAAAAGCGAAAATTTCAAAGATTTATTACCAAGGCATGGCTAAGCCAAGAAAAGCAATAATATGCGGCATTAGAACCATTCATTCACTTACTGGATTCCCAATAGCGTATACTTTCTGGCCAACCAACAAGTCTGCAGAAATACCAATAGGAATTGGTCGCAACTTGTCTTTAGGTACATCAATGCGCAAGACTGCAACATCTTTGTCTTGGTCAAATCCAACAACCTTAGCCTCATAAGTAGTCTGGTCAGCAAGAGTGACCCTGTAAATAACTAGGATTATACATAATAAGAAACTTGCAAATGAATGTTGCCTAATTCATTTTAGTTAGAAAACAAGCATCAAGAGACTTAAGAATGCAATATATGGTATCATCCCTAACATGGACAAAATTTTATGAGATTTGTATTGGATTATAAACCTCTTTCTCAAGTAGTAAGAAGTTTCCAAAGATTTTCATATTTAACTACTTCCAAAAGTTCATCCTTGTTCAGAGATTTAGAACCTTATAAAATAGAATAGTTGTAGCTAACACTTTATGTATACAGATAGAACATACCTTACGGAACCATATAACTTTCATGCCAAGGTTCAATAACTATATTTATTCAAACACTAAACTTTGGATGGAAATTGGGAGACAATTGTAGAGCTTTATTATTGAACGGGGAAACCCAGGGGGAACATAAATAATGGGGAAAATCCCAACGAGGATGGGGACTCGATAGGTATGGGAATGGGCTGGGACAATTTTCACCTGCCTTTGAGTTACACCTAAATTGACTTGTATGAGCTAATTAAGGAAAGGAAGTGTACATATTTCTTTCTAAACCTTAAGGAATTTCAACATTGACATCTGGACCTGTATAGCATTAGCATATGCAATTACAGTAGTAAATAATGCACTTTGAGTACCAACTAGGCAAACGTAACGTGTCGAAAGAGATGATAAGGACACTCTCGCAACATAGTTGAGGAAGTTGGGAATAGAACAAAGTGCCTCTTATTTATAAAAAGAGATATGCAACCTAAATGTCCAGCACTTGGATATGGTTTATAGGTCTATGTTACTAGGCTGATAGTCTACTTGAATAACCATAAATGCAGAGTGGACCTCTTCCTCGTTTACAACAAAATTGAAAAGAAAATGAGTGTCTTGAATATGCCAAAGATGTGACCATAGAAGAAAGACAGTGGTATATATAAGTTCTCCACCATCATCAACAAATCTCTCTAAGAGATGTAGTTCTAAATTGGTACTTCACATGATTCCAAGTCACAGATTATGCTAGGAATTCTTCATCATTGACTTAGTGAGACTCTGCTACAGCGGAATCTGGGGGGTCAAGATGGGGGTACCCATGCCCAAGGGAAAGGGGGTACGCCCGATAGACCCAAGAAAAACTGAAATTCAGCTATGTGACAATAATAACTGAATTTAGTTAGAATGCACCAAAATTGATATAGGGACTACATCGATCTCAAAGGCAATGTATAAAAGCCAATGAGGATGAGGATGCGCCCCATATGCTAGGAATTCTAATGATACAATAATCAGTGAAATCCACAATTAAATACAGTCATCAAAATTCTTCTAAGTTCTAACTAGTCATAAACTGGAGGTTTCTGCAAACAAAGCAACAACCCTAGCTAGTGCATAATTGCTTATTAGAACATAATTGTCAATCTGAAGAACAAGCCAGAATCTAAGATTGCTTGGCCTTTCTGGCAAGAAGGTTGGACAGAAAATTAATATTGCCTTCATATCATACTTTTTGGGCACACATCATTGCTACAGACTTACTTATCAACCTAATGTAATCCCGCTCAAAGCAAGGTCTTGGGGGTCAAGATGTACGTAGTATTACCCCGATAAACTTGAGAGGATGTTTCCGAAAGACCCAGGGATGACAAGAGCAAGACAAGAAAACTGAGCTATGTAACAAAAATAACTAAATTTAGTTAAAATGGACAGTTAGCTACCGAGATAGTCTCTCTTTTTTTTTGTAGTTGTAGTTCCTCTTAGGGCGCATCCTCATGATGATTGGCTTTTATACACTGCCTTTGAGATCGATGTAGTCCCTATATCAATTTTGGTGCATTCTAACTAAATTCAGTTATTATTGTCACATAGTTGAATTTCAGTTTTTCTTGGGTCTGTCGGGCGTACCCCCTTTCCCTTGGGCACGGATACCCCCATCTTGATCCCCAGATTCCGCTGTAGTGGAGCCTCATTGGGTCAATGATGATGATTATGATGATGATGTAGTTCCTCTTGGGACTATCAGCCCTATTGGGTGCACTCTCCTGGTGTGTCAGGATAAGAGTGCCCCCATCAAGACCCCCTATCGGGTGCACTCTCCTGGTGTGTCAGGATAAGAGTGCCCCCATCTAGATTCTGCTGTAATGTAACAACATTAGGTCAATGTTGTTGTTGTTATTGTTATTGTTGTTGTGTCATAAACTGATATAGGGGCTATAGTTATCCCAAAGGTAGTGTATAAATACAACAGCCCCTTTAAGATACATTAGGGGCTACAGATAATATAATCTACAAAAAATAAATCTTGAATTTTTGACAGGAGAAAATTAATTTCATCACTGTCAAAGGAAGCACACACGTGCAAATGTCATTGAAAACATTAGCCAGAACATTAAGCCAATAAGGCAATAAGCTATACATGACATTTGACCTTACTAAGTGAACAATTTCCATGTTTCAAAAATATAGTAAACTATTTCAAAAGGAAAAATTATAGCAATGCACTTAATTTTAATGTCATAAGTCATTTAATTCTCTAACATCCCGAACATCAGAGGCAAAATCAGAAACACTCATTCATTTTACTCGAACAAAATGGAAAAACAAATATTCCAGAGTTCGGCCCCTCGTGATCATTGTCAGTAGTGCAGAAGTACACATGGTTCATGATAGCCTTAAACTTGAATATACACTCAAGCGTAGGGAGGTAGGATTAAACCAACTTAGAATTCACTATTCTGTGAAAAGATAGAGCACAAACCTAAGATCAGAAGCTCCTCGAATCACATGAAAATTGGTGACAATATGGCCATCTTTGTCCCAAACAAAGCCAGACCCAGACCCTTGTGGTACCTCCAAGACATCCAAAGTGAAGGCGTCCTGCCTAAACAAAGACACACATCAACACAATCAAACCCGTTACTAAGCTTTTACATGATATATCAACTCCAACAATAGCAGATATTTTTTTAAGTTAAACAATAGCATATATATATATGCTTGGTGGATAAATGAGAAGAACAAGTGCGAGAGAAAAGGGAATACTTGGCAGCGAGATTGGTGATGTAGACAACGGAAGGGGTGTTCTCCTGAAAGAGGCGAACGGTGGCCAACTCATCGGACTGCAGTTTACGAGGTGTGGTGACGACAAAGGCAGAAGCGGGATCGACATCCAAGACAAAGAGTGATAGAGATAAGGAAAGCGAAGTGCAGAGCACGAAGATAGAATCAATTGCGGAAGCAAATGGGGTTGAGAGCTGGGGGGACAAGAGAGCGCTAAGGTTAGGGTTCTTCCTGTTAGTGGCAGACGGGGAGGATGGCAAATTAAGGGGCTTGAGATAACAGAGGGGGTTGAAGGATTTTTTAACATAGGAACGAGAAGCAGAAGATGGAGAAAACAATGAGCAAATGAGTGATGACGCAGCTGCCATGGAAGCTAGCTGCTCGAGCTTTCTAGTTATTTTTTATTAATGGCAAAACTCTATAACTATGATGCTTTTTTTTTTTGTTGTTGTCGTTTTCGGAGGTGCTTTCTTCAATTTTCTGGACTTGGATTCGGTTTGGGGTTTTGGAAGAAGAGTTGAGCAAATAAAAATTATATGGTGAGGAAGAAGAAAGGGCAATGGGGAACGCACCAATTGGATGCAGATTGAAGCTCCAAGTTCCCACCTTATCCGAGAGAAAGGGATTGCCTTTCGCCATGTAAGCAACAGAATGTGATATCGTTTTCTTTCTTGTGCATTCAAGGTTCAAAAGTCGTCCCACTCGGACAAAACTTGCTAGTAGAGTCGTCAATACTTGACCTGACGACTAGAGACCCGATACTGTATAGGCGATACCGAACCCAACCCACACATCAAAAGATTCCAAATTGATTGTTTTGGGCGGATTAACTTCGTAAACACTTTATCCACTAAAATGAGGGAATCTTAGTCACAAATCAAATTAAACACCTAGATATGTTAAGATTTATAGAGTAAAATAGATGATAAACCAGGAATCCCAGATTACAATATTGATTCAAGATCAAGAACTAATAGATTCGGAAATTCGAATTACAATAAATCCAACTTATGAATAAAATGCAATGGACGAATGTATAACGATACAATCGAAAAGCTAGAGTGTAAACTACGTAGATCTCTGTGTATTTGTGTGATTTTCAAGTGATATTTAGCTCCCACTTCTCCTCTGTCTCAATCTCTTTTATATTCAACTAAAAGAAGCCGTTAGCAAACCTTCAACGTGCCCCCGAGATTTTCTTTATTAGTTACTCCATTAAGTCGTTACGCCCCTCTTTCTCGCCCCTGATCAATGTCTAGCCGGTTTCCATCTGGGAATGGGCTTACAGACTTATTCATATAGCCCAAAATGCATTCGCCCAATAATAACCCCTCAAAAGCCCGCTCGAAATTCCCTCTAAAATTTTCAAGGGATTTTGAAAGTGGCTTTGGAAACCGAAGCGTATCAAAAGTCTCATCAACTTGTTCTATTTATTACGACTTTAGAACCATCATCACATGCGCCTCATCTTTCTTTTTCATGTACGTTCCCCTTTGCCCTTTCTTCTTCCTCTGGCTCTGTTTCAATTTTTCTCTTTTGCTATGAGCGATACCGATTCCTCCTCTGGCCAACTTTCCCGTTGTTTCAAGCCCGATGAACACTCATTCTTCATATCTTCTTGTATCCTTCCCTCTACTAAGCACAAAATCAATTCTTCTTTCGACCCCGCTTCTTTTGCCTTGTAAGTCGGATTTCTCGCATCGGTCGTGGTGTACACACCCGGTCGAAACGAATGGGCCGACTCCTTCAATGAGGATTGGGTGTGTTTTTATGAGTATCCCTTTCGAATAGGTCATCGCTATCCCTTTTCTCCTCTTGTAGCTGAGTTTCTAGAAACCCTAAATGTGTCTCCCGGTCAATTACTCCCCCGTGCTTGGAGAATTATTTTGCTTGTTGGTCATCTCTATTCCACAAACAACATCCCTTTCAAAGCTAAAGACCTTTTTCACACTTATTGTCTTTCCAAAGGCGAGGCTCGCCGTTTCACTCTGAAAACCCTAAGGGGCAGATCCGACTTGATTTTGGATGTGTCAAAGTCTGACCGTGGTTGGGCAGAAAAATTCTTTTTCTGTAAAGTTGTCGTCTTTAGGGTTTGATTACAACTTCCTTAAGCCTCATTGGCGCGCTTCAAGTAACACGTCTCTTCCTTTTACCCTTGCATGCTCTTCGAAGGTATTAACTTTTTTTATCATCTTGTCATGTGTTGTACAGTGGACGTTTCGTCTTTAGAAGCCTGAGAGATCTCTGCCTAACTTGTTGCTCGTATCTAAGAACTACCCTCGAGTGAAAGGTTTTACTCCAAAATCGTCAAGTTGTGCACCGTTGCTTCTGAAGAATCAGAGATGTCGAGTAATGATTTTGTCTTTTCTATTACATTCTTCTTTACTTCACACTTTTTGTCTTTTCTCTTACTTCTTCCATGTTAAGCCTCAAGGACGACCCGGTCGAGTGCTGATGCTTTGTCTACTACGAAAGGTGTCGAGGCTAGAAAGAACAGAAAGCTGACACGATTGATACCTTCTTGGCGATCTCGCTCCCTCCGAAGTGATCAATGACTCCAACGAAGGGAGCCTCCTCAATGCGTTCCTCTACCACCACTCTGTCTGGTTTACCAATGATGATGATGTCGCTAGATCTAGCCGCAGAGAAATGTCTTGAAGCTCTTTTTCCTTTACGCGTTGTAAGTCCTCGTGACGGAGTTGATCGATCTTCTATGGTTGAGGTCTTTGGTGAAGTAGCAGCTGCACAGTGGCAAGTAATAATGTTATTTATTTATATATTTTTTCTTCTTCTTCCTATCTTGTTAACGACTTCCTCTTGGTTCTAACTCGTTGACACCTTTTTGTTCTTCGGGGTCTACAAATTACTTTGGCTGCGTACAACCTCTTTAAAGAATTGCATGTCCAACTGTCCCGCTCTAATGTCAGCTTTTAGTTGGAGAAAAAGCAGAGAAACCTCTTCGAGCACGAGAAGAAGGCTATAAAGAAGAAGGTCAACGATCTATCCAAAGTCGTCGACAACTTGAGAACTGAGCTTCGTGTTGCCTTAGTGAAAGAGCAAGCGTTGGTTAAGGAAGTCGAGGAGGATGTAGATTATTGGTCGTTCAGGGCTCGCGTTGAAGCGATGGAGAAATATGTTGCGGGCAAGCATTCCTCTTGGGATGTGTCCAAGGAAAGGCGTGAGTTTAACACTGTATATCCTCCCAGCGACGTGGTTGCAAATATTGTAGCTGACATCTCTCACTCTGAAGCTAAGGAACTCCAAGGAAGACCAGGTTGTTGGTATTGTGCTGGTAGAATGAAATCTTCATCCTCCCCATGTGTAAGTTTTAAAATAGTATTTTGCTTTGCCCACTATGTTGGGTTCTCAAACAATCTTTAATGTTCGTGTGTCTTTGGCCATCTATTTTGGGATGTTGCGGATTTTAATCTTAGCAATGTTGATAAGACATTGGTTTTATTTCTACTATGGTTGCTATATTGTGTATATCTATTGTGCTTGTCTATGTCGGTTTTGCAGGTGCCGCGAGATAAATTGTCGTAAAGCTTGATTAATGTGTTAGTGTGATGTGTACCCGGGGTTTTTTTTTTGCAGAAAGGCTTGTTGTTAGAATGCTAGAGGAGACATATATCTAACGTGTTTGACACACAGATAGAAGGAATGTAATACAACTTTTTTTAATAGAATATAAGATTGAGTACAAGTCTTCTTGTCTTTGTCAATTACTTGCTAACTCCACTTGCTCTAGAGTTTCCCAAGTAGTCTAAACTTTAGGATCTTTGGCTAGTCTTATGTGCGCATTAGCCTGATTGAAAGGCAGTGCCCATGTTTTGGCCTATAACGTCACAAGGCGTCCCTTGTTAGTTGTATGATTGTAGTGTCGTTATTGTTTTCGTGACATGTATGTAAATGTTTCAAATATCATGAGCAAGAGAATTTGAAAGGAATAGAAGGGTTGTTTGAATACCTTGCTTTCATAGAAACACGTCGTCGTGTTACTCCTTTATAAGTGATAGAGCTTCAAATGTGTTGCATTCCAGCTTCTTGGGATAAGTTTCCCATCTGACGATTATAACTCGTAAGCTCCTTGCCCAACGGCCTTAGTAATTTGGTAAGATCCTTCCTACTTTGCACCTAGTTTCCCAACGTTTGCTTCTTGAGTATTCTAAAAGACTTTCGTCAAGACCCAATCATTTGGAAAGCTTTTAATCGAACATTCTTGTTATAACTTCGAGCTACCCCTTGCTTCTATGCTACGAACTGGACGGATGAACTATCTCATAACTCGTCGACGGTATCTAGATGGTAGAACATGTTATCACGATTGGCTTCGTCGGTGGTCAAGTCGTATCGTGCAGTTGGGAGAGATACCTCAAGTGGTAGCACGGCTTCACATCCGTAAACTAACGAGAAAGGAGTATGGCATGTTGCCCTCTTCGGAGTCATACGATCGGACCATAATATAAGGTGTAACTCATCTGCCCACCGGCCTTTTACTTCCTTAAAGTGTTTCTTCATATTGTTCATGATCACCTTGTTATTAGCTTTTGCATGACCATTCACTTAGGGATGACGTGGTGTCGACATTACCAATTGAATGTTGTAACGTTGGCAGAAGGATCTAGTCTTCTCAATGATGAATTGGGAGCCGTTGCCACTGACTATGGTAGATGGAACGCCGAAGCTACTCAGATATTTCGCTTGATGAAGTAAATGACTTGAGTGTCTTTGACTTCTTTGAGTGCCTCGGCTTCTATCCATTTAGAGAAATAATCGGTCATCCCCTGAATAAAAACATGTTGCCTTGAAGCTTGAGGTAATTTGCCCACAATATCCATTCCCCATTTTATAAACGGCCATGGGGATGATATGGGATGGAGTAATTGAGGTAGTTGGTGAGGAATGGGTCCAAGACGTTGGCACACATCACATCTTTTAGCAAAGTTGATTGTATCTTTGTTCATGGTGGGCTAGTAGTAACTTATCATGCTTGCTTTCTTTGCTAGGTTGCGACCCCCAATGTGGTTTCCGCATTCATCATCATGGATATCTCGTAACACTACTTCCACCTCATTTTCTTTTACGCACCATGCATATATTCCTGAAGACATCCATTTTAACAAAATGTTATCCTTAACCGCCAGAGTAGATGCTTTTACCTTAAGTTGGCGATTAGGTTCTTTGTCGTCCGACGGGATTCCCTCTTGTAACCATTTCAAGTAAGGTGTTATCCATGATGATGAAGGAATGTCTTTTCGGACCTCAAATATGTTGACATATTTTTTTGATTGAGGGCGCATCTAGGTGCAAAAAAGGAATTTTTTTTCGTATTCTCTGGGTCGATTGCTAATCCAAGGTTTGATAAGGCGTCTGCTTTTGCATTAGCGTCCCCTACATCAGCCCCACGAGTCATGCAACCTCAATACAACAACTCCTATGATGATGTGACTTATGGCTATCCAGGAGAAGAGCAACCCCCATGGCATCCCCCACTTGATGATTTATATAATCAAACTGAAGATGTGGAAGAAATTCCACCAACTTATGAAGAAAGGAGGCCAAACAACAACTACAACAACAACAACCAGAATAATGCTCAAATTGGCAAAAGGGATATTAAGATCAAAATTGAACCTTTCAATGGAGAGCTTAACCCTGAAAAATATCTAGAGTGGGAGCAAGCTACTAGCTTCATTCTAGATCACATGGGCTATGAAGAATGGGAAAAATTGGTTGTTGTTGTAATCCACTTTGTTAGGACCGCTAGAAATTGGAGGTTTTGAATAAAGGAGGATAGAAGGAGAAAGAATTTTCCTCCTATTGAGACTTGGAACCAGCTGAAGTTTGTAATGAAAAAGAAATATATGCCTGAAGAACACACTGAGCACATGATGCTTAAAGTGGTAACGTGCAAACAAGGTCTCAAGTCCCCAACTGAGTACTTCAATGAGCTTGAAGATTTGAGCTTTAAAGCTGGAATTCATCATTCCCAAAGGTCCTTGATGACCCAATTTATGGTTGGACTAAATCAATCAATCAAAGACACACTTGAGGTGCAACAAATCAAAGACCTCAATGCATTAGTCCATTCAGCTCAGTTGCTCCATGAGCAACACCTAAGGAAGAAGAAAGAAGCTTGGAATGCAACAAAAAGGTATCCACTAACTCTAGCTCAAATTCCAATTCTTTTTTTTTTCTAATCCTTCTATGTAGAAAGAGGGAGCTCTTAGCTCACCTAAACTAGGTACAATGACCCCTAGATGCTCCATAAATGGCTCTCAAATGCAGCAATGAGCAAGAGACATTGTGTGCTACAAATGTCAAGGAAGAGGCCATGTAGCTAAAGATTGTCCAAATCAAAAACAAGTGATCCTTACTACCCATGGTTGTTATGTGAGTAATGAAGAAATACCTCCAAATCAAGTGGAGAAGGAGAATCTTAGCAGTGAGGTGGACGACATAGAGGTAATTGAACATGATTGTTCTGAGCAACCTTTAACTTTGGTGACTATAAGAACCCTTACTTTGCAAGAAACACCAAGGTTAGATCAAAGCGAAAACATTTTTCATACTAGATGTACAGTTAAGAATCAAGTGTTGTGCATGATTATTGATAGTGGTAGCTGATGTAACATCATTAATGCTAAGGTAGTTGATCACTTACAATTAAAAACACAACCTATGGCTACTAGTTATGGTCTAAATGGCATTAAGGATTCAGATGCACCTAACTTAGTTACCCATCAATGTTTAGTCCGTGTTTCCATTGGTAATTATGTTGATGATATCATGTGAGATGTGGTGAACATGGAATGCACTCATATTTTGCTTGGTAGACCTTGGTTATTTGATAGGAGAGTTATTTATGATGGCATGCTTAATACCTATTCTTTTAACCATGACGGGAGGAGTGTTTCTCTTCTACCATTGTCGCCCCAACAAGTGTTGCAAGATCAGGTACGCAGGGACCAAGCTAGGGCACTAAGGCATGCCAAAGAAGAGCAAGAGGCAGCCGAAGCCGCGGCCAAGGCAGCCAAGCGGCGTTCGGCGCCCGACGCAGTTACAAAGATGGACAGCGTTTCCCAGCTTCCACCCGGGCATTTTGGCTCAAATTTCGGGACAACATCAGAAACCAGTGGAGCTACTGAATGGGACAAAAAAACCCCAGAAATTCGCCTTAAAAAGTCGAAAGTGTCGAGCAATACTTCAGACGGTGCAACTGAGACGAAAATGGGGCTATCTCCCAATTCCCTCGGGCGTTCTGGCTCAAATTTTGGGAGCAACTCATAAATTCATAGAGCTACAATTATAGAAGAAAAACTCCCAAAAATTGAGCCAAAAATCAGTTTAAAAGGTGGAGTAGAGAAGCGCTCTCTAGTGACACAGTCTATTACTTCTTTCCCTATTCCTCATTCCTTTTGTTTAATGCTTATAATGAAAGAAATACTAATCATAAATCAAGATATTTCTCATCTTCCCAAGTATATTCAAGATCTTTTACAGGAATTTGAGGATATTATGCCAGAAGAGTTGCCAACATGCCTTCCACCAATTAGGGGCATTGAGCATCAAATTGATTTGGTGCTTGGTGCTTCTTTACCAAACCATGCAGCTTTTAGAGCTAGTCCAGAGGAGACCAATGAGCTTCAAAGACAAGTGCGAGATCTCATGGACAAGGGTTATGTATGTGAGTCTCTCAGCCCCTGTGCGGTTCCGGTGATTTTGGTGCCAAAGAAGGATGGCACTTAGAGGATGTGTGCTGATTGTAGGGCGATCAACCAAATAACAGTTAAGTACCGCCCAGTTTTATTAAAATCGAGATCCGGATCTTAAAATCATGTGATCCTATGATCCTATATGGGATTTTGATCCGGATCGTATAGTAAAATCGAAATTTGTTAAAATCGGTTTAGAATCATGTTAGAATCGTGTAGAATTGTATAGAATCGTATAAGATCGTACATGATCTCATGAGATCCCGTATAAAATCGTAAGATCCTACCAAGTTTTTTACTTTAAGATTATAAAATTTATTTTAGCACCAATTGGCTTAATTATTATTGAAAATACATCACTTAAATGCTCATTTTGTCTCTTTTGACCTCATTTACCTCCCAATTTCCCTCTTCCCGACTCCCAATTGTTGAATTTATAATATTTTTTCCTAATAAAGACCCATAATCTTTCCTCGACTCTTTATGTGAGCATATATATATTTTTAAATATGCTTCTTGTGCATATATAAGTTAGGAATATCAACTTTCGGCATTATGATTATTAAATTTTAATAAAATTGTATATTTTTTGGTTTTAATGACTATATTTTTTTTGTATCATATCTATATTATATTAGTTTTAGTGATATTTTAGAATCTTACGATCCTACGATCTAATCCATAAGACCTTCCGTGATCCGATCCTAGAATCTCGATTTTAATAACCTTGGTACCGCCATCCCATTCCTAGACTTGATGATATGCTTGATGAATTGCATGGTGCCATCAAAATAGAATGAAGGAAGGGGATGAGTGGAAAACTACTTTTAAAACTAAGTATGGCTTATATGAAAGGTTAGTAATGCCTTTTGGACTGACTAATGCACCTAGTAAATTTATGAGGCTTATGAACCATATTTTAAGAAAATACTTACGCAAGTTTATTTTAGTCTACTTTGATGACATCTTAGTCTATAGCAAAACTTTGCATGAACATGTAGATCATCTTAGGACTATTTTGGACATTTTGATATTAGAAAAGCTTTATGTTAATTTGAAGAAGTGTTCTTTTTGTTCGGAATCTACTGTTTTTCTTGGTTTTGTTGTTTCTAGGAGTGGATTGAAGGTAAATGAAGACAAGATCAAGGCAATAAAGGAGTGGCCACAACCGACTACACCAACCATGGTTAGTTTGTTCCTAAGCTTGGACGGCTTCTACAAGTGGTTTGTGCGTGATTTCAGCACAATTGCAGCCCCTCTCCATGAGCTTACAAAGAAGGACACATCATTCAAATGGAGAGAGCAACAAGAGAACGCCTTCAACACTTTGAAGGACAGGTTGTGCAACGCCCCAGTGCTCCAACTCCCCGATTTCTCTAAGGCATTTGAGATTGAGGTGGATGCTTCAGGACATGGCATAGGAGGCGTCCTCTTACAAGACAAGAAAACCATAGCTTATTTCAGTGAAAAGCTTAGTGGGGCTGAGTTGAATTAACCTACTTATGATAAAGAGTTGTATGCTTTGATTAGGGGTTTGAAAACTTGGTCTCATTATTTGTGGCCTAAAGAGTTTGTAATACATTCTAATCATGAGGCCTTGAAGTACTTGAAAGGCCAATACAGACTCGTCAGGAGACATGCAAGATAGGTTGAATTCATGGAGACCTTTTCTTATGTTGTAAAGCATAATAAAGGCAAGGAGAATGTGGTAGTTGATGCCCTTTCTCGCAAGTATGTTCTCTTGAACCAATGTGATGTTAAGATCCTTGGATTTGCAATGATTAGGGAATTGTATGCTAGTGATCCTCACTTTGCTGAAATTTATAAGAATTGCATATCTAGAGGAGAAGTTAACTCTTACTTTGTAAATGATGGTTATTTGTTCAAAGCTGGAAAATTATGCATACCTTCATCTAATATACGTAGGTTGTTAACTAAAGAAGTGCATGAATCAAGAGGACATAGAGGGTTAGAAAAGACAGTTGAAGGTTTAAAAGAACACTACTATTGGCCTAAGATGAGTAATTATGTGCTGAGATTTGTCAAAAGTTGTGTTGTTTGTGCTAAAGCCAAATCTAGACTTAACCTTCATGGATTGCACTAGCCCTTGCCTATCCCTAGTTCTCCTTGGGAGGACATTTCTATGGACTTCATTGTTGGATTCCCTAGAACTAGGAAAGGTAGAGATTCTATTTTTGTGGTAGTAGACCGCTTTTCTAAGATGGCTTATTTTATTCCTTGTCACACGATTGATGATGTTGTGCATGTTGCTGATTTGTTCTTTATAGAAATTTTTAGATTGCATGGCATTTCTTCTACTATTGTTTCAGATCGTGATTCTAAGTTTTTAAGCTATTTTTGGAAGAGTTTTTGGTCTAAGTTGGGAACTAAATTGTTGTTTTCTACCTCATGTCATCCACAAACTGATGGGCAAACTGGAGTAAATAATAGGACGTTAGGGGTTTTATTAAGAACTATGCTTAAAGCTAACCTCAAATGTTGGGAAGATGTTTTGCCTTTTGTGGAATTTGCTTATAACAGGTCTATCCATTCAGCCACTAAAATGACCTTTTTGAGGTTGTTTATGGGCTAATCCAAGGACGTCGGTGGATTTGACACCTCAGCCATACAAGAGAATGGAGAGCTTTGAAGCTAACAAGAGGGATGAGTTTGTTAAGAAGCTACATGAGAGGACTAAGATTCACTTAGAGAGGAAATCAATGAAGTATAAGGCCCATGCTAACAAGGGGCAAAAACAAGTTGTCTTTAAAGAAGGTGATCTTGTTTAGGTGCATCTTAGCAAGGATAGGTTTCCCTATAAGAGAAAGAACAACCTAGATCAGCGTGGAGATGGACCGTTCAGAATACTCAAGAGAATCGGCCCTAATGCTTACCAAGTTGACTTGCCTGGTGACTATAATGTCCATCCAACGTTTAATGTGGCTGATCTTTCACTTTATATGCTAGACCTTGATTCCGACGTCAAATCAGATAAGATTCGAGCTCAAGTGGAGGAGAATGATGCAGTGAAACTAGCCATGTCTCCCACCGACGTCGAGGAGTTAATTCGAGTACCCTTTGATGGACCAATCACAAGAAGTAGAGCTAAGAAGATTGCTCAAGGAATAAGATCCATTCTAGTTCGCTTGGCAGCTATGGTTGAGGAGTCCACCAAGAAGAGATGGGTTACATGGTCAACATTAATTGAGCTCGGATCCTATGGATTGAAGTTATGGGCCGAGTTTCACATTGAATGGGGCGCCGATTTGCACTATTGGGCCTTGTTCACCTCTATTTCCTATTTTAGAAACACGGAATAACTTGTCTTACTTTAGGGCTGAATTTAGCAAGTGACCGGATAAGATAAGTTGTTACATATGGTCTTAGTCAACTCTTTGACTTGGCCATTCTAAAAAGGAAGATATATTTCTATTATTATTATTTATGGGACATTTTTATTAAGCAAATAATAGAGGATTTTCGTCCATTATGAGTTTGTTAGGCCTGATATTCTCTCTCCTACTTTATTAATATCTTTTTGAGTTTGTTAGGATAGTTTCCTTATCTATTAAGTCAGATAATTATTTATTTGATTTAATTAAAGTAAGGGAATCTAGATAGATATTTTTACATTATTACATGATATCTTGGAAAACAAATAAAGGGACAAAAATACCCTTATAGGGCCGGATGATCTCTTGACTTGTTCTCCAAGGAGACTCTTTGTATTTCCTTTAAATAGTTTGCATTCTCATTAATGAAAAATCAGCTTTGGAATTAGATAAACCCCTATTGGTTTTATCTAGTTCTTGGGCCATTAAATAAACTGTGTTCAAGCATTCAAACACCTCAATCGATCACCATCACCATTCGAACTCTCTCTCTCTCTCTCTCTTTCTCTCTCATGTTTCAATTCAGATTTGTATCATTAAATTGATGAATTAGTTTAGTTCTAGTTTGATTATTAAAGATCAACTAGTTCATCAACTAGAATTAGCGTTAGAGCCATTCTAGTTGAACTATTTATTTGGTTCATTGAATTGATTCGAATTTTAGATTCAATACCATTGTTTATTCGAGTTTATTGAGTTACTTGTGCAAGAAGTCATTAACTTTGAAGGCTATTTGTTGAAAGGGTTTCTTGACAACAAATAAATTTATAATGAAGACCCCGCTGAGTACAAGGGAGTCAGGTTCGTCCACGGAAGAAAGTCAGTATCAAGTTCTGTTCCTACTTAGACCTCAAGTAAGAGAGAAAGTATGGATTTTTATATCAAGTAAGAGAAAATCTAAGGTTTAGGGTATCCCCACAACAACAATTATGCATGCAAACGCTAATGAAAAATAAAGATCATGCCTTTATCACATAAAGTCATTAACTTTCGTCAACTAAGCAAGTAATCAATCAACTTTCGTCCTATCAATAAACTTACTATCTATCTCTTCTACTTCAACTAGGATTGATCCACTTTCGTTTCAAAACTCTAATTGGCTATTCTGATTCAAGGTTTCCACTTTCGCCTCAACTATGAATGAGAAACTCCCTATCAACTTTCGTTTCAAGGATTAAGAACAAGAGAATAGATTCGTGTAATAAAAACAATCGAAACATGATCAAAAGCAAGCATACACAACCATTGTTGGGTTTAACCCCAACTTTAGAATGAGAAGACTACTCACAATTCATAACTAAAAACATCTTAAATTAATAAAAAGGAAACATACAAGCAAATCCAAAGCAAACTTGTCTTCCAAGTAATCTCAAATCTCTACTCTCTATCCCCTCTCACGCCTCTCTCTTCTCTCTTCCTCCTCTCTTGAATCGTGTGTGTTCTCAAACAAAGGCTAGGACAAGATTATTTATAGAGAAACTAATCTATCTAAAAGCTATCTATAAGGAAATAAATCTTCTAATAAGATATATCCCTTAAAACTATCTAATAACATAAAAGGAAAGGGATAAAAGATCACTAAAAGCGCCAACTCCGTCTTCGCTACCGATACTAAACCTTCGGTACCGACCCTAACAGGCTCGGTAGACACTTGCTGAACTCTTCACTTCTTTGCCTTTCTTGAGAACCTCGTTACCGACCTAATGTACCTCGGTATCGACCCCTGAACCCTCCGTATCGACCCTCACAAGGTCGTTATCGACCCTCTTCAACACTGCGAACAGTTGAGAGTAAAACTTCAGGTTCGGGTTCCTTACACCTCGGATTGACTCGATTCTTTTTCCTATGTCTTTGTAACGAGTTTCTCTACTTCTTTCTTAGCTTTAACTTGATTCTTCACTCCTTTACTTGAGTGAATACTTTAAGTGCTTTCCTCCTTTCTTCAAAATATGCTCCAAAACAGCTCCAAAACCTATAAAACACCACCAAAGCTTATGTAGACTCCATATCTTAAGCAAATACGAAAACCTACACAAACGACTCAAAACAAAACACAAAACTAAAGAAAAAGACAAACACATAAAAACACACCTTAAAAACATGACTAAAAAGGCGGACATCAAAATACCCCATACTTAGATTTGCTTGTCCTCAAGCAATCAACAAGACATCAATCAAAACCATCAACACATATATCAAGTCAATGCCCTTATCAAAAAGCAACATCACAATATAAGTAGAACAAAATAGATAAGTGAATCTAACGTCATCACACATATTTAGAAACCTCAAGCAAAAGCAACTAGAAATCCAACGTCACAAGGGTAATGTGTTTCACTCAACTCTCAAGTGTTTAGGCATAGAATAACAACTCTCAACTCAATCCAATATGCAAAAATCAACATAGTCATTGTTACTTATATCACCAAACTCTCCACTAGAGATGTCAAAACACATAAAAATCATCAAGAGAACTTAGGCTCAATGAAAAACTTCATAGAAGCTTCCATTCGGCCGGGTTGTAATGAGGCTTGGTAATGACAAATAGGCGTGAAAAATATTTTGGTTATGTGGTGCTAAAAATATCCGGGAATAAAGACTCCTAAAAACTCACACATACCCAAAACTTCTCATAAACAATATACCAAACTTATCAACTTTATGCGCACTCATCTCTTTCAACCCCTTTAAAAATCCCAACTAATCTTGCTTAAGATGACAAGGAAGATTTGTCTCATGCACATTATTCACTACTACTCCTTTCTCTTTCTTTTTTTCTTTCTGAGGGGGCTTGGTACCGACCCTACTGAGGTTGGTAACGACTCTACATTTATTCCTTTTTCTCCCACTTGCTTTTTTTCTTATATTCTTTTCCTCTTTATTTTCACTTCTTTTGTAAGTGCATTCAGGGAACCAAACTTCTTTTATATGACAAACTGCAAGACTTTCAAATACCCTACCCATATTACCCCACACTTGAACCAATACATCTCTCACTCAACAAAACCATCACATAACCAACACTAAGTCCTAATCCCCGGATTGGGTCAAGCTTATATCGGCTAGGGAATATTTTTGTGGAGCTATAAATAAAAGGCTTCAAGGCTCAAATTGGCTTCAAAAATAGGATAATGATAAGATAGGTAAAAAAAAGGATAAAAGTGGGTTAAAACAAATAAGTTCTCCATCATATGATTTCACATGTAATGAACTAATATCTCATATAGGCCTCAAGAAATAGATAACCATATCAATGACAAGAGATAATATGCATAAGGAGAGTAAATCACATAATAAAAGAAGAGGGATTTTTAATGAATATTCTCCCTATAAGGCCAAAAACAACTCACAAGGTAGCAATTTTTGTTGGATTTAAGTCACTCATACCTAAGATCATATGTGCTCAATTTCATCACATGCTAAATATCCACATAAAAACAACTTTTCAACATGATTCAGGCAAAGCTATCCAAACATGCTATGGAATTACATGATCAAGCAAGTTAAAACATATCATAGGACATCTAAGTAGAGCATTATCAATCCTAAAACATAAAACACAAAGACACAAAAACTGAGTTTCCTTTTCCCCCACCCCATACTTAAACCAAACAGTGTCCTCACTATTTAAAGCAAAGAAATAAAAAGGGAAAAGAAAAGGGAACTCACAAAACAAAACTGAAGCTGTTTGAAACCATTGATCACTGAGGAATTGAATTGTCTTGGATTTCTGTAGAGGTCGGTATCGACCCTGTGATGTCGGTAACGAACCTGGCATGCTTCTACACACCGATTCTTCTTTGTTTGCTCTTGGCACCAAATATCATTGATTATTCTCTTCTTCTGTTTCGCACTTCTTCTTCTTTTTGTAGGTGAGTCACTTAAAAAAACTTCTATCCCTACTACACTAATCAAACCTAAAAACAACTCAAAAGAAAGCTAGAAAAAAGAACTAAGAAACCAAGAACTTAAAAGCAAAAATAAAAAATGGGTTGCCTCCTGTAAGTGCTATTTTTAACGTCGTTAGCCCGACGATCTTACCTTGGTGGATCAGGGCAGCTTCCATCCAGCTTTGTCGGGATCATAAGAAACCCCATACTTAGCCGAAAAAGTTTCAAAGCTTCTCTCCAAGACATGTGGTCCTTTATCATCCATCAATATGCTCGGAAGTTCTACATAAGGGTTAGTAAAGTCCGAAAACCAAGGAGGCTTCGACTCTTTCACAGTATGCTCAGTAGTAGGAGTTATAAAAGAAGGATGAGAGAAAGGATCATAACCAGAATTGATTGAATCAGAACAAGAAAACTCACCTTTGTCTCTCATAGGATGGCTCGGTAACGAGGTAGAGCAGGTCGTTACCAACCTATCTGGGTTAGGAAGTGTCGCGGTACCGGGCTTGAATCCACCTCCAGCTTCGTAATCCTTCATATTAGGGTCGTTACCGACCCGTGGTGGGTCGGTAGGCTCCTCGGTAGGTGTGACTTCCTTGAATTTGATTGTTTTTGTACTCAAAGAAGGATCATTACCGAGCCATGGTGGGTCAGTATGCTCTTCGGTACTGTAACTGGCGACCTCATTCACGGGTGAAATTCGACCTTCTCTTCTCCAATACCAAACGTGGGAAGCCCTTTTCTAACATCAACTCGTGCCCCTGCGGTGGCTAAGAATGGTCTGCCTAGAATGATTGGCACCACAGGGTCTTCAGGCATATCTAGAACAATGAAGTCGTTGGGAAAAATTTCCAACTTGGATAGGAACGTCGTCCACGACTCCAGTTGCTTTTACACAAGATCCGTCCGCCATGTAGAGATTCATATTGACAGGCTCCAGTGGTCCCATGTTAGCCTTGGTCCAGATAGACAATGGTAATAAATTGGCACTAGCACCTAGATCACATAGAGCTTTAAAATGGTGAGTTCCAATACCTATTGTAATTGCAAACTTACCTAGATCATCTAGCTTTTCAGGGAGCTTTATAGATCGGACTTCACTTGACATCTTTGAGATAGATCTTTTCCTGTTCAAAATCTCTTTTAAAAATTTAGTGTAGGCAGGCATTTCATTAAGGGCTTCAGTAAATGGAATTGAAATATTTAACCCTTGAAGAATTTTAACAAAACGTCTAAACTTTCCTTCCGTAGCATCATTAGCTTTCTTAATCGGGAAAGGAAGAGTTTTTGATGGACGGGGAATAGAAGGAGATCCGGATCGAGACCCTACCGAATCGACAAGAGGGTCGATCGGTGCTGCAGAAGGATCGGTATCGACTAAGGGAGTGGTCTGGAGTCGAAGACTTACCTGGGTTGGGGTCGATAACAACCCGGGGAGCCTCGGTACCGAGTGTGTGAGGATCGGTATCGACCCTGGTGAGTCCGTTATCGATCTTATCTGGCGCAGTTTCTTCGTTACCGGGCTCTTTCTCCTTGGCCTCAGCACGGTCCGGTAGTGTCTTTCCACTCCGAAGGTGTACAACTGCTATGTATCCTCTCGGGTTCTCTTCGGGGTGGCCCGGGAGTTGCCCTTGAGGTCTCGGAACTTGTGTAGTAAGGTTGCAAATTTTGGGAGTTGACGCTTTTTCTCCATGTATCGAACTCTCCCAATTGGGCTTGTACACCCTCCATCTGATTATTTAGGTCAGCTCGGACTCCATTGATTTCATTCTTCACTGCATTGATCCCTTCATGGAGTCCATTCACCCATGATGGCGTCTCTTGATAGCCCGGGGGCCTATAAAGTGGAACCCTTTGTTCTTGCTGAGGAGTTTGGCTCCCTTGGCCATAGTTGCCCCAGGTGGGCTGATTGTTATTCCTCCCCGCATAAAAAGTATTGCCTTGGTTCCTATATGGACCCCTCATGTAATTAGCTTCTTCATATGCCTCAGCAACACGAACCTGTTGCAAGTTAGTGCAGGCGGAAGTAGCATGGGCTTGAGACCCACATTCTTGACAAGAAGGAGATGATTTAAGAAAACTTACCTGCTTTTTCAGGCGGTTGATCTCGTCTTGCAAGAACTGGTGCTTCACTTCTGGGTCGACCTCGTCCTTGTTTGGTGTATAGAGCCGCCTTTGAGGATGATGGGCATGCTGCATTCCATACATTGCATCGTAGTTGGTCAACTTGTCAAGCAACGCCCATGCCTCATCGGGATCCATCTCAATAAAACCGCAAGCAATGTGCAGATTAATGCGTTTTTTCGTCTCAGCATTGATCCCTTGGAAGAAGATTTCTTGGAGCACATATTATGGTTGCCCATGGGTAGGGCATTGTCTAAGTATCTCCTTGAATCTCTCCCATGTCTCCACAAAAGTCTTATTAGGCAGCTGGTGGTAGGAGGTGATGCGTTTCCTTAACAGTCTTGGCGGGTGGGAAGAACTTTGTCAAAAACAAGTCATGCAAAGCTTTCCATGTCCTAACCGACCTAGGAGGTAGGCTCTCCAACCAGCTCAGGGCCTTTCCTGAAAGAGACCACTTAAAAGCTTTTAACAGAACATATTCAAGAGAGACACCGTCAGCAGCTATGGTGTCACATAAATCAATAAAGTTTTTAACTTGTTCTATTGGGAAGTCAGTTAGTTTCCCATCAAATTGAGATCTTTTAATCAAGGATATGAATTGAGATTTGATCTCAAAAGCTTTCTCTATTTCTGGGAGAACTATTGCAGATTTTGGCACCCTCAGTTCTGGATGCATATACTACTTGGCATTCTTGGGAAAAGTATCCAACTGATATCGTAGGCGATCTTTGTCAGCCAGGAGCCGCTCCATCTGTTGTCGGAGGTCGGCCATTTGTTGTGCCATCTCTTCAGGTGTAGCCATTGCTTTGTGTTCTCTTAATCGTCGGTGAAAGGATCGCTCAGGTTCAGGGTCAACTACTGGATTAGAGATAACTCGACGTCCTTCAGATGGCATACACTGTAAACAAAAACAAATACAAAAACGAAATCAAAAGCAAAACGGGTTCTCAGAGAGGGTCGGTACTGAGGCCCAGAGGGTAGGTATCGAGCCTGTAATGATCCCGTAAAAACAAAATCGAAAAGAAAAGAGCCGAGATCTTTCGACAGGGTCGGTACTGACCTGGGTAGGGTCGGTAACGACTCGACTGTGATCCTGAAAATAAACAGAAAAAGAAGAAAAAACTGGGTTCGCCGACAGGGTCGGTACCGACCCTAGGGGGTCGTTACTGAATCGACAGAGTCCCGGAAAACGCTGAAAGAACAAAACATGGCACAATTGAAATCTCCCCGGCAACGACACCAATTTATTGAAAGGGTTTTTTTCCTATGTCTTTGTAACGAGTTTCTCTACTTCTTTCTTACCTTGAACTTGATTCTTCACTCCTTTACTTGAGTGCTAACTATAAGTGCTTTCCTCCTTCTTCAAAATATGCTCCAAAACAACTCCAAAACCTATAAAACACCACCAAAGCTTATGTAGACTCCATATCTTAAGCAAATACGAAAACCTACACAAACGAGTCAAAACAAAACACAAAACTAAAGAAAAAGACTCAAACACATAAAAACACACCCTAAAAACATGACTAAAAAGGCGGACATCACTATTCAGGTTGGAGATTGTATTTACTGGCAAGATCGGGATCCTGTGAGGTCATTACTTGGTTAACGAGGAGTAATCCGAGGCGATCACGTATCATATCATGTCATGGCCCTTTCAAACTATGACGCATGGTTCCTCAATCCTGTTGCTCCTTTCGACTGCTATCCGATGAGGTTCCCTTGAGACCTAAGTAATTTGCTCTTCTAGGGCTAGAAGACGTTCACGCAGTAGTGTTATCTCAGCATACTCTTGGACAACACGAAGCAAATTACCGTTTACCTAAAATCTGGTTACCTGTTTCGGTTCACTTGGTGTAACCATGTCCAGGTCATCTAGATTCAACTGTCAAGCGACACCTTCCATTGTCCTTGAAACTTATGGTCGGCTTGGTCCCGATTGTACCTGCAATTGGAGCAGATTTGTTTCATTAGTTAATGATTCAATCTGTTTCTCGTAAACCTCAGTAAATCGGGTATGTTCTTCTCTATGTTTTTCTAGATCCTTTTAGAGGGAGAGCATAGAAGCTCGTAATTCAATTATGACAACTAATTCGGACGTTGTGGCGCGCTCCTGCATAGCCACCGAAGTAGTCGGATCTTGGGTTCTTTCTGTGGATGTACTGTCGTCACCCGAAGGTAGAATTTATGGATCGAGGGTCTCCTAATTGATCTCTTGATTCTCTGGTCCATCAGAATGGTTGTTGTCATCGGCCATACTATCCAGAGAAAAACTTTGTGATGCTTAATTGGTTTTCTTGGCTAAGGGCCCCACGGTGGGCGCCAATTATTTTGGGCGGATTTACCACGTAAAGACATTATCTGCTAAAATGAGGGAACCTTAGTCACAAATCAGCTTAAACACGTAGACACGTTAAGATTTATAGAGTAAAACGGATGATAAACCAAGAATTCTAGATTACAATATTGATTCAAGATCAAGAACTAATAGATTCAGGATTCGGAGTACAATAGATCCAACTTATGATAGAGAGTAAAGTTCATTGATCTCTATGTATCTGTGTGATTTTAGAGTGATATTCAACTGCCCTTTCTCCTCTGTCTCCATCTCTTTTATATTCGGCTAGAAGAAGCCGTTAACACTCCTTCAACATTCCCTCGATATTTTCGCTATTAGCTACTCCATTAAATAGTTACGCCCCTCTTTCTGGCCCTTGATCAACGTCTAACCGGGTTGCTTCTGGGAATGGGCTTCATTCTTATTCATATATCCCAAAATGCATTGGCCTTAACTCGTGAAAGATCTAAAACTAAATATATCTAAAAGTACTAACTCGACACATCCTAATGCCCAATACAGCCCAACCCAAAAGCATCCAAAAATCTAATATTATGTATTTTGGGCAAAATTAACACGTAAATGTGTTATTCGCTAAAATTTAGGAACCATAGTCACGCACCAAATCAAATACACAAATGCATTATCACGACAAGATAATAATAAGAAGTTGTAAAGATAAAATTATGCCATAACGTAACAATACTATATTTCAAAGTATTTATACTAAAATAAGGAACAAATGACGAGATTAACTCTAAATACAAACAAAGATTAAAGAAATAACCGAATAAAATGATTAAGTGATCTGAAATAACGATTGAAGGAGTAACAAATCGAATGTGTAATCTGATTGAAGAGAAGAACTACAAATATGATTCTTCGAAATCTTGTGTGTGTTTAGTTTCTTGTCCTCGTTCCTCTTCTCCATCTTCCTTTTTATACGGCCTCTAAGGTAGTTGTTTAACCTCTCGCCCTCTCATTGATTGTGCTTAACGTTCACCTCCGCCTCTCTCGCCCGTTTTTAAAGCTGTTACACACTTGAATTTTCCCATCCGGAGATAGGCCCATCGTCTAAGCGAGGCACAAACTCCCCAAGCCCGCCAAAATATCCCTCCAAAAATTTTAGACGGGTTTGAGTGTGTCTTGGGACTCGTCAACTGCAGCTGTCCCATCAATCACTTGCCCTTCTTCTATTTATGATGATGCCTTTTGGAGACGCTTCTTCATTCCATGCTTCCAAATCTCTTTTGCCAAGGTAAAGTCTTTTTTCTTCTCTTTCCTAGGGTTCCTGATTTTCCTCTGTTTTGATGTCAAATTCCATATCATCTTCGTCTTCCCTCCCGATTTCTCACTATTATGATGCTGAAGAAAGCCCTAAATTCGTGATTACTAGCATTCTTCCCTCTTCTCAATGTAGAATCAGATCATGCTGCTTTTGCTTTCTCTTTTGGATTCCCTTCTTCCGTCGTTTATACTCCACAAATGAATGAATTAGCAGACTGCTTCTATGACAGATGGGTATGCCTCTTTGAATATGCCCTCCGCATAGGTCATCCTTTCCCCTTATCTCCCCTGGCCGTCGAGTTTCTTGAAACCCTAGACATTGCCCATGGTCAATTGTTGCCCTAAGAATGGAGAATCCTTGTGGTCGTCGACTTTCTATGCTTGGCTCATAGTATCATTATTCATGCTCAAGATCTCTTCCATGCATATGGTTTGTCTAAAAGCGGCGAAGGTCGTTTTACTCTTAAAACTCACAGGGGAACTTCTGACCTAATCCTCGATGTTTCGAAACATGATCAAGGTTGGGCCGACAAGTTTTTCTTTATTGAGAAATCTTCCCTTGGTATTGATTGTGATACTTCTTGTTTTCTTGTTTTCTTGCTTGTTTGTTGTTTTTTTATATATCTTCCACTTTTCAAACTTCTTCTAGATACTTGCAGGCTCCAGGACTACGTACGAGATCTGGTGCCGCTACTATGTCTTCCCTGGAACGTCTCGAAGCCCGGAAGAAAAGGAAAGCCGATATCGTCTCTTCTGCAACATACACTTCTTTGATTGTTTCTCTTCCTCTCAAGCCGCTATCAACGCCTTCTAAAGGAGCTTCTTCATCGAAACGCTGGGCAACACCCATTTTGTCGAATCTCCCTAGCGTAATGATGTTGCTTCATTAGTCGACGAAAAAATGTATTGAGGCCATATATCATCTCCGTGATGTTGGCACTCATCAGGGAGTTGATAAGCCATCAATGGTCGACATCTTCGGGGAGGTTGTAGCACCCCAACAACATGTATTTCTCGTACTTTAAGACTCTACTTTTATTGAGTTATTTTTTGGGCTTAAGGTGTTGACAACTTGTTGTTTTCTACAAGGTCTTCAAATTACACTCACGACCTATGACTTGCTTAAGGAACTGCTTCCAGCATTGTCTCGTGCAGAGACTAAGGTGCTTTTGGAGAAGTAGCGTAGTGAGCTTCTAAATTTTGAGAAGGGTAGCTTGGAGAAGAGGGTTAGCGAGTTGACCAAAGTCGTTGATGACTTAATGGTCGATCTTAAGACTGTTGCAGAGTAGGTAGCAGCATTGACCATGGAGGTGGAAGAGTTTGCAGATTACTAGTCTTTCAGAGGATGCATTGAAGCAATAGAGGAGTTTGCAGCGGGCAAGCACCTTGCTTGGGATCTTGTGAAGGAGAGGAACGAGTTTGATGTCATGTACCCAGTATCCAAGGAGGAGGAACGAGTTTCAATTTTTTGATCCCTTTGGAGCTAATAACATTTAGGGGCTGATCATAATTAATATGGTCATGATTAATTTATATGATTTTTTTGACATCTGCTCGTAAGCCTAGTTAAAACTCAAATCCAAAGGCTAGAGAAAAAATTCAAGGTTCTAAACCTGATCATTTGACCAAAAATACATACATTCCAGTCTAACAAAAACACATAATTTATTACTAACACAATTTAAGGATACATCACAAGATCATATATTACCAATTCAATAAACATATGACAACTAAAATAATTTATATGAAACTTTTATTTCAAAAACCAGCACCAAGGAAATCCATTGTCCTCTAAAGTACATGACCCTAAGAATCCACAAAAACTTATTTGAAATAAATCATCAAATACCACATAAAAAGACACTAAATGTACCAAAAATTTCACCAAAACGTGGAAAAAAAGACATAGAATAATAACTCCCTTTGAACCTCATACTTTGCTTTAGTACTCATATGGTGCTTTGGATCCTTCCATTAACACCTTTCAATACAAACTATTAGCACCAAAAGGCCAAGGCAAATCCAATAAAAAAACACAAATTAAAGAAAAAAATTATGTTGTGACTTACTCCATCATCACCCATTCTTCTAGTTGTGGTAGTAGTGTAGTATGCTCCATCAACGCCACAACAGATGACTTTACAGATGTAGAATTGGTAAATATGACCTCGTGGTACTTCAGCCTTGTGGAAATGTACCCAATAAGAAACAATACCATTTTCTTCACTCTTGAGCTGCGAAAAAAATAAGGCTTTTGAAGATTAATTAAATAAAAACCTCAAACAATATAATAATCATGGAAGTACTACTCACTTTCAGCTTCCTCATTAGGGCGATCAACAAATGGTTCAATGACACCTTTGTTGTCTCGTTCTCCTTCTATCTCGACATCAAAGTTGATTTCATGAATTAGTGGTCCTTTTGGTATAAGGTCTAATGGAGTTTGATTGTAAGTAGCAAATAATTAGTTTTAAATTAATAAAAAAAACCCAAAAAATCAACTCATCCACACGCAAATAACAACTCATATACATCTCCAAATCTTTAATCCATCTCTAAAACAATAACATAATTGGTTGTGCAATTATTTACTCTACTCATTTCATTCAAGCATTTCATCAAACACCTCATATGCATCTCAAAGTCTTACATATAACAATAAAATATCATAGTAGGGTTAGATAGACACATAATTTAGCCTAAATAGTAATTAGGTTTAAGTAGAAAAATCAAATGGTAAATCAAATACTAAAGTACCTCCTTTTCTTATACTTAATGAGCGAAGATATTTCATGTTATCGGAACAGATAATGAGATACATTACCTAGACAACAAAATTGTTGGCACATTGCCAATAAGAAGTGGACCAGCAAATGGTAATACCTAAATTGCAAAAACATAAATGTGAAACAACCATCTAGATAAAGCTATACTAAGCAAGATTCGTTGTCCACTTGTTTTGTTTATCAAGCTTTATTCTCTATTTATATATGTACTGTTTTGTTTGACTATAGACAATTGACTTAAGCAGCCATTTGGATAAATTGATTATTAATCATTAGTTGTTCTTAATATATTACCATAAAACTAAAAGCAAAACTTACATCCAAACCCACTTGTAAAAGTACGTAATTAAGCCATCAATTGGTTATATATTATAAAGATCAAGATGATTTTATATGAATAAATAATAAAAATGGAGCTTAATATCCCAAATTACATTGAATTTATAAATTAGAAAAAAAAACTAAATTTAAAACTTTCATTACCAAAATAATATAATAAATTATCATTTTCAATCTATATGAAACATCAGACTAAAAATTAATTATATGCCACATCCTAACACTTTCCGATTCACATTATTAATTTCGCCCCCTCATAGCACCTGCGGGTTTGATCCGGGAGAATCGGTAGGTATCCACTTAATTTTTTAAAAATTAATCTTCTATATTTTATACCCGTCCAAATCGCCTAAAATAATTAACCTTATATATAAATATATTTTTGGGTATAAAAACAAGCCCAAGTTCATTAAACTCATAAGCAACTAATGATGTATTTTTGCAGTTGTTATATCTATCAAAGAATCCTAACTTAACCAAACTTAGTAGAATGGTAAGTAAGGGGTCGATCCCACAAAGACTCATGTAAATATGCTTTACTTTTTTGCCAAGTAATAACTAGAAATGGGGGCTTTATGAGAATTGAGTAGCTATCTAAATCTAACATGCAAATTAAAACTAAATTAAGAGTGCAAAGACGTTTGTGTTTTTAATATATGAGAAAAGCATGTTCAACTAGTTAAACCCATAGATATGCTTATTTATCATTGATTCTCTTGATTCTCACTTCACTTGAACAATCTATCATGGATTTTGATCCAAACTTCAGGTTTAGTTGATAGAACTACAAGACTAACAACCCTAATCATCTAACCACCTAGAAGAACTTCTAGATTCAATTAGACAACATCATAAAGACTCAAGTATCGATAGAAACAAGCACTTAGAGCAACCAGAATTCTAAGTGACATGTGAATTAATTCCCTTTTACAAATGAATAGCCCGATCGGGTCTAAAAAATTATAGATCCTACTTTATCTAACTAATCCCAACCGGAAATTAATTAGATTAGTTGTAAATTAACCTAGAAATATCAGTATGTGGCCAATCTAACAAAACCCTATATAAACTTTGATTCAATTAAGCATAGGGAATAAAAACTACTCAAATTTGTTGAGAATCAGTCAAACATCACAACTCATGCAAATCACAACTTTAATTAACTAGTCAAATACAAGAGATTTTGCAACTCATAATTGTATTAAAGCAACCTTAAAATAAGGTTCAAAGGTCGCCTCTTGAGAAACTCTCTAGAATAAACCCTAGCCTCCAAATTATAATTAGAATTATTCCAGAGAGAGAAAACTTAAAGAGTTTAAGTATCTCTCACCAACAGAGATAGAAAGAAAATATTCCCCAAAAGCCACAATTAAGGAACATTCGGAAATTACATAAAACAAGGCCTACAGTCAAAGCCCAAAAGTCCGCCCAACTCTCCCGTGAATTACAAGAAAGCGCGGCTTCCTCCCTGAAAAGCGCGGCCGCGTTTTGTTACACTGCCCCACGTTTTCTTCTTCTGTTGGAAAAACTCGAGATCTCTTCCCGACTTGCTCGGCCGAGCTTCTTAGCATTCCATGTCGTGTTTCTTCCTTTCCCTTTGAACTTCATCCTAGCTTTCCAAGCTCCATTGCACCACCTCCTACCTCAACTCATGTTCTCTAATGCACCATCGTAGTCAACTGAATCACATCCCGTCTTGCTCATTTACCTAATGACCTGCAAAACCGAGCAAAACAAGTGCAACTACCCGAATATCCTAGAACACCGAAGAACCTAGAAACTAAGCTAAAACTAAACTAAAATCATGCAAAATAAACATAAATATGCATCCTAAACTATACCTAAATGCAAGATATTAAATTCCCCCATGCTTAAACCTTGTTTGTCCTTAAGAAAGACACAAATCCAAATCACACTACAACATTGCAATCATGCATTCATCTCATAATCCATAGAGCAAGTCAACATGTAATCAAAACTTGACCAAGACATCCTAACATGCATTTTATTTAAGCATAGAGAAAAGACTATTCAACCATTCTAGACATCATCAAGGATAGTGTGTTTTCTCTCACTCTCAAGTGTTTATGGGACATGTGTTTCACTCAAAAATCAACCATGAAAAACTAGACTACCATAGGCTTGCATCAGCATCCTAATTCTCCACCGATATGGATCAAACACACAACAAAAATCATGAGGACTTTTTAAGAATTGTAATGGGGACAAGGTAAAGACAAATTGGAAGGGATCATTTTGGTCTCGTGGTTCTAAATCCGAGACTACAACTAATCCTAAAACCAAAACCCAACACTTCACACTTTATAACTCTTCCAACTTTCCTTCACCAACTCCAATTACACATTAAAGCTCTTTGTTTCTTTCTTTTTTTTTCTCTTCACTTTTGCCTCTTTATTCTTCCAACGCTACAACACTTTTTGAAGATTATTTCTTAAACTCAACCAACATCACATCTTTCACTTTCACAACATGGTCATTTTCCTCTTTTATTTTCAACCTTAATCTTCAAACTCCTCTTTTTCTTCAGCTTTCTACCAATTCAACTTCAATTCCTACATACTTATTTCTTCACCACAACACAACTCACTAACATTCCCGAATCTTCATGGAATTATTTTTGGTAATTATCCCATGAAATTGCACTCGAATCAACTATTCGACCTACCTCATTAAGAGTCATTGCAACCTTGGCTGCATCATTGGGCAAGCTAGCTCTAGAATACCTAAGGTAGCTATGCTCTATGCACATTTTTCATTAATACATAACTTGATTAATCTAAGATCCTACATTTACAATGGGGTCCTAACCCATATAACACATACATAGGGGAAGTAATCCTTCTACTAAACTGCCAATACACATGTAAATGATTGATCTTACAATAAGAGCATAGATGCGATTACTACCATGTTTATAACATACAACTATTTATAAAACCCATCTACCCCTAACACAAAACAATTGTGTACATCTAAAAATCGAGAATCCTCAACATGGATCCTCTCATACGAAACCACATGTTTTGTAGTGATCTTCGAAAGCGAACTTCACTTGTAACACTTGCATACAAAAAAAACAATTGTAAAACACGTACACGCAAAACAAAAGAAACACGCTGACAAAGCAATAAGTACCATCAAATGACCCATAGGGAAGGAGTTAGTCTAGTACAACCAAATACCAAAAGATGGAAAATTGTTTTGACCGCCCCATGACGATAGAGAGAAAAGGTTAGAAAAAGTACAAAAAACAATACTAGATTGATTTGTAGATGAAGGAGAATCAATTTAGGAGCTTGTGTTTGTAGTTTTGTCGGTCTCGTCATTGGGTGTATCCATGTTAAAATAGGAATTAGGTGATGTAGTTGCAACTTCCACTTGTCCAATCACTTCACTCACAAGCTCCTCAATTGGCAAAGAGACATCTTTAGCCATAGCAAAGTCGCTTTTGGAGGATCCTTGTCAGTCAGATACAACTCATCAAACAAATGTTTTTGCCCCTCTAGCTTTCAATCTACATCATTTTTCTCAAATAATTCCTTCATAGTTTTGACCTTGGATGCCAAGGCGCGCATAGTAACCATCCATGTTTTCACCTCCTGTGTTGCCTAGGCCCCACATCCATCTTTTCGATGGTGTCTTCAAGCTCTAAAACTTTGTCATGATGATGCTATGCTTTCGCAACTAAGCCTACCCACTTGGACTTCTCTTCTAGCTTGGAAGTAGAAGCTATTTTGGTCCGCTACAACCATAGCTTACGATTCGTTGTCATCTTCTTACCATCCACATCTCATAGCATAAGGGACGTGAAAAGGTTTCAACTCTAGCCAGGGATGCTCATTTGTGGTCAAGAGTTAGCACTTTAGTGAGAGCAGGTCTCTTATGGGGAATTATTTCAGGGAAACCTGATACGTGACCGATTGGAAGGATCAATCTCATGTGTGTAGGCCTGATATTCCTCTAGTGTTGGATGAATATTGAAAACGATAACGTGATAACTCCTTGGATGGAACACCTCTCGTTAGATTAGTGTTGAAGGTTCCTCCAAGTCGACTCGAGTGGAAAGGATCGAATCCTTAGACCAACCACAAGCACTCGACTTCTCTCTTTTAATGTAACTCGAATTTTAATTTTTTATGACCGAGGAACAATGAACGAAATTTAGTTTTGGTCAGACAATTCTTACATGAAAACAAGAATAGATAAGATAGAACACAATAACTTTGGACTGAATAGAAGTAACACCTTAGCCAAGGTGGTCTCTAATTTTGAATATGCTTTTTATTAATGAATGGCATAACATATTAATAGTAAAACTAGAAATGAAACTAATTGATGCAACCGGGGCCCGATGCAAGCCCGATCCCTGCTAGTATAAGGCAATCGAGACCATGGTGTCCCTCTTGGAATGTTTATCTATTTATTATTAATACTATTATTATGGATAACTAAATGTTATTTTCCTATTTTAGAATAGTTCTATTTTTAGTTTATCGGTCGGATGTGTGTGCCATAATTGCATCTATGGGATAGTCCAGATTGTCTCTTGTTTATTTTTACGACGCTTCTATATAAAGGCACTTAGACTCCTTGTTTTATTTACGTTCGATTTATAGAAGATTGAGTAGAAAGTTTCCTCCTCTTGCAATTGGGCGTCAAATCTTACTTCTCATCCCTTCACCGTCGATTAATTGGCAACACTCAATTCGTTGAGTCATATCCACGTCGAGACAACATAGGTTGTTTTGGTTCGAGTGTCGTTGTTTGGATCGATCCTAGATCTAGACACCTTCACTTAAACTCGTATCGTGAGACCCATTTGTGCATCACCACCGCGCCATGCTTACTCTATTGCAATCCTCAACCACGCCCAGCGCTTGAGTAGCCACCCGGCACCCTCATTTTCGCAAATCCATCGTTCTAGCAATGCGTTCAAGACCAAATCCAAGGTGGAGACTCATCATTGCTATTAGAGACAAACTCTTCCTTGTAAGTCTCTCAATTCTATTTTTTCACGTCTTTCAAAATTCTTCAATCCATCCTTTGTTTATTCGAATTCATTGAAAAAAACAAAAACAACCTTGACCTAAGTCAGATCAAACAAGCTTTTAATAGACATTTCTCATCCCTTCACCGCCAATTTGTTAATAGGACTCGATTCGTTGAGTCATATCCACATCAAGAAAACATGGGTTGCTTTGGTTCTAGTGTCCCTAACAAGCTTAAAGTCTTCGTGCCTAATCAAAGATAAATCCATATTACTCAACTACAATATAGCAAGTAAATCAGGTTCGAACCCAAGAGAATCTTGTATTTCAAAGTCAATAACCTTATCAATTAAAGAAGTAAACAAGGGGGATTTTGGATGGAATTCTAACTCTAAGAAAGCAAAGCAAGTAGACAATTTGGTTTAATCAAATGGGAAGATAGTCAACTCTCTTTCTCAATATTTAGAATGAAATCAACTCTCTTTCTCAGTTGTTCTAGTCCAACGAGTCCTACAACAATGAGTTTGCTACAAAGATTGAGATTTTCAATGAGAAAACCTAGATCCTAGCAATAGAGTGTAGTTAATTTAAACAAGTTGATCAGTCAAGAAGAAATCAACAACATTCAATATCAATCAAGCATAAGAGAGATTGAAATAACGAAAGGAATAATACTTGAAAAAATCTCAAAACTTACTTGAATCCAAAAGCTTCAACCTTAAATGAAACAAGGGTCTTAATTCTCCATCAATTGTTCTCTAAAACTTGGAATAAAAGAAATTAATAATAAAGCATAACATAAAATGAAAGTAAACTCTAAAAGGGTCTTTTAAACAAAAGAAAAGACGAGATCTAAAAGATAGGGAAAAGGAAGCAAATAAAGATAATTTCATAAAGTCTTGTGCGTGTGTGATCCAGCAAAATTGCGATCATGGTTTTGCCAACTTCGGCTTGATTAGATCAATTCCTCTTATGCTTGATTGAATTTGAATGTTATTGATTTCTTCTTGTTTGGCCAACTTGTGGAGATTGATTGTACTCTATTGCTAGGATCTACGTTTTCTCGTTGAAAAACCTCATCTTTGTAGCAAACTCATTGTTTTAGGACTCATTGGACAAAAACAACTGAGAAAGAGAATTGATTGCATGCTAATTATTTAACTCGTTGTTAATCAATTGTATGTATCCTATTTATCCTTGTTCTTACTGCTAATGTCAACTTAATTCATGATTGTTTCATGTTTGTTCGATATTAAGTATTTGCATGACTAGTTTTCTTTCTTATTACATTAGATCAGGATAGGAATAATTTTAGGAAAGGAAACACTTGATAAGAATAAATGATCAACAAACTTGATGATAAAAGTGGAGGCTTTGAATGAAATTGTCTTCCCAATTGCTAAAACTAATCCAGTGACTTGCTTGTTATATTGCTTTGCTTTCTTAGAGTTAGATTTCAAACCAAAATCCCCCATGTTTACTTCTCTAGTTGATAAAGACATTGTCTTGGGAATACAAGATTCTCTTAGATTTGACCTGATTTATTTGCTATAATTGTATTTGAGTAATTGGGATTTATCTTTGATTAGGCACAACAACTTCAAGAATGTCAAATTTTTCCGTCATTGCCATAGAATCTTTGTTTATTTTTGAGTTTTTATTTTTACCAACTTTTGTGTGGACCTTAGCTTATGGTCCATTCGTGCTACGAACTCATCTTTTATTCCTTTTGATTCAGAAATCGAGAGATATCCTTCGTGAATTACCTTTCGATTGGGATCTTGTCGAGACTAAGATAATGGATGAACATACCTTATGGAATTTTTAGCTCGCTTAAGGTGTCAATTTTTAGCTTAAATCCTTGATGATCCACGCTTTGCCTCAATTCCATGGGCTTAGTGGAGAAGACTCCAATAAGAACCTCTTGAATTCCATCAGGTGTGCACAAGCAAGAAGCCAAAAATTGTGATTGAGGACTAGATCAAGATAAGGGTGTTTCCTTTCTTTTTGAAAGATACTGCCAATAATTGGTTCTATTATCTTGATCCTGGCTCTATTGACACATGGGCCAAAATGAAGGCGATGTTCCTTGAGAAATATTTCCCACCTACCAAACACAACAACCTTAAGAAGAGCTTGAGCAATATTAAACAACAAGCTGGTGAGGGCATGTATGACTTCTTTGAGTGCTTCAAGAGGTTGTGTGCTAGTTGCCCCTATCACGGGTATTCGGATTAAGACTCGGTACTCTACCACTATGGAGGTTTACTTGATGATGAATGTCGGATAGTAAATTCAGCTCGTGGTGGTAACATTCTGAACAAAACACTATTTGCAACTTTTGAGCTATTTTCCAAACTTTTTGAGAGTTCAAGACAATTCAGCAGGAAGTCAGATTCTCGTGGAGTTAATGGTGTTGCATCTTCATCTTCTGCCTTACATTCTGAAGTGGCAGAGTTAAAAGATATTGTGAAGAGATTCATGATGTAGGTAACTCTCAACAAGTTAAAGCTTGTGGAGATTCTGCTAATTTACTCCATCCTATAGATGCTTGTACCCAGCTCCAAGAGCCAGACTTCCCTCCTCTTGGCTACAAGTAAAGATATGTAGTTTAAGCAAATCTTTGCTTAAACTAGTTAAGAGTGTTCCTAGATTTGCTAAGTTTCTCAAGGAATTATGCACAATTAAGAGGAACAAAAAATTGAAAGGAAAACAAAAAAATGAAAGGAAAACAAAAGGTTAGGGTTAGCGAGCATGTATCCTCTGTATTTCAAAGGCATATGCCTAAGAAGTGTGGCGATCCAGGCATGTTCACCATCCCGTGTGTGATAGGCGACACTAGAATTGATAAAGCTATGCTTGATTTTTGGTGCATCTATTAATGTTTGGCCTTAATCTTTGTATACTTCACTAGGCTTAGGACTTTTGCATATAACTAGGGTGATAGGCGACACTAGAATCCAGGCATGTTCAACATCCCTTGTGTGAAGACGTGATGTGAGGAGTGAGAGGGCCTACCTCTATACTCGGTGTGGGGTGTGAGCACCTTAGGATTGAAATGCAAGGTGGAGGAAGAGTTGTGTTTCTGTAATAGTGTGACTGTGTGTGGTTTGTGTGTGTGACTAACTTACTAATTTAGGTATTGGCCTTTAGAGTTATGAGTGTGTTTGTGAACTTGGTTGCTGACCTTAGAAATGTTTTTCAAACGTCTTGTAATTTCTGTATTTTATCTAACTTTCTAGATTAGTAGCTGACCCTTCGGGGAATATTTTCCAGTTCCATGTATGACTTAGGGAACCGTGCAAGAGCCTAGGGCGGATGGTGGAGCGGGTCGCTGATGCGCGTGTCACTAACGTTGGGTTTGGGGTGCATTTATTATTAGTATTATTTAGAATTAATTCATTTTGTTTTGATTTATTATTATCATTATTATTGTTATTATTATTTTGACTTACTGTTAGTTTAAAGGGTATACAGAATGACATGGTGTTGCGAAACGGTTTAGTTGACAATTACTTTCATGAGTTTGGGCATTCTCGCATTTTTTGATAAAATTTCAATTTTAATAACTTAAAGCTTGGATGATTTATGGTTTTTCTCGTCATGCCCGCGTTGCAAGATCCTAAAGTGTCATTGTCAAACTATCCTGAGTAGTACCCAGAGAGGTCTACCACCGTGTAGCACCCTGTGCAAAGACGGGGTGTTACAAATTGTTATCAAAGCCAGGTTGACAACAAGGCACATGGAACTGACCAACGAGTGTACCCGAGGTCCAACTTAAAACTAGAACTGGCCGGTTTTTCAAAATGTTTTAACTGGGGTAGGCATATTGCACATAGGGGGTAGGTGACACGTTGCGACTCCGCCACCACCAACTAAAGGACTTCCGGTAGTTTAGTTCTTTAACATCTAATTGTAAGTGTAAGGTTTGAAAGACGCTAAACTTGTTCATATATAGTATTAGAACTAGTAGGGGAGTGTGAGGAAGCCACAAGAGTATGATTGTAGTGTTGGGCTATATGGCCTCCAAGAGTTGCGTAGTAGTGGTCGTTAAGCGTCCGGGTAGTTAAATCTAGTACAAGAGAAGGTAGAAGTGGCCGACATATAAGAGAAAGGAGCAAATTGGAGTGAATCTTACCTAAGCGTCCCAGTAAGATTGGATGTGGTCGAACTCCAGCTTGGAATGGCCAAGATGATAATAATTGTTAGAGATGGATATTTCATGATTAGATTTTGGTAGTAAGTGCATGAGGCACTAGGAATGGGGTTTTGTATGGGTGGAGAGGCAGGACATCTCTACACTAGGATGATCTATCAAATATAATAAGAGAGAGTCCACAGATGATTGAGGAGACGTTTGGGAAGGTGGCTTTAATCCTAGAGCGTATGCTAGCTGCTCAGAGTTGCCCGAAGTCCTACGCAGATAAGAGGCATCGCCCATTGGATTTTGAGATAGGGGTACACTTCTGGTTGAGTGTGTCGCCAGGGTCAAGAAATTCAAGGTGAAAGGGAAGATGAGCCCCCGCTATATTGGTCTGCTTGAGACTTTGGAGAAAGTGGGTGAGGTAGCCTATAGGTTAGCGTTGCCACTTGCTTTGGATGGAGTTCATCCCATTTTTCATGTTCACAGGTGAGACAGTATATTCCAGATCCTAGTCATAGACTTAATTATGAGGAGTTGGAGGTAGAGCCAGATCACACTTTCCATGAGCAACCGTTGAAGATTCGGGACCGATAGATGAAGAAAATACGAAATAAGGAGATGCCTCTTGTACAGATGGAGGCCACATGGGAGACATAGTGTAGGATGAGCGAGAGTTACCCGGCGTTGTACCCAAGTTTAGTAGATGTGTTTGAGGGGAGGGTTAATAGTTAGCGAGGTCACAGATTCAATGCTTGTTTGTGTGATTGTCTTTTTCTCTTGACTTGACTGTTTGATTGTTTGGCTTTCATGTTACGTGTTGTGGATGTTAGTATTGATTGTGCTTTCTATTCTTTATCGATAAATTTCGGTTTGAGGACAAACCCTTTTAAGGAGGAGAGATTGTGAGACCTCAAGATATCTTTTCTTCCGCTATAAAGTTCCGAAACTTTCTTAAGGGGGTAGTATGTAATAGTCGGGTTTTTGTTTCCCTTTTAATGTCGGGAAATGATTTTCCTGCCTTGCAAGTAATCTTTTGATTTGTCCCGCAAGTAACCCCGGAATAGAGGAGTACTTACTTATATCCGTTAGATTTTATCCCTAAGCTCTTTATATATATATATATATATGGATATAAATATGTGTATATATATATTCCTTTTTCCTCCTAATAAATCTAACTAAGAGATATTTATATATTAGTTTACAAAAAGAAAAGAAAAAGAAAAGGGGATACATCTAGTTATCCGATTATATATCTAACCCCCCTTCTTATACCTAAACCACTCTTAACCCTAAACTAATTGGCCACTGTTAACCAAACCATCTTATCTTCTTAGTCAATTAAGAAGATCAATTAACATCTTTATATCTACTCGATTCTTTGTTTTCTATCCTTTGTAACCGAATCCTAGTTTAACCTTATTATACCCACCCTCGAACCTAATTTAACAAACCACCGCAAGTTTGTTTTGAAAGTCAATTTAGTTCAGCATGGTCAACAATAATAATTAAGCATGGCTCGGTCAAGTTTCTTTTGTAGAATAATGGTTTCAATCATTCAACATAGATTAGTTTTAATTGGGTAGAAGTGGGTAATGTTAGGGAAAGAATTTTATTTTGGTTTCTGGGGCAAGACGTGATTTTGTTTTAAGGGGTTATATAGTGTTTGAAGTGGGTGGTTACGAGAGTTGTATAGGATGGTTATATTAAATTCAGTAAATTAGTTCTTTTCCTAGGGAGCTATGGATTAGAGAGATTAATTGTTCACTTTAGTTTTGGATTAGATTATAGTGTTAGTTTTGTTTTTATCATTTAGGAGTTGCATAATTTTTATACTCATTAAATTATTCAGGGAATAATTTCTGTTCAAATTCTTAGGATTTGTGTTGTTAGAGACTCTCCACTCGAGGTAAGTCGTTTACGACTTGCTCGATTCTTTTCTATCTTGTTAGATTTTATACCGTTATTATAGGACGGGTTTTGGGAACTAGTCTCGAGGACCTTTTTAAATTGTTTTGAACTTGTTGGTATGCTATGTATGTAAATTGGTTTTCAATGCGTTTTATCATATAAAGTTTTTGAAACGTTTTCTCTATGTTGGTACCGTTTCCGGCACGGCTATGGCGTAGCTGATGGAGAGAAAGGGTTGTCTATGTATTGTGTGTTTCGGCAAGTGCTCCAGTGGAGGCTTAGCTGGGTTAGAAGGAAGACGTGATGTGAGGAGTGAGAGGGCATGCCTCTGCACTTGGCATGGGGTGTGAAGCGCCTTAGGATTGGAATGCAAGGTGGAGGAAGAGTTGTGTTTCTATAATAGTGTGACTGTGTGTGTGGTTTGTGTGTGTGACTAACTTACTAATTTAGGTATTGGCTTTTAGAGTTATGAGTGTGTTTGTGAACTTGGTTGCTGACCTTAGAAATATTTTTCAAACATCTTGCAATTTTCGTATTTTATCTAACCTGATAGATTAGTAGCTGACCCTTCGGGGAATATTTTCCAGTTCCATGTATGACTTATGGAACCGTGCAAGAGCCTAGGGCGTATGGTGGATCGGGTCGTTGATGCTTGTGTCACTAGTGTTGGGTTTTGGGTGCATTTATTATTAGTATTATTTGGACATTAATTCATGTTCTTTTGCTTTATTATTATTGTTGTTATTATTATTTTTACTTACTTTTAGTTTAAAGGGTATAATACTAGAATGACATGGTGCTGCGAAATAGTTTAGTTGACAATTACTTTCATGAGTTTGGGCATTCTCGCGTGTGTTGATAAAATTTTAGTTTTACTAACTTACAGGTTGGATGCTTTATGGTTTTTCTCGTCTTGCTCGCGGTGCGAGATCCTAAAGTGTCATTGTCAAACTATACTAAGTAGTACCCGGAGAGGTCTACCATTGTGTAGCGCCTTGTGCAAAGACGGGATGTTACAATTATTGTGGCCTTCTTTTACTTCGTGCTACCTTTAGCCTCTTCTTCGAATTTGCAAAGTACTTGTAGGCTTTTGGCAAGTGAACGTGTTCTTCTATGGTGATACAGTGAAACTGGCCTTGTCTCCTACCAACGTCGAGGATTTGATTCGAGTACCATTTAATGGACCAATAACCAGAAGTAGAGCTAAGAAGATTGCCCAAGGGACGAGATCCATTCTAGTCCATTTGGCAGCCATGGTTGAAGAGTCCAACAAGAAGAGATGGGTCACTATGATCCAACATCAAACAAGCCCAGATTGCATCACTTAATCCATGTGGGCTGAGTTGTCAATAGATGGGGCGTGGATTTCATTATTTGGGCCTTGTCTATCATATTATCCTATCTTAGAAACATGGAATAGTTTGTCTTACTTTAGGACTGAATTTAGCAAGTGATCGGGTAAGATAAAATATTACATGTGGTTTAGTCAATCCTTTGACTTGACCAATCTAAGAAGGAAAAATATATCCTATAGTATTTATATATTTTCGAGCATCTAGAAACTTTAATAGATGGGATTTTTGGCCATAGGCTTATGTTAGTGGCTGAAATATCTTGGTCATATTATTATAATAACTTTTGAGTTATTAGGATTAGTTTGTTAGTTTTCTTATTCATTAAGTAAAATTAGTTATCCATTTGATTTAGTTAATAAGGAGACTTAGGATAGATGTTTTAGCTATTATAATATGTTATCTTAGAGAGCAAGCAAATGGAAGATTTTACCCTCTCTAGGGCCTGCCATGCTTGTCTTGCTATCCAAGGAACACTAGTTTGCAATCCCTTTAAATACCTTTGTATTTCACTCAACAAAATCATCTTGTGAATAGATAAACCATAAATTGGATTTATTCTATTCTTTGGGCCAATTAACACAATCTGAGTTCGTACACTCAATCAACATTGATCGATCATCTTCTCTCTCTCTCTCTCGATTTCAATTTCAAAATTTGGATTATTAGTTGGTCAATTTGATTAGGTCTAGTTGATTGTTAAAGATCAATCTAGTTCATCAATTGGAAATAATGATCGAACCTTTCCAATTAAACTATCTCTTTGATTCAATCTAGTCGTTCAAATCAGTTCGTTCATACATCATTAATTCGAAAATTCAATTGACTTGTTCTACAAGAAAGTTAAGATTGATAATGAAATTGGTTTGATTCAGATTTACAAGGCAAGAGGGGATCATGTGGAGTCACATACGAGATTAATTTGGAGTAATCGCGGGCAATCACATATCAAGTGGTATCATCTTTCAGCATCATGCCAAGTAAGTTTAATTCAGTTCAAATCAGTTCGTCTTACCTTTTTAGCTTTCTAGTTCAATTTAATTCAGTTTTTTATCCCAAAAACCATATCTTTACCCAAAGTTACAATTTTTAGACCAAATTTGAAAATTTCCCACAAAAACACAACGCCACCACCACTTCCACGATCTAGTGTCGCTCCACCCAACCGCATGAACCACCACCCCGCCACCTTTGGTCCACCAACACCACCAGTCCAATCGGACACCTCCACCACCCAATTGGAACCCTAAAAACGCAAACCGTAACTCTCCTAGCGTTTGCCTTGCCCCCCAAGCAATTAACCAACTAGGAGATTTTCAAGGGATATTTTGCATGTTTTTAGGCTGATTGGTTAAGTTTGTTGCAATTTCATGATTAGCTAATTAAATTCCTACAATTTTATGAGTTTTCAATTGATTATTGCATGATTGATTGAGATTCAATTGCTTAAAATTAATGGCTGAATTTTGCTTGCATCTTCTATCCATCAACCCGTGTTATTAATTCTTTGTTATTGTGGCGTCTAGATAGTATCATTGGTAGCATAAATCGCATATTACAAAAGAATTCAATTTGTGGCCTTTTAATTTTGTTTTTGATTCCATTGCTTTAATTCAGCACATTCTAGTAGTTTGTGCATAAAAATCAAAATATTGCTTTTTTTGTTGAAAAGGTGATTTACCCTATCTAGTTTTAAGCCACTTTCACCCCTAGTGATTGCTTTGTTAAAAACTAGTACTTGTGATCACTTTGTAGTCTTTGTGACAACACTACAATAAGTCACACATCATGCCTTGTTGTTCACCTTGCTTGCTTAAATTTGGATATAATCTACTTGCTAAGGATCAATTGAGAGATTACTTGAGTCTTTTGAAGCCTATAAGGGAAAATTGAATTGCTTTTCAAATTGCATACTTTCTAATTGCTTATTCCTTGATTATCATTAGCTTATCATATCTCCACCAAAATTACCTTAATTCAAACCCCAAAAACTGAATTGGTTTAATTGGATTGCATTGAGAAAGTTTTGGCTTGATTAAGGTGTCATATAGCTGATTGTATTACTATTGTGGAATAGACTACTCACTTGTTGTTTGTGATCTTTTCAAGCTAGAGAATGACTATTGAAGAGCAAGTTAATGAGAGCATGTGAGACAATCAAAAGAGAACCCTAGCGCTGGTGAACACGATTTTTCAGCCTCAATTTGACAAGTTGGATGCTCTTGTTGCATCTTCTAAGGATGGTACACTCTCAATCCAAAAAGAAGCTTCTCCTACAAATCATGACAACAAATCTAATCAAGAGAAGGAATCTAATCCGAATCAAGCTTCTGCAAGCAACAAGGGCAAGCAACACATAAAAGAAGAAGAGTTTGATGTGCTTGCTACCTTTCCAGGGTCGAGATAAGGCCACAATCTCCCAGGCCATTACTCACCTCGTGGTGGCCTTGGTCGAGGTCGTAGGGTTGGAATTAGACCACCGACACGTGGGTACCAACCGACGCCACCTAGGCATGGTGCGCCGCCCCCTCAATGGGCGCACCAACAACAACATCACAATGATTATGATGATGTGATGTACGATTTTCCAGGGGATGAGAAGTCCCCATGGCATCCTCCTCTTGATGAATTCTACAATGAAACTGATTATGTGGAAGAAATTCCACAAGCTTATGGTGCTAGGAGGCCGAATAACAACAACAACCAGAATCATGCATAGATTGGAAAAAAGGGATATAAAGATCAAAATTGAGCCTTTCAATGGAGAACTTAATCCTGAAAAATATCTAGAGTGGGAACAATCTACTAGCTACATTCTAGATCACTTGGGCTATGAAGAATGGGAAAAGTGGTTGTTGTTGCAATCCACTTTGTTGGGACCGCTAGAAATTGGTGGTTTCGAATGAAAGAGGATAGAATTAGAAAGAATCTTCTTCCTATTAAGACTTGGAACCAATTGATGTTTGTAATGAAAAAGAAGTATGTGCCCGAAGAACACACCGAGCATATGAGGATAAAAGTGGCCACTTGCAAACAAGGATTCAAGTCACCTACTTAGTACTTCAATGAGCTTGAAGATTTGAGTTTCAAGGCTGGAATCCATCATTCTCAATGGTCCTTAAGGACCCAATTCATGGTTGGACTAAATCAAGTTATTAGAGACAGACTTGAGGTTCAACAAATCAAGGATCTCAACATACTAGTCCATTCAACCCAATTGCTTCATGATCAGCTGCAAAGAAAGAAGAAAGAAACTTGGAATACAAACAAAAGTTACCCTTCTAATTCTAGCTCAAATTCTAATTCCTTTTCTTCTTACTCTTCTATGAAGCAAAAGGGAGCTCAAAGCTCACCTAAAACCTAAAACAAGTACAACAACCCCTAGACACCCCAATAATGGCCCTCAAACTCAGGAAAGGACAAGAGACATTCGATGTTTCAAGTGTCAAGGACGAGGCCACTTAGCCAAAGATTGTCCAAATCTAAACCAAGTGCTCCTAACCACCAATGGTAGTTATGTGAGTGATGAAGAAATACCTCCAAATCAAGTGGAGGAGGAGAATGTAGGCTATGAAGAGGGCAAAATAGAGGTAATTGAATTTTGAGCTTTCTTTGACTTTGGTAACTATGAGAACTCTAACCTTGCAAGAAACACCTAGATTAGATCAAAGGGAAAATATTTTTCATACTAGGTGTACTATTAGAAATCAAGTGTTGTGCATGATTATTGGTAGTGGTAGTTGCTATAACATTATTAATGCTAAAGTAGTTGATCACTTACAATTAAAAACACAACCTAGAGCTACTAGTTATGGTTTAAATGGTATTAATGATTCAGATGGACCTAACTTAGTAACTCACCAATGGTTAGTCCGTGTTTCCATAGGAACTTATATAGATGAAATCATGTGTGATGTGGTTAACATGGAATGCACTCATATTCTGCTTGGTAGACCATGGTCATTTGATAAAAGAGTTATCTATGATGGCATGCTTAATACATATTTTTTTAACCATGACGGGAGGAGAGTTTCTCTCCTACCATTGTCACCCCAAAAAGTGTTGCAAGATCAGGTATGCAGGGACCAAGCAAGAGCATTGAGACGTGTCAAGGAGGCCGAAGAGGTCGCTAAAGTTGAAGCAACCCAATGGCGCATCTCGCTTGCGCTCCGCGCTGATTCAGAGAACACCTACGCTTCCCAAGTTCTGCTCGGGCGTTCTTCCTCAAATTTTCACACAACATCAGAATCAAGGGGAGCAACTAATTTAGACAAAACAATGCCCACAAATTCAGCCTGGATCGTCGAAAGTGCCACAACACACTCCTGGACACACTGCCGACGCCGATGTCGAGACTAAAACGGGGCTATCTCCCAATTTACATGGGTGTTCTAGGTCAAATTTTGGGAGCAAGTTAGAAACTGAGGGAGCTACAAATACAGAAGAAAAACACCTGAAAAAAGATGCTAAGAATAGCATGAAAGGTGGAGTTGAAAAACGCTCTCTAGTTGCCCAGTCTAGTACTTATTTCCCTAACTCTCATTCTTTTTTCTTAATGCTTATCGGGAAAGAACTACTTACTATCAATCAAGATATTTCTCATCTTCCAAAGTGTATTCAAGATCTCTTACAGGAATTTTGAGGATATGATGCTAGAAGAATTGCCTACAAACCTTCCACCAATAAGGGGCATTAAGCATCAAATTGATTTGGTGCCTCGTGCTTCTTAACCAAACCGTGCAGCCTATAGAGCTAGTTTAGAGGAAACCAATGAGCTGCAAAGACAAGTGAAATACCTCATGGACAACGGCTATATGCGTGAATTGTAATATCCGCTAAATTCTAAATAAAATAAAATGGATATTTATTCCCAAATTTATTTTTTCTCTAACATAGAGAATTTAATAATCTTTATAACCTCATATTATATTATGAAAGGTTATAAAAGTTTACTCCAATGGAAATTAAGAATTTAATTAAATACATTAAGCAAGTCGGATAATTATTCAAATAGTTTCTCTTAAAAATAGAGTTTAATTATTTTTATAATTTTCACAATAAATTATAAAAGTATGATAAAGGATTATTAAAGTGTAAAAGTTAATCAAATAAAATGGAGTGATATAAATTCCGAAATTTTATTAATAGTGGAGTGTTACAAGGCTTAAAATAATTCAAGGCAAAACAAATAAAAAGGAGTTAAGAGCCGGGACTCGAACCCGAGACCTCTCGCTCCTTTCATACAAGCACACACTCGTCAAACCGCTAGACCAATGTAACTTGACTACCCAATTCACCACTCTTTTAATAATAAGCCACTTTATTCTTCTTCTTCTCTAACCAAGTCAAATCAAGTATGATTGAAGTGACGCTCAACCTATGCATGTGAATGGTGTCTTCCATACTCCTCCATTCTTGCTTGTAAGACCACCATACTTGCATCATCAAGCATCATCACCAACTAGCACACTCTCCCCCTATCACCATTCATCATCTTCTCTTCCATAGGTTAAAAGCCATGGCCATGGATCACCAAGAGCTCCTCCCTTGCCTATTTAAAGGCTAATATTTTCACTTAGAATTCACACAAACACTTCTCTTCTCTCTTCTAGCAACTTTGCTATTCAAATCCTCCAAAAATTCAGCCTAAGTGCACTTTCTCCTTTGCTAATTTTTCACAAAAACACCATTAAAATCCCTCTCAGCTCCACCGAACCGCCTCCGGGTCACCACCGAACCAGCTCCGAGCCACCACCAGCCCACCTGTGCGCCGCCGGAGCCCCGCCACCCTGCTGGCCGCCCGTCCCTGGTGGTGCCACCGCTCCTTGCCCTTCCTCTGTTTCATTGTACGCACATATGTACAAGAGAAGGGTAAAATTCTTTTTATTTTTTTGTTTTGTTTTTTTAATCCCTTTAAGTTATAACAAAATAAATAATATTTTGGCATATCTAAATATCTTAAAAGATTCTAGTTGTTAGACAAAAATCAGATTTTTATAAGTATTGTTATTTACTAGCAAATAAATAGTTTTTGTAACATGCATGTGAATTATAAAGAAAATAAAATTAGCAAGACATCAAATAAATTCAAATAAATTATAAGAATGATATAAATGACTTTTGAGCACATAAATTCGGAATTTTAAAAAAATATATATTACCTTTTTTGTATTTTTATTTTTATTAAAGAAATAGATTAAGATAAAAAGGAGTTATAAAAAATAAGACTATATTAATGGAAAAATATTATCATAAGACCCTTTTATTAAAGAAGAGAGTTTGCATGTCATTTAAAGTTAATAATAGATTTTATAATAATAACTAAGTTAAATAAAGATATAAGATCTTGTTAGTTAGACAAGGTAAACTCAAATTATTACTTTCCTTGTATATGGATAAAATTATTATCATACATGTTATTTTTAATATAAAATAGATCATATGACATGAGTTTTCTTAAATAAAATAATGGACTTTTCATTATTAAATATTATACTTGGATAGTTACCATAATAAGTGTAGTAGAGATTCTATTTAAGAAAAGTTCTAGAAAAGCCTTTATACCTTATAAGTATATTTATATAATATGGTATGTCTTTTATGAAGAGAATAAAAAGAGAATGATGTTATAATGAGAATATATTATAAAGATTTAAAAAGATCTTATTTGATAAGATGGATATTAAAATAATAATAATAAGAGAAATAAAAGATATTCAACTACAAGGGTATTTTAGACTTTTCACACCCTAAGATGAGTTTTATAAAAATAATATTGCATATAGTTATGAAAACTATATCTTAATGATTATATAAAAATATTATCCTTACTTGGTTATAATAAGAAAATAATAATAAGTTAAGTTAAGAAGAATATTTTAAGAAAAATAAATAAAGTATGACTTGGTTTCAAAATAATAGTGAATGAAGTTAAAATAAGAATTTTATAAAGAATAAAAGGACATTACAAATATAAAATAATAATAATAAATATTATTATTTTATTCATCTCCACCTAAATTATTATTATAATAATTTAGAAATTATTTCTCTTATAATAAGGATATAAGAGATTCCCAAAACTTTAAAAGAATTTAAAGAAATTCTTATTAAAGCTCGTTCGTATATTCTGTGTCGTTAGGTCGAGCTCCCGTCCCGTTTCGAGAACAAAGTTTCCGCTCAATCATTAGTACAAAATCGTACAAGCTAAGGCAAGTGGAATTTCCCCTTGTAACCTTATATATTCATTCCGTGAAATTTCTCGATGTTGGGAACAACTTGTTTGCTAGTAATAAATGAACCTAGGAATATCGATTGTTAGATATAACGACCCCACTGTTATCTTATTCTGCTATTTATTATTTGATAGGACTATTATGCTAGTTTGGTTGTGGCCTTGATTGTTTACGGTCTCGTTAAGAGAACGGTTCGAACTAGTGAGGGGCGCGGGATTAACCCGACACCTCTATATAACTTACTAAGTCGTATGCCTCTGCGCTTAAAGTACGACTTTCAGGATCATGATCCATGTCTGCTCCGATTGCAAGGAGGGATGAGTGGCACTCTACCTAAGTGTCGGGAACTGAGTTTTTCCTTGGTGGTCCGGGCCATGCAAGACCCCACCCTCTTTAAAAATCATTAACATAATCAATATCTTTTCGTCACGATATAAGATAAGTGCCAATGCACATTTAAAAGACATCAAAACCGGACCGGTCTCAAATGATCGATCCGGCTCTCGGTCCGCTCAGGACGCGAGAGGTTTTTAAACTTGCTTGAATTAATAACGTTCCCAACATACTTTCAATTCTAAAAGAAGTCTACAATCTCGTAGCTCTTCTCTCGATTAACGAGCTATCTTTTCTCGAGATACACTCTCCTCCGTCCCGATAAACCCCACATAAAGAGCTATACCTCAGAAATACATCCCGATAATATCACTCTCGAATATTATAAATTACCAAAATACCCTTGATAAGTTCCGTTCTCACTTGCTTAGTCTCCTTAGACTAATTCCCCACTTCCGCATTTTTGCCTGGTATTTCTAGCCCTTCGCGACAAATGCCAGACTGTAGGAATGTACACCGAAGTATGGAAGACGAAGTCTAGAAGGTTCGAGAAGCGTTAGGCGAGGATCGAAGGTCAAGGCAAGACGACGTTGAAGGAATTTTCATAAGAGCAAAGCATTCCGAAGATAGTGCACCAGCTCTTCTATTTTAAACCAAGCAAATCATCATCACATGAGTTGTCTTGGGTAAATATACTTCTAATTTCAACACGTCATTTCAACCCTTTTTATATGGGCTTCATTTCCATTGCTACATCATTTGCAAAACGACTCTCAATGTAATGAACGAAAGTTCTTATCAATAAATAAAATTCCGCTTTTGGTCAATTTCATCTTTACTAACATTTAATTAAATGTCAATTTCCGCATTTTATAAGTTTTAATATCATTATAAAGCCTTGGGTGACTATGGACGGTAAAGTCCGAGGTCACTAGCGGTAATACCCAATGTTGCAAAAATAGGGGTGTTACAATTATGGTATCAGAGCCAGGTTTTGTTTTCAAAACCGAAAACTTCCAAAACCGAAAATTTTCAAAACCCGAGAATTTTTAAAACCAAAGTTTTTATTCCGCAAACCAAAAATTCTATTTTTAGAAACTCCCTTTTACATCCTAAAAACTTAAGTAACAAAAATATTTCAACTCTTTAAACTTAATCATCTTAGCCAAAATCTCCGTTTAAACTTAAACTCTTATCTTAAGAACTTTTACAAGTTAAAAAAAAAACTTTTCATCTTAGGAACTTTTATAAGTTAAAAAACTTCTTACATTGAAAACTTTCAAAGTTTAAATTCATTCTATAAACATTTATAAAGTTAGAAAATTTAATTCAAGCTTTAAGTAAACCTCAAGAATTTCTAATTCTTTTAAGTAATTCCAAGAAAAAGAAAATCTATCTTAATTTATACTCTAAAATTTTGTTTAAAAACGTCCTTACTTACTTCCAATACCTTCTTCACATAGAATCAAAGGATATTCTATATAAACGCCTCTCTCTTCTCTATAGAAATGGTACTCACTAGAAGTCTAACTCGAATCGGAAACGAAGCTAGAAAAGCCGCTAAAGGGCTTGATGGGACTTTTTCTCAATGGCCTCTTTTGCCATATGGAAACCCCGAGGATAACCCCGAGCTAGTATTGAGAGAGGAAATGCATGAAAATGCACCCAAGGTGAATCTCGAGGAGGATAACCCCGAAAAGGAATACCTCGAGAAGAGAGTTGATAATTCACTTCATGACCAATCAAGTCAAACCCCAATGGTCTATCCAATGGGTGGATGGACTAACTAGACTCAAGGAGAGTAATCCCATCACCAAGCAATTGGTCAAGTAAGAAACCCATCTACAATTAGTGGTCCAAACCCAACGAGGGTTCATCAGCCAAATTACGACTTTCTCCTCTAACGTAAGGAAGAGTGGTCGGAAGAAATAAGGTCTTACCAAAATGAGAACGCTCAATTCCATACTCGTTTTGCCGTCAACCGTGGGTATATAACTGCAACCTGTCGACACATCGAGCAGGCCCAATTGTTATTGAACCACGAGGTAGGAGCCCTTGACGAAAGTTGTTCGACGAAGGATTTTTGGACAACTTTTGTTTCCCAAGCACACCCTAGGCTTAAAATACGGCTATTATCATTAAGAAGTGTAAAACTCTAAGTAGTCCACTTCACTTGACTATCCATTTTGTTCTTGAATAGTCGAATCGGTAGTATTTCTTTCTATCGTTAGTATAATGGCTTGCTATATAAAGCCCTTTGTAATCCGTTTCCATAAGAGTTCTAGTAAAAGTTTTCCCTCTTCTCTAAACTTGCGCGTTATTTCTTGCCTATACTAGTGAGTTAACAAAAACAACTATATCCTTCTTCATATATAGAATTACGGATATTCTATATGAATGCCGATTGTTAGCCATTTACAGAAAATGGTTCTAACAGAAAATAAATTTATGCTCATTGGGAATTAGAAGAAGGCATGCCAACTAAAGGTAATGATTATGTTTCCCTAAAGTCAAGCCTACTACACTAGGATACAATTATACAAAATCTATCACATCAAATGTGGGCCTGACTCACGGGAAGATAGAAATTTCCAAAGAGGACACCAAGGAAGGCCTAGTCAGCTAAGGACCAAACATGTCTCCACCTAGCCAGATCTCGAAACAGATTATCGAGAGGTATGTGTGGGGACAAACAATGGTCTGGTGATAATGGAGTGGTCGAGAACTCTGACCAAAGACTATTATATCCATCTGCAATTACCTACAAGTAGAAATGACTTGCTCAGTCAACATATGGAACCTTGGCAATTGACCTTTGTCAACTGTTTAAACCAACCATAGTAAGGCTATGGGAAAGCCACATCATGAACTTTCTTCTCCTCCATTTTAATAAGTCGACTCGATGATAAGATGAAGTTAGAAAGGAAGTCGTTAAGACCAAGATTTTAGACATGATTGTAAGTTCTCTAAGTTGCCCCAGTAGGCCTAATAGGTCATAAGGTTGCTTCATTACTAAGACAGTTTGTGGACACGTGTCCCGATTCGTCGCATTTGAAGTAGTTACCTAGGCCATCTTCGATGTTATTTCCAAACCATTGATTCCATTATTAGGTTGCCTAGTTCATTACACTTTACTATCACCATCCTTCCTTCCTTAACATGAGATTATGTTATGGAACCAACCTTTTGTTGGTATTTCAATAAAACATTAACTTTGCTTCAATAATCCAAGTACTTACTCTCTACCCAGGAATGAATGACAATTGTTGGGAACAATTTTTCGATTCTTATTTCAAATGTCAAACCAAAAGGAACCAACAATAGAATTCCCCCAAATAGCATTCAAGTTCGGGCACGAATGATTGCTCAAAATCTTCCAAAGAAAGAACAAGAAAATCGTCGGGTAATGGACCCTAGTACACCGATATTGTTGGATGATGTGACAGAAATTGCATTAAGAAGTCCAATTATATAAGTGATGCCAAAAGTAGTCTCTTCTGTTCCACCGAAAGAAGCAAGCATAATTGGAACCGACCAAGCTGCAAATAGAATTGCAAATGACGCCATATTCCACCTCAAGTAAATGGTCTAGCTGTGCAAGGACAATAAAGACATTCACGTCAAAGAAGATGATGTCAATGAAGGAACAAAAAGTTGACCACAACTACTACTAGTTCTCCTAAGTGGAAAGATTTAAGAAGTATTCTTTGCACCGAAGAAAAAGGGTCCATATTGCCGCTCTACAACTCAGAGAGGAGTTAGAGAATGGCAAGAGAATTATAATCAAGCAAAACATCCCATACTGAATTGGGAAAGGTTAAGACTAATATGATGAATCATTCCTCTCTTATTCTATGAGAGATGAGATAGTTGATGATCTCTTAGACCCTAAAGGTTAAAGGACTAAGTATGTCGAGAAGAAGGCCACGCAGTATAACCAATTATTGCATTACACACGATATGAAGTTTCCCCTTAATCCTAAAAGTATCCCGTCATAAGTGGGTAAGTTCAACCCCCAAGCCATGGAGAAGTTCAACGATAGATGCAAGGAGCGAATAGAATAGCTTATCCTTCCTCGTGTAATCTAAATATGTCCAAACAAGGGTACTCGTGACATATATTGTAGGGTTGTCATTAGAATTTCAACCTCGGTTAGAATCAAAGCATAATTGAATAATTCCAATATTATTGTCAACTATCTTCTTTTCCAAAATGTTATACTTTGAACTCTGCTATGCTATCATAGCCATCCTGAAGATGTTCGTTGGTACTTTCTCTACGAAATCACTGTTTCAAACGCTTAGTTTCGATTAATAGGATTACGTAAGTCATTCCATCTTTTCTTATGCGATTTACTCCTACCTCTACAAGGAATATTTTCATTTTGTGTTGCTTTGTCAAACTATATCATAAGTTTAAATAACTAAACATTTTAAATATATGGTTCACAGTGGTGAATAAGGATGAATTTCTATCTCCCATCTTGATCACATGGTTGAGGTAGAATTTCAGGTCTTGTTCCTGTGAAGGGATATATTAAAGGATTATGTTGGAAATAGTTCCCCGATGTTGATCACATTGGTGGAATGAAACCACTTATTCCTTCGAATTTAACCTTGTTTAAGAAAAAGACGTTCTTATAAGAATTAATATGCTTAATATAGAAGGACGCTCGAACCACTTCTCGATAGTATAATATATTTGAATACGACATCGTAAAGATGGTTACTCCCTCTTGTGAGATAACCATCACCTATCCCAATAATAACTTCCTTAGAAACCGTAACTCGAAACTCTTCTTCCAAGGCGTGGCCCCTTTCATATTCAAACATTGATTCCGTCTCAAAAGTTTATTTAATATCCATCTTAAAAGAGTTCTTTCGCAATGACTCTATTCTAGAAGTATAGAATGGATTAGTCATTTTCTTACTCGCTTCCTAGAAGCACTCAAGTGATAGCTTCAATTAGGATGCTTATTCTATAAGCAATCCAATTTTTATGTTGGCACGGTCAACCCTGGACTTCGGTAGGTATGACTCAAGCTAATGGATAAAACCGCATGACCAACCGCCTACTTCAATAACAAGACCAATTGAATTCCATTCCTATCCCCTGATTTCTTTAAACCATATAAGTTCAAATGTGGGAGTCTTTCCAAGGAATAGTAATGTAACAATTCGTTAAGAAAAAGGTACAATGATAATTCTTCTACTTGTACAACCATCTTAACTAAAGAACGAAATGTTCTTTAAGGGGGTACTAGACCCTTTGTTGTTTCCTCACAGTTGTAAGTATTAGTAGCTTTCATAGTTTCGAGGACGAAACTAATTTTAAGAGGGTACTATTGTAATATCCGCTAAATTCTAAATAAAATAAAACGGATATTTATTCCCATAAAAAAAATTTCTCTAACATAGAGAATTTAATAATCTTTATAACCTCATATCATATTATGAAAGGTTATAAAAGTTTACTCCAATGGAAATTAAGAATTTAATTAAATACATTAAGCAAGTCGGGTAATTATTCAAATAGTTTCTCTTAAAAAAAGAGTTTAATTATTTTTATAATTTTCACAATAAATTATAAAAGTATGATAAAGGATTATTAAAGTGTAAAAGTTAATCAAATAAAATGGAGTGATATAAATTCCGAAATTTTATTAATAGTGGAGTGTTACAAGGCTTAAAATAATTCAAGGCAAAACAAATAAAAAGGAGTCAAGAGCCGGGACTCGAACCCGAGACCTCTCGCTCCTTTCATACAAGCACACACTCCTCAAACCGCTAGACTAATGTAACTTGACTACCCAATTCACCACTCTTTTAATAATAAACCACTTTATTCTTCTTCTTCTCCAAACAAGTCAAATCAAGTATGATTGAAGTGATGCTCAACCTATGCATGTGAATGGTGTCTTCCATACTCCTCCATTCTTGCTTGCAAGACCACCATACTTGCATCATCAAGCATCATCACCAACTAGAACACTCTCCCCCTATCACCATTCATCATCTTCTCTTCCATAGGTCAAAAGCCATGGCCATGGATCACCAAGAGCTCCTCCCTTGCCTATTTAAAGGCTGAAATTTTCACTTAGAATTCACACAAACACTTCTCTTCTCTCTTCTAGCAACTTTGCTATTCAAATCCTCCAAAAATTCAGCCTAAACACCATTAAAATCAACTTTGCTATTTTAACTTCATTCACTTTCTCCTTCGCTGATTTTTCACAAAAACACCATTAAAATCCCTCCAAGCTCCACCGGACCGCCTCCGGGTCACCACCGAACCACCTCCGAGCCACCACCAGCCCACCTGTGCGCCGCCGGGGCCTCGCCGGAGCCCCGCCACCCTGTTGGCCGCCCGTCCCTGGTGGTGCCGCCCCTCCTTGCCCTTCCTCTGTTTCATTGTACGCACATCTATACAAGAGAAGGGTAAAATTCTTTTTATTTTTTTATTTTGTTTTTTTAATCCCTTTAAGTTATAACAAAATAAATAATATTTTGGCATATATAAATATCTTAAAAGATTCTAGTTGTTAGACAAAAATTAGATTTTTAAAAGTATTGTTATTTACTAGTAAACAAATAGTTTTAGTAACATGCATGTGAATTATAAAGAAAATAAAATTAGCAAGACATATAATAAATTCATATAAATTATAAGAATGATATAAATGACTTTTGAGCACATAAATTCAGAATTTTAAAAAAAATATATATTACCTTGTTTGTATTTTTTATTTATTAAAGAAATAGATTAAGATAAAAAGGAGTTATCAAAAATAAGACTATACTAATGGAAAAATATTATCATAAGACCCTTTTATTAAAGAAGAGAGTTTGCATGTCATTTAAAGTTAATAATAGATTTTATAATAATAACTAAGTTAAATAAAGATATAAGATCTTGTTAGTTAGAAAAGGTAAACTCAAACTATTACTTTCCTTGTACATGGATAAAATTATTATCATACATGTTATTTTTAATATAAAATAGATCATATGACATGAGTTTTCTTAAATAAAATAATGGACTTTTCATCATTAAATATTATACTTGGATAGTTACCATAATAAGTATAGTAGGGATTCTATTTAAGAAAAGTTCTAGAAAAAGCCTTAATACCTTATAAGTATATTTATATAATATGGTATGTCTTTTATGAAGAGAATAAAAAGAGAATGATGTTATAATGAGAATATATTATAAAGATTTAAAAAGATCTTATTTGATAAGATGGATATTAAAATAATAATAATAAGAGAAATAAAAGATATTCAACTACAAGGGTATTTTAGTCTTTTCACACCCTAAGACGAATTTTATAAAAACAATATTGCATATAGTTATGAAAACTATATCTTAATGATTATATAAAAATATTATCCTTACTTGGTTATAATAAGAAAATAATAATAAGTTAAGTTAAGAAGAATATTTTAAGAAAAATAAATAAAGTATGACATGGTTTCAAAATAATAGTGAATGAAGTTAAAATAAGAATTTTATAAAGAATAAAAGGATATTACAAATATAAAATAATAATAAGAAATATTATTATTTTATTCATCTCTACCTAAATTATTATTATAATAATTTAGAAATTATTTCTCTTATAATAAGGATATAAGAGATTCCCAAAACTTTAAAAGAATTTAAAGAAATTCTTATTAAAGCTCGTTCGTATATTCCGTGTCGTTAGGTCGAGCTCCCGTCCCGTTTCGAGAACAAAGTTTCCGCTCAATCATTAGTACAAAATCGTACAAGCTAAGGCAAGTGGAATTTCCCCTTGTAACCTTATATATTCATTCCGTGAAATTTCTCAATGTTGGAAACAACTTGTTTGCTAGTAATAAATGAACCTAGGAATATCGATTGTTAGATATAACGACCCCACTGTTATCTTATTTTGCTATTTATTATTTGATAGGACTATTATGCTAGTTTGGTTGTGGCCTTGATTGTTTACGGTCTCGTTAAGAGAACGGTTCGAACGAACTAGTGAGGGGCGCGGGATTAACCCGACGCCTCTATATAACTTACTAAGTCGTATGCCTCTGCGCTTAAAGTACGACTTTCAGGATCATGATCCATGTCTGCTCCGATTGCAAGGAGGGATGAGTGGCACTCTAGCTAAGTGTCGGGAACTGAGTTTTCCCTTGGTGGTCCAAGCCATGCAAGCCCCCACCCTCTTTAAAAATCATTAACATAATCAATATCTTTTCGTCACGATATAAGAAAATAACTAATGCACATTTAAAAGACATCAAAATCGGACCGGTCTCAAATGATCGATCCGGCTCTCGGTCCGCTCGGGACGCGAGAGGTTTTTAAACTTTCTTGAATTAATAACGTTCCCAACATACTTTCTACTCTAAAAGAAGTCTACAATCTCGTAGCTCTTCTCTCGATTAACGAGCTATCTCTTCTCGAGATACACTCTCCTTCGTCCCGATAAACCCCACATAAAGAGCTATACTTGAGAAATACATCCCGATAATATCTCTCTCGAATATTATAAATTACCAAAATACCCTTAAGAAGTTCCGTTCTCACTTGCTTAGTCTCCTCAGACTAATTCCCCACTTCCGCATTTTTTCCTAGTATTTCTCGCCCTTCGCGACAAATGTCAGAATGTAGGAATGTACACCGAAGTATTGAAGACGAAGTCTAGAAGGTTCGAGAAGCGTTAGGCGAGGATCGAAGGTCAAGGCAAGACGACGTTGAAGGAAGGAAGGAATTTTCATAAGAGCAAAGCATTCCGAAGATAGTGCACCAGCTCTTCTATTTTAAACCAAGCAAATCATCATCACATGAGTTGTCTTGGGTAAATATACTTGTAATTTCAACACGGCATTTCAACCCTTTTTATATGGGCTTCATTTCCGCTGCTACATCATTTGCAAAACGACTCTCAATGTAATGAACGAAAGTTCTTATCAATAAATAAAATTCCGCTTTTGGTCAATTTCATCTTTACTTACATTTAATTAAATGTCAATTTCCGCATTTTATAAGTTTTAATATCATTATAAAGCCTTGGGTGACTATGGACGGTAAAGTCCGAGGTCACTGGCGGTAATACCCAATGTTGCAAAAATAGGGGTGTTACATGAATCCCTTAGCCCCTGCGCGATTCCGGTCATTTTGGTGCCAAAGAAGGATGGTACTTGGAGAATGGGTGTTGATTGCAAGGTGATCAACCAAATAATAGTTAAGTATCGTCATCCCATCCCTAGACTTGATGATATGCTTGATGAATCGCATGGTGCTAATTTCTTTTCAAAAATTGATTTAAGAAGTAGGTACCATCAAATTAGGATGAAAGAGGGGGATGAATGGAAAAATGCCTTTAAACTAAGTATGGATTATATGAATGGTTAGTAATGCCTTTTGGATTGACTAATGCACCTAGTACTTTTATGAGGCTTATGAACCATGTTTTTAGAAGATACTTAGGAAAATTTGTTGTAGTCTACTTTGATGACATCATAGTCTATAACAAAACTTTGAATGAACATGTAGACCATCTTAGGACTGTTTTGGACACTTTGAGGTTAGAAAAGCTTTATGTTAACTTAAAGAAGTGTTCTTTTTGTTTGGAATCTACAATTTTTCTTGGTTTTGTTGTGTCTAGGAGTGGATTACAGGTTGATGAAGACAAAGTCAAGGCAATCAAGGAATGGCCCCAGTCGACCACGCCCACCATGGAGCGTTCTTTCCTCGGCTTGGCTGGCTTTTATAGGAGATTTGTGAGTGATTTAGCACAATTGTAGCCCATCTCCATGATCTAACTAAGAAGGATACACCTTTCAAATGGAGAGAGCATTAGGAGAACGCCTTCCAAATACTTAAAGATAGGCTTTGCAACGCCCCAGTGCTACAACTTCTTGATTTCTCTAAAGCATTTGAGGTTGAAATTGATAATCGGGCCATGGCATAGGAGGCGTCCTTCTACAAGACAAGAAACCCATAGCTTGTTTCAGTGAAAAGTTTACTAGGGCTGAGTTAAACTACCCAACATATGACAAGGAGTTGTATGCACTAATTCGGGTTTTGAAGACTTGGTCACACTATTTGAGTTTGTGATACATTATGATCATGAGGCCTTAAAGTACCTAAAAGGCCAATATCGACTCAGCAGGAGGCATGCAAGATGGGTTGAATTCATGGAGACCTTTCCTTATGTTGTAAAGCATAAGAAAGGCAAAGAGAATATGGTAGATGACACCCTTTCTCGCATGTACACTCTCTTGGCCCAATGTGATGTTAAGATTCTTGGATTTGCAATGATTTAAGGAATTGCATGCTAGTGATCCTCACTTTGCTGAAATTTATAAGAATTGCATCTCTAAGGGAGAAATCCACACTTACTTTATAGAGGATGATTATTTGTTCAAAGTTGGAAAATTATGCATACCTTCATCTAGTATACGTAGGTTGCTAACAAAAGAAGTGCATGAATCAAGAGGACATAGAGGGTTAGAAAAGACACTTGAAGGCTTGAAAGAACAATACTATAGGCCTAAAATGAGTAACTTTGTGTTGCGATTTGTCAAAAGTTGAGTTGTTTGTGCTAAAGCTAAATCTAGATTAAACCCTCAAAGTTTGTACCAACCCTTACATATTCCTAGTTCTCCTTAAGAGGACATTTTTATGGATTTCATTGTTGGATTTCCTAGAACTAGGAAAGTTAGATATTCTATATTTGTTGTTGTAGACCGCTTTTCTAAAATGGCTCATTTTATTCCATATCACATGACTGATTATGCACCTCATGTAGCTGAGTTGTTCTTTAAGAAAATAGTTAGATTGCATGTCATTCCTTGCACTATTGTTTCAGATTGTGATGCTAAGTTTTTGAGATATTTTTGGAAGAGTTTGTGGTCTAAATTGGGAACTAGATTGTTGTTTTCTACCTCATGTCACCCACAAACTGATGGCCAAACTGAAGTTACAAATAGAACGTTAAGGGTTTTATTAAGAACTATGCTTAAAGCTAACCTCAAACGTTGGGAAGAAGTTTTTCCTTTTGTGGAATTTGCTTATAACAGGTCTATACATTCAGCCACTAGAATGACCCCTTTTGTGGTTGTTTATGGGCTGAATCCAAGGATACCGGTAGACATGACGCCTCAGCCACACAAGGGGAAGGATAGCTTTGAAGCTAATAAGAGAGTTGAGTTTGTCAAGAAGTTGCATGAAAAGACTAAGATGTATTTGGAGAGGAAATCATTGAAAATAAAGCTCAATTTGATAAGGGGCGAAAACAGGTCATTTTTTAAGAAGGTGATCTTGTTTGGGTGTATCTTAGCAAAGAAAGGTTTCCCAATAAGAGAAAGAATAAGCTAAGTGAACATGTAGATGGACCATTTAGGATACTTAAGAGAATCGGCAGAAAGCTTGTTTGGGCTTTTAAAGTAAAGGCGTGTTGACTTGCCTGGTAAGTATAATGTCCATCCAACGTTTAATGTTAATGATCTTTCACTTTATGTGCTCCGAAGTCGAATAAGAGAAAATTCGAGACCAAGTGGAGGAGAATGATGTAGTGAAACCAACCATGTCTCCTACCAACGTAGAAGATTGGATTCGAATACCTTTTGATGGACCAATAACCAGAAGTAGAAGGGACGAGATCCATTCTAGTTCGTTTGGCAGCCATGGTTGAAGAGTCCAACAAGAAGAGATGGGTCACTATGATCCAACATCAAACAAGACCAGATTTCATCACTTAATCCATGTGGGACGAGTTGTCAATAGATGGGGCGTGGATTTCATTATTTGGGCCTTGCCTATCATGCTTTTCTATCTTAGAAACATGGAATAGTTTGTCTTACTTTAGGGTTGAATTTAGTAAGTGACTGGGTAAGATAAAATATTAAATGTGGTCTTAGTCAACACTTTGATTGACTTGACCAATCTAAAGAGGAAAAATCTATCCTATAGTAGTTATATATTTTCGAGCATCTAGAAACTTTAATAGATGGGATTTTTTGCCATAGGCTTATGTTAGTGGCCGAATATCTTGGTTATACTATAATATATTTTGAGTTGTTAGGATTAGTTTGTTAGTTTTCTTATTCATTAAATCAAATTAGTTATCTATTTGATTTAATTAATAAGGAGACTTTGGATAGATGCTTTAGCTATTATAATATATTATCTTGGAGAGCAAGCAAATGGACGATTTTACCCTCTCTAGGACTGGCCATTACCCTCTCTAGGACTGGCCATGCTTGTCTTGCTATCCAAGGAACACTAGTTTGTAATCCCTTTAAATACCTTTTCATTTCATTTAATAAAATCAGCTTGAGATTAGATAAACCATAAATTGGATTTATTCTCTTCCTTGGGCCAATTAACACAATTTGAGTTCGTGCATTCAGTCAACATTAATCGATCATCTTTTCTCTCTCTCGATTTAAATTTCATAATTTAGATTATTAGTTGGTAAATTTGATTAGGTCTAGTTGATTGTTAAAGATCAATCTAGTTCATCAATTGGAAATAGTGATCGAACCTTTTCAATTGAACTATCTCTTTGATTCAATCTAGTCGTTCAAATCAGTTTGTTCATACATCATTAATTCGAAAATTTAGTTGACTTGTTCTACATGAAAATTGAGATTTATAGTGAAATTGGTTTGATTAAGATTTACAAGGCAAGAGGGGATCATGTGGAGTCACATACGAGATTAACTTGGAGTAATCCCGGGCAATCACGTATCATATGGTGTATTTGATTGTTGATGTACACTTTATTTGCTAACATGTGGCTCAAAGGTTTAGAGTAGTCAATTTCTCTTTCTCTTTTCCTAGTTGGGTATTTAAGATTGCCGATGTTGTCACTTGGAATTGGAGGATTGGAGGTTTGATTGGGTAAGTCAGAGGAGAGCTCTCTTCCGACAATCACATTTGACTAATCTCAATGTTGGTCATACTACCCTGTCACACCCAAACTCGTGATCCCACTATCACAGCTTCGCGCCCTAATGCTAGATCCGAGCAATTCAAGTTTTGCGATCTCGCCATCATGCAAATTGACCACTAGATCATAGGAGGTGGTCGGATCAGCGATGGAGACGAGTGTCCTTAGATCAAATGGCTTCCACTAAAGTTGGGGGATTCTCCATCTAAAGGGATATCATAGTCATCGGAAGGAGTGGCGGCAAATTCATCTTCGTTCGGAGCCACAACTTTTCGGTATGATGGCGGTGTATTTAGAAGAACTTGGGGTTTATGCATATGAAAAGGCCCAAACCATCAAGTACAGTGCCGTAGCAGGGCGGCGTCGACCCCGAGCATACTTTTCCTCCCTGTAGCCGCGTCTCCAGTTCAATTACACAACTTGAATTGTCGCATCTTTAAGGTTCGAACTCAGTTGTGATTGTGCTACTTAATTAGTTAATTTAATTTTTTTCCAATATAAGATGCTTTTAAATTTAAGGTATTGTCATGAGATGTGGAAGAAAATGTAATCCTATATTTCTCTTATGATACTTTGCCTTTTACTAATTAATGCTCCTCCTATGTATGTGAGTTAATTTCAACATGATAAAAAATTTACTTTATAAGATTTTTCAATAATAAGGAGACTAAAAACCGTTCTCATATGTTTATTTAGTAAGAACGTGGTTTCATAAAGAGATAAAATATAAAGGATTCATTTGTTTTGTTAATTAACAAACCATTCTCATGGATTTAATAGACTAAAATCAGGAAATGTATAATAATTCGATTTCTTGTTTCATGCATGCAAATTTCTAAATTAAAAGTAGGATCAAATCTAGGCTTAGAATTTCAACCGAATTTAGAAAGGTGCGCTTGTTTTGAAAGTAATTGGGAATACAAATTTGTTTTCCTTCAAAATAAATCTTTGTTGGTTGTGTTGGAAGGAATGGATTGCTTTAAAATAATTACATGCCTTGTTATTTTTGAGCGTGAGGTTTAAGAGTCCGGTTCAGGTGCGAATGGACGCCAGGTGCGAAATAAGAAAGAACAAGAGCCGTTGCATGAAGAAAAACCAAAAGCGTTGATCATTTCACTTAAAAAGGGAAAAAAACGGCACGGGCGAATTATTCGCGTATTTTTGAAAAAAAAACAGAAATAGGACGCGCGCCCAGATTGTTCATCAATATTGTGGATTATAATGTGGATTTGTTCATCAACACTATAATTTTGTTCATCAAAACTGTGATTTTGTGCATAAATAAACTATTGCTTGTGCATCAAAAATCTATTGTACATAAAAAATAAACAAATGTGTATCAAAATTGCATGCAATATGTTCATCAACATTGTGATTTTGTTCATAAAAAACGAAAATGTTTGTTCATTGGTTTTGGCATATTTGTTCATCGGGTTGTGCATATTTGTTCATTAGTAACATCAATTTGTTCATTGGTTTATGCATATTTGTTCATTGCATTTTTCATATAATTGTTCATTGCTAGATGCATATTTGTTCACTGGTAACCTCAATTTGTTCATTGTTATATGCATATTTGTTCATTAATAACATCAATTTGTTCATACCTAAATAAGGCACAAGCACTCCTCTTCGATTTGTTGCTATCTCGTTCTCTTAGCATACACCATATTATTGCAAAGTCAGACTCTTTATCTATTATCCTTTGCATTCAAGTTTCTACATCAAACTTATCTCATTTTGGTACTATATTGAGTACTTCATTCGTATTGACAAGTTAGCCTTAAAGCACTTCAATGGACAAACAAAGGTTAGATCAATGAACAAAAAAGGTTATATCAATGAACAAATAGGGTATATTAATGAACAAACAATGGTATAACAATGAACAAAAAAGAATATATCAAAGAACAAATAATGGTATATCAAAGAACAAATAATGGTATAACAATGAACAAATAATGGTGTATCAATGAACAAAAAAGGTTATATCAATGAACAAATATTGGTATATCGAAACTAATTATATGTGCATAAAAAACTAGATAATATTGTATTCATACACATAAATAAGTTTAAAAAATAAAACTAAAAATTAAAAAAGTTCGAAATCGATGAACAATGTTATCAAAAACTCGAGGCACAATGAGTTAGTATTGATGAACAAATGTTGAATATTGATGAACAAATCGCTATTTCTGATGAACAAACTGGGCGTGTCTCATAAAAACGTATTTTTTGAAAAATACGTGAATAATACGGGAAAAATTCGTTCGTGCCGTATTTTATTGAAAAATACGCGAATAATATAGGAAAAATTCACACATGTCGTATTTTATCCTTTTTAATAAATGTTTAATCAGGGGCGTTGATTTTTTGGAATGGACGAGCGAGATTTATTCTTGATTCTCACCTGGGCGCCCATTCGCACATGACTCTTTCTTTGAGGTTTAATAACACCATTGAGACAACCGACTATAAAGTGGAAGAAGGTCTTTAAAATAATTACATGCCTTGTTACTAGACCTGTCAATAGGGTCGGGTCGTGCGGGTTCGGATTCGGTCATTTCGGGTTCGGGTTGAGTCGGGTTCGGGTCGTTACGGGTCACAGGTTAAATCGGGTCAGGTCGATGCGGGTTTTCGGGCGGGTCGGGTTGACCAGTGGGTCAAAAACATAGAATTTTTATGATTATTAAAATAGATTTTTAATTCAATAATAATATTTAATTATAATATATTATTTTTATGTATTTTAATAATAAAATATATTATATTTTTAAAATAAATTTTATACAATTTATAAATATACTAAATCGGTCAACCCAACGGGTTTCGGGTTCGGATGATTTCGGGTTTCGGGTTCAAATTATCGGGTCTTGACCCTAAAATTATCGGGTGGATCAGGTCGGGTTAGCGGGTTCGGTCAGCTTTTGACAGCTCTACTTGCTACTTTTGAGCATGATGTTTAATAACACCATTGAGACAACCGAATATAAAGTGGAAGGTAAAAGATGAGGTTAAAATCAAGGGAAATTCTAGTTGGTACCCTCAAGTTTTTGGGTTTTCCGAGTGTGCCCTGAAAAAAAACTTATTCTGAGTGGTACGCTTGAACTTTTGCAAAAGTCCGGCTGGTGTGCCCTTACTTGTAAATTTTTGTTAGTTTATAACTAAATTAGTATGTTTTCTAATGAAAAAATGTATTTTTGAGTTTAAATAAATTAAAACACAATTTTAATTTAATAACACCGAAAATAAATCAATTAAAAATATTCAAAAAAAAAGTTGGATTTTATATATATTTGTAAAGTAGATTTTATGTTGCATAATTAAAAATATTTAAGTTAAAATTAAAAATATTATAATATTTATATTAAAATAAATATATTGCCAGATTAACATTTTCCATGTAGATTTGATATAGTAACTTTGACAATTTTTGAAAAGTTGATAGAAAATAAAACTTTAATGTAACTCGAGAGTACTATAATGAAAGTTCTATTAGTTTTTTAAATTTTTTTTAAAGTTATTACATAAAACCTACATGATAAATTTTAATTATGTAATATATTTATTTTAATGTAAATATTGTAATATTTTTTAAGCTTAAAAATTTTAATTAATACAACATACAATCTACTTGACAAATATATATATATATATATAATATTTTTAATTTAATATTTATATGAGTTATTTTAATTGTTATTAAACTAAAATTTTGTTTTAATTTAATTAAATACAAAAATATATTTTTTCATTAGAAAACATACTAATTAGTTATGAACTAACGAAAATTTACAAGTAAGGTCACTCGCCAGACTTTTGAAAAAGTTTAGGGGTACCACTCGAAATAAGTTTTATTTCAGTGCACCACTCAAAAAAATCAAAAATTCGCGGGTATAAACCGAAATTTTCCTAAAATCAATTTGGCATCAAAGATGGCAAAAAATACAACATAGAAGAATGGTAAGACGTTAAATTCAAAGTCAAAGAAGACAACAAAGAACGATAAAACATAAGGAATCAAACTAAATATTTATTGAGACAAAATATACCTAAACAAAAAATTAGGAGGATGATTTTTTTCTCATTAGGAGAGTCAGGGCTGGCAATTACCCATAGGTGACCGACTCACCCGTTTAACCCACCCGTTTTAAACGGGCGAAAACCCAAACAAAGCGGGTGACGGGCGGTTCGGGTGACGGGCGAAACGGGTTATGGGTCGGATACGGGTAGGCGTTCATCACCCATTTCACCCGACCCATCACCCGACCCATCACCCAACCCATCACCCATTTCACCCGATCCACCCGTTTAAATCCTTAAATTAATTTTATATATTGTGAGTTTATTGGACTTTTTAACCAACCCTTAACAATTTTGCCTCAGATACCTAAAAGCCCACTCCTCAAACGGCCCAAAGGCCCAAAGACTCATAGAGGCAGGCAAGTATCAAACCCTAATTAACCCATCTATGTTCTATCACCTCGCCTAGTCGACTCGCCTCCTTGGACAGGCGAAGTGGCGAACACAGAACACTCGATAGACGTGGTTTGTGTTGTCCGTCGGGTGTCATTTTCAGGTGGAGCAGTCATCAGTAGGCAGCATTCCATCATCGTGTCCCTCGTCGTTCATCGATAGACGTCGTTTTCAGGCGAACACAGAACGACGTCTTCAGCGATAGACGTTGTTCATGACCGTCGTTCACGGGCGTTGCCAATAGGGAGGCGTTAGAGTTGGTCCACCCACCTTTGGGCGTCGCCAATAGGGAGGCGTTGGAGTTGGTCACGACCGTTGTTCACGATAGACGTCGTTTTCAGGCGAACACAGAACGACGTTATAGTTTTTTATGGGAAGTAAGTGGGAAAATTATATTGGGTATACGGGTGAACGGGTCACCCAAATAACCCGTGGGTGACGGGTGGTTTGGGTGACGGGTATAACTTTTAACGGGTGACGGGTGGGTCGGGTGGAGCATGTATACTTGCGGGTCGGGTGGTGGAAGTGGTCCACCCACCCATAACCCGACCCATTGCCAGCCCTAAGGAGAGTATTGTTCATTCAGTAAACTTTCGCTTATAGTAGTATAGATTAGAGCAATGTTTTCTTATTTTTGACTACTGCCCATTAGAGGTGTCAAACGGGTCGATCAGGTCGGGTTCGGGTCCGGTTATTTCGGGTTTGGGTCGTAACTGGTCATCGGTCAAATCGGGTCAGGTCATTGCGTGTTTTCGGGCGGGTCGGGTCGACCCAACAGGTCAAGAAAGTTGATTTTTTTGCAACTATTAAAATATTATTTATTTAAAAATGATATTTAATAATAATCTATTATTTTTTATATATTTTAATAACAAATATATTAAAATTTTCAAAATATATTATATATAATAAAAATATAAAAAATCGGGTCAAGCCAACGGGTTTCGTATTCGAACTCAAAGGGTTTCGGGTCTATCAGGTTCGGTCTGTTTTGGGTTTCGGGTTCAAATTTTCGGGTCTTAATCCTAAATTTTTCGAGCGGTTCGGGTCGGGTCAACTTTTTACAGCTCTACTGCCCGTGATTTTTTTTTGTTTTCCATTAGTAGTGGGTAATAAATAGACTGAAAATTTATTGTAAGGGTCGGATGTCCTTTTAGTGCAATTTGGTGCTAATATTATTGACTTTTTTTGAAGGACAAAACATAAGAGTAGGGTTCCGGTGTATATATTTGTTAGGATGAAAACTAAGAACAAATTAAGAGTGTTGGATGGGTATGATGGACGGATAAGATTATACTAGGCAAAAAAGAAAAGAAAAGACTGATTCAATAAATAATTGCACGGAGTGTAATTTTTTTAAAATATCATTGCATTTCCAAAAATACCCTCTATTTTCTCCAAAACCCTTCTTCCCCATTGAAGCAAAGGACCGAACGACAAACTCGGGGTGAAGTGAGAACGAATTCCATGGCCCATCTTTTCTGCCTCGTCAAAGTCTACAAATTCTCCTCCAAAATTGATCGGTTTGAATTTATCGTCTCAATTGAATTTTGTTTCGTAATGTTTTTGTCAACTTGGGCTCTTATTTCTCTACTGAGAAAGATTCAAAATTTCAGATTTTTTTGTTTCCTTATGCCTATATATAATTACACAGTATTGTTCTCTTCTCAAATTGATGTGCTTGTTCCTTTTGGACTGTGTTTCATGCTTCAAATTTCTAGTTTTTGTATTTACTTGAGTTGTATTTGTTGGGATATTATTAACTTGCAACGGAGTTTTTGAATAATGATAAATGCCCATAGGCTTGTAATTGGTAGAATTGATGTGTAAACTTCTTTTGGTCTCTGATGAAACCTGAAATAAACCGTTCGCTAAAAGACAAGAGACGGGATTATTATATTCGATAGTGCGAACACTTGCTTCTTTATTTATGATTTTCTTTGCAACGAGGTTACAAGGCAAAAAGGTTACAAGCCAACGAGGCCTACAAACCCTAGACCCCCTACAGTTGTTCGAGATCTCGATCTAACAATGTTCGAGATCTCCTAGTTGCTAGACGATCCTATCTCCTAAGTATCGCTTGCTTGACCTTGGTGCGAGGTTGATCTGAGAAAGCGATGTTGATGAATTGCGAGATTGGGTAGCAAGGTCTTTGATGTGAACGAGATCTCTGCGCGACTTGAAGTCTTTTTGTGGACTTCACTTGTCTATAGCGAGGTCTTTTGATGATGTTTCGATCACGTCGATCTTCAACGAGCAAGATAGTTCTTGAGTTCAAGATGTTTTTCGACCCCATTTCCATGCGAGGAATCCCCCTATTTATAGAGGATTGGGGAGTCAAGTTTTGATCATGGTCCGATGTGGGACGCCCGAGATCAGGGCCTCTGATTGGTCTAGAGGCGAGGCGGTTGGTGATTGGTTTAGGGGAGCGGCGTTAGCTGAGTGGCTCTGGTGGGCGGGTGTGTCAGTAGAGTCGGTTACGAGGTCTAGGCCTCGTTCCGAGGTTTCAGAACCTCGGAGGACCTCGTGGGGGTAGGGACTTTTGTTTAAAATAAGTGATGGGTATGGGTGTGGGACCCAGAATCATCCTTGGGAATCCCATCGGGTCTGTTTGTTCCTTGTACCCCGGGCCCACTTCTTACTTTACTATTTTGGACATCATCACAACCCCATGGCCTAGGGATCTCGCCCCGAGGGCCGCAGGGCATAAGCTCCTTGGGGTCGCGGGTTACGAGGTTTTAGAGGTCGGGAGAGCACTTTGCGAGATTTTCTCCTTGCGAAGCTTCGCACTTAGGCTTTTTTCTCGCTCGCATGGGTGAAGTTTTCTGGGCCCGCTCTTCATGTCTTGCTTAATGGGTCGTCCAGGTGGGACAGGCCCAATAAACCTTTCAGGAGCGGGGGAGGCCCAAGCATGCTCTTTATAAAGGCGTATCTCACACGCTTCCCCTTCATCTTCTCTTCCAACATTTTCGCCTTCTCTCTCTTCGTCTTCTCGTTTTCCTGCGAGCGGTTTTTCCAGGCGGTTTCCGACGAGCCTTCGCTACTTTTCGGTTGCACCACCGCTCTTTCCACGTCGACTCTAGACAAGTAAGTACTCGACCCTCTTCTTCTCGTCTTTGGGTGTTCTTCGCTTTCGATTTTTCTCTTTTCGTTTTGTGTTTTGGAGGGGCAACAGTGTATCGCCTGGTGTTTCACGCCGGCGTCACGGCGGCGAAATAGTGTTGGTGAGTTCGAAGTGAGTTTCTGCGCACCGCCCTCGCCATTTTTATTTGTTCTTTTTTGCTTGGCTTTGTGCCCTAGCGGCAATGGTTGTTTCTCGGTGTTCCGCGCCGGCGTCATGGTGGTGGGACGGTGGAGCGAGGGTGGTGACCGCCATGCTCTCGAACCCTTCGTTCACCAACCGACGGCTGGGTCTCTGCGCTTTCTTTTGGCGGTTCTAAATTTTGAGATCCTCGGAAACCCAAACGTCATGATGGCGGATTGATGGGACGTTAGGGTCTCCGCCGCTGCTTTCCACCGCTGGCCTCCATTTCACCTTCTCTCTCCTCTTTTGGTGCTTCAACTTCTCCTCTTTTTGGCGCTTCGACTTCTCCTCTTTTCGGCGCTTCGACTTCTCCACCGCCGTCCTATCTTGTCAGGGTAGCCTTAGGGTGCCACGTGGCCTTCCCCCTTTACGACCTCGCGCTTTCTTTCTTTGATTGTTTTGTCCGACGTCTCAACACTTCTTTCTCTTCCAGGTGCTAGCCTTCTGTGGCCTGGACGTCGCTCTTTCATGCCTAGGAAAACATCCGTGAGCCCCCCACCTGGCTTCGCGTTCAAGGCTCAAGAGAGATTTTACGAGGAGGTTTCCGAGTTCGTAGGGAGTGCAGAGACTAGCGACTCCCAGAACCCGAGGTCTCCCTCGCTGGTTTTCAGCGACCCCTTTTCTAGTGACTCCGTTGCTTCTATCAATTCTCATTTCTCCCGACTTTGCGCATCGTCGGGTGTTGAAATGGCCTCGTCCTCTATCTCCGATGAAGTTGTTGTCGAGGTTGTGGTGAGGTCGGGGGTTGAAGTGGTCTCGTCTTCCACCTCCCACGAGCCACCGAGCTTTGCTGCGGCGTATATCACTGACGCCGTGTCCTGCGTTCCTCCTGTTCTTAAGGAGCGGATCCCCATGTCCTCGAATTTGAACAAGGCTTTTCGGTCTGAGGGAGTGCCTACCGAACTGAAGCCTAAAGACCTCGTGGACATCGCCAAGAACTTCGCTTGGCCCGAGGGAGTCGAGCTTGCGCTCCCGGAAGAGGGTGGCTCCTCCTTGGCTAACTACGAGAGGTGCGTGGTGGTACACCTGTTTAGTCTCCAGGCCGGTCTTAGGTTACCCTTGGGCCAACACTTCGTCGACTTCCTGTGGGCCATGCAGGTTTGCCCCGCATAGTTGTTTCCCAATGCCTGGAGGCTGCTGTGTGGCTATACGATTCGCAACCGCGAGCTTGGGGACGGGCCGAGTACCGACAACATGTCGACTCTGTTTCTAGCGAGGAGGGAGCAAAAGTCCTGCCTCATCAACCTCAGCTTGTCGGGTATCAACCTCATCACGGCCCCTTCGAACGTTGGGCCGTGGAAACCGAAGTAGTTCTTGGTTCGAGACCTCACCGGCAGGTATCTTAATTTTCCCACGGTGCCGGGCAACTTTATCCGGTCCGTGGGCCCGCACACGGTTGCCGAGCTTAAGGCGCTCAAGGCCCGATACGCCCCGGTGGAACAAGCGTCGTACCAGAAGTACCTGGCACAAGACCGGCTTGAGCGGGCCGGCCTGAGTCTCACCCTTCCCCCCGGCGCGGGCAAAGAGGGTACTTACTGTTTCTCTTGCTTGCCTTTGTTACTTCCTCTTTGTTGCTTGGTAGCGATGTTTAGAAACCTCGCTTGCCTATCTCGTTTTAACGTTATCTTTAGGCTGCGGGGTTGAAAACCTCGGTAACCTGTACTGTTTCTTTCTTTCTTATCTAACTTTTTACATTCTTTTTTGACAGTGGTTGACCTATTGAGCGCTCTTACCTCGAAGTCGCAGGTCAAGAAGCCTGTGACTTCTTCTTCCAACGCTCCGAAACCTCGAAGCCAACAAGGGGTTGTTACAAAGGAGCAAAGCACGCTAGCGAGGCCTCCCACCTCGCAGCCGTAGGCAACACCCCCGGAGCCGAAGGCGTTCGGGGCGAAGACCGCTGAGGGGGCCCCGCCTAAGGGGGGTGCCGTGAAGACGTCGTCCCAAACCTCCCGAGGGTCCGGCGATGGAGCCGGGTCCAAGAGGAAAGGCACGGAGTCCCCTCGGGGGGATAAAAAGAAAAAACACAGGGGGGAGGACCAGCGTGGTCCGTCGGGGAAGGAGATCATCCCCTCTTTCAACTTCGAGGGACGAGCTCTTAACGTCGTTGGTCCCTCACCCGCCAAGTTCCACTGCCTCCGTGAAATGGGGTCGGGAGGAGTGAAAGGAGGAGGTCGCGTGGGCCAATAACCTCGCCGAGACGACCCTTGACGACGAGGCTGCCCGATATTCGGCCATGGTATGTTCTGTTTTTTTTTTTTGAACCTCGCTTCTGTTTTGGATTTCGTGCCTCTTTTTTGTTAAAAATAACTTCGTGAATTTTCAGCATACCTTCTTTGAGAATTACAACCGCAGCCGCCTCACCCTCCTCCGGACGAGGATGGACAAGATGGAGGCGGTGCTTAAAGCCCGCACAGAGGAGTGCGCGAGGCATGAGAAGGAGCTTGCTGATGCATAGAAGCGTGTTAAGGCCGCGGAGACCGCGGCGAGGGACGAGGCTAAGGCGGCGGCGAGGGCAAGGGACGAGGTGGGCAAGGAAAAGGAGGAGGCGAGGAAGACGAAGGAAGTGGTTGGGGCTTTACAGGGCCAGAACGAGGAGCTTCGGGGCAAGCTCTCCGCAGAGCACAAGTTCTTCAAAGAGAAGGAGGCGGAGCTTTTGAAAGCCGAGGACGAGATTACCAATCTTCGGGGGCGTGTCAACGGGCTCCACAAGGAGGTGATGGCTGCGGGGCCGAAGTATGTGGAATCGGAGGAGTATCAGGTGGAGTTGGTGGAGAGTGTGAGGAAGATGTTCCACCAGGCCGTCCGTATGGGGGTCAAACAGGCGGTTGCGAAGTAACAGCATATCGACCCCCGCATTTCCTTCTTCATCCCTAATTATGAAGAGACTATGGGGGAGTTAGACGGAGAGGAGCCCGAGGGAGAATGTGAGTTCTTTCTCAACGAGGATGGGACTGTGGCCAGCGAGGTACCTCCCGCGGCGAACCTCGTTCGGGAAGGCCCGAAAGTCGCTGTTACGGGCTCTCAGCTTGCGGCAGATGCGCCAAGATCCCAGCCGTCTGCCATCCCTGCTCCCGACGCCGATGCCCCAAAAGCTCTTACGGACCCTGTCGACCCCGCCGCTGAAACCACTAAAACCCCGAAGAATTGAAGGACATCGCCGGTTTTGTAACAATTTTTTTTTTGTTTTGCTGGTGGCCCTGCGGGGTCTGTAATTCAAACATCTTAGCCCTTGTGGCCTTTATTTTATGCCACTTTTCTTGTCTTATGATTGTGTTTCTTTCTTTAATCTACTTGTATATGTCTATCCATATCCATCCAACCCCATGGGTCGAGTGTCACAACTATTGTGGCACTTGGGCCACATCGGTGTTTAATTCCGCACCGAGATTATGAGCTTCGCTCAGATCTTCATAAGATTGCGCCGAGGTCACGAGCCATGCTCAGACCTCGCACAATGATTTTTATGCCGAGGTCATGAGCCTCGCTCAGACCTCGCATGGTTTAATCGAGATTATCCAACCCCAAACGGGAAGCGAGGGGTGGACTTAACGAGATTCTCCAACCCCAAGCGGGATGCGAGGGGTGGACTTATCTCCAAACCCAAGCGGGAAGCGAGGGATGGGCTTAACGGGATTCTCCAACCCCAAGCGCGAAGCGAGGGGTGGACTTAAACACGAGGTTCTCCAACCCCAAGCGGGAAGCGAGGGATGGAATTAACGGGATTCTCCAACCCCAAGCGGGATGCGAGGGGTGGACTTAACGGGATTCTCCAACCCCAAGCGGGAAGCGAGGGATGGAATTCACGAGATTCTCCAACCCCAAGCGGGAAGCGAGGGGTGGACTTAACGAGATTCTCCAACCCCAAGCGGGAAGCGAGGGATGGACTTAACGGGATTCTCCAACCCCAAGCGGGAAGCGAGGGATGGACTTAACGAGATTCTCCAACCCCAAGCGGGAAGCGAGGGGTGGAGTTCACGAGATTCTCCAACCCCAAGCGGGATGCGAGGGGTGGACTTAACGAGATTCTCCAATCCCCAAGCGGGATGCGAGGGGTGGACTTAAACACGAGGTTCTCCAACCCCAAGCGGGAAGCGAGGGATGGACTTAACGAGATTCTCCAACCCCAAGCGGGGTGCGAGGGGTGGGACCGAACATACAGAGGTTATCGTTTTTGAGAGAGATTTTGAAAATTCCACAACCCTTTATTCATAAAACTTGTGAGAAGTAACGGAGTTTAGAGAGTTTACACAAAATACTTTTTGAGTCGGTCGACGTTCCATGTTTTGCTCAGGGTACGCCCCTCGTTGTCTTTGAGCTTGAAAGTTCCGGGCGCGACCTCCTCGCCGAGGAGGTATGGCCCCTCCCAGTTGGGGTCCAGTTTGCCACCTTCAGTATGCCTCGGGACGAGGTTACATGTGGCCAAGAATCGAGGTCTTACCTTCTTATCATGGTATACAGCCTCGCGGCGCTTGTATTCCCTGGAGCGCAGGTCGGCTACCTCGCGCAACTCGTCACGGAAGAGCTACTCGACCTTGAGATTGGCCTCGTTCTCCTTTTCATTGAAATCAAACACTCTCGCCGAAGGGACCATGGTCTCTACTGGGACTAGTGCTTCCGCCCCGTAGGTTAGAGCGAAAGGCGTTTCTCCAGTTGCGCGGCGCGCGGTGGTACGGTATGTCCATAGGACGAGTGGGAGAAGCTTTGCCCAACGACCTTGGGCCATGCCCAGCCGTTTCTTTAGATCGGACAGGATGCGGGCATTGACGTTCTCTACCTAGTCGTTGGACTGAGGATGGGCCACGGAGGAGAACTTGAGGGTTATGCCCAGGTCTAAGCAGAATGTCCGGGTTTCTTCGCAATCAAATTGGGGGCCGTGGTCGGTCATGATGGTCATGGGGACGCCAAAGCGGCAAACGAGGTTCTTCCACAGGAAGTCACAGACTTTAGTCCCCGTGATCTTCGCCATTGCTTGCGCCTCAACCCACTTCGTGAAATAGTCGACAATGACCAGGATATACCGCACATGGCCAGCAGCCTTGGGGAAGGGGCCGAGGATGTCCATCCCCCACATCGCGAAGGGGCATGGCGCGTGTATGGAGCGAAGCTGCGAGGTCGGGGCGTGCTGTAGCTTACTGTGCTTCTGACATCCATCACATCGCTGGACATAGACCCTCGCGTCTTGCCGAAGAGTGGGCCAAAAGTACCCCAAGTGAGCGATCTTATGTGACAGGGTTCGCCACCCTGGGTGGCCGCCACAGACCCCCTCATGGGCCTCATAGAGGATGTGCTCCGTAGCCTCGGTCGGCACGCACAGCAGGTTGGGCTCAGCATAGCCTGGCGATAAAGGTAGCCGCCTACGACGCAATACCGCGCCGCCTGCATTTTCAGCTTTCTGGCATGTGCGGGGTCTTCTGGGAGGACACCGCTCTCCACATATCGTGTTATCGGGATCCTCCAATCTCCCGCAGTGACAGATAGAACCTCGTTGTTCACACTCCGCGAGAGTTTTCTTTCTACCATCACGCGATTCCCTACTTCCAGGGGTAGGGCGGATCCTAACCTCGCAAGAGCATCTGCTTTGGTGTTCGAGGTTCGCGGGATGGACTCAACCGCAAAGGTTTCCAGGCACGACACCAAGGCTTTGACCTTCTCTCGGTACGCGGGCAAGAACCCCGTTCTGGTGTCGTACTGCCCGTTGAGCTGGCGCGCAACCAGCTCGGAGTCGGTGTAGACCCTGATTTTCCGGGCCCCACTGAGGAGCGCCATCTCGATCCTGGCGATCATGGCCTCATACTCGGCCTCGTTATTGGTGGCTTCGAAGGCGAAGTTGAGGGAATACTCCGTCTTGATCGAGGGCCCAGCGAGGAATACGCCAACCCCACCACCTGCATCACATCGTGAGCCGTCAACGAATACCTTCCACTCCTCCGAGCTTGCGTCTGTCTCAAGGAAGGTGACCTCCACCATGAAGTCAGCGACGGCTTGCCCTTTCATGGCGGTCCTCGGGAGGTAGTTGATGTCGAACTCGGAGAGCTCGACTGCCCACTTCGTCATTCGCCCGGAGAGGGCGGGCTGGTGGAGGATTTGTCGAAGTGGGAGGTCAGAGAGGACCTGAATGGGATGCACATGGAAGTAAGGGCGTAGACGCCTTGCGGCGGTCACGACTGCCAGTGCCATATTCTCCGCCGGGGAATATCGCTGCTCCGCGGGTTGGAGCACGCGACTCACGAAGTAGACTGGGTGTGTGGCCTTTTTGATTAGCACCGTGCTGACCGTCTCGGGGCTGACTGCCACATACAGTTGCAAGTCCTCGCCCGCCATTGGGGGCGACAATGTGGGGAGCTTCGATAGGAAGGCCTTTAGCTCAAAGAAAGCGAGCTCAAGCCCCTCATCCTACACGAACTTGTCGTTCTGCTTGAGAGCCGCAAAAAAGGGGAGAGACCTCTCCGCCAAGCGGGAGCAAAATCTCCCTAGATAGTTGACGGCACCGTTGAGCCATTGCACCTCAGTGCGAGATCGTGGTGACCTCATTGAGAGGATCGACTCGACCTTGGCGGGGTTGACGTCGATCCCGCGCTCGTTGATCATAAAGCCTAAGAATTTTGCCGAAGACGCACTTCTCGGGGTTCAGGCTGAGACATTTGTGCCTGAGAGTGGCGAAGACCTCAGCGAGGTCGATCAAATGCTCTTCAGGGGTCTTGCTCCGGACAATAATATCGTCGACGTAGGCTGACACGTTCCTTCCCAGATGATTCTTAAAGACGCGGTCAGCGAGGCATTGAAAGGTGGCCCCCGCATTCTTTAGACCAAATGGCATGACCTTGTAACAATAAGTGCCTCGCTGGGTGATGAAGGATGTTTCCTCCTCTTCCCGCGGGTTCATCAGGACTTGGTTGTATCCTGAGTACGTGTCGAGGAAGCTTAATACTCCGTGACATGCGGTTGAGTCAACGAGCTCGTCCATCAAGGGCAAGGGGTAACTGTCTTTGGGACAGGCTTTGTTGAGATCCTTGAAATCGACGCACATCCTCCACTTCCCGCTGGCTTTTTTTACCAGCACGACGTTGGACAACCACCGGGGGTACTGAACCTCGCGGATGAACCCCGCGGCTAGCAGCTTTGCTACCTCGTCATTTGCGGCGTTTGCCCTCTCTTCATTCATTTTTCTTCGTCGCTGCACCACGGGGCGAGTGGTGACATCGACGTTCAAAGAGTGCTGGGCCACGGTCCGCGGGACGCCTCGGAGGTCCTTTGTGGTCCAGGCGAACACGTCGCGGGACCCAGCAAGCAGGGCCTCTAGCGACGTCGCTGACGCCCCTGAGAGACATTCTCCTAGGTAGATCTTCTCGGACTCGCTCTCGAAGGGGGATATCACCCTTCTTTCTAGCTCAGGGGTGGGGATCGTGAAGTCCCGAACTTCGAGGTCGGCCTCGTCGGGGGACTCCACCATGAACACCAGGCATTTTTGTTTTGCAGAGGTCGCGTAGCAAACGCGACCTTCCTCCTGGTTGCCTTTTACTTCTTCAACCCCGCCGTCAACGGGGAACTTCATCTTCAAGTGATAGATGGAAACTACCGCCTGGAACTTCATAAGGGAAACCCTCCCAATGATTGCATTCCACACCGAAGGCAGGCGTACCACCGTGAACTCCACCATCTCGGTCCTCCTGGTGGAGCCGGTGCCCAGCGTCATCCAGAGGTCTATGAGACCTGCCACGTCGACCTCGTCTCCCGAGAAGGAGGTGAGCTTCCCAGCGTAGGGCTTCAAGGATCTCTCAGAGATGCCCAACTGCTCGAATGCACCATAGTACATGATGTCCACGGAGGATCTCGTGTCTACCAGTACTCGCTTCACCATTTTCGAGCCCATTTGAGCGTGTACCACCAAGGGGTCGGAGTGTGGCATGTGGAGACCCTCGGCGTCTTCGGACGAGAAGAACAAGCCTACGTGAGACCGCGAGGTTTGGGCCACGCTAAATACCGAGGGCTCATGATGGCTTTCCCTTGCGTACCTCTTCCTTTCTGCCTGGCTTGATCCAGCTGGTGATGGTCCGCCCGAGATGGTATGGATATACCCATCGGGCGCCGTCGCTTGCCCAGACCGGGCCTGCTTCGCGAGGGCCTGCTGCTCGACGTTGTTGTTATTGTTATTATTGTTGGCCTGAGCCTGACTATGGCCTCGTGGCACGGTGTTGGCACCAGACGCGGGGTTGGCGCGACCCTTTTCGTTTGGGTTATACGCAGGACTGCCCTTGCCTCTATAACCCCGTGGTTTCCCGCCAAAACAGTTCCAACCTCCGCCGCCGCCTCCGCGGTTGTTACCGTGGTTGTTATTCCTGTTGTCATTGTTGTTGTTGTTCCGGTTATTATTGTTGTTTATGTTGCTGTTGTTATTGTTGTTGTTGTTGGCGGGGTTATGGGCCTGCGTCACATACGCATCCCTCGCAGCCGGCGCGACCACTTTTGCCTTCCCTTTAGCCTCGTCGACGATTTCTTTGTCGGTCCTCGGTCGCGAGCTCTGGTTGGCAGCATCCTCGGCGTATACTTGGGCCGTGATCCGGGCGCACAGGCTGTCGTACGTTGCCGGATTCTTCAAGAAAATGAAATTCTTGAAAGCCCCGATGCTTAGGTTGCCCATGAGGGTGTCGCATACCGACGACTTGTCCACATGCGCAATTTCTGTCGTCGCGGTTGTGAACCTCGTGAAGAAGGCGCCCAAAGACTCGCTCTCCCCCTTCTCAATTCCGCGGAGATCCCGCATGTTCTTCTTGCGCTTCCTAGAGCCGTTGAAATGTGTGACGAAGGACTCACACAACTGGGCGAACGAGGCCACAGAGCCGATCTTAACGCTGGAGAACCATGTCATCGTGGCCTTTTCCAGGGTGGTTGAGAAAACCCGGCAGAATATTGCGTCGTTGTAGGCGTTGACGTTCATCTGGACCGCGAAGTGCTTCACATGCTCCTCCGGGTCCGCTGAGCCGTCATAAAGCCCCATTTGCGGCCTTAGGAAGCCCGTGGGCATTGGCGCATTTCGGATCTCGTCTATGAACGGAGAGGTGCTCTTGGCCTCCTCCTGGTCTTGGGGCGGTGGCCGCGACTTGTGTGATCGTGATCTTGGGTAGTGCACCGCGCTCCCCGCTGTTTCGGACAACTCTGGGTCCTGCAGCCTCGATCGTCGCGATCGGGAACGCGAGATCTACATGGGATCTCGGGGGGGCCTCTCCATTGACGAGCCATTGGTGGAGGATTCGTGCTCCAGCATATGCCCAGGGATGTACGCAGGTACGTACTTGGAGTGAGGTTCACCCTAGGGGGGAATGGGGACGTACGAAGGGGCGAAGCCTTGCTGGTATTGCCCATAAGCCGGGTAGGGGTATGGGTTCGGGGGTGCGCCGCCCTGCTCGTAGCCTTAGAATGGGAATGGGTTTTGCGAGGCGGCGTACGTCCATCTCAGAGGGACCACGAACGGGCAGCCCGGAGGCCCCGCGGCCGTCCACTGCGCAGTTTCGGGCATGTTGTCGGGGTGTTGGGGGAAGAAATTGTTTGGGCAGGCATTTTGAGGGGATCGAAGCCAAGGTTTGCACGAATCGAGGAACTGCTTAGGATGAAGAGGTTCCCACAGACGGCGCCAGTGATGAAACCTGAAATAAACCGTTCGCTAAAAGACAAGAGACGGGATTATTATATTCGATTGTGCGAACACTTGCTTCTTTATTTATGATTTTCTTTACAACGAGGTTACAAGACAACGAGGTTACAAGCCAACGAGGTTACAAGCCAACGAGGTTACAAGCCAATGAGGCCTACAAACACTTGAGATTTACACCCTAGAACCCCTACGGTTGTTCGAGATCTCGATCTAACAATGTTCGAGATCTCCTAGTTGCTAGACGATCCTATCTCCTAAGTATCGCTTGCTTGACCTTGGTGCGAGGTTGATTTGAGAAAGCGGTGTTGATGAATTGCGAGATTGGTTAGCAAGGTCTTTGATGTGAACGAGATCTCTACGCGACTTGAAGTCTTTTGTGGACTGCACTTGTCTATAGCGAGGTCTTTTGACGATGTTTCGATCACGTCGATCTTCAACGAGCAAGATAGTTCTTGAGTTCAAGATGTTTTTGACCCCTTTTCCATGCGAGGAATCCCCCTATTTATAGAGGATTGGGGATTCAAGTGTTGATCATGGTCCGATGTGGGACGCCCGAGATCAGGGCCTCTGATTGGTCTAGAGGCGAGGCGGTTGGTGATTGGTTTAGGGGAGCGGCGTTAGCTGAGTGGCTCTGGTGGGCGGGTGTGTCAGTAGAGTCGGTTACGAGGTCTAGGCCTCGTTCCGAGGTTTCGGAACCTCGGAGGACCTTGTGGGGGTAGGGACTTTTGTTTAAAATAAGTGAGGGGTATGGGTGTGGGACCCAGAATCATCCTTGGGAATCCCATCGGGTTTGTTTGTTCCTTGTACCCCGGGCCCACTTCTTACTTTACTATTTTGGACATCATCAGTCTCAAATGTCAGAATTACAAGATCTACGAGCAATGGACAAATCAAGTGCTACAAAGTACATCAACAAGATGTTTCCCACATGTCATCTTATTGCTTTTTTCTTCTATCCAAATTATGTTGATTGCACTTTGAGTTATAGCAATATTTGGATGAGCCACTGTTAGTAGATACCACCCAAATACATACATAAAGACATGTGAGTAAGTTTCATTCTATGTAAGTACATACATAAAGACCCAATAGTAATTTCACTAGTTGGCAGTTGTCTAGCTTCTTCCTTTGTATAATTCAGTCATATTGATAGCAAATTTGTGCTTGATGAATTATCTGGTTGTGGAATTGAACAATGAAATTGAGCTTTGTGTTTGTGATTGGGTAGCCTATTAGCTCAAGTGGTAGAGCAAGTGCATGTGCACATAGATGTGGGTTCAAATCCCACATAGGCTAATACTTCATACAGTTGGTTCATTATAGCTCTTCTTATGGTTCATGTTTTTGTAAGCTCGGGTTCATAGTAGTTTATCTTACAATTCATGTGTTTAAAGTATACTAGTTATTTTGGTTCATGTCTTTTGGTTCATGATATTTTTTCTTTCAGTTCATATATTTATACGTATATGTTCATATCGTTTTGAGGTTCATGTGTGTCATGTATTATAGTTCATAAGTAGCATTATGTTGGTTCATGTTTTTATACGATTAGGTTCATAACGATTGTCAATACAGTTCATGAAATTTAATTCAAAATACTCGTTTTTTGTGTCATGTATCGCATTTCATAAGTGGCATTTTATGGGTTCATGTCTTTATACGGTTAGGTTCATAACAATGGTCATAAAGGTTCATGAAATTTAAGTCACAATACTTGTTATTTGTGGAAATTATTTTTCATAAATGATATTTATGATTTTATGGGTTCATGTCTTTATGTAGTTAGGTACATAACAATTGTCATAAATGTTCATGAAATTTAATTCACCATAATCGTTATTTGTGTTATGTATTCTAGTTCATAAATGGTATTTTGTCGGTTCATACATTTGAATTTTAAGGTTCATAATAAGTGCTCTTATTAGTTCATGAATTCTTTGGTCGTAGTAGTTAGTGTCATGACTTTAATTGCAATTTGTGCACATGGAGTCTCAATATGATTCATATCATTTTATCAAAGAAGAAGCAATAAAACTAGAGAAAAATTAAAAACATAAAAAAGGACATAATTTTAAATTTTATCATTTGACATTTTATCAAACACAAGGTGGACAATTTGATAAAAAAAAATTACCATTAGCCTTTATTTTCAATAAAACAATTAAATTGTAACACAAAACATGCACAAACTTCATAGGTTTGAGTAAAAACCAACAAAGCTCATTCAACAATAGCTTGTATTAAAACTAGCAATTTATCAAACACTTGGTGTGCACCTCATAAATTCAACCAAAAAGACCTAAATAAATAACAATAAGAAAGTTTTGCTCTCTTTTATCATATCACAAAACATTAAAGATTCAAAATAAATGAAAACATATATAAAAACATAAAACAACATTCACAAAATCGTACAAATTAAAAGTAATAAAACCCAAAAAAGAACACAAAAGTCGTATCGTAATTTTCGGCTCATAGAATTACAAGTGTCAGTTCATAGTATTACAAGTGATGGTTCATACGTAACCAGTAATTTCAAATATCGACTTGGATTCTAACAATGGTGAAATGACAAATAATTTTGGTTAAATGACAAGGTATTCAATAAAATAATACAATAACATGTTTTAATCCATACAATTCTTGGTAAATTAAGGCTCGAATTAAAAATTTAATTGAAATCCCCAAATTTGAAAAAAAACCCTAAATTAGACATTCAAATCCTAAGAAAACAAAAAAAAACCTAGAAGCAACTCAAATGTGGTCGAAAAGAGATATTAATCTAATTAAAACATGTAAATGGAGGAAGAAGAAAAGAAAATCGAAATCCAACAATGGAGGAAATAATTGAAAAAGCTCCAAGGAAGAAGAAGAAAGAGGGGAGGAGGAGGGGTTCTATTTTAGGAGGAAATGACGAAATTACCTCTCTGGTTAAAAAACCCTCATTAATGAAACGCTCATCTACACCATTGATTCCTCAAAATCCAACGCTCCACATTTGTTCTCATTTTACATTATAAGACAAGTTCTCATTTGATCTCAACTCCAAAACATAATGCCAGTCTGTTTTCTCTTTTTTTTTTCTTCTCTCATTACAAGGGAACCATCTTTTTTTTATTATTATAAGTACGAAAATAGCACCAAGTTTCAATTATTTAAGAACAATTCTTATTTAGTATAATTTAAAATTTAATATATATTGTTCGTGCACAAAAATTCCGCCTTCAATGCACTAATTGAAAGCTCCTTCCTCTTCCGTTCCAAACTGAATCTTCCAACTTAAAACCTGCAAAACAATGGACACAGGGGGCGGGGACCCCCTAATCCACCTCCGATGTAACACCCCATCTTATAATCCGGGTTGCTACCTAGTTGTGAACCACACTTGGGTCCACCAGAACAAGCCTGACAACAATTTCACGAATATTGGACCTTGCAACAAAGGCACAGCAAGAAAAGCCAAGAAAAACATCCAACTTATATCTGTTAAATCAGTTTTAGGAAAACATTATGCATGCAACTATAAACAAACTAAACCACCTACTAAACTTTAACTACACCATCAGGTTCCTAAACAACATTGCCTTAGACTATCTTACAACCAAAACCGACTATCTTCACAACAAAAGAACTTAAACCAAACATCTTTTCCTTATGACACGTTACGTCGAGAACGAGCATCGCCATCTAGAAATTGACCTCCTGGCACATCTCCCATACCAGAATCTTTGCCTAAAAACATGGAGCATGAACACATTAGCTAACAATCCTGGTATGGGCCAAACAGGCAAATCAAACATATAGAACAAAACATAGATTATTAAAATAATATAATCAGTCATTCATATACATACCAAACTAATACGTACATCCAAAACACATCATATAGTTATATAAACTAGCATTATAAATTCCAAACCAACTCTCAATTCCACAATATTTCATAAGCACAAGCTAATCAATTAAATGCTCATGCAATATAACAACCAACAACAAATCCTCCATAATCCAAATCATAATCATTCTCCAGTTCAAGCAACCCGGACCTGCCTTCGAAACATGGTACACGGCTAGCGCGCACGCTAAGCTCGTGCCCATTTTCTTTCCCATCACCCTTCTTTCCCCGGCTAAGCCTCTACTAGAGCACTTGCCAAAACAATCAATTTTTGAAGGTGATCTCCACACGTCGTATGACTATGTTCGGGGTCTCTTCTCCACCGACTTGTCCATGTCCATAATCACACCCGCAGAGATCAAGTTGCACATAATAAATATTATTAAAACTATTCCAATAGCATTCGAATATGAAAATATACTATGAAATAATATTCCAAAATAGAGGTCCACACATTCAATTTACTAGTTTAACACATATCATGATCGCAAGCTATGTAAGTCTAGACGACTTACCTTAAACGAAGAATTTTCAACGGTAGCGAAACAAACTAGATCAAGCTAGTTACCGATACCAACGATCAAATATGATGGGCAACGAAGCAAAAGTGGTGTATGTGGGCATATAGGTGCGTTTGTGTGGAGACGGGTCAGAATTGAAATACATGAATGAGCACAAGCAATATGGTGAGGATGGGTTGAATGAATAAAGTTGCTTTGAATGGGAGGGATTATATCAAGGTTGTTATGAAAACGTGGCATGTAACAAAACTAGCCAAGTATCATGATGGTAAATACGTGGATAGCTAGCTTATAAAAGAAATTCAATTAGAATACGGAAGCCTTATAATATAAGTTTAAGCTTACGTACAAATAAAGGATTGAAATGACTTTATAATAATAGTTTAATATAATAATTCATGTAGACATGTATACTATCTACGTACATAATAGGATATCAATTTGTCTTATACTAAAGCCTTTCAACTTAAAAATCGTTTACATATATAAATGTAGATATATAAATCTTAATTGCTTATAATATATATGTATGTGAAGGATTATGTCTAGAGATAATTTCCCAATAATTTTATCATTATCTTATGATAAAATCCTAGTAAATATTTAATAAAAATAATCTTTACTAGTTATAAAAATTTGTAACACCCCCTTCCTAATCTTGAGGTATTACCGCCAGTAACCCCGATTAAGACTAAACCGAAGCTATCCAAGGCTTTAAACTGACTGAACAAACTAAAAATCCAAAAGTTGGATTCATTTAAATCATAACCAGAAAATAATAAAATGTTGCAAAAGAACTTAATCTTTATTGCTTCAACCTTACAAAGTTTAAGAAGACATTACAGCGGAATAAATACAAATGGTCTTAAAACAGCATTAGCTTTTATGACAAGATGATAGAACAATCTTCTATCTGAACTAAACCTTTAGTATGTAAACTCTTAGCTTCTTCTTTCCTAACATAGCTTTATGATGGTCCAATCATAAACCTTGCTCAAACACAACTTTTAGAAACTTTTCTTCAAATTCTTGATCCATTTCTCAAATCGACTTCCAAGAATTACCTGATGTGTCGTATACAACGGTGGACACCAGCCGACCATGCAATTGAATAAGGTGGTCCGGTTAGTCTAATGAAAGACTAAGCAAGTGGAGAAATTGACTGGTTCTTATGGTAGTGACTAAACATATTGGCATCAAAATCCAAATAACAACCGGTCGATGATCCAACAGTTAGCAGTCCCATAGAGGATAAGAATGAGGCATGCATAATCAAGAGAGAGGACACCACAGCTTGTGGTTCCTTTACGAAGCATGAAAAATTGTTGGGGAACTCATATTAATCACATAACATTTTGAAAAAGCCTCCATCGACTAATCAGATCGACTTAATCAAAGTTTGATTAAGAATCATTCATAACTGGGAGCAAGAATGGCTTTCCGACTGGATGAACCATTCATGTATATTAATGTGCCTAACGCACTTATCTTATATTACTTTCAAAACTTTTCACAAACAGGTTGGTGATTCATAATCGGCTCGAACTACTGCCGAAATATTTTGGTATTGTAGAGATCATCGGAGTATTTCATCCATTGTCATCTACCCTATACCAAGATCACAGGACTTAAGCTATCCTTAATCTTTCATTTGCATATGGTGATGTAGAGATCAGAGAGGCCTATTACCCTGTTGTCTACACTGCACCGCCAATTGCACTTAGCTAGAGTGCGCATCACCCCTCTCACACGAAGAGCAGGGGAAGAGTCATGACCCACCATTAGGATTAGGCCCCTCCTAATGTAATATTTTTTTAAAGAGAGGATATGGAACCACGTTCCCCTCCCTGAAACTACCTTAATTCAACAACAATGTCTCAGCGTGAGACAACATTCAAGGTCATACATAACGGACCTAAATCCAGTTCTACCGCAAAACTGAATAAACAACATGGTCATTATTTCTAGCAAATATAACAACCTATCATATTTTAATAAGCACACAAGTTGTTCCCAACACAAATATTAAATGGGATTCAATTCCTCATTTAATAACCATAATGCAAGAGAGAACCGTCCACTTGCCTTATACGAGATATCTGTAACACCCCTATTTTACAACATTGGGTGTTACCGCCAGTGACCTCAGACTTTACCGTCCAAAGTCACCCAAGGCTTTTAGAATGATATAGAACAATTAAAATGCGGAATAAGACATAATACATAATGAGAAAAGGTGCTCCCGAGGGAGACTTGATTCTTACAAAACATCTTACATTGTTTTCAAATATAAAGTTGTACGGAATTGAAAGGCAAAACCTGCTTGTCCTTGCAACGTAATGAAACTAAAGCAAAATAATAGAAAGGTACATCTTGAAAATTCTTGTTCTTCCTTCGTCTTCACTTCACTTCACGCCTTGTTGGGATTCCTAGATTCTGACATAATTCGCGAGGGGCGAGAGAATGCCAGGCAAACATGCGGAAAAGAAGAATTAGTCTAGAAGACTAAGCAAGCGAGAAGGGAACTTCCCGAGGGTATTTTGGTAAATTCAAGTATTATCGAAAGAGATATTAGGGTTGTGTTTTACGAAGGGGCTATACGATAAGGCTTGTTTATGTGGAGCTTTAATGGTTCAAGAAGAGTATATCTTTAGACGAAGATAACTCGAAAAGCGATAGAAGAACTACTAGATTGTAGACTTCTTTAGGATTTCGGAAATGTGTTGGGAACGTTTATTAATTCATACAAGTAAAAAACCTCTCGCGCCCTGAGCGGACCGAGAGCCGGATCGATCATTTGAGACCGGTCCGGTTTTGGTATCTTAAATGTGCATTAGCACTTATCTTATATAGTGACGAAAGATATTCGACTTTGTTAATGATTTTTAATAGAGAGTGGTGGGACACGGATAATCCGAGCCACCCGAGGGAGAACTTCAATTCCCCGGCACTTAGCTAGAGTGCGCACAATCCCTCCTTGCAATCGGAGCGGATGGAGATCATGATCCCGAAAGTCGTATGGACGTACGACTTAGTAAGGTTATATAGAGGCGTCGGCTATCCCGCACCCCTTTCTAGTTTATTCAAAGTAAATCTCTGAGCGAGACCACAAGCAATCAAGATAATAACCACACTAGCATATATAATCCTATTACGAGAATATAAAGCAACTATGCTAACAATGGGTCGTTATATCTAGCATTCGATATTTCCTAGGTTCATTTTTATTGAGGCATACAAGTCGTTCCCAACATCGAGGAATATCATGTAGACGGATATAAAAGGGCACAAGGGGAAATTCCACTTGCCTTAGCGTAACGGTTTCTTACGAACGAGCTTCGACGAACTTAGGCGATTTCCCACTACGAGCGAGGATTCCGACCTATCGACACGGAAATTTGCGAAAGGCTTAAGTCATGATTTTCCTCCCAAGGTTTGGATTATCTCTTATAATATTTATAAGAGAATTGGAATTCTAAATTATTAAGATAATAATTTAGAAAGTTATTTTTCTTAAAATAATAATATTCCTTTATTATTATTTTGGCTTTTGTAATATCCTTTTTATTCCATAAAAATTCTATTTAATAATATTAAAATAATCCTTTTTAACTTCACTTGTTAATTCCTTTTAATATAATTTAGGCAAGTATACTTTTACAAAAATATCATACTTTATCTAAAAAAATATTTTTCCTTTAGAATGTACAATCCCTAATAGGCTTTAAAGAATCTATTTTAACCTTTTGACATATTTAACTTAATTAAACTCTTATTTTTCCAATTTCCAATTATTCCTTAGTGAACTTTATAATATTATTTCCTTTATCAAAATAGTTTATTACTAATGTCCCCTTAATTGAATTTTACTTAATCATATAATTCTCCTTAAATGAAACTAATAGACTTATAATTTATTTACTTGGAAGTTTCCATAATTAGGATTTTCTAATTTTCTTTATAAGGTAACTTCCATATATTAAATTAATCTTATTTATTTTATTCCTATAGTTCTTTTCACATTATATGACTTATAAAATATCTATGATCATAGTCTTATAAAATAGGATCATGGCTTATAAAATATAATCATGGCTTATAATATCATCATGGCTTATAAATATCCTACTTCACATTTATAGTCCATTATTATAATATTTGTAGGTTATAAAATAATATCTTTCCTATATCTATATGGTTTCTTTCCATACAAGTCACCCTTATGCTATATAATATCATAAACTCATTATAAGATCATACTTCTTATATTAACCTAGAACTTATGTCTTGCAATAATTCTTTATACTTAGATATTATTAAATTAATATTTTTCTCACATGATGACTTTAATAATATAATTATTAATAATATTATTCTTCCATAAAAATCAATATCTAATGTCAAACTATAGTCCATGATCACAAGTTTTGAAACAATAATACTTTTACAAGGTTTCTCTACCATTTTATTATTATAATATGTCTTAGATATTCTAACATCACTATCATATATTATAACTAAAATCATATGATAACCTAGTTTACTTTATAGTCACATTTATCATATTATAATTAAAGCTTCCATCTTGTAGTAACCTTTACACTTAGAGGTATGCTAACTTTATATTTTATTAATTAATGAATTTATTTAATGTACCTATCATTATTATAATTAAATTCATATAATATGATATCGTCTATAGTTTAAGACATGCAACAATTTATATCTTCTAGGAATCTTATTTTCTTTTTATAAAGATGATAATATTAACCATTAATTTCATATGCTATATTTATTTTATAAATATCCATTTATATTATGTAAGGAGCATACTTTTAATAAATACAATAAAAATGTTCATATTTCCTTATGAGGTTAATTTACCATAGTAACTTTAAGTTGTTTCTATCATTCAACTAACATGATTTTATACCTAATATTTTTATTCCATAAATCCTTATTTGATTTCTACTATTACATTGACTAATCATAAAAGGCTAATATTTATAAAGTACATAAATTAATTTAAATAAAATAAAGCTTAGGAGTATACTTTCTTAGTTCTGTATTACAGAACAATGGAGAAGAGAGGCGGGGGAGGCCGGCGGTCACGGGTGGCGCGGGACAGGGACGACGGCGAGGGTTCGGCGGCACCGGCGCGGCTCGGCGGAGGCAGGGCGGTCCGGTCGTGGCTCCAAGGGCGGTCCGGCGAGGCTCCAAGGGGAAGAAAAGGATTTTGGTGGTGTTTTTAATGGTGGAACAAGCTTTTGAGTGTGGCTGATTTTTGAAGCTCAAGAGAGCAATTTCAACTTAGAAGGAGGAGATGAATGAATGTGTGAGTGAACTGGTGAGTGAGACCCTTTTATAGGCAAAGGGGCTAGCTTCTTTAATTCATGGCAATGGTGATGGACCTATGGAGAAGAAGGAGGTGCTCATCTATTGGCCAAAAGTGTGTTTGTTTGATGGTGATGTGTTGATGATGCAACAAGGTTGCCTTGCAAACCAAGGAGAAGGAAGAGAAGCATGCAATGGTCCCATGTCAAATCAATCAAGCTTCATTGACTTGTTTGAAGAAGAAGAAAAATATTGTTATAAAATTAAAAGAGTGGGGTAGATGGCAAGAAAGTCATATTGGTCTAGCGGAAGAGGGGAGGGGCGTGTGGAGTGAGTTGCAAGAGGTCTCGGGTTCAAGTCCCGGCTCTTGCATTCTTTTTATTGAATTTTCATGTATTTTTACTAACTTGTTGTACCTCTTTTTATTTAAATAAATTCGAAATAATGAAGCATTATTTTATTTTCTTTTTAAATGCTTTCAACTCTTCATAACCCTTATATTTAACTTCTTGAATTTTATTTAATTTAATTTACTTAATAATCTCTTTTTAAAGAGAAACTAAGGGTTATTATAATATGTTAAAAATTCTCTTTTACATAGAGAAAAGAATTATATAAAAAAAATTAATATTATATTATATTATATTTGGTTTCAAAACCTTGGAATATTGTGGATATTACAATATCTCCACTTAAAGCGATTAGTTTTATCTCGAACGACGTGCATCCAAGACTCGAGCTCGGGTTGTACCGGAAAAGAATAGAGAAATAAATTATAATCAATTTATTTCCGTTTCAAGATTAACTACTACAAATTATTATATCCTTATAATAATTTGTCAAACACTTGCTTGACTTAATCCGGTTTTATAACTTAACCAATTCGATAAATCATGCTTTATGAGATTTAATACGAAAATCCAACTTTGAATGATCTTATTCTAAAAATCATTCTATAATATAAGTCAAGCTCGAAAGGCGGAAATTACCTAGCAATGCGTTTTTGAGATTTGCTTGCACGCAAATCTAGGTGGCACACAAAACGATGTAATGTGTAAAACGAGGCAACAAGTGAATAGAGACGATCCATCGGAATCCATGGCACGCATAACGAGACAAACCCGGGTCCAACACCTTTCCCTTTTCCTTTCAAAACCCAAAAAGGCCAGAAATTAAATGAACGACGAGCCCACTTCGTCGATGGCTAGCGGCTTCGTTTGATATCCGTTTTGGATGATTCAAGCGACAGTTAGAAGAGCTCATCACTCTCTTTCTACTGTTGGCAACGGAACGTTAATTCGTTGAGGGAAGACGGAGAACGAAGGCTACAAAAACAGCTCGCCGAAGCTGAATTTCTGGGCAAAGTAAACCAGTACCAAAGTTGGTCGTGAAGACCTGTTCACCGGCTTCCAGAGGAGACACCAGGAGCGGGGTGGCGCGGCTATTTGCAACAGTAGAAAGCTCACCTTTCCACCTTGCAACTGTTGGCAACGGATCTGCTATTGGTTGCTGGAAGACAGAGAACAAAGGCGACGAAAATCATTCATCGATGCTGAATATTCTGGATAAAAGAATTCAGCAGCAAAGCTGTCTGTGAAGGCCTGTTCGTCGGCTTCCACCGGAGACACCAGGGACGGAGTGGCGACGGGACTTCCGACAGTATAAATCCCGCGTTTCCTTCTTCCAACTGTTGGCAACGGTTCCCGGAATAGTTGCTTGAAGACGGAGAAAGAATCATGCTAAAACCACTCGTCACCAACATCGAGAAATCTGGAAATTTCCGTACCACGATCTGTTTTGGATGATTTTGGCTCGATTCTTGAATCCTTTCGTCCAAATTGATTGAGGAATATTATAGACCACTTCATCTTCGACATATAGCAATTTGAATCACCAAATTGGGTTGAGAAATGAGTTCACAATCTAACTTTGAAATTTCGGTTGAATTTTTCCAACAACCAGAAAGTAGGGTTACGAGCCCGCCTTCACCGGCGCTTGGTGGCGATGTTGGGGCAATTGAGGCGCATGTTTATGCAACAAAAGCAACTATGCAACCCTTTCTAACAACTGTTGGAAACGGGGTCGAGTTTGGTTGCGTGATGGTGGCTAACGAAGGCAACCAAAAAGCTTTAAGCAAAGGAAAGATTTGTGGTAAAATCAGCTTCTCCCCCTTTCCTTTTCAATTTCAGGTCCCCGACCCCCCAGACTTATTAAGCGATTCGGGAGAGGGATAACAGCCAGGCAAAGGAAGTGGTGTCAGCATCTGGAGCCGGGCTCGCACGAGAAGGCCACGCAAGGTGATGAGAAGGACAAAATCGGCGCCTGACATGGGGGCGCGGGCTGCTTGTTCTTGCGTGAAACGAAGGCATGAAAACAAGGAATTACATATTCTGTACCAATTAATACTAGAAAGACAAGATAGCAGAACTGGTTTTCGTCTTATGGACTTATATAATGGTCGCGGATTCGAGTCCAGCCCAATTCACACCTAAGCCTTCTTGTTATACTTTTACAAATTTAAATTTTCCGCTAAACACAATTTAACCTGCCAAAAATTCATTCATAAGAATAAATTTTATTCTTTTTGAAGTTTTATACATTTATTGCGGAATTAAATTAAGTGTAACTCTTCACTTATTAATAACTCGAAAGTAATATCTCTTTATTAAAAAGAGCGGATATTACAAAATTCACTAGGTTTCAAAATTCTATCCGAACAGATAATCCGGGTATTACATATACCCCTCCTTAAAAGAAAGTTTCGTCCTCGAAACTTATATCAAAGCATTGTTAACCATCATATCCATATTTACAACCATTGCAAAAAAAAATTCATCAACCTCAGATAACTTAGAACCAAAGAGATCACTCTAAAGTCATGCACAAAATACTACCTTTTCAATCATATCAACCTTTTCCCATCATAGAATCTAACAATCACGTTGGTATGACCAAACACTTCAAGAAATTCATCGAGATTGAATAATCTACAAGCAAGGCTAAGTCATGAACATTAACTGACCTGCTAAACCTCTAATTCATCCCTGCTATCAAGCTAGGGTAAAGATCAGGATAACTTTGTTGTATACTAGCTTTAGTCTCCCAAGTGGCTTCCTCGACTCCTCGTCGAGACCACTGGATCAACACTAAAGGAATCTCCTTGTTCCGCAAATTCTTCATACGGAGATCTAAAATTGCTATTGGCTTCTCTACAAAGGTATGATCAGGCTCCATCATTAGTTCTTCGTAACTGAGCTTATGATTAGGGTTTGGAATATACTATCTCAACTGGGACACATGAAACACTGGATGAACCCCTTCTAGAGATGGAGGTAAAGCTAAACGATATGCTCTTTCTCCTACTTTTTCTAGGATTTCAAATGGACCAATGTATCGAGGACTTAATTTCCCCTTGATACCAAATCTCCTTACTCCTCGGGTAGGAGATATCCTTAACCGTACATGCGCTCCAACTTCAAATTCCAAAGGTCGTCGCCTTCTATCAGCATAAGACTTTTGACGACTCTGTGCAGCTAACATACGTTCTCTAATCAGCGCTACCTTCACGATGGTATCTTGTATCATCTGGGGTCTTTCACCCACCATGTCCGACGGATCATTCCAACATAGTGGCGTCCTGCACTGTCGACCATACAAATCCTCATAGGGAGCCATTTGTATCGATGAGTGCCAACTATTGTTATATGCAAACTCAATCAGCTCTAGATGTTCACACCAACCTCCACCCCAGTCTAGAACACAAGCTCTCAACATGTCTTCAAGGGTTTTCTTTGTTCGCTCTGTTTGTCCATCTAACTATGGATGGTAAGCAGTAGTGAAATGAAGTTTTGTGCCCAAGGCCTCATTCACCTTTTTCCAATATCTCGATGTGAAACGACCATCTCTATCAGAACAACGGTCCTTGGCACACCATGCAGTCTGACTATCTGCTTTATAAACACATCTACTAATCCATTCACTAGCCAAGACTCTCTAATCGGAAGGAAACGTGCTGTCTTTGTCAGTCTATCAACTACAACCCAAATAGCATCATGCCCACGACTGTTACGTAATCCTGTAACAAAATCCATCGATATGTCTTCCCATTTCCATTCTGGTATGGAGAGTGGTTGGAGTTCTCCTGCTGGTCTTTGGTGTTCAATCTTGACCTGTTGACAAACCTGACATCGTGCCACAAACTTAGCTACATCAGACTTTAGACCTTCCCACCAATAATGCTGCTTAAGGTCTTTATACATCTTGCTAGTTCTTGGATGTATTGAATAGAGTGTAGAGTGAGCCTCTTTAAGTATTTTCTGTCTTAGCTCCTGATCTCGGGGCACACATACTCTTCCATGAATTCTCAAAATTCCATCTTCTCGAATTTCAAATTCCTGTGCTTCTCCTTGGTGCACCCTCTGACAAATATCTTGAATCATCGAGCAATTCTCTTGCTTTTTGCGGATCTCCTCTATTAAACTAGGTTGATATTCTAAGGTACATAACTGACCTTGATATCTCTGAATCCAAACTTCAATTCCATTCCTTATCAAATCCATTTGTAGAGACGGTTGAGCAGTCAAGTGTGACAACATTCGTTCTTGGGAAGATTTTCGGCTAAGTGCATCAGCAACAACATTTGCCTTGCCTGGATGATAAAGGATCTCTAGGTCATAATCCTTAATCAGTTCAAGCCACCTACGTTGTCTCATATTCAGCTCTCGTTGGGTGAAGATATACTTAAGACTCTTATGATCTGTTAGAATCTGACAAGTCACTCCATACAGATAATGACACCAAATCTTCAACGCATGAACCACAGCGGCTAACTCTAGATCATGTGTCGGGTAATTCTGCTCATTCGGTTTTAACTGCCTTGAAGCATAAGCAATTACTCTACCATTCTGCATTAGAACACAACCTAATCCAAGTTTGGAAGCATCACTATATATAACATAACCTTCATTGCCTTGAGGAAGAGCTAAGACCGGAGCTGAAGTTAATAAATTCTTCAATTCATCAAAACTTTTCTGGCAGAAATTTGACCACTCAAATTTTGTTGTTTTACGTAGCAGATTGGTTAATGGTTGGGCTATAGAAGAAAATCCCTCTACAAACCGTCTATAATACCCAGCCAAACCCAAGAAACTACGTACCTCCTTCACATTCCTTGGAGGTTCCCAGGCTGCCACAGCTTCGATCTTTGTTGGATCAACCATCACTCCTCTAGCAGATACAACATGACCCAGAAAGGTTACCTCTGGCATCCAGAATTCACACTTTGATAACTTGGCAAACAATTGGTGGTGTCTCAAAACTCCTAAAACTGTTCTCAAATGATCAGCATGCTCCTCGTGGCTTTGTGAATATACTAATATATCATCTATGAACACTACCACAAACTGATCTAAACAATTAATAAAGATTCGGTTCATCAATTCCATGAATACGGCTGGGGCATTTGTCAGCCCGAAGGGCATCACCACAAATTCATAGTGCCCATATCTAGTACAGAATGTTGTCTTTGGAATATCTTCTTCTCGGATTCTCAACTGGTGATATCCAGATCGTAAATCAATCTTAGAGAATACCACAACTCCTTGTAATTGATCTAGTAGGTCATCAATTCTGGGCAATGGGTACTTGTTTTTGATGGTAACCCGATTCAATTCTCGATAGTCGACACACAATCTCAACGACCCGCCTTTCTTCTTTACAAACAGAACTGGAGCTCCCCAAGGTGACGCACTGGGGCGCACATATCCCTTTTCTAACAACTCCTCCAATTGAATTTTCAACTCTTGCATTTCCATTGGAGCCATACGATAAGGAGCTTGCGATATTGGTCTGGTACCTGATTCTAGGTCAATACTGAAGTCTACCTCTCGTTGAGGTGGTAGCCCTGGCAACTCCTCGGGAAAAACATCTTCAAATTCTTGCACTACAGGAATCTCACTAAACTTTGGAACTTCTCTATCTTCTTGCAGGATATAACACCAGTAACCTATGCAACCATCCTTTATCAACTTAGCCGCCTTCATTGCGCTAATTATTGCTCCCTTCTTCTCCTTTCTTGAATCTTTCCATACATGTTTGGAACCATCATCGGCAGTTAATGTTACAGTTCCCCTATGAATATCCAACACTGCTCGGTATCGCTTCATCCAGTCCAATCCCAAGATTACGTCATCATTTGGTAGAGCCATCACGATAAAATCTGTTAACCAGTCTCGATCCCCTATGCGAATTGGACATTGAAGGATTTCTTTCTCCCCACTGACTTTACTACCATCCGGTAAACCAACCACAAAAGGAATATCAATAAAACAAATCAAATGTAACCTATCTACGCATGCAGTAACAATAAAAGAGTGGGTAGCACCAGTATCAAATAGAATCTTAACAGGCTCAGATTGGATCCAGATCGTACCTGTAGCAGTCGGTGCATTTGGTTCTTCAGCCTTTCTCATCTCAAATGCTCGAGATGGATTAGTCCTTGAACTCCCAACTGCACTACCGCGACCTCTACCTCGACCTTGACCCACTGAGTTATAAGTCTGAGGAGGTAGTATTGATTGAGATCCTCCAGTTGACCTAAAAGCAGGTGACGTACCTTGAAAAGGAGCAACCCCTTTGTTTTGACAAAAAGTCCTAAGATGACCTTTTTGTCCACAATTATAGCAAGTTATCGGTAGTTTGTTGCAAGTATTTCTCAAATGGTCAGGACTCCCACAATTATAACATTTCCTTGTCCCAGCTGAAACTCCGGACTTTTGAAACTGACTTTTTTGACCTTGTTGAGCATATGGGTGTCCTTGCCTTACACCAAAGTTATTACCTCCTTGAGGTGTAAAGCTTGGCCTCCTATCATCCTTGAATCCTATTGGGGTCTTTTGCCTCTTGCCACTTCCCTAAGTGACCTCAGAACATCTAAAAGCTGGATTTGCCATCTCATATGCCATAGCAACATTCTGATATTCCCTCAAAGTAGGACATTGAAATCCGGCCATATACTGTCGAATCTCATGTTTCATTCTTTAAGAGAAAGCTTGAATGTGTTGCTTCTCAGTGGTCACCGTATCTTCTACATAAGTCAAATCTCTTTGAAACTTCTGAGCAGCTTTTGCTACAGAAATATTTTCAGGTTTTGCATTGATGAACTCTTGAGCTCGAGCATTTCTAACAGCAGCTGGACAAAACTAGTTTCTTAACATTTGAGAAAATTCCTCAAAACTCGCCTCATGATCGAGAATCTGCAGAGACCACCAGTCAAAAGCATTATCTCTAAGCAAGCTTTGAGCTAGAGATACCTTTCTATCATTAGGTGCCTTAATCGTATTGAGAGCAGAAGTAACTTGTCTCAACCACAAATCCACATCTTTCTCGTAAGCTCCCGTGAAGAAGGGAAGTTTCATGTAGCTGAACTCACGAAGCCACTTGTCAGGCCCTGGATCTTGGTGACCCCTCTCAGCTTGTATTGATCCTTCATATGCTTCTTTAACTACTTGTGGCGGTCTTGAAACATTTGGCACCCTATTAGGGGGTGGTGGTGACATTCTAGCAGCAGATCCTTGGGAATTTGGCGCCCTTGAACCAGATGGTTGAGAAACAGCAACAGCAGCAGAATTCGGTGCTTGATCACTCCTAAAAAGATTTTGCAAGAAGGACATAACCCTTTCTTCAACCAAGGTCCGTATCTCAGGTAATCCAGCAGGCACTAGAGCGGGAGGTTGCCCATGAGCTTCATTATTACCAAGAGACCTTGATCTAGCTACACCTTGACCTACTGATCTAATGCTTCCAACGTTAGAACAATTTTCATTTTGTCCTAAAGGAACACCTCCAACTGGTCCTTGGCTTTCAGCAGTTTCCTCAACTAGAGGCTCGATAGCAATTCCCCTTCCTCTGCCTCTAGGTCTTCCTCTACCTCTAGGTCTTCCTCTACCTCTTATCATGACTGAAGCACATTAAAGTATAATAAATCACTTAAGTTACTATAAATATCTATTCTACTAAACAAGAAAAATGTTTACGGAGATTTTCCTGTATGATGATGACGTCTCGACGTGTCTTTCTACCCCAAATGCATAATGCCCCAAAATCAAGTTTTTGTTTAAAATAAACTATAAGTTGGACCTCACGTGCTCTATTGTTAGGACCTTGTGCCCTTGTTGTCAACCTCGCTCTGATACGAATCTGTAACACCCCATCTTATAATCCGGGTTGCTACCTAGTTGTGAACCACACTTGGGTCCACCAGAACAAGCCTGACAACAATTTCACGAATATTGGACCTTGCAACAAAGGCACAGCAAGAAAAGCCAAGAAAAACATCTAACTTATATCTGTTAAATCAATTTTAGGAAAACATTATGCATGCAACTATAAACAAACTAAACCACCTACTAAACTTTAACTACACCACCACGTTCCTAAACAACATTGCCTTAGACTATCTTACAACCAAAACCGACTATCTTCACAACAAAAGAACTTAAACCAAACATCTTTCCCTTATGACACGTTACGTCGAGAACGAGCATCGCCATCCAGAAATTGACCTCCTGGCACATCTCCCATACCAGAATCTTTGCCTAAAAACATGGAGCATGAACACATTAGCTAACAATCCTGGTATGGGCCAAACAGGCAAATCAAACATTTAGAACAAAACATAGATTATTAAAATAATACAATCAGTCATTCATATACATACCAAACTAATACGTACATCCAAAACACATCATATAGTTATATAAACTAGCATAATAAATTCCAAACCAACGCTCAATTCCACAATAATTCATAAGCACAAGCTAATCAATTAAATGCTCATGCAATATAACAACCAGCAACAAATCCTCCATAATCCAAATCATAATTATTCTCCAGTTCAAGCAACCCGGACCTGCCTTCGAAACATGGTACACGGCTAGTGCGCACGCTAAGCTCGTGCCCATTTTCTTTCCCATCGCCCTTCTTTCCCTGGCTAAGCCTCTACTAGAGCACTTGCCAAAACAATCAATTTTTGAAGGTGATCTCCACACGCCGTATGACTATGTCCGGGGTCTCTTCTCCACCGACTTGTCCGTGTCCATAATCACACCCGCAGGGATCAAGTTGCACATAATAAATATTATTGAAACTATTCCAATAGCATTCGAATATCAAAATATACTATGAAATAATATTCCAAAATAGAGGTCCACTCATTCAATTTACTAGTTTAACACATATCATGATCACAAGCTAAGTAAGTCTAGACGACTTACCTTAAACGAAGAATTTTCAACGGTAGCGAAACAAACTGGATCAAGCTAGTTACCGATACCAACGATCAAATATGATGGGCAACGAAGCAAAAGTGGTGTATGTGGGCATATAGGTGCGTTTGTGTGGAGACGGGTCAGAATTGAAATACATGAATGAGCACAAGCAATATGGTGAGGATGGGTTGAATGAATAAAGTTGCTTTGAATGGGAGGGATTATATCAAGGTTGTTACGAAAATGTGGCATGTAACAAAACTAGCCAAGTATCATGATGGTAAATACGTGGATAGCTAGCTTATAAAAGAAATTCAATTAGAATACGGAAGCCTTATAATATAAGTTTAAGCTTACGTACAAATAAAGGATTGAAATGACTTTATAATAATAGTTTAATATAATAATTCATGTAGACATGTATACTACCTACGTACATAATAGGATATCAATTTGGCTTATACTAAAGCCTTTCAACTTAAAAATCGTTTACATATATAAATGTAGATATATAAATCTTAATTGCTTATATATATGTATGTGCAGGATTATGTCTAGAGATAATTTCCCAATAATTTTATCATTATCTTATGATCAAATCCTAGTAAATATTTAATAAAAATAATCTTTACTAGTTATAAAAATTCACTAGGTTTCAAAATTCTATCCGAACAGATTATCCGGGTATTACATCTGATGCCTAAGTCAAAAGAGCAGTCGGTCGATTCAAACGTCAAGGTACAATGAGAAAGCAAGGAATCCCGGAACAGTCGAGCTAAGCGAGTATTAGCATGTTCAAGTTTTCAGAATGCGCCGATATGCAACATGTGGCCTTCCCTACACGGCGAAGGCGTGTATTTATAATGGAAGAAGGAGATTTGAGGGGTCGACTTTACACATATCCTAGGGCTAGTCAAATGCCTTAGAGCCCAAACTAGGAATATTCCCCCTTCTCCAAGTCTAATTTTATCCTATTTGAAGGATAAAATCTTCCATTAAGTTGCACAACTACCATATTTTAAATAATAGGAAAATAAATAAAAGTAATAATAAATACCCAGTAGTTTAAGAAATACCTTTAATGTTGATAACAAAAATAATTATGGTAGCTATGTTTGTTTTACCCGCTCACAAATGCCCCACCTACATCGCTGTATACGTTTTGTCATATACGGCGACGTAGGATCCAGAGGTGTACTAATCGAAGTGGCCAAGTGGATTGGTCGATGTCAAGCCCCCTAACGCTTTCGTATATTCGTACACACATGAGCAAATTTTAAGGGCTTCAATATTTATCAGCAAATATCATAAATTCTTAGTCAAACTATGAGCGAATATCATAATGCATATTTATGAGCGAATATCATAAACTCTTATTTATAAGCGAATATCATAAATTCTCACTTATGAGCGAATATCGTAAACTCTTATTTATGAGTGAATATCATAAACTCTTATTTATGAGCGAATATCATAAATTCACATACACGCATATGTAAAATCCATTAGTGCGATTAACTAATGTTGCGCTTATATTTTCTTATTATGTATGACTCAAGCTAATGAAAAAAGCTGACTTTTATTAATAAGTAAATGTGAATGTTATGAACTTACAAGACTAAACAAATGAATGCAAAAACGAAAAATCCTAAGGGCCTCATCGAAACCACATGGGAAAAAGAGTGCCATGTTTGCATGAAATTCCTAATCTCGGGATCCCTGCGCAGGGGAAAATGAGTAATTGTGACCACGATCAAGTTCTCGCGAAGTTATGCTCTCAGATGCAGTTCCGCGATCGCGGACCTTGGTACCGCGGTCGCGGCCTAGTGACCGGCGGTCGCAGTTTTTCCCCAGACTCGATGTCTGGCTCTCAGTTCCAGCGTCGCGGTCGCGACCCTTAGGCATGTGGTCGCGGTTTTGCGGCTGGTCTTCAATCCTCGACTCGTCCTCAATTTTTCACATAAACTCTGACTTAGGGTGATTTCCCTTAGAGCATAGACGAGCGTCTAGTTGATTAGCCCAAACTCGGACTATAGCATGTCCATCTCTGAATTGGACCATTTGATGGAGGGTCGATGGTACCGCTCCTATCCCATGAATCCAAGGCCTCCCCAAAATCAAATTGTAGGGAGAAGGCACATCAACAACCAAGAACTCAACAGCCATCACTTTTTTGGCTAAGCTGACTTGGGTTTTAAACATTCCAAGTGGATACGTCGGATAGCCACCAAGTCCGGTCAATTGCATTTTGACCGGGATCAAGTCTTCATTGCTTTTGTCAAGGAGTTTGAAGACTTCATAGTACATAATGTCAACTGAACTCCGTGGATCAACAAGAGCCCGATGCACCTTAAAGCCTTCTAGCTCAACTGCTAGGACTAAAGGGCCATTTTGAGGAACTTGGACAGTCGCAAGGTCCTTGTCCCTAAAAACTAGCCCATCCACCGCGCGCACGGGGGAAGGAGGCCGTCGTGGCTCGGCCTGCTGAACTCTCATCACTTCAAGTTCATGGCAGGAATTCCTGAAGTTGCTTCTTGCTTCATCATCTTCATGCCTGTAAGATGTCGAGATCGTTTGGGTGACTTCAATTTGCTTCTGCCCTGGCACGTTCTCTTTTTCAGGCTTATCTTTTTTGATGAACTCGTGCAAATAACCTTTTTCAACCAGGCTCTCAAGGAACTTCTTAAATGACTCACACTCTTCAGTCATATGTCCCCGAATTCTGTGATACATGCAATACTTCCTACTACGGGGATCGTCTTCACGGCACTCTCTTTTGGGAGGATACTGAAAATAGCTCTCATGCTTAATGCGAGGTAAGATCCGATAGATTGGTACACTGAATGTGGTGTAAACCGCTCTAGTCTGACCCTTTCTCTTAAATATTTCAGAAGGGTGGTGCGTCTCACGAGGAGGAGAGGACGATTTTCCTCTTACTTTGGAATCAGCTCGAAAATCTCATCAAATGCCTTGATTTGTTCAAAGCCCTCGATTCATCTGAAAAAATTAGGGGAATTTGAAAAAACGAGATTTGTCTCCCGTTGAGCACAAAAATGTGAAGTTGAATGTAAATATTTGGTTTATCTGAGATGAATTTGAGTGGAAAGGAGTTCGATTAGTTTATCTTGGAGTATTGTGAGGGGGAGAAGATGATGTATTATAGATCTTGAGCAGTCATTAGTGGAGCCATGGAGCTTGAAAAAGATTGAGAAGGAAGAGAGCGATGGAGCGATGCACAGAAATTGATCGATCCATCCAAATGGCGACCGTAGATCCTTCGAAGGCTGCATCTCCGGCCACAACTCCAACTTCTCCCACTGTTGAAATTTGCTCCCAAACGTGCGTCTACCGACGGGGATGGATGTGACGAAGGTGGGTTTGGTAAGCCGGACGAATTGGAAAATCAATATTTGATGAGTTTTTTTATTTAAAAAATAAATTTGTGATATTTTAAATAATTATAATTTTTTGTTCTTTATAAATGTACAAAGCAATATTTGATATCTCTTAATAAGAGAGTGAATCCCACACGCTTTTTACCAAGGTATGGGATAGTGGTTGACATAAATGTACAAATTCTGTGTGAACTAGAGTGTTAACCCCGTCCGTTGGATGAGACAAATATTATATTTTATGTTTATTATTATTTCAAATGTCTAGGTTTTTGAAAATTATAACATATGATTAAGTGTAGTAAATTCGAGTTAATTGAATTGCATTATGAAATACCATAACTAATCATATAACTAAAATAAAATAAAATATTGAAAACCATACATAAATAAACTATTTGAATATTTAATTAGTGTACAGTACATAGCAATTTAAGATATAATAAATTTCTTTTCTATCTGAATTTGGTTGGAAGTTTAAGTATTACTTGATTTTATTTGTTCAATCTACCACTGATTTTGCGGGTTTATTTTTTCTAATTTTTTTCAAATTCAAATTAATGCGGTTCTCGTACTTACGAAATTGTGAATAACCAAAAATATACAATATTGTGTCTTTTTAAAAAAAATTGATATTATATCTTCATATTTTATATCGTACATAGCATTTATATATTTTTTTCCAAAAGAAGAATCTCAAGTTTTTGAAAGAAGATAAATATTAATTTTGTAATATGTGTATAATGTCTTTCAAATAAAATTTTGAATAGTTATTATATTTTAACATTGATGAAAATTAATACATAAATGTAGAGCATTTATTGATTTGAGAGGGACAACAATTATAGTTGTATAGAAGATATAGATGTATTTTGCCTAAATTTAATTAGAATAAAAAGAATTTAATAAGAAAAAAAATTAAAATAAGAGGGAGAGCACAAAATTTAATATACAGTTATAGATAGATTTTTTAACCAAAATTATTTGAAAAAGATAAAGTAATATAAATAAAAGTTAAAATTTTAGAAATAAAGTTAGACCAAAGTCAATGTGGTGGCTCAAAAAGATACACCTTTAATATACAGTTATAGATAGATTTTTTAACCAAAATTTAATTTAAAAAAAATCTTTTACATCATAAATGGATAAAAATATATAGATAATGTAATTTTTATCATCTTGTAATTTTTTTTATTTTTTATCATAATTTTATTTAAGAAACCTTTTATAGAAATAGATATATAGATAAAGATAATGTAATTAGCTGATAATCCATTATATACTCAGAATCTATCCTAACATATACTATAGTTTATTTTATGTTAGATAGAATCTTTTCAATGTATATAAATTGTGAGAATGACATGTACAAAAAATCATAGGTGGCACATGGTAAAACCCTACGTGGCAGATAGCTTATATTGTGATAGAAAAAATAACTTAAATAAATTATTATAAATAATATTTATCAATAATATTTCACTAAATATTTAATGTTTTTATAGTTTATTTTATTTTAGATATAATCTTTTTAAGTTAAATAAATTATCATATAAAATATTTAACATTAATACTTAAGATTTAACATTAGATAACATCTTTATTTTAGATTGAATCTTTCATAGATTAATTTATATTATTTCTATATTATCCTAAAATAATATCAACATATATAAATTCTCAAAATAAAAAATCCTATGTGTCGAAATCCTAAGTGGCTTAACGTGGGACGACACGTAGGAAAATCCTAGGTGGCGCAATATGTTGGCCTTATTCCTTGCGTCTTTTATATATATACATAGATTAAAGTATTTTATAAAAAAAACTTTTACAAAAAAATCTAACTTCCCCTATTTACCTGTTATTCATAACTTTTTTATAAAGTGATTTTTTAATCCATCACTTTTTTGCAATTATTTTATTAACTTATAAAAAATTGATAAAAAAAAATTATAAAAAAAATCACCCCTTATTTACCCTTTGTTAAAAAAAACTAGTAATGTTTTTATATCAAAAGTGATGGATTAAAAAAATCTAAAATCATAGTGTTTTTTTGTACAAAATCATATGGTTAATTGAAAAACGTGTAAAAATGTAGTGATATTTTATTATTTTCCCTTAATATGTGTAGATTGTGATATTTTAAAAAAACGATAAATATTAGTGTTATGATAAAAGTAACTATAAAGTTTGGGTGGTTATTGTAATTAAACTTAAAGTCTAAAATAAAAAAAGATCAAATAGTAACACTTTTCAAAGGTTAAGAACCTAAAAATTAAATTAAGGACTAATCAATATATATCTTCTAAACTTAAAGCATTTTTGGATAGTTTCGTCATTAATAATTTATATCCCAGCCAACTTTTTTTTAATAATATTTTTTTTAATAAATTATATATTATGTAATTTAATCACCTTATGGAATTTCCAATTTTATCCACTTACCTTACTTAATAATTTATTTTATCAATTTTATTTGAGATTGGATAATTTTTTAACTCTACCCATTATTTTTATCTTTGTTCATGTTCATTATTTTATAATATTTAATGATCTTATATCTATATAGTATAAATAAAATATATTATATAAGAATTTATATATTTTTTTCAATTTATTATGAGATTGGATAACTTTTTATTTATACAATTCTTTTTATCTTTGTTCATGTTCATTATATTATAATATTTAATTATCTTCTATCTATATAATATAGATAAAATATACTACATAATTGATCATATGGTTATTTTTTCACGAGTATACGTACAATATTTACAAAAATTATACTATATGGATAACGAAATTTGCAAAAAGTATATTTAAAATTGATCAATTTTAACGATTACAATTTTTCGTACTAATATTAAATTTATCGTGAATTTTTTTCCATTATATTCTAATATTTAATTATCACTTTGGTATGATTTTCAATTTGAAAATTTGGTACGAGTATTCATTATTTTTATCTTTGCACATGTTTATTATATTGTAAATAATATTTTTTTGTAGATAAGATAGGTATAATATTTTAGAAATATCCTTACATATATCAATTTAATCAAAATTTAACATATACAAAGAAATAATACAATAACTGTATCCATATTCCATATCTATGAAACATAAAAATACTAATTTAATATATTAGAGTAAAATAGATAAGTTTTTTTATCCATAAATATGATAAATATAAAATCATTTTTATAGCTTTTCTATCTATAAATATATTTTTAATATTAAGTTTCTATCCATAAATATGACAAATATAAAATAGTAATTTAATATCACAACTATCCTTTTTTACTTCAAAATCCCATAATAAATTAATTTAATATCTCTAAATGAAATAGATAAATTTTATATCTATAAGTATAAAATAGGAACCATATTTTAATTTACGGGTTTCAATATTAAATTTTTAGATTCTTTTATAGTAAATTTTTATTATAAATTATACTAACGTTTTTAATTAGTATGAACCATATAATCATATATTTTTATATTAATTTCTGATTTTTATATTAATTTTTTGTTTATATGTATGTCAATGTTTTTAATGAATATTGACCATAGTTTTCATATTAATTTCGAATTTTTCAATATTAATTTCTATGCTTAAGAATGATAACTTTTAAAATTTTCATCCGTAAATATGTCGGGTTTTATATATTAATGTTCGATCCATAAATATGATAGTTAAATACAATATTGTCATTAAATTTTAATTTCAGTCACCATAGTTTTAGTACAAAATTGTTTATATTAATATTGCATCAATAACTATGCCCACACTTTTTTAATTAATATGGACCATGTTTTTAATGCTAGAATTTATATTAACTTTTAGATTTTCGTAGATTAATTTTTCATTCACAAATATGACAACTTTTTAAATTTTCTATCCATAAGCATGATAATTTTTTATACAATTTTTATATTAATAAGTATGAAATTTTTTAATTAATATCGGTATAGATATGTTATGTTTTAAAATATATTAATTTTCTATTCATAAGTATGTTGATTTTTCATATTACGGATCCCTTAATAAATAAATAAAAAATTATTGATCCCTTAATGTTAAACCAGTTAATCGGGCCAATTCAGTCAGGTTTAGGCTCGGTCATTTCAGGTTCGGTTGAGTACAAGTTCATGTCATTAAAATTTACGGGTTGATTGGGTCAATTCATTGCGTTTTTGTGCGGATTCGGGTCAACCCAATGAGTTAAGAACGTTAACTTTTTGTATGATTACTAGTTATACCCGTCGTGTCGTGCACGACTACGACTTAAATTTTAAAATTATTTTTAAACATATTATAAATAAAATATAAATATCAAAATATATAACATAAGCTTTAATATAATTAGGTATGAGCATGTTTTTTTAAAAATATAAGCATACATAGGAAATAGAAATTTTATGCACACATACGATAATCATTATATTTTTAGAATCAAATAAAAAACTTAAAAATTGCATATGATATAAAATCTTAAAAACAATCATGGTTTATTTAAAAATATTTTTTAGAGTATGACATTCATATATTAGGAATAATGATCGTTTAAATAAATTCTTACTATAAAAATCTGATGTATTAATTTTTTAATATTAAAAATGTATAGACATTTTATTAAATATTTAGTTATTTTTAGAAGATTTTTTTAATCCTTGAGATAAAATAAAAAGGAAATAAGAAAGATATATATTGTCTATATAAGAGATAAAATTTTAAAATATATGTTTTAAATTAAAATTTAATTTATGCAAGTAATCATGAATACATAAGATAAGTTTTTATAATTTTTAATCAAGATTTAATTTTTAAAAATATTTTGCATCATAGATGGATAAGAAGAAACCGATAATGTAATTTTTGTCATCTTTTAATTTTTACTTTTTTTTTTATTAAAATTTGATTTAAGAAGATTTTTATAGAAATAGATACATAGATATATATAATATAATTTTATTATTTATTTTTGAAAAGATAAATTAATATGAATAAAAGTTGAAAGATCTTATCATAAAATATTCTTTAAGATAGTTAGCAAAAGATAGTTATTATGAAAAATAAAAAAATAGAAAATTAATTAGAAAAGTTGAAATAATATAAATAATAATTAATTTTTTTAAAATATGAGGTGGGGTTAGAATGAACGTGGTGGCTCGAAGACGGTCGGCTTTTATAATATATATATTGATGATTGATAGATTGAAAGTTCTATTTTTATCAAAATTTTATTTAAGATAAATCTTTTACATAAATAGATAAAAAATAAATATAAAATAATTTTTTCAATTTTAAATAAAATTCGAATTTATTTTTTTTCATATAAATAGATAGAAACTAAATTAATATATCTATCTTAATATATAATATCTAATGTACTATAATGTATTTTAATTTTAGATAAAATCTTCGGAAATTCTATGTGGTAACCCTAGGGTTTGACATTATTTGTGAGGTGTACAAATGTTTTACATAATGTGTGTGGTAACCTTGAGGTGAATACAAAATTTACAATATATCCAAAAGGTTAAATTTAACCTTTTACCGTTAAGTTTTATAAAAAAAGAAAAATTAAAATCTTAAAAAAAATAAAAACAAGATATGTTGAAGTGTACAAGTGTTCTGATTTTCTACCAAAAAAAGAGTGTTCTGATTATATGAGAGTTCTTCTACCATAACCCTAATGGAGAAGCCGACACAACCAAGGAATTGGATTATACATCAATCGACTGCTGCAAAATCAAGCCTAATCTAAGGACTAAGATATGCATTTTCAAATTTTTAGACTTATAAATTAATCAGAGATTGGATTAAGAATTGAGTTAACCTTTTAAAAATTGGTGTATATGTTGAATTTGTTTTTCTCGATCGTCTTTATAAATTGATTGCACTTTAGAAGAGTTCTGGTGCCTTACATATTAAAGATGAATGTAATTGATTATACTGTTTTTCTAATCGATCGTGCTTAATTGCCTTATACCAATTGATTATACTGTTTTAATATTTACATCATCTTTCAAAGTTGTTTAGATTAGTGTATGTAGTATGTACAATCGTATGCCTTAATTGTAGGAGGAACTCAGAAGTCAGAACACTAGAAATTAGTCAAAATTGTTTTTTTTCGATCGTGCTTGCCTTAGAAAAATGGCGAAGAACTCAGAACACTTGTATTTTACGTTTCAATGTATCTTGATTTTATTTTTCAAGATTTTAATTTTTCTTTTTTATAAACTCAAGTTAACGGTAAAAGGTTAGATTTAACTTTTTGGATATATTGTGAATTTTGTGCTAATGTTAGGGTTACCACACACATTATGTAAAACATTTGTACACCTCATAAATAATGTCAAACCCTAGGGTTACCACGTAGAAGTAGGGCTGGGCAACGGTCCAAGACCGGACCGGACCGGATTTTCTAAAATCCTTGGACCGAGGACCGGACCGTAAAATCCCGGTCCGGTCCGGTCCCGGTCTTGGACCGTTTTCACCCACTTTAGTTAATCGCTTGTTTTTTTTCACCGGTCCGAGGTTTTGGACCGGTTAGACTGGTTTCGGACCGGATTTTAATCACCTGTTTTCTACTTTTCTTTGGTTTCTTGTAATAATCGCTCGAGAAGGACTGAAGGAGAATTTGCAAGTATGATTTATTTACATTTACTAATTTATAAAATACAAAAAATATATATGTATTACAAATCCGGTCCGGACTTGGACCGGACCGGGACCGGATTTTCCAAAATACTTGGACCGAGGACCGGACCGGATACTCCTCGGTCCGGCCCGGTCCCGGTCCGGTCCACCCCAGTCCGGTCCAAAAATCCGGTCCGGACCGGATTATGCCCAACCCTACGTAGAATTTCCGTAAAATCTTTTAGATCTATCCTAATTCGTAATATATAATAGATAATATTTTTATTTTAGATAGAATCTTTCCTAAATTAATTTATCCTATTTCTATATTATCCTAAAATAATATCAACATATATAAATTACCAAAATAAAAAATCCTATGTGGCGAAATCCTAGGTGGCTTAACGTGGGAACGACACGTAGGAAAATCCTAGGTGGCGCAACGTGGTGGCCTTATTCCTTGCGTCTTTTATATATATATACATTAGTTATTTTTAGAAGATTTTTTTAATCCTTGAGATAAAATAAAAAGGAAATAAGAAAGATATATATTCTCTATATAAGAGATAAAATTTTAAAATATATGTTTTAAATTAAAATTTAATTTATGCAAGTAATCATGAATATATAAGATAAGTTTTTATCATTTTTAATCAAGATTTAATTTTTAAAAATATTTTGCATCATAGATGGATAAGAAGAAACCGATAATGTAATTTTTGTCATCATTTAATTTTTACTTTTTTTTTTATTAAAATTTGATTTAAGAAGATTTTTATAGAAATAGATACATAGATATATATAATATAATTTTATTATTTATTTTTGAAAAGATAAAGTAATATGAATAAAAGTTGAAAGATCTTATCATAAATATTTTTTAAGATAGTTAGCAAAAGATAGTTATTATGAAAAATAAAAAATAGAAAATTAATTAGAAAAGTTGAAATAATATAAATAATAATTAATTTTTTTAAAATATGAGGTGGGGTTAGAATTAACGTGGTGGCTCGAAAACGGTCGGCTTTTATAATATATATATTGATGATTGATAGATTGAAAGTTCTATTTTTATCAAAATTTTATTTAAGATAAATCTTTTACATAAATAGATAAAAAATAAATATAAAATAATTTTTTCAATTTTAAATAAAATTCGAATTTAATTTTTTTCATATAAATAGATAGAAACTAAATTAATATATCTATCTTAATATATAATATCTAATGTACTATAATGTATTTTAATTTTAGATAAAATCTTTTAGATTTATCCTAATTCGTAATATATAATAGATAATATTTTTATTTTAGATAGAATCTTTCCTAAATTAATTTATCCTATTTTTATATTATCCTAAAATAATATCAACATATATAAATTACCAAAATAAAAAATCCTATGTGGCGAAATCCTAGATGGCTTAACGTGGGAACGACACTTAGGAAAATCCTAGGTGGCGCAACGTGGTGGCTTTATTCCTTGCGTCTTTTATATATATACATTAGTTATTTTTAGAAGATTTTTTTAATCCTTGAGATAAAATAAAAAGGAAATAAGAAAGATATATATTGTCTATATAAGAGATAAAATTTTAAAATATATGTTTTAAATTAAAATTTAATTTATGCAAGTAATCATGAATATATAAGATAAGTTTTTATCATTTTTAATCAAGATTTAATTTTTAAAAATATTTTGCATCATAGATGGATAAGAAGAAACCGATAATGTAATTTTTGTCATCTTTTAATTTTTACTTTTTTTTTATTAAAATTTGATTTAATAAGATTTTTATAGAAATAGATACATAGATATATATAATATAATTTTATTATTTATTTTTGAAAAGATAAAGTAATCTATAATATTAGAAAAGTGTGAATGTTGCCATGAACAGTAATCATATAAATCAATGATAAACAAGTGTGATAATGTGAGATTGTACGTTTTCATTGGTGCAAGTTAATGTGTAAAAAAAATTTTGGTTTTAATTCTTTTTAGTACACTAATTAAATGTATAGTTTTGTCTTTGTTAGGCAAGTGTATAGGTTTTTTGCTTTTGTCTTGTTAGGCATTGTATTTAGTTTTTCAATGAGAATTGGATTGTAATGATCAGTTGTTTTTATTTCACACGCATATATTTGCTGACTAATTGAACACGTTGATATGGTCAATTTGAGTCACCATTTTCGTCTATGTATTTGTATATTAATTTTGTTTTCATTTATTTTTCATTTGTTGTTATGTATTAAAATGACTATTATATGCGTTAAACATATGTATTTATTATAGTAGAACAAATGTACTACATAATTTCCTTGTTACATGTTTTAACCATACATATTTATTCTATTACCACTAATGTATAATTTATTTATGGGATGTCTAAGGTCTGCCTAATATTTATAAATTAAATTAAATTTTTTATCATACATTTTGTATTAAAATTTTGATGTTAGATGACTTTGTTTGATTATATCTAATATGGATGATTATATGTACATAAAATAAAATTTATATGGGCTTAGATTATATAGATGCGGCTAGCTTACAGATGGCGGTGTTGGGCTGACTAAAGACTGAAGAAAATTGATTACATCAAATCATTGTCGCCCATTTTTTAAGAGCCCCTTGACTTTGTTGTGTTTTTTTTGTCTTTGTTAGGCCCTTAGAGAATGATAGTCGCCACAGAAATCCACAAATACATTCTGCTGGAAAAAACGGCAGCCCAATACTACATGTAACATGCCTCCTTATAATAACACAATTATCTTTTAAGGAAGTCAACTTCTATAATTATACATTTAATCCACATTACATAATAGTTAGTTGATTAAATTAGGCTAATTAATCCACATCTATGTTGAATTTCGTAATCGGGTGCTTTTGTTGACTTATCCACATCTGTGTTGAAATCGGCAGCTTTTGTCAACTATAATCACAATCGATAAAGCTATGACAAAAAACAGCGGCATGATATTAATATCCAATGATTGTGCGGTAGAAAGGCAAAAGACAAAAGACAAAAGCAGACTACAACTTCCAACGCAGAAGAAAACAACAAAAGACAAATGCAGTAGAAAATGACCTATTCTAACTGCATATATAATGATGAAGTCCAATGATTGCAAATACAATTCAAATTTGATTTGAAAACTAACACTCAAATTCAATTGTGCTACGTTTCAATTTATCGTGAGGCCCAAGTTCATTCCAGTATAAATATACACCTTCATACAATTCAAAAGCCAACCGAGCCCCCACCTCCTTCTCTTCTTCTTCGTTAATTCTTCTTCCCAACCTCGTTCATCTTCATTCGTAATCATCTTCATTCGTAATCATACACATGTATCTACCATTTTATGTCTTGGAGCATATGGAGTGCAATGATTAAAGCACGCTTTTGATGTTCTCTCTTCTATATTTGCATCATTTTAATTGTGGTGTTCAATCTTTTATTTTGGTATTTGCATCATTTTAATTGTGGTGTTCAATCTTTTATTTTGGTATTGACTGACGTAAATTTATGTTGGTCATATACTCATATGTAGGTTGCTACTTAATTTCCAAGGTAATTTGTTCTATATATATGGTATTTTTTTTACTTGCATCTTTACTCAATACTATTATTATAAAATATGTTTTTATATATATATTTCATATGTTTTTATATATATTTCATCTTTATATATTCACAATTTATTCAATGTTCATTCATATTTTGTTGCTTATTTACAACATAAACATATTGTTGCTTATTTATATTGGTTATATGTAGGTGTTATTCCTTAGTACCTCCTTCAATCTTCTTCCCTCACCATGGTGGCCACCTCAGTGAGCTTCCTCTTGCCACCACTGCTCTCGGCGTCTCCTTTTATATTACCGGCGTTACCGGCTCCAACCTCATCGTACGAATACTTGCTTGATTGTCATTGCTTGATTGTCTTAACTTGTTAGATATTTGAACATGAAAATGTACTGGACGATGTCAGAGAACAGAGATAAGGCAAAGCAACAAGATCTGAGAAATATATTCATTTTTCCACATTTTATCACATACACATCGAGCCATTAGAGCTTCATAAGTAAACTTTAGTCCAAAACAAGTGCCTTTTTAGCCTATCCAAATACCATAAAGCAAACTTCGGACGAAGGTTCAATTCAGGGTCGGCCGACTGATTAACCACAATTCTTTGTAGTAATCAATAATTATTATTTAACTTTCGTAATTTATAATATACCCATTTGACATTTAGAATTTATACAGTACTATACTAAATAGTGAAAATACCCATTTGGCATGTGCACAATGAGGTAAGGGTTTTATGATAAAGTATGTCAATATTTGACATTTAGAAAAAATTCCTATCCTGGGTATACACTCAATTTTGGTAGTTGCACTCAAAGCTTGAGGAAAAAAACTCATCCAATGAAAATAGAGATAATTAACCAAAGCCAAGTCTGAGGTGATATCCTGGGTATTTGAAAATTGGGATCTCACCATTAGGCCTAGCTTATTCGCGGTACTCATTCGTTTTTCATCAAAGCTATCAAAGGGTGAGCTAAATTCCTCTTCATCAATAGCATCTAGCAATAAATTAGACCAAAATGTTAATTCAACAATGCTATATCTATTTTTCAAGTCATGAAAATTAATCATGGTCACAATACAATACAAATATTAAATTGTTAATTCAATAAATATGAAGCATTGTCAAAATCTTGTACCTGGATCTCCACTATAAGGTGGGCGTAAAGGAAGAGTGGCCGGATAATAGTCATCATAGTCCTGCATTTTTCACTAGATCACTCAGGCACTAACATTGTAAGTAGGGAAAACAAGAAAAAAACGAAATAACCACAAGAAACAGAGAGTTGGATGGAAAAAAGTTGTCTAACCATGGCTCTTTGAATTCCTTATTCGGCTTAAAACCAAAAGGATCTGCCCCATCTAGAAAACACAAACACAATGAATCAGCATCCACACATTTGAATATAGAAGCTCAGAGACGTGAGTGTGTTTTGCAAAACATCAGGTGGTGCGCCTTTATTTTTTGAACTACTAAGTTTCGAAGAATTGTAGTAATTGTTTGAAATTCTGGCACCAAAATGAAAGGCCTGGAGGAACAAAAGGGACAACCTCATTTTGAAAATAAGCACAAAGATTTTGACCTGGGTCTCGAACAGATCGAAAACTCCCAGCCTGGGCTTGCTCTTGAAGTGACTCCTTGGTCACATGCACATCTGGTGGGGTGGGAGTGAATCGATGGTGAAGTTGCCGGAGGATCCAGGAAAGAGTTGTACAAATTTGGTGTTCTCGCAAGAGAGGTGGGCGGAAATAAAGAAGAATATGCCATTAAAAGAGAGAGACAAGAAGCCGGATGGAGAAATCAATCAGCTTCTGATCAACAGGTGTAGATTATCCCAGCACTGCAACACATGCATGATTGCCACCTCCTAATGAGCCATAAGGGGAAAAAAATAAAACACACTTATAATATTAGCTATATAGCCTCATAATGACTTCTCACAAGGAAAGAAAAAAAAAAGAACGTATTTACATTGATATTCATAGTCCACTATTTCATCACAAAGCCCACTATGGCATTTTCCACACTATAAAAAAATCCCTCTAATGAACAGAACAAGGCATCAAAGAAAAGAAGGAAATAAACTACAAATATTGCTCATTTAATAATTACCACTCACAACAACATATAAAAAAAAAAGAAATGGGCCTCATTGCAATGTTTGAACATTCAGAAACAAAACGATAATGTAATATTTTCCTATCAATTGTTGAATGTGGTAAGTAAAAACTAAAAATGCGATAATATTATTATAATTTTTAATGTAAATATTAAAAAATTCAAATAATATTTTCTTATTTATTAATAATATAGTTAATATAATAATATTTAAATATAGTAAGTAAGAATAATAAATAAGGATAATTTTATTATAATATGTATAGAACGTATATACTAAAAGGAGATATAATATTTTCTTTCTTTTTTTTTGAGGAAACATAATATTTTCTTACTTATTAAAAAATTAGGTGATATTATAATAGTAGTATAATCAACGATACTTATAAATAGTTATGCGTAAATTTCATGCTAAAATTTGCTTCAACCATGCATTTTATGGATTCACTTTACCTGTTTGATTCAATGCATAAAAGAGAATCAATAGATTAATTATGGTCTATTTGTGTTAGGATTTTAAAGGAACGTCGAGAAGACAATGTTAAATCAATAACTTTAATTTGTCCTGGCTAGATAGATTTGTTAAATACCAAAAGGAATTACTTGTTTATTATTTCGTTTATGTTCAATCTTAGCCAAAGATAAGTAACAAAGTTAAAAGTAACCTAATATCTGGATGTGTTGAGGGAATTTAGCAGTTCACTTACCTGGTCGTTCCAAGCTTGTTCCTTGCTGGGTTGATGTCAATTCCGTCGATAGTGATGGCTGTCAGGTGGACCAAAGAACACAACAAACACAATTGGCACTAGAATTTGCATATATGAATTTCAAAGTTTGTAATGGTTGCAAAATTTTAGATCATTGCTAGGGCTTTCCATGGAAAATTTGGGTGTTGGTTGCAATCGAATTCAATTAAAGTTCTATGAAAAATCATAATATTGATTACAAGAATTGCAGTACCAAAAATGCAAAGGATTATGCATAATAGTTGAAATTTTGATAAATGACTTGCCAACTGTGGCAATTAGTAGGAAATCTTCATTATTAATCTATAATATTCACTTATATTCCAAAATGAAAATAATCAGATCATGTTAACTACAAAAAATAAATGTCAAATTATGAAAATTACGCTAACAACTTGCTTGTCTAATGTAAGTTATGAATACCTTTTGAACCTACACCAATAATATATTGACGTGGACATAATTATATGCCTAACTTCAGTTGCAATCTCATATTAGAGTAGTTAAAAGCTCTCAAATAACTATTTTTAAGAAAGAGTACATTTCCTCCACCATTGTTAACCCTTGTTACATTTACAAGCCCTACCCTACCTCTGCTAGAGTTGTTCCTGGGAGTGAGAGTATTCTCAAAAAAATATACATAGGATGATAGCTAGGAGAAATATCTTATCAAACTCTTCTAAAAGAGAATGGATGTGGAACTAAATGATGATGGATGTGACATTAGTATTAATTAAAGGATTATCTCAAATCGTGGTAAAGATGTTTTTTCATAAATCTTAATCCAACACAAAAAACTCTTTTTGCCTAAAGGGCTCAAATTTCAAACCAATCATTCTTCAATTCGTCCAATAGATAAGCATATCAATGATGACCAGATCAAAATTCGAATGTTTCAGAAGGAATTCACCATCATGATGATCAATTCAATACCCTAAAACAAACAGCTTCAAAATTTTCTCCATTTTCATTTACCTAATTTTCAGAAATTGAAGATCAAAAGGGGGAAACGAATTTACCAAGAGGTGTTCCATCTTAAAAGATATTTTTGCCATGTCTAGCCTAAAGGAGCCAGAGCCTTGTTCTTATCTGCAAGCATGAAGTCACAACCATCCACAAAATGATCAAAATAGAGACAACAGTAAGAGAAGAGAAAATTGATGAAATATGAAACCAGCACATTTCTTAACCGGCATGGTTTGGATCACTACACATATCTCATTGTTAATACCCGTGAAAATATTTATGTATTCTCACCCAAAGCATCAATTGAATGAACAGGCACAAGATTCATTTTAAAAGTAAGATTAATAAATAAATAGTAGAATTCTGAAACTAAATTGCATACCTTGGGGTCAATTTCTATAGCCTGGTCAACGAGAGGACCAATGGAAGCTCGTTCAAGTGCATCAGCACCCATCAACACTCCGACCTCTTACGTTGCTCATGGAAGAGAAATCCACAGCCTCAGTATATGTACATCAAATGATTCAAATCTAATAATGTCCAAAAAGATAATAGTGATTTTTAATTCCACACTTTTGTGAACCATATTAGATTTAATATAAAGAATGAAAAAGTACTAATATCAATCTACTCAATGGAAGGCAAAAAAAAAGAGTAAAGGGCGAGAAAAAAATTCCAATTGCAAAGTGGCTCGGCTGAAATACTCCTCAGGTGATTATATATATAACCAAATACGGAGTATTGAACAATTTGATAGACTCTTTGGATTGAAGTAAGAATAATGTATATCTTAGACTATAATTTTAAATCATTCTTCAAGCCCACAGATATAGCCATCCAATTTTGTGAAGCTTCGTTCAAGCATTTCATCGAACACAGACTACATTAAAAAATGACATTGACATGTTTAATCTGTTTAAATGAATAAAGAAAAAATCTAGCCAAAAGGAGATAAAATCAAAAGGGAAACTACAGCAAATGTAAACAAAAAAAATGAGTGATGAAATCAAAGAGAAAAGGTATAGGAGAGTAAATTCAACATACATAATTATAAAATCGAAACTATGCATCTATGCAGACCAAGGGAAATACAATTAGATTTAGAAATTTTGAGATTCAAGGACAAAATGCTTACTTCGGTACTATCATTGGATTAGAGATGGCGGCCGGTACAACATACGTTGTGGATTTAGATCTAAGGTAAGACAAGCAGCTGTCTTGGGCGAAATCGGAGAACAGCGGCGGCACCGGCGAGACTGGAACCATTGGAAAAGAACCATAGAAAGCCGCTCGAGAGGGAGACGCCAGAAAGTGACTGAGACAACAACGAGAGGAGACACGGAGCCTCGGGATTAATTGAAGAGAGAGCGGCGCGTTGAAGGCGCTAGAGCAGTTGCATGCAGCCGGAGAAGAGGAGAGAAGAGGGCGGCATTGGGTTGCTGGCATTGGTGGTGGTGAGAAATAGGAGGTAGTAGAGGAATGGAAGAAGCAGTGGCCGGTGGGGCATGAGAACGGCCAAGGCGTGGCAACGGTTTATAGAGAATCAAGGTTAACAAACGCTATATAGATTTTAGGCTAACATTTTAGGTTTAAAGTTGTTGTTTTTTTCGTTTGGTCTGGCTTTTGACTCGCTCGGTTCAATCGGTCAGCAGAGCTCTACATTCGGATCGGATACTTCGTGGCATCAATTTCGGTCCAATTTCTCATAGAAGGGAGTACAAGATTTGATTTGGGTTTAAAGTTGTTTATGCCTAGAATTAGAAAGAGGTTAAGATATTTCTAAAAAAAAGAGGGGTTAAGATATTATTAATTTGATAATTAATGATATTATTAATATCTCAAATATTGTAAATCTCAATATTTATTGTTTTTATCCCCCATTTGCATCGCATATTTAAATCATAATTTATATATTTTCGTCAGAAGATTGGATGGCTTTATATTTTTTCAAAATATTATAAATAAAAACTTGAGGATTACTAATATTATAAATAAAAACTTGAGGGTTACTAACGAAATATAAAAATTTGTTGGGTACCATGTGAATTTGCCTTAGCTTGATGATTATCAGGCGAAATTTTCGTAAAATAAATGATAGAAATAGACTCAAATAATTGAAAAAGTAAAAGATTTATTACAAGGGGGTCTCAACCTTAATTAAAGAAAGCATTCCTACATGTTTATATCTCTTCTTCCCTACTACCTCAAATTGCCATTGAAGTTCCTCAAGAGCTCTTTTTTTCAAGCCTTAATCCAACACCATAACAATCCACAAACTCAAACTCAAGAGCTCTCCCTAAAATATGTGTTAAGGTATATCCATCTAATTAAATCATTTCAGATAATTATATATCCTTTTACTTACAATTTAAGTTGCAAATCATCATATAAATAAATTTAACTAATATCATTTAACTCAAAAAAAACTAATTAATATCAATTAAAGATTGATTTATTAAGATTTCAACCCATAACAATTTCAATCAAGTAAAAACAAGTATATAGATTTCAATGATTAATTTTCAGTTTCACCATTAAAAATATATGAGTACATTTGTTAAACGTTCAAAATTTTTATTTTTGATGAAACATTTGTTAGGATTTATTTGTTAGTATAAATATTTTATTGATAAAAGCTTCATTAAATACTCGATTTAGCATATAGATTTTGATGATATTATGATATTAATTAATAATTTTTTAATAGATAAATATTGTTTAAGAAAATTAAATCAAACAAATTGAATCTATTATTTAGGGTATGATTTGTTATTTCATATTTATATTATTTATTCAAAAAATGTGTTAATTTAATAATACTTTTTTATATTTATATGGATAAGGGGTGGCTTAGGAATTACTCCATAGTTTGCCCAGAAATTCAGCTTCGACGAGTGATTTTTATCGCCTCCATTCTCCATCATCCCTCAACAACTTAAGAATCTGTTTCCAAATGTAGAAAAAGGGTGATTAGGACTTCCAACCGTCGCTTGAATAACCAAAAACGGATGTCAAACGAAGCCGTTATACATCGGTGAAGCTGTATTGTCGCTCACTGATTTTTTCGGAGTTTTCGTAGTTTAGAATGATAAATAAAAAGGAAAGGAAAAATGAAAAAGTGAGTGGTCCCGGGTTTTTCTCGCTTTGTGTGGAATGGAATTCCGATGGTCCGTCTTGATCCACACGGTACCTTGTTTTTGCTTGCCGCCTTGCTTTGCGTGCAAGCAAATCCCGAAAATGAGTCGCCAGGTAATTTCTGTCTTTCAAGCTTAACTTATGTTTTAGAATGATTTTAGGATATGATCATTCGAAGTTGGGTTTTCATATTAAATCTAATAAATCGTGAATTATCGAACCTTGTAATTGGTTAATTTATAAAGCTAGATGCACATTGTAGCAGTAATCCAGCGCCGTCTCGGCTCCATTTTCTAGAAAACCTAGGAGGTTGACCCGTACATTTAGCCACATGCTCTCGCCTATGGCAAACTGTAACGGATAGGGAGGCGGATCCCAAAATCAGGAGAATTTCTAACGAATTCACCTTCCCCGAATTTATCCAGATTCGAAACGAATTAATGTTGGAAGGCCCCGAGTCCTCACTTTCCCGAAGCAAACAAAGCTTTTGCCCGTTTGGGTATGGAATCATACTCGTTTTGGGTCAAAGTTTGCAATTTTGCAACTGGTATTGGATGAAAAACAAACTTCTTACCTTTGCATTGAGAGGAATCCACAAGATCTTTCCTGGCTCCCAAACTCAGGCGAGAAAAGAGAGGGTTTGGGGGAAAGAACAACAAAAGATCTTCATTTCATAACAGACCACAGATGGAAGTCAGATCTGGATTTTGCTTGAGGGAGTTATATTCCCCAATTCGTACCTTCGAATGAAGAACTGTTCAATGGAGTTAGAAAAATGAAAGAAAATCATGGATAGGTTAGTGTTCGCGTGAGAGAGAGACGTGCCAGACAAAGAAAAGGAGGCTCGGATCGAGTTTGCCAAATAGAACTCGAGCTGATGCATGGCTGCCACATTGAACTCTATTTCTCCTTCTCTGGTGTCTGCTGCTCAGCATAAAAAGAAAAGAAGGAGCTGGTTCCTAGCGTGCAGATGGAGAAATTAGGGTAGATATTGGACTCTTTGGCCCAACTCCAAGAAATGAGCATATTGGGCTGTTATTCCCCTTTACCTTTGAGCTTGGCTGACCCATTTAAAGAAGAAAAAGAAGAGATGGGCTGACCAACTAAATATAAAATGGGCTCTAATAAATATAAGTATTAATAGTAATTTATGCCCCAAAAAATTTGTTGATGACAAAAAATGCCTTTATTTTAGTTAGGTACGTATATTCTAATTTTTTAGATTCATATATCTCAAATCAATCAAGTTTTCAAGTTATTATATGTATGTCTTGCATTAACTATGCATTTATTCAATTTGTATCATCGGCTTTACCCAATGTATATCCTAATTTCTTAGATTCATATATATCAAATCAATCAAGTTTTTTAAGCTACTATATATACTTTAGATTACACGTATACAAACTAACTTTGTTTCTGGCTCTCTACTGAAACTACAACATACATGAGAAAAGTAACCCTGACCTGATTGTAAGATAATGCCATTGACACTGCACCGCACACTAGACCAGCCCACCAAATTGTGACTTGAAAATATGCAGCATTATGACAAAAGATTATTTACCTATCCAACACATCACATTAAGTTTACTTCCTTTCTATATGTAAAAACAAGAAATTTTGTCTCATTTTAATCCAGAAATAGCATAAAATCACATACTTACTACTTTATATGCTTCTTGTCATTTGATGACTTCTTTGTCAAATTGGATAAAAAGGACAAGGGGGAATACAAATGCAGCTCTTCCAACCAATAGGTCAACCAATATCAAAAATATATTCAAATTTGGTGTGGACGAATAGGTCAAGTTTCAGTGGACTATGAATAGAAAAATGTCAAATTATGATGATTTCAAGATATTCACACTTCATGGGTATGCGAGTGAATCATGTAACATGCCCTTCTAACTTTGCAGGACATAGGTAACTCAATCCATTCACAGTCTCATGGATTAAGATAAAACAAGATTGCATTTTCTCACATCATTAGTTCCTCAAATGCATGGTCGTGACTTAACATTGCTCATAAAACTACAATCTTATAGTGCACATAGCCAATATGCCCCCAAGATGGAGAAAAAATAAAGATATATCAAAACAACTGCAGAGCGGTGTTTGACCATAATCAAACAATTGACTGTTAATTTTAACTTGAAGTTAAGAGCTTACGACAATATTAAGTATCTTCACTCCTAGCTTAGCACTATATTACCCATGAATTACTTAAACTCCAACTTGGATAGCTTGGTGGAGAAACATACTCAAGATTGTATACAAGTTCTTTATAATGCTTAACATAAAATTGAGCCAATTAGGGAATTGTCCAGCAGGCTAACCTGACAATTGCCATCTCCCTCAATTTGTAATTCGGCCAAACCATAAGTTGCTAATCTGAATACAAGGAGAAATCAGTTAAGAAATAGGATTGAGTACCAAGAACAAATAGATCTAGGCAGATCAGGTTTTCAACTACAATAATGTTCTGCTATTACCATATTTCTTCCTTTTTATCCAATACTATTAAGCGTAAATGCTCCCAACCAAAGTTTTAAGAAAACCTACACCCACCCAACTTACATTTGATAGAAAATCAGCATCATAATGGTGGCGGAAGAGGGAACAATAAAAACATTGCAAAAACAAAACCCGAATAAATCAGGCGACATTTCAAAACCCTAATTCGATAGAAATTTTATGCCAAACTTTTACAATGATAAAAGAGAAAAGAATTAATCAAACCCATACAAGGCAATCTATGAACGGAGCAGCAGATGTCCAAACACCCGATCACTGAAGATGGAAAAGGGCCAGATATCCAACTCACTCAGCATCGCTATAGTAGAGTCATCGTCAAAGTAGTTAACAATGACACAAGCACTACTATATTTACAGGGGAAGACGCCTTTCAATTCCCTAAACATGGCGAACAACACTGAGCATACCGGTAGCGAAGAAGATGGTCGTACCGGTGGCAAGAAACGAAGAATTGGGCAATCCTCGTTGCACTGAGACAAAACTTAGACAAAGAAATCCTAGCTCATACAATATTTACATGGGCCTAAACCCACATTGGAATTAATCTCCAAGGCCCAAGTAGTAGCAGACCAATTATCCTTTACAGGCCCAATTTAAAACTTTAAAATTTTCTAATACATCCGCGTGCGTTGCACGCGGCTCTTGCCTAGTATGAATAAAAGTTGAAAGATCTTATCATAAATATTCTTTAAGATAGTTAGCAAAAGATAGTTATTATGAAAAATAAAAAAATAGAAAATTAATTAGAAAAGTTGAAATAATATAAATAATAATTAATTTTTTTAAAATATGAGGTGGGGTTAGAATTAACGTGGTGGCTCGAAAACGGTCGGCTTTTATAATATATATATTGATGATTGATAGATTGAAAGTTCTATTTTTATCAAAATTTTATTTAAGATAAATCTTTTACATAAATAGATAAAAAATAAATATAAAATAATTTTTTCAATTTTAAATAAAATTCGAATTTAATTTTTGTCATATAAATAGATAGAAACTAAATTAATATATCTATCTTAATATATAATATCTAATGTACTATAATGTATTTTAATTTTAGATAAAATCTTTTAGATCTATCATAATTCGTAATATATAATAGATAATATTTTTATTTTAGATAGAATCTTTCCTAGATTAATTTATCCTATTTTTATATTATCCTAAAATAATATCAACATATATAAATTACCAAAATAAAAAATCCTATGTGGCGAAATCCTAGGTGGCTTAACGTGGGAACGACACGTAGGAAAATCCTAGGTGGCGCAACGTGGTGGCCTTATTCCTTGCGTCTTTTATATATATACATAGATTACATAAATATTATAAATAACATTTTTAAGAATAAGATAATATTTATATTTATTTTAATAATAAAAGATATTATTATAATTAACTTAAATATTTATATAATTATTTTATGATATAAATTATAATATATATATCATATATAAATCAATATATATTCTAAACCTGAAGCACTTTTGGGCAGATTCGTCATTTAGAATTTATATTACAATCACCCTATTTTTAATAATTATCTTTTTAATTAATTATATCCTATGTAATTCAATCACCTTATGGAATTTCCAATTTTATCCACTCAGTTTATTTAATAATTGTTTTCAATTTATTATGAAAATGGATAAATTTTTATATAAATTATATACATGTAATTTAATCACCCTATTTATAATAATAAATTTTTAATATTATAATACCACTCTATCTATATATACTACTCTATATACACATTAATTTTCTATCCATATAATTTTTCTCTATCCATATATAATTTTGCCTTAATGTAATTTTGAAAATTTGAAATTTTGCTACTCTATCCATATATACTACTCTACATAGCCACGTAACCTTTTTTGAAATTTTGCCTTAATGTAATTTTTATGGATTTTTAATATTATTATTCTTTATATTCATTTTTATATAAATATTAAAATGTTTCTTTTTATATGGTACTAAATTTTTACATTTATTTTTAGATTTTTTATATTAACTATATGACAACTTTTTTTGCAATATAATTTTCTATCCATAAGCGTGATTTTGTTATATTATTTTCAATACATAAATATGACAACTTCTTAATTAAATGGTTAATTTAATGGACCATATTTTTAAATAAAAAAATTTATATTTAGTTTTTAGATTATTTTATATTAACTTTTTATCCAATAGTATGATAATATTTTTAATTAATGTAGGCCATTTTTTTTATCATGAATTTTCATAATAATTTTCAATTTTTACATTAATTTTCTATATGGTACTATGATAATATTATTTTTATTAATATGAAAGATATTTTTAATTAGAAATATTTTATATTAATTTTCAAAATTTTTAAATATTAACTTCCTATACATAAGAAATGATAATTCTTTTATATTAATTTTCTATTTATATATGACCATTAAGGAGAGTAGGTATTAAATTTTAATGTCTCAATCACCACAGTTTTAGTTACAAAATTGTTTATATTAGTTTTCTATCAATAAGTATGGCAACTTTTTAATTAATATGAAAAATATTTTTAATCATATATTTTTATTTTATTATTGAATTCTTAATAATAATTTTCTATTTATAAGTATTAATTTGTTATCTATGAATGTGAAAACTTCTTTATATAATATTAATCATATTTTATTATGAGTTTTTATATTAATCTAGATTTATTTTATATTATTTTTCCATAACTAAGCTATTTTTTAATTAATATGGTCTAATTAATATGGATTTGTTTTTAATTAATATGTACTAGATTTTTAATTACATATTGTTATATTATTTTCTATTTAAAATTATGACATCTTTTAAAATTTTCTATTTATAAGTATGTTGATTTTTTTATATTACGAATATCTAAATAAATAAATTGAAAATAATGATCCATTAATGTTAATCAGGGTGGTTCGGTCATTTCGGTTAGGATCAAGTATGGTTCATATCATTAAATTTTACGGGTTGAACTGATCAATTCTTTGAGGTTTTTCTTGCGAGCTTCGGTTGACCCAACATGTCAAGATCATTGACTTATTTATGTTTATGGAAATGAAATTAATATGGTATTTATTTTTTATATTGATTTTTGTATCCATAAATCCATAATGGTATGGCAACTTTATATTAGTATGATCTATATTTTGGATTATGGATTTGTTTTTTATTAATATGTACCATATTTTTAATTACATATTGTTATATTAATTTTTTTTCTTATATTTTTTTCTATTTAAAATTATGATATCTTTTAAATTTTTCTATTCATATGTAGATTTTTTATATTACGAATTTCTAAATAAATAAATTGAAAATAATGATCCCTTAATGTTTATTAGGTTGGTTCATTTCGGTTAGGATCAAATATAGTTCATATCATTAAAATTTACATGTTGAACTGATCAATTCTTTGAGGTTTTCTTGTGGGTTTTGGTTGACCAAACGGGTCAAGATCATTGACTTATTTATGTTTATGGAAATGATATTACAAGTAAATAATATTTTTCATGATAAAATATAATTTTCATATATTTTTATAATTAAATATGTTATAATAATTAAAATAAATTTGTATATATGCAATTAATAGTTTTATTATTTTTAATAATAATTTTTACTATTTAAATCATAATACATATATTCTATATAAATTAACATATTAAAAATTTTTATTTGAAAAAGTCCCGGGCAGGGGCATAGAAGGAATTCACCCCTTTAAATCCTTTAATATATATAGTTAAAAAAATTGGCTGAGGTGTTTTCAGTCTCTCGCCGCTCCCGAGTCTAGGCTTGTCGCCGAACAGATTTCTCCGATCGATCTCTTATTACAGACCAATAATCCGTCCAATTCCAAGTCAACTGGGAAACCAAGAGATTGAGGGATAACGTGGAGAAAGAAGAGGAATGGAGGAAGAAGAGATAGAGAAAGCTGTGCTTGCATATCTGAAGAAGAAAGGGTTCAAGCAAACGGAACTCGCTTTCCATGAAGAGCATCAAAACCAGCAAAGGAAGAACTCTTCTTTCAATTCTCAGACAGACCCCGATGTTTCCAAGCTCATTCTCTCCTTCTCCTCCGAGTACTCATTCTCCCTCTTTCTCTCTCAGTCTTACTCGTTTCATTATGTGTGTAGGCGTACTTGCTTTTCTATTGGTGTACGCGGTTGCAAATACAGTCTGTAAATTTTTGGGGGTTCGAATTTAGGTTTTTTAGCAAAGACTGATATCTATCACAAAGTATATTGTCCTAGTACTGGTTGTTTTGTTTGAATTGGACGGGTTTGATATTAAAGGAGGGTTGGAGGTGCTTAAATAATCTGTGTTGGAACAAATGCCAACTGATAAACTATGAGGCTGCGGAATTTTTCCTCTGAGCTTGGTTTTTGATGCCGGATGCGAGGCTGGCCATCTTAGGACAAAACTTGGTATTTTTGGGAAGACTTGTAGTATGTATCTTAGTTTGGGAAGACTTGTAGTATGTATCTTAGTTTGATTCTAATGAGGAACATCCTGCTCTAATGTACTAAAGCCTCAAGATTTTTTGCTACACTCAACTTGTGAGGACTATGTTACCTAGCAACAAAAGGTCTTACATTTGGGTCACAATAAATAAGGTCAAAGAATTTGAGAGGTAGATTGATGCTTGACTACTTATTACAAATTGTGGGTCTTCCTGATGGTGGCTTTTGGTCTTTGGTATTGATACAGATGTCAATGCTTCGATTGAGGGAAATTTTAGCCTAACCGCAATTGAATCAAATTATCCCGCATTGAGGGTGTGAAGTCTGTGTAAGACTTGTGGTACTACCATACTTATAGGAATCTGTTCTATGCAAACAAGTTTTTTGAAAGGTTTGGTTGTATATTAAATAAATACTTAGGGCTGTGGTTTGATATCTAGTAGGCACGCCATTATGAATTATTTGGGTAGAAGGGAGCTAGACCGACAGTAGCCGTGAGGAAACAATTTAGTTCCCAACCTTTTTCTTGAGTGAAGCTTGAATAAGTTAGGACTTAGAACTTATTCAATGGTTTTAAGTGTATAATTGCTAGCCTTTTAGCCTAATAATTGGCTTGTAAAACTACTCATGTTCCAGTTTAAAATGAGAGAGTAAGTAGAGTTTGGGTTAAGCTCTACTTCCTGGAAGAGTAATGACTGAAAGGGTAGTTTTTTTTTTAAAAAAATATTACAATCCATTACATGTAAAACCAAGGTGTGTGCAACATTGAAGAGGATGCTAATGTCAAAGTTGAAAGTCTGATTCTCATGCCAATTGTATATAAGAGGTTTTACTTCATTTTGTGTAGAATTCTATCTTTTAGTTTGGATCTTTTGTTCCTTACATAAGCCAACCATAATAAACAGTCTGTTGCATCAAGGATAGCTCAAGAGTTTTTCTTGGTCAATATCATGTATTGTATTTTTTTGCTACTATCATGTATTGTATTATGGGCGCATCCTCATGCTCATTGGCTTTCATACACTGCCTTTGAGATGGATTTAGTCCCTATATCAATTTGGTGCATTCTAACTAAATTCAGTTATTATTGTCACATAGCTGAATTTCAGTTTTTCTTGGGTCTATCCGGGCGTACCCCCTTTCCCTTGGGCAGGGGTACCCCTATCTTGACCCCCCAGATTCCACTGTAGCGGAGCCTCACTGGGTCAATGATGATGATGTATTTTTTTGCTACTATACATGTTTCTAATGAGGGATATGACTTGCATACTTTGATCTTTTTCATCTTTCTAGCCTGGAGAATATTTCTGCAAAAATCCATGAAGGTTACAGCAAGCTAAGGTCATGGACTTATAGTTCCTTGGATCTTTATAAGGTAATCATTTATCTCACTTTGGCATAATGGATCAATTTAGCAAAATATCTTAGACTAGTGTATTTGTTTGAATACAACGAGTGCAACATCTTTTATTACCCAGAATATTTGGGAGACATATCCTTTTCTTAAAGGAAAATGGGTAGATTTAGGTGGTGTTTGGTATACATCAGGTATTAGGTTTTTATCATATTAAATCAGCTGACCCAATACTTGGTGTTTGGAATGGCCTGGTATTGGTATTAAAATGATACGAGGTAAGACTGTATGAGTGGTACCCATACCTTGGTACCAATCTTCATTCCTTGGTATTACCAAACTTCAATAATTATATAAAAATTCCATACCAATATTCATACCACAAACCTGATACTAATTCTAAACAAATGACCCCTTAAGGCATCTTTTCTGATAGATATAGTCTGTTAGATAGTGGAGCAAATATAGTATTGGGTTACTAAATGTCTTATAAGATATTTATGGTTGCCAGTGGCCTTTATATTGACTACTTGTTTTAATAAAATGCTATGTTTTTTTTCTGACTGGCATGCTATTACTTCCATGAACTGATTGGTAAAGAAGCTGTTGTTTTTTGTTAAATCAAGGCCTTTTGATTTATTCTCTACGTATGATTGCTGTTGTACTGTCTTCATTACATGACTCAAATGCACTACCAATTGCCAAGTGTTTTAACTTGTACGATATCTTTATGCTGAGTTGTTGATTGCTGGGATTGCATCAATGAATTCAGGCGTGTTGTTTGACTTTACAGTATTTATGGTTCAAAATTTTATTCATTTGTCAAGATTGATGCTGGTTGATGTTAGTTCTTGGACCTTAGAATTTCTGATATCTCTGATTTTTATGCAATTTACTTTTCGTTAGAAATGCACAAGGTTAGAAGATTGAAATTTGATTTGTTTAATACCTGTTTTGTGTTAATTCCTTAACTTCACAGCATGAACTACTTAGAGTACTTTATCCAGTATTCGTTCATTGCTTCATGGACCTAATTGCTAAAGGGCATTTGCAAGAAGGTAGGAAATTCGATCTTGGTGCTATTCGTAACGTTAATTGCAAGTTTTCAGTTTGTGAATGTCTGCTCTCAACTCTTGCAGCCCATACATTTTATAATACGTTCCGTGAAGATCATGAAACAGTGAATCTAAGAGACCTTCAAAAGCTAGAAGGAGTGCTATCACCTTCTCATTTGGAGGTTATATTGTAATTTTGTTGCATTGAAATTTGTGAATGTTCATAAACCATAATGCTGTGTTTTCATTAACATATTTGTAGGAGATGGAATTTGCTCATTCTCTAAGGCAAAGCAAAGTAAACATCAAGATATGTCAGGTACATTATTGTGGTACCCATACCTTGATACTAGTCATCATGCAGAGGTTGCTCATCTGTATAATTGCAGGCTTTGCAGCACATTCTATTGTTTTTTCATAATTGGAACCATCTCAAAGTGTAATTTGTGAACGGGATTAGAATTGTTTTTTTTCTCTTTTACTTCATCTTTTGGGATATTTTTGAATTTTCTTCTTTAACCAATTGTGGGATGGGCTGGATCCAATGTCTTTGATAGAATGATTGCACTTTATTACTAATCACAAAATAAGTACAAAGGGGAATACAAAAGGTTAGAAGAGCCCCAGAAGTTACTTCTATTAAATTTGATATCAGTTAATAACATTCATTGTTATTCTACATGACTGGGTGAAAGATCATTAAGGGGCTGGTTCCTACTTAATAGTGCTATTAATCGTTCATATCATTTTAATCCTTTAGTCTGGATCAAGCAGGATAATATCTGCAAGGAAAGGCATTGCGTTTGCTTTTTGCATTAACTGCATTAATAGTTTCTGCTGCACTCACTATTAGCATTTTTTTTTTTTGCTTATCTAATTCTACTTTAAATATAGTTATTTGCTAATCTTCAAAAACAATTATCTTGACTAAGCTCCAAGATCCAAGTGTTATTTCCTTAAATGCAGTACTCTTATGATCTTCTTCTACAATACCTCCACAATTCACAGTCAATCACCATGTTGGGTATTATTAATGAGCACATTAACTTCCAAGGTTACCCCTTTTTCTTTGATCTTAGTGTTGCTGGTGTCTTTAGTTGATGTTTATTTCCAGAATTATTTTTGCCATGTTTATCTGATGGTGATAACTGATGCTGTCATTTTCAGTTACTCCTGGACAACCTGGTTCAATAACTGATGATGCTGAAGCTGTTACACTTGTTGGTAGTGGCCAGGAAGTGGCTGGCCTCATAAATCAGAAAGAGATCCATTGGGGTGTAAGTTTTGACAATATAACTGTATCTACAATATCTAACTTATAACTTATAACATGTGTAGGGACTTACTGGCATGATACTCCTTCACAGCCTATTGGTATACAATGGGTTTGGGGAAATTATAAGGGTGGCGTTCTTACTCTTCTATAAAAGATATACCAAACAAGTTCTGACCATAAAAAGAAATATACCAAACAAGAGTAATGACTTGCTATACTTTCTAATATAAAGTGCTTTTTAATAAAAAGCACTATTTTTTCGTCTTGAAATACATAAAAAGTAACTAATTTTCACATATTTCTAGAGAAAAAGTAATATTTATTACCAAAAAGCGTACTTCTTACAAAAGTGTAGCAAGCCCTAAATTTTCTTCCCCCAGCTCTCAAAAAGAAAAAGGAAACCGGAAAATACATATGTCCTCCATCTGAAAAAAGATGGCATTTTAGGTGCCTAAAACTTAAACATGTATAAAATCTTCCCTCCTTTCTATCACTTATCCACTCTGCCATGACCAACACACTGCCATAGCTAGCACCATCCGTTTCACTAACAAAAGCGATTACAATCACCACCAGAAGTAAACATCACCCGCAAGTACCCACCACCTTCTTTGCTCTACGAGTGGTTCATTTTTGTTGCCGTGGTCTGGTAAACATGATAATGAAAATAAAAGAAGAGATTTGAAAACAAGTATCTAGTACTTAAGCAAATGAGAACACTTCAGACTTAGTTCTTAGAAGATGTCTTATGAATGAATACAAGATTTCAGCTACCTTCTTTTTACTGTGGAAAAGTAAACAACTAAGTCCTAAAACTAATAAAAGGACTTGATAACAAACATTAGAATAATGGAAAACATGGATAAACAGAATGGAAAACAATATGGGGAAGCAGCTAAAAATTCCAGACAACTAAGGAACTAAATAGTTTGACCTGGTCCATGGTCATGTGCTTAGCATGTGACCCTTTGAATATGCTCCTGTAATAGGTCTGCAGATCGAGAACTGTATCATGGTCACTGCATATATCATTTCTGAACCCTACCCAACCACTTTGTCTTTTTTTTTGTCTTGTTCTCCACCCTCATATTCTACGCCCCTTCAATCGACATATACCTTCTTAAATAGATTACATTCTAGGCCTTTCCTCTTGATCAAAGTTTCCCATCTTCCTCCTTTTCCATAAGAAGTACAATCAGTTTTTTTTTTTTTGAACTTTGGGCAATTACAGTTGCTCGAAGATTCGATAGATGATCGCCTGGAGAAGGCTGCTGGCTTACTTTCAGACTCGGAAAAGCAAGATGGGGAAACTAAAGATGGAGAGACAGAAGAGACTAAGGTAGATAAATATATGTTGATAGTTTTGTGCTATGTACAGTCATCATATTGATTATTTTGGCAGTTTTATGTCTTACTGTCACTGAAAAATATATGTTTACTTGTTGTGTAGAAAAAGGCAGGTGATGCAGGAAAACAAGGCGCATCTGTCAAAAAAGTAAAGAAGGATAAAGTCAGCACTGGTACAGGGAAAGCTACACGTCCTGAATCTAATAATACTTCATCTATGGCACCACGAGTCAAAGCAGAGCTTCCTTTTCCCGTAATGTATTATGCTTACTCTGGGACTTGCTGCTTCTTTATAAATCTTTGACAAAGTTTTTGTTGGCTGAGTTCTTGAACTTGATATGATAAGGGTCTATTTGATAAGGCGTGTTGATAATGAAAGTGGTGCTGATAAGGCAGTTCACAAGGATAAGGTGATAATGTGCTGATATTGAAGGATTTGAAGTCTTATTGGTAATCTATGTCATGTCAGCCAAACACACCCTAAGATTCAATCATAGTTTTTGTTGGCCGAGTTCTCGAACTTGATATGATAAGGGCGTATTTGGTAAGGCGTGTTAATGATGAAAATGGCACTGATAAGGCAGTTCATAAGAGGATAAGGTGATAATTTGCTGATATTGAAGGATTTGAAGCCTTATTGGTAATCTGTGTCATGCCAGCCAAACACACCCTAATATTCAATCATGTACTTTAATCACTTTCTTCATCTTGCACCAATAGCATGAGATAGTTGCTGCTGCTTTTTCTGTTTCCATTGAGCTATAACAATTAGACGACTTTACATATTTGCTCTTACGTAATATATAACCTGTTCTCCGTGGATCTTTTAAATAGTTACTGTTCCTTGAACTGGTGGGGATTGCCTACTCGAGGACGCTAAAATTTGAGCTAAAAAGCACGAAAACTTACGGTTGCTCTATTACTCTTTCCAGTTCAGCTGAAGTGGAGCTTTCTATTCTTGAAGACTTGCGCAACCGTGTGCAGTTGAGCAGTACATCATTGCCATCAGTTTGCTTTTACACATTTATAAATGCTCATAACAGGTGACATATTTGACTTTTCACTTGCTAATAATAGTGTTGCTCAGTCCCTTCTTGTTCTATTTCTCCATTCTTACTTTATAAATGAATTCATCTATTAGTTTAAATTGTGCATCAATCTCGCATGATGGATCGTTGGTTGCTGGAGGATTTTCGGACTCTTCATTGAAGGTTTGAATATAATTTACACATGTTTAGTTCACCCTTAAAAGAATTTTCCAATCTTTTTTTGTTTATATCATAGTGTTTCTTTTTGAAGGTTTGGGACATGGCAAAGTTAGGGCAACAAACTGGCAGTTGTAAGTCACTTGCAAAAAGACAATATATTGTTTCTTATATCTGGAAGAGGTTTGTCCTTGATTGTTGTTCATATCAGCCAGCCTGCAGGGTGAAAATGAAACATCAACCAGCGAACCTATGCTTGGTGCTAATGCAGGAAAAAAACCCTATACCTTATTTCAAGGTCACTCAGGTCCTGTTTATGCAGCCTCTTTCAGTCCCCTTGGGGATTTCATTCTCTCATCTTCGTCAGATTCAACTGGTATGTTCACCTAGATCATGTTTTTATGCCTTCTCAAGACTTCTCCTCGTTGCATGAGAAATGCATCTATTCTATTTTGCATGAATAGGACGGTATATGCTGATGAGAAAATACTTTTGACTGCAGTACGGCTATGGAGCACAAAGTTAAATGCGAATCTTGTATGCTACAAGGGTCATAACTACCCTGTGTGGGATGTACAGGTAGATCATCAAACATTATTAACCCTTTGGTTTTCTTACCGCATTTCTCCTTTCCCTGTATTTGAGGTGATTTCTGGGTTTATTTTTTAACACTAATGTTTCTTTGAACGGTTAAAGACAAACATGTTTTCCAGTTCAATTTGTTACTCTGTTTGGTCTCAATTTGAAGCCTTTTCTGTTTGCTCTAGGTATTTAATCCAAAAAACTATATTTGTTTAAATGCTTGATAATTGCAGTTTAGCCCTCGTGGACATTATTTTGTTAGTTGTTCCCATGATAGAACAGCAAGAGTATGGTCCATGGATCGAATACATCCTCTCAGAATAATGGCAGGCCACTTATCTGATGTTGATGTAAGTAAACTCGCTCTATCTATTTCCCCTTGTTTCTTTTCTTTGCATAAAGTTTCTTGATTTGTCTTTGTTCTTGGTCATTCATCAGCAGTTTGATTGTTTCTTAGATTAAACAGGCTGCCTTGTCGAACTTACCTGCTTAGCTGTTTTGACTTTACTCTTAGTGCGTTCAATGGCATCCGAACTGCAATTACATTGCGACGGGGTCTAGTGACAAGACAGTTCGACTGTGGGATGTGAAAACGGGGGAGTGTGTGAGGATATTGATAGGGCACAGAAGCATGGTATTGTCTCTGGCAATGTCTCCTGAGGGACGGTATATGGCATCAGGGGATGAGGATGGCACAGTTATGATGTGGGACCTTGACACTGGCCGTTGCATCTCCCCTTTGGTGGGTCACACCTCTTGTGTATGGACTCTTGCATTCAGGTGACTAGGCTCAAGAATTCTGGAAATTTAGTTTCACTGGTAATAATATTTCTTAAATATGAATTGAAAAACAAAGAAATCGCTTCTAAACATCACTCTTGCATGTGCTTATTAGTGGTGAAGGCTCGCTTCTTGCTTCCGGGTCAGCCGATAGCACAGTAAAATTATGGGATGTAACAGCCAGCGCTAAGACAGCCGGACGTACGGAAGAAAAGTAAGTTCATAACACAAACCTCCCACCCACCTAGTCAAATATGGCAGCCATTAAGATTTTTTTTTTGTGTGTGTTAGCAAAAATGGAAACTTGAACAGACTTAGATCATTGAAGACTCTTCCAACGAAGTCAACACCCGTTTATTCTCTACAGGTAAGCAAAGTTGGCTTATAATACTCTTTGCAAATCTAAATCCATCAATGAAACGGATTTTCAAATGCTTCTTCAACTTCAATTTTTTTGGCAGTTTTCTCGAAGGAACCTGCTGTTTGCAGCAGGAGCTATATGCAAGAGCTGATTATTTTCGCACCATTGGACTTCCCAAGCTGGGTACGAGTTGAGCTGTACTTTTCGGTATAAATATCATAGGGTGAGGATGATTAAGACCAGGAATGCAGTTTAGGCAGCTTCTTCTTTATCTGATTAACCCTAGTTCCTGCAATGTCCATGTCGTGAAAAAGGTGGAAAGGGAAGACTGGATCATGGGGAATTTACTTTGTTCAGGTCGGTTTCATGAAGACGTTGTTACTGGTGTGATTTAGCCAAGGAAACGAGATGATTGTTTTTTTAGTGTTTTTTGTTACAGGTGTGATTTAGCCAAGGAAACGAGATGATTGTTTTTTTAGTGTCATGGAATGGAAGACACGTAAGTTGATGCAGATGACTTAATACCTTGGTATCGAGCTGAAAACCGTAGACGTTATTGTAGAACACCGCCCCTACATAAAAAGGGTCGTTACAAAAACAACCACTCCACAACAGATGCCTGTTTCAAGGATGAAAAAATGGAAAACATGTAAGATAAAAAATTATTTTAAAAAACAAACTATCTTACTTTTCAAATAAAAATAAGAGGGTAATAATCCTTAACATGAATTGGAGTGAGGTAGTAAGAGAAAATATAACTTCTCTTGGCACCCTGGCTTTGCTAATTCATATGCATTGGTCCTGATGCTATAAGCCACTACCCACTAATACTATCAGAAAAGCTCCTGAAATTCACAAGCACAAATGAGAAAGTAAGAACAATTGCACAAGTTTGCAAACTCCATCAATGTGCATTTATGCCAAAAGCTAGTAAGACTTGGTTACATTAGAGCAACCCCAACAGCTTTCCCAAATTATTGGAAATTGAATTTTTGGGGAAGCAGGGGCATGTTTTTAGCCCAACAATTTCCCCATCTTGTTCTCTATAATGGGGAAAGAAGCAAACATATTAAGTCTCTTCCCTAAATTTAGGGAATGAGACAATTCTCTATAATAGAGAGAGGGTAAAAATGATTTTTGATTGGCTTCATTAATAAATAAATAAATTATTATACAACAATAAATGATGCATTCTCTAAAATAGAGAAGCTGTTGGACTTAGAGCAAATATTTTTTAGAGAAAATGGCTTTTGTTTCCCCAATTTGAAGAAATTTCTGGAGAACCTGTTGGGGTTGCTCTTACCATGAGCATCAATTAAAAGCAGTAGAACTATTCTGAGATACTTAATACTTGGCCTAATACAAAATCTCAATTTTTTCCCTTCCAATTAAAACAACTCCAAACTAAATATTTTCCTTTTTACAAAATAATAATGTTATTTTAAATCAATTTAAAAGGCCCAATCTATTTAGGCCCGAAAGAATAATAAAAAAAAGAAGCTATCTCCATTGAAACACATAAATTGTCAAAAAAAAATTTTGATGATAAAAATATTTTCTCGATAAATACGACAACATCATAAGAGTAAAACTGATTCAACACGACCATAAATTAAAATCGGATTTTTTTAAAATAAAAATCCAATTTAATAAATTTGTATTAATCATAACAACTAAATAGTTAACCACAACGTCAAAAGGGGAAAAAAAGTAAGGTCAAAGGGTGAATTTGTCAAAAAAAAAAGTTGGAGAAGATCCAGCAATGTAAGTTAAATATAGATTATCTTAACTTAATTAGTTTGCAACATTTTAGAAATTACAAGACTAGTCCAAATATACTTTTTCTCCCTTTTCCATATTTTCTATTGTCTGCAATCCTAATTCAAATCTAAATTTCTTAATAATATTATTTCTTAACAAATGTCGAGTGACAATGAAAGAAGCTCTGAAGACGAGTTACGTAGTCGAGATTCCATGGTACGTTCACCATTCATATAAGCGGTTTTTCTATTTTCGTAATTGTATGTGCACGTGCGCCGACTGCGTGCGAAAGAACTATGTACACAATTAACAAATGTGCAAAAAAGCCTTGCACGCCAAACACTTGTGTGCATAAACAAATTGCACACAAATCTTTTGTGTGCAAAGAAGCAGCACACACGGGATCATTGTGTGGATAATATAAATACACACCAAATTGGTGGGTGCAATATCTGGACGACGAGACGATGGAGTGTGGAGTGGATGTACCCGTATAGTTGAGGCAGACCTTCAAGGGTAGTTGGAGGTGGCACAGGGAGAAGATGGAGTGGGGTGTGGACAACGAGAAGGAATCGCCGGTCTGGTCGCAAGTTGTCTCTTCAAAACAGTCAGGAGAGTAGAGGAATGAAGTAATGAGAGGAGAAGGGTTTGGGGGCTTATTTTGTAATATTATGTAAGAAAAAAACTGCAAACTAAAATAAGGGTGCGCTGCATAGCTGGTTTGTAAAAAAATTTGCTATCATAAAAGACTTAATTAAAATTTGCGGCAACTTGCTCAAAAAATATATGAATCGAAAGTTTTGGGCCTTTTTGAAAAATATCTCTCCATTTTAATTTAATCAACAATAACAACCTATCAATTTAAACAAATAACAAATATAAAATCTATATAAATATATAACTATTCATTTCACAAATCACAATTCATAAAATCTATATCTATTCATTTCACAAACCGATCAATAGAAATATTTAAATAAGACTAAATCTATCATTATATAAAAGTGGCAACATTAGGCAATCCAATCCGTTGATTTTACAAAATCTATAAAATTTATTACCGGCCTATCTTAGCCGTTTATATGTACCTTTCTCTTTCATCTTATCCCGCTGGTTTATCAAGTAGGGTTTCTATATCATTATATAAAAGTGGCAACATTAGGCAATCCAATCCGTTGATTTTACAAAATCTATAAAATTTATTACCGTCCTATCTTAGCTGTTTATATGTATCTTTCTCTTTCATCTTATCCCTTTGGTTTATAAAGTAAGGTTTCTATATCATTATATAAAAGTGGCAACATTAGGCAATCCAATCCGTTGATTTTATAAAATCTATAAAATTTATTACCGTCCTATCTTAGCCGTTTATATGTATCTTTCTCTTTCATCTTATCCCTTTGATTATCAAGTAGGGTTTCTATCGATTGATTACCCCGTAACACAATCTATATATATATAATTAAAACCGCTAAAGATTCGAGCCACCACGTTGCGCCACGTCAGCTTTTGCCATATGGCGATCTCACATTAGGCCACGTAGGATTTTGACACATGTCGAAATTTCCTTGGTCCATTTATTTTACACATCATATATTTTTTAACAAATTATATTACATGTCATCTTAAGCCACATGCCAATTTAACTTAATAATTTACATGTCATTCAAGAATTTAGCCATCATTTAATTACACTTTCTTCAAACTAAATCATTTGATGTCAAACAATTGAAGTCAAATTTCACAACGATCGAAATCTGCGATGACCAATGTTGAATCTAAAGACGGAAAAGTCACACCACGCTTTCCCCTCCTCATTCGACACCCAATTCTTTGGCAACCATTGCATCTTCTTATGTGGGTACCGTCCCGTTGCGTGGTGATGCTGGTTGTTGTCATGGCCACGGGTAGCAAACACTATCGTCGGAGATTCCTCCTAGACCCAATTTTCCTCTTTCTCATTGGTCTCCTATCCTTACAAACTCCGCCACGCATCTCCGTGTTGCGGCAGTCCGCAAAATTGTCGGAATTTTGGTACGTTCGGCGACCGCACTCTTTTTCTGTACTGAGTATATCAAAATATCGCGAATATAAGCAAAATAATGAATAGTTTATTTTCTTCCTTTCTTATTCAATATTGTAAATCTATATATATATAATTAAAACCGCTAAGGAATCGAGCCACCACGTTGCGCCACGTCAGATTTTGCCATATGGCGATCTCACATTAGGCCACGTAGGATTTCGACACATCTATATATATAATTAAAACCGCTAAGGATTCAAGCCACCACGTTGCGCCACGTTAGATTTTGCCATATGGCGATCTCACATTAGGCCACGTAGGATTTTGACACATGTCGAAATTTCCTTGCTCCATTTATTTTACACATCATATATTTTTTAACAATTATAATACATGTCATCTTAAGCCGCATGCCAATTTAACTTAATAATTTACATGTCATTCAAGAACTTAGCCATCATTTAATTACACTTTCTTCAAACTAAATCATTTGATGTCAAACAATTGAAGTCAAATTTCACAATGATCGAAATCTGCGATGGCCAATGTTGAATCTAAAGACGGAAAAGTCACACCACGCTTTCCCCTCCTCATTCGACACCCAACTCTTTGGCAGCCATTGCATCTTCTTATGTGGGTACCGTCCCGTTGCGTGGTGATGGTGGTTGTTGTCATGGCCACGGGCAGCAAACACTGTCGTCGGAGATTCCTCCCAGACACCGGTTTTCTTCTTCCTCATTGGTCTCCTATCCTTACAAACTCCGCCACGCATCTCCGTGTTGCGGCAGTCCGCAAAATTGTCGAAATTTTGGTACGTCCGGGGGCCACACTCTTTTTCTGTACTGAGTATATCAAAATATCGCGAATATAAGCAAAGTAATGAATAGTTTATTTTCTTCCTTTCTTATTCAATATTGTAAATATATATATATAATTAAAACCGCTAAGGATTCGAGCCACCACGTTGCGTCACGTCAGATTTTTCCATATGGCGATCTCACATTAGGCCACGTAGGATTTCGACACACACACACACACATATATATATATATAATTAAAACCGCTAAGGATTCGAGCCACCACGTTGCGCCACGTCAGATTTTGCCATATGGCGATCTCATATTAGGCCACGTAGGATTACGACACATGTCGAAAATTCATTGCTCCATTTATTTTACACAACATATATTTTTTAACAAATTATATTACATGTCATCTTAAGCCACATGCCAATTTAACTTAATAATTTACATGTCATTCAAGAATTTAGCCATCATTTAATTACACTTTCTTCAAACTAAATCATTTGATGTCAAACAATTGAAGTCAAATTCCACAACGATCGAAATTTGCGATGGCCAATGTTGAATCTAAAGATGGAAAAGTCACACCACGCTTTTCCCTCCTCATTCGACACCCAACTCTTTGGCAGCCATTGCATCTTCTTATGTGGGTACCGTCCTGTTGCTTGGTGATGGTGGTTGTTGTCATGGCCACGGGCAACAAACACTGTCATCGGAGATTCCTCCCAGACCCCGGTTTTCCTCTTTCTCATTGGTCTCCTGTCCTTACAAAGTCCGCCACGCATCTTCGTGTTGCGGCAGTCCGCAAAATTGTCGAAATTTTGGTACGTCCGGCGGCCACACTCTTTTCTGTACTGAGTATATCAAAATATCGCGAATATAAGCAAAGTAATGAATAGTTTATTTTCTTCCTTTCTTATTCAATATTGTAAATATATATATATAATTAAAACCGCTAAGGATTCGAGCCACCACGTTGCACCACGTCAGATTTTGCCATACGGCGATCACACATTAGGCCACGTAGGATTTCGACACATCTATATATATAATTAAAACCGCTAAGGATTCGAGCCACCATGTTGCGCCACGTCAGATTTTGCCATATGGCGATCTCTCATTAGGCCACGTAGGATTTCGACATATGTCGAAATTTCCTTGCTCCATTTATTTTACACATCATATATTTTTTAACAATTATAATACATGTCATCTTAAGCCACATGCCAATTTAACTTAATAATTTACATGCCATTCAAGAACTTAGCCATCATTTAATTACACTTTCTTCAAACTAAATCATTTGATGTCAAACAATTGAAGTCAAATTTCACAACGATCGAAATCTGCGATGTCCAATGTTGAATCTAAAGACAGAAAAGTCACACCACGCTTTCCCCTCCTCATTCGACACCCAACTCTTTGGCAGCCATTGCATCTTCTTATGTGGGTACCGTCCCGTTGCGTGGTGATGGTGGTTGTTGTCATGGCCACGGGCAGCAAACACTGTCGTCGGAGATTCCTTCCAGACCCCGGTTTTCCTCTTTCTCATTGGTCTCCTATCCTTACAAACTCCGCCACGCATCTCCGTGTTGCGGAGTCCGCAAAATTGTCGAAATTTTGGTACGTCCGGCGGCCGCACTCTTTTTCTGTACTGAGTATATCAAAATATCGCGAATATAAGCAAAATAATGAATAGTTTATTTTCTTCCTTTCTTAATCAATATTGTAAATCTATATATATATAATTAAAACCGCTAGATTCGAGCCACCACGTTGCGCCACGTCAGATTTTTCCATATGGCGATCTCACATTAGGCCACGTAGGATTTCGACACACACATATATATATAATTAAAACCGCTAAGGATTCGAGCCACCATGTTGCGCCACGTCAGATTTTGCCATATGGCGATCTCACATTAGGCCAAGTAGGATTTTGACACATGTCGAAAATTCATTGCTCCATTTATTTTACACATCATATATTTTTTAACAAATTATATTACATGTCATCTTAAGCCGCATGCCAATTTAACTTAATAATTTTCATGTCATTCAAGAACTTAGCCATCATTTAATTACACTTTCTTCAAACTAAATCATTTGATGTCAAACAATTGAAGTCAAATTTCACAACGATCGAAATCTGCGATGGCCAATGTTGAATCTAAAGACGGAAAAGTCACACCACGCTTTCCCCTCCTCATTCGACACCCAACTCTTTGGCAGCCATTGCATGTTCTTATGTGGGTACCGTCCCGTTGCGTGGTGATGGTGGTTGTTGTCATGGCCACGGGCAGCAAACACTGTCGTCGGAGATTCCTCCCAGACACCGGTTTTCCTCTTTCTTATTGGTCTCCTATCCTTACAAACTCCGCCATGCATCTCCGTGTTGCGGCAGTCCGCAAAATTGTCGAAATTTTTGTACGTCCGGCGGCCACACTCTTTTTCTGTACTAAGTATATCAAAATATCGCGAATATAAGCAAAATAATGAATAGTTTATTTTCTTCCTTTCTTATTCAATATTGTAAATCTATATATATAATTAAAACCGCTAAGGATTCGAGCCACCACGTTGCGCCACGTCAGATTTTGCCATATGGCGATCTCACATTAGGCCACGTAGGATTTCGACACACACACACACACAAATATATATATATAGGATTAAGATCAGTTGAGGAGGCTCCTTAGCGTAGATAATTAGGAGGATTATCTACCGTCAGATCTGCTTTTATAAAGGGATGAGATTAATTGGCAATTAGCAATTTAAAGAAAATGGAATAAATTGAATTAATATTGTTGCGTTATCTAAGGGATCGGATAGTTTTATTTAGGGAAAGAAAAATATTGAGATCAAGTTGTTCTTTTAGTTGTAGTTCGATTTCTTCATATCTCAGCAATGGCAGACGGTAATACTATTCATTCGAAAATGAGCCAGACAACGAGCGGACCCATTGATATGTCGATTGAAGGATTAGTGGGTGTAGTGGCTATTGAAGGATCGACGTCGATTTTGGCAGTTGAAGGAGTATCAAACGAGTTTGGTGTATCAAATTCTACAGATCTGGATTGCTTAGTTGATGGAGAAGGTTAGGGTTATTCTTCCGTTTTTTTTTTCGGTGCATTGCACAAAACCGATTTTATAAGCATATTCAGTTTACTGGTCCTTGAACATCTTATTTAGCGTTTTTGGAATGCTATAATCATTTGATAACCAGTGTGTGTTCTTCAATGGCGTTGTTTTTTTCTGCGTAATATGTCTCTCGTTTTTTTATTTGCGCATATATGCGTGACAATTATATTGTTCATTTTATGTTATATAGTTGTTCTTTCCGTATCATATAGTTGTTCATTTATACAATTTCATAATATTTGTTCATGATTTATTAATTAGTTGTTCATGATTTATTGAATACATGTTCATTATAGTGGTTCTCTATGTTAACGTTATTTAAAAAAATATCGATTGAAGGAGCCACGACTGAAGTGGCGGTTGAAGGAGCAACAAACGAGTTTGGTGTATCAATTTCTACAGATCCGGATTCCTTAGTTGATGGAGAAGGTTAGGGTTTTTCTATAATTTCACCGATATCTTATGGATTTGTTAAAATTATGATTCAGTTTTTTTCGGTGCACACAACTAGTCGACGTACTACTAAAAGTTATTGTTATTGTTCATTATGTTGTATATTGTTGTTCTTTTGATGTCATGTTGTTATTCATTTTGTGTTATATATTGTTGTTGTGAATTTACATTTTACTTCAAATTTTGTTCATTCTGTTATATTTTGTTGTTCATTAAGTAATATGTTTACAGAATCTCTAGTTATTGTTTTAAGCTTGTTCAATATTTAGTATATAATTGTTCATTTCGTAATCATACTTGTTCATATAGGTGAAAATACTGAGATTGATGGAATGAAGTCATACATGGATTTGTCGTCAAATAAGTCCAAATTTTGGGTACCGATAGTAGATGAAGATTGTAAGCCATATATTGGAATGCAATTCACATCATTGGAAGACGGTATCTCCTTCTATGATAAGTATGCTAGGGCGAGTGGATTTGAATGGCGCCATAGCACACTTCATACAGATAATGGGTGTGTTATTAGAAAATGGTTGATTTGCAATAGAGAAGGGAAGAAGAATAGTAAGAATAGCACTGGCAAGAGAAAAAGGCAATCAAACAGGTGTTATTGTAAAGCTAGAATTGCTCTCAAATATTGTGGTGGTGGGAAATATAATGTGACATCATTCATTGAAGAGCATACACACCCTTTCCTATCTTCAAATGCAAGAGTGTTTGCTAAATCGAATAGGACAATTCATGTTGGGCATCAAACCTTGATGGCAAAGTGTAGAAGAGTGAAGATGGGAGCCACGAAAACCTACAGATTATTCAAGGAGCTTTGTGGAGGGTATGCTAATGTAGGTGCAATAGATACAGATTTCAAGAATTCAAGAAGGGATTTGATGGCGTATATTAAAGGGGCAGATGCTCAAATGGTAATAGATCGTTTATTTCAAAAGAAGGATGTTTGTAGTGCATTCTATTTTGATTATGAGGTGGATGAGTTTGATCAGCTTACAAAAATCATTTGGGTTGACCCTATTGGAAGGATGAATTATAGCATATATGGAGATGTTGTGTCTTTTGATGCTACATATAGTTCGAACAAGTATTAAATTTACCTCGTTTGTTAATTAATATAATTCTATGACATTATTGATATTGTTCATTATCATATTTCATGTTGTTCATTACCATGAATTATATAGTGCTTTAATGTTATATATCTGTGGTAATTCCAATTAATAATTGTATTGTTCATTAAAAATAACATTATTGTTCATTAATATATATAGTGTTGTTCAATAATACTAATATCATTGTTCATTTAAATTAATGATGTTTTCATTGTATTTATTGGCAGATACAATATGGTTTTTGCACCATTCACAGGGTTAGACAACCACAATAGGTGTGTTACGTTTGGTGCAGGATTGTTGTTGAAGGAAGATGTAGCGTCATATGCTTGGTTGTTTGAGAAATTCAAGACAGTTATGGGGAAGGAACCTGCCGTATTCATTACTGATCAAGACCCTGCTATGAAGATTGCATTCAATCAGGTATTTGAAACTGCTCGACAACGTCTTTGTATGTGGCATATAATGGAGAAGGTCCCTGGAAAAGTTGGTGCTAAATACTTAGTCGATCATCCTGATTTTTTGAAAGCGATAAATGCACTTGTATGGAGGTATGATTTGGAAGTGGATGAATTAGAATTAAAGTGGGCTGAATTAATTGATGAATTCAATCCTAACAATAGAGCATGGTTTGATCTTATGTTTGAACTACGAGATATGTGGCTCCCACCATACTTTAGGGATGTGATGCTTGGTGGTTTGGTTAGGACAACGTCGATATCAGAGTCGACAAATGGTTTCTTTGACTGTTTCACGGATCCCCACCCGAGTCTCGTGGAAGTGATGATGCATTTTGAATGTTCTATGGAACAACAACGACATGAACATGACAAGCTTAATAGTGTGTCTGAAACAATGCTTCCTGATTTGAAGACAGAGTTAGAGATTGAGAAACATTGTGCTGAGGTATACACTGTCAAACAATTTTATAAGATTCAACAGGAGATTACTGCAGCTTGTTTCTCATGTCGTGTGATTAATATAAATGAGGATGACAGTGGGGTTCATGTGTTCACTATAAAGGATGTGAATGATAGGATTGTCAAAGTTGAACATAGGATATCAGATAATCATTGTGTGTGCACTTGTAAGTTGTTCATGCGCATTGGCATTCCATGTAGTCACATCTTCTTGGTTTACAAGGATATCAGATTATCTACTTTACCATGTACCATGGTGTTATCGAGGTGGACAAAATTTCCTCAACTAGCTGATCCGTCTCCTGCCGATGCTGAGTTGTTTAGAGCTTCATTGGAGTTGGAAGAGAGTAAACTAGTCATGAACAACCTTTGGGGTGATTTTTACTCTTGTATTGGTATGGTTTCTGATAATTGTGAGCTATTGTCAGATTTTGCTCGCATAATACGAGATCAGAAAGTAAGGTTGGAGGTTGCTTCATCAACAAAGCGCACGACTAGCAACAAGAAGGTTGGAATGGTAGAATCATTTATTGGTGCTAAAATACCTTCAAACATTTCTGTGTTGCCACCAGAACAAGCAAAAAATAAGGGCAGCGGACGTTGGCAATCAGGAAAAGAAAAGAAGATTCAAAAAACAATAAAGGGGCGAACTTGTAGCATTTGCAACAAGCGCGATGGACATAATAGCCGAACATGTCCAAATAGGTAGTTAAATTTTATGTTATTATTTATTGTTTTGTATTTGGGTTTAGGGTTTGATACCTACTAGACATTGGAAGTATTTATTTGCAAAACGGATTAAGGTGTTTATTGTTAGACAAAGTGATAGTATGGTTTTATTTGTTAATTTAAATGCTTTATAAATCATGCACTTCAGGTAGTATTTTTGCAGTAATAAGTACAAGTTTGATTCTGGAATGAACTACTGTATTGATGGTAATTTACTTATCATGTTTAACATATAAATTTATGAGACACACGTGTAATTACAAACAACAGAATTATGCATTTGCAGTATGCATGTATTTAATATTGACATGCTAAGAACAACTATGTTATACACATTGAACAAATATATGATCATACATGAACAATAAAACTAAAAATTGTTAATAATTTAATACCGCATATCTGCAATATATTTGTGTTGTTCGTAATAAACTTCATAATTGTTCACAACACATCTTTGTCCAATTTGTAAAATAAAACAACAAATATCAAACGTGGATGAATCCAAAATGTAATAAATTCATGATAAACAAAAAACAATTATCCTCATAAGCAAAACACATTTGTCATGATATGCAAAACATATTTGTCATGAACACTTGTTCATGATAGTATCTAAACGAAAGAGCAAATTAGAAAAGTCTACAATCCTCTTTGTCTCTTAACAGTCTTCTTGTGATGCTCGCACACCATCTGAATTACTCTCTCTCTCTGATTTCATTCCCTTCAAAGTTGATTATTGCACACAAATATCTTTGTCGCAACGCCTCGATGGTCTTTTTTGCACCCTTTTTCTTGAATCCACATTTAAATCCTCTCACACCATCTCCCATGTACAATTCCAAGTGCCTCATAGTGTATATACCACAATCAATAAAGTTCCGCTTCACCATGCAGTCAATATTCAGTTTTGTAGGAACAACATCAGCAATACACTTGGCTTTGTAGCTTAGCCCATGACTTCTCAAGAATTGAATAACCATCTTTGTCTGCACAATACCACATGAACATCAATAAACATGTATTACTAACATTACCAACAATTACATTGAACAACTAGTTGCATAACATTACCAATAATGTAGTTATTGCACCATATTTTTCATCAAAGGAAATCGAATCATCCAAGTTATCCAAGACTTCAATCTTTTGTCGTCTGAAGTTATAAATTATCACGTAAAAGTGACTATAAGCTATTATTGGGAACAAAATCTGCATGAAACAAAATAGATTTTAGCCTAAATCAAATTGGAATTTTTTTTATTTAATGTTATAAACTTTTTACTAAAATTTTAATAAATCAAACCATGTCAACTTCTGGGAGCCTTATATGAGATGTAATATGCAGGACTTTGTTCAACTCCGCCGCGAATTCTGAATAGTTATCCGCTTCATTCTTGAAATGAGGTTTTACAACCGTGTTGAGCTGTATATACATAAGGACAATAATATTTGTTTTAAACAAACAACAGACCAATTATGATAGTCATTAAAACAAAGAGTAATATTATGTACTCACAGTAGTGTAGCATGTGGAAAAGAAACGGGATGGAGATATCAGACTTCTCAAACGCTCCTTGCAGTTTTGAATAATTGCCCAAGTATCCACAATGTTTACCTCCACTTTTTGTCCAACTAGTAAGGACTGGAAATCACCTAACAATAACCTAATCTGGCCATACTTGAACAATATCGTTCTGGCAAATGAACAATAATCTTTTACACAATGAACAATTTAAATTGAACAATAATATGATAGCAAATGAACAATAGTAAGTAATGCAAAGAACAAGTAATCAGATTAATATTCAAGACAACTTCGCCCAACAGTATGGGATCAGAACACGTTTTATTATGAAGTTAAAATCGTGGAATGAACAACCATGTGTTACCATATGAACAATTTGATATAATTCGATGAACAATCATTCCAATTTCTTCTATGAATTTATATTACACTGTATGATAATGAAAATCACGTGTAAAAACAACATATGTAGTAGCAGAATCAATGGAATCTTAATAAATAAAACTTACGTAGTAGGCAGATCTTTTGTTTTGACAAACTCATGAAGTTTGTAATCATTCAGCGTTTCTATTGAACCTGGATCAACTGCTCTAGCAAAAAAAGGACTAATTACGCTGGATGATGGATTCTTTAACCTTTGGGGATGGTTTCTCCCACCATGCTTAACTCCATCATTAGGTGGCACGTCAGTCAGTGGGGTTTTACCTCTAGCAACATTCTATCATATGACATTACACGACTTTGTTAATCTCAAATTAATTTATAGAATTGGAAAAATAATAACAATTACTATAAGATTAAAAAATTAATGAATATCCTTCATACAGGAGTTACTTCTGCATCCTCATTGTCATTCTGAACCTCCTGCAAACATGTTCAAATGTTATAAGATATCTAACAATGTAGAAAATAGATTATATATGAGCCGGTGAAAAAAAAATAACCTTTGCTATATTTAGTACATCATTGTCAGTTGTAATATGGGTTTGTTGAACAACAACTGGATTGGAATCTGTAGGGACACCTTCATAATCTACGCCAAGATTGGAATTAGGCAATATGTGAGCGCGTTCAGCATGCCTATTTTGAACAACTGCAACATCTTCTTTTGGAGGGGAAATCTATCAATATTAGAAAAACAAAGTAATTACAAACGAGACTATAAGGCTCAAACTGTTTCCTTCTACATCTTCCTTATTCTTTTTGGACGCCATGTTTCAACTATATAAACAAATCCAAACAAATGAGAGAAAATAGTTTATACAAGTACAGTCCAAAGAACAACAACACATTATACAATGAACAAGTATTTACTGACAAAAGAACAATTAACATAATGCCAAAAGAACAATTAATACAAAGAACAACAATACAATATACAATGAACAATTATTAAATGCCAATAGAACAATAAATTAGTTAGATTCATATTCAGACATATGACCAACAAGTTATTAATCACTGAATAATTATGTAAATTTAAAACAACAAGCAAAAGAGGAATAACAATAACACCATTAGCAACTATTCAACCACACTGCTATGTGGTTGAAATGCAGAACCCTAAAAGTTTCAACAGATTATAGTCCAAAGAACAACAACACATTATACAATGAACAATCATTCAATTTCAACAGAACGATATATTTATATTTTCATAACTGTAAATTATGATATGATACCTCTTTTCCAGTGTTAACACAACCTGGTTGCATGTCAAATTCTTCTATATGTAGGTCAAAACTTGGCCAATTCTTAGCATCTTCCACCATAGCCTTCTTCTTACTATATGCCACCTCAATCTCATCCATCCATTTGTGCAGTTCTGGATCTTGCCAAAAAGGATGTTGGGATTGTGACCATCTAGGTTCAAGCTGGCTAGGATCAAATTGATCATCTTGGTTTGTTCCAATATTGCCCGCACCTATGAGATGAATGGCAGTTTGATGTTTAACCCTAGCTTCCGTGTCAAGCTTCAATTCATCGGGCATATTCTGTGTGAGCTCAGCCAAATCACCAATGATAGAAGCTAGTTGGTTAATGTGGTTGTTTATACTTTCAATCCATTCCTGCATCAAATCAATCATTTTAGTAAGGATAATATATGAGTGCAACATCTGTTTATAATACGTTGTAACATTATGGTACACACCTTTTTTGTGGAAGTTTGCTCTTCTTGTTCTTCATAGCGCATGGATTTCGTATTTTCTTTAGCATTGACACTTAGTTTGTGTCTTTCTTGAACACTTCCTAGACCAAAAGAACCCTGCGCCATCTCTGCAGACTCCCTCTCTTTTAGGGATTTAGTATCCCACCTCTTAAAACTAGGGAATGTGGTCTCATTCTTGTTACCAAAGAGGAAAGTACGATCAACATAGAACAACTGACACGAAAGAGAGCATATTAATACTAAATGACAATGATTTTATTCAATGAACAACTATATCTTATTGATTGAACAAATACGTAATATAAAAAGAACGATATACTATAAATGATGCTATTCAGACCAAGAACAACACGACATAAATGATAATAATCAAAGAACAACTTAATGAATATGAATGAACAATGTATAATATGTAATGAATAAATACAGATCATTTGATAATGATAAGGAGACACCATTTATACAACATGAATGCATAACAAGTTCATAAATAAACTGATATAATGTAAATAAATGAACAACTAATTGTAACCACCAATTGTATTTTAGAATTAGAACGTTTAAGAATCATACCGTTAAGAGTGTCATTGAACCCTTGAAATAAGATTTTGCACCCGAATCCCAAGAACTTTTTGCTTCCACTAAACATCTTCTTAGAAAGCCACACCAATTCATTTTAGATATTTGGTCGACATCCTTCAATGCACGAAGACAAGATACATTCACCTTTCCATTAGATTGTGATTCACACAACAATGTAGTGAATAGAACGATGAAGCATCTGATGAAAAACGGACCAGCATCAACTTCCTCCTCCTTCATCTTACTAACCAGCTCACGCGTCCCTACATCTGTATAATGATGATTAAATCTAGAACCCCATTCCTCCACGACATCAAAGTTCTCAAACCTACCATAACTCTTGATTTCTTCCCCTCCAATTGGAATGCCAAGTGCAAGGTGAATATCTTCATCAGTAATCTCAATTCTGACCCCATCTTCCATCCTCAAAGAGCACTTAACAGTTTCAAAATGTTCCACAAGCCAATGCCCCATATACAATGGGATTTCATGTATCGTGAAATCAAGAAGATGCCTGAACCCAATTCGTCTTATTGCATTCCTTTTATCATCACTTAAAGTTGCCATGCATTTTGAGAAGGCTGTAGGAATAGTTCGTGTCGGTAAAAATGAGAATTTTGGTGATTGAATCACTGATGCATCAGGAAGCTTATCCACCTTCAACTTCTTTGATTTTCCTTCTTTGACTTTAGACGTCTTGGTTGTCGGGTTCTTATTTTTCCCCTTTGATTTCATTGTCTCATCACCACCACAGACTCTATGATCTTTGCCATTATCACTCCTGTATTATTAGATTATACATGATCTTAAACCAAAGAGTAATGCAATCCATACGTGGAGTAATGTGTTTAAATAATTCATTACCTGACATCTTGATTAGTAGAATCTAATACATCAGTGGTTGATTGTTGACCAACGGTTGCATTACGAGTTAGATGCTCTTCTGATGCAACATTGTCTTTGCTTGTAGACATACTGTATGCATAAAAAAAGATGTTATACTAAGACCTACACAGGTACTTACCAGTGTAATGCCTATCATTATTTATACAAAGAACATATGTGTATTACCAGAAGAACTTTAATATTAAACTAAAAGAGCCACTATTGTTGAACAGTTCACTTGAAAAGAACTATATGTAATACATAACGAACTATTATGTTATAACCAAAGAACAACTACTGTTACTGTTTTATACAAAGAGTAACCATTATAACTGCACAACACATTACTTTAAAATATAACTAAAAGGTTCAATTAATAGAAATTATACTACAACTAACACTACCTGAAATGTTAACTTCATAAAACTAATGAACTAACATTAGTGCACCACATAAATTTATTACCAAGAGAACTAAAATATCATATTCAAAGAACAAATAGTAATACCATCCTGAACAACAATACAAGAACTAGTAATTTACCTATTGTTTTGTGTTGCAAGGTTAGCTGTTTCATGTCTCTCCTCTAAAGCATCTTCAATTCCTTTGTTGGGGGATGATATCTTTCTTTTCTTCACATTCACCTTAGACTTTCTCTTTGTTGTATTATTTTTCTGGTTCCCCTTGGACTTCTTATTTTGTGTAAGCAAACCATCATCTTCATCAGTGTCACAAGAACCAAGAGTGATCTCCAAATCATCATCACTACTTTCACTATCACTAGAATCAATTTGAGAACGAAGAAGACTCTTGAGGATGGGCTTTTGAGGAGGAATAGTCTGTCTTGGAAATACCCAAGGTTGTAACCCTGGTTTAAGATTTAGCGGTGGGAGTCCACACTTTTCTCTTATGCTCAAACTGTTTCCTTCTACATCTTCCTTGTTCTTCTTTTTTGACGCCATGTTTCAACTATATAAACCAATCCAAACAAATGAGAGAAAATAGTTTATACAAGTACAATCCAAAGAACAACAACACATTATACAATGAACAATTATTCAATGCCAAAAGAACATTTAACATAATCCAAAATAATACTTAATACAAAGAACAACATCACATTATACAATGAACAATTATTCAATGCCAATAGAACAATAAATTAGTTACCTTCATATTCATACATATGACCAACAAGTTTTTAAACACTGAATGATTATGTAAATTTAAAACAACAATCAAAAGATGAATAACAATAACACCATTAGCAACTATTCAACCACACTGCTATGTGGTTGAAATGCAGAACCCTTAAAGTTTCAACACATTATAGTCCAAAGAACAACAACACATTATTTAATGAACAATCATTCAATTTCAACAGAACGATATATTTTCGTATGTCTACGTATGAACAAAAACTCATTAAATATTGAACAATTATGTAAATTCAAAAGAACAAAACTATGGAAAACACTGAACACTTAGTTGAACCACAATGCTTTCGTGAATAATCGTGCATTCACAATTTTTACCAATTTCCTCAATCTTACAACTTTAGAAAACGTTAAAAGAACAAGTTCACAAATCTGTAAAATCTTATTATTCGTATCTGCTTATTCGAACACTGAATAATCGTTCACCAATTTCAGCATTAAAAACGATAATGACCTAAAATCTGCTTATTCGTATCTAGGGCACAGAACAACTTTGTTTCATCACATCTAGGGCACCGAAATTTATCAATCTAGTGTTTCAACAACCAATAGCAAAAGAACAAGTAGTTACCTTTGAGAAATCGAATACCAGCAACTCGAGTAAACGGGTAATTTGGAGGAAGAATCGACGAGGGTTTAAACCACAAATTCAGCAAATACCCAGACGGAATATGAAAGGACGTTTTCGCCAAACTCGTGGGTTACAACCAGCTACTTCAACAAATACACAGATGGAATAAGAAAAGACGGACGAAAAGAGGGAGATGGCGGACGAAATCGCCAGAGATGGCGGACGAAATAACGGGTACTGATTCTCGCTTTTTGAGAGATGGCGGACGAGGGCAAAGAACAAATACAATTTTTTCTTATTCTATCAAAAATCGGGTAATGCAAGATAATAGAATATTGGAAGAGATATCAAATCCCGTAATTTACATAGTTACCTAAATTATTAATATTCTGATTTTTTTTATAACCCAATGAACAACTAGTTAATCAATCGTAATATTTAAAGAGCCAGATCTTACGGTAGATAATCCTCCTAATTATCTACGCTAAGGAGCCTCCTCACCTGATCTTAATCCTATATATATATATATATAATTAAAACCGCTAAGGATTTGAGCCACCACGTTGCGCCACGTCAGATTTTGCCATATGGCGATCTCACATTAGGCCACGTAGGATTTCGACACATGTCGAAAATTCATTGCTCCATTTATTTTACACAACATATATTTTTTAACAAATTATATTACATGTCATCTTAAGCCACATGCCAATTTAACTTAATAATTTACATGTCATTCAAGAATTTAGCCATCATTTAATTACACTTTCTTCAAACTAAATCATTTGATGTCAAACAATTGAAGTCAAATTCCACAACGATCGAAATTTGCGATGGCCAATGTGAATCTAAAGACGGAAAAGTCACACCACGCTTTTCCCTCCTCATTCGACACCCAACTCTTTGGCAGCCATTGCATCTTCTTATGTGGGTACCGTCCTGTTGCTTGGTGATGGTGGTTGTTGTCATGGCCACGGGCAGCAAACACTGTCATCGGAGATTCCTCCCAGACCCCGATTTTCCTCTTTCTCATTGGTCTCCTATCCTTACAAAGTCCGCCACGCATCTCCGTGTTGCGGCAGTCTGCAAAATTGTCGAAATTTTGGTACGTCCGGCGGCCGCACTCTTTTTCTGTACTGAGTATATCAAAATATCGCGAATATAAGCAAAATAATGAATAGTTTATTTTCTTCCTTTCTTATTCAATATTGTAAATCTATATATATAATTAAAACCGCTAAGGATTCGAGCCACCACGTTGCGCCACGTCAGATTTTGCCATATGGCGATCTCACATTAGGCCACGTAGGATTTCGACACATCTATATATATAATTAAAACCGCTAAGGATACGAGCCACCACGTTGCGCCACGTCAGATTTTGCCATATGGCGATCTCACATTAGGCCACGTAGGATTTCGACACATGTCGAAATTTCCTTGCTCCATTTATTTTACACATCATATAATTTTTAACAATTATAATACATGTCATCTTAAGCCGCATGCCAATTTAACTTAATAATTTACATGTCATTCAAGAATTTAGCCATCATTTAATTACACTTTCTTCAAACTAAATCATTTGATGTCAAACAATTGAAGTCAAATTTCACAACGATCGAAATCTGCGATGGCCAATGTTGAATCTAAAGATGGAAAAGTCACATCACGCTTTCCGCTCCTCATTAGACACCCAACTCTTTGGCAGCCATTGCATCTTCTTATGTGGGTACCGTCCCGTTGCGTGGTGATGGTGGTTGTTGTCATGGCCACGGGTAGCAAACACTGTCGTCGGAGATTCCTCCCAGACCCCGGTTTTCCTCTTTCTCATTGGTCTCCTATCCTTACAAACTCCGCCACGCATCTCCGTGTTGCGGCAGTCCGCAAAATTGTCGAAATTTTGGTACGTCCGGCGGCCGCACTCTTTTTCTGTAATGAGTATATCAAAATATCGCGAATATAAGCAAAATAATGAATAGTTTATTTTCTTCCTTTCTTATTCAATATTGTAAATCTATATATATAATTAAAACCGCTAAGGATTCGAGCCACCACGTTGCGCCACATCAGATTTTGCCATATGGCGATCTCACATTAGGCCACGTAGGATTTCGACACACATATATATATATATAATTAAAACCGCTTAGGATTCGAGCCACCACGTTGCGCCACGTCAGATTTTGCCATATGGCGATCTCACATTAGGCCAAGTAGGATTTTGACACATGTTGAAAATTCATTGCTCCATTTATTTTACACATCATATATTTTTTAACAAATTATATTACATGTCATCTTAAGCCGCATGCCAATTTAACTTAATAATTTTCATGTCATTCAAGAACTTAGCCATCATTTAATTACACTTTCTTCAAACTAAATCATTTGATGTCAAACAAATGAAGTCAAATTTCACAACGATCGAAATCTGCGATGGCCAATGTTGAATCTAAAGACGGAAAAGTCACACCACGCTTTCCCCTCCTCATTCGACACCCAACTCTTTGCCAGCCATTGCATGTTCTTATGTGGGTACCGTCCCGTTGCGTGGTGATGGTGGTTGTTGTCATGGCCACGGGCAGCAAACACTGTCGTCGGAGATTCCACCCAGACACCGGTTTTCCTCTTTCTTATTGGTCTCCTATCCTTACAAACTCCGCCACGCATCTCCGTGTTGCGGCAGTCCGCAAAATTGTCGAAATTTTGGTACGTCTGACGGCCGCACTCTTTTTCTGTACTGAGTATATCAAAATATTGCGAATATAAGCAAAATAATGAATAGTTTATTTTCTTCCTTTCTTATTCAATATTGTAAATCTACATATATAATTAAAACCGCTAAGGATTCGAGCCACCACGTTGCGCCACGTCAGATTTTACCATATGGCGATCTCACATTAGGACACGTTGGATTTCGACACATCTATATATATAATTAAAACCGCTAAGGATTCGAGCCACCACGTTGCGCCACGTCAGATTTTTCCATAAGGCGATCTCACATTAGGCCACGTAGGATTTCGACGCATGTCGAAATTTCCTTGCTCCATTTATTTTACACATCATATAATTTTTAACAATCATAATACATGTCATCTTAAGCCGCATGCCAATTTAACTTAATAATTTACATGTCATTCAAGAATTTAGCCATCATTTAATGACACTTTATTCAAACTAAATCATTTGATGTCAAACAATTGAAGTCAAATTCCACAACGATCGAAATCTGCGATGGCCAATGTTGAATCTAAAGACGGAAAAGTCACACCACACTTTTCCCTCCTCATTCGACACCCAATTTTTCGGCAGCCATTGCATCTTCTTATGTGGGTACCGTCCCGTTGCTTGGTGATGGTGGTAGTTGTCATGGCCACGGGCAACAAACACTGTCATCGGAGATTCCTCCCAGACCCCGGTTTTCCTCTTTCTCATTGGTCTCCTATCCTTACAAAGTCCGCCATGCATCTCCGTGTTGCGTAAGTCCGCAAAATTGTCAGAATTTTGGTACGTCTGACGGCCGCACTCTTTTTCTGTACTGAGTATATCAAAATATTGCGAATATAAGCAAAATAATGAATAGTTTATTCTCTTCCTTTCTTATTCAATATTGTAAATCTATATATATAATTAAAACCGCTAAGGGTTCGATCCACTACGTTGCACCACGTCAGATTTTGCCATATGGCGATCTCACATTAGGCCACGTAGGATTTCGACACATCTATATATATAATTAAAACCGCTAAGGATTCGAGCCACCACGTTGCACCACATCAGATTTTGCCATATGGCTATCTCACATTAGGCGACGTAGGATTTCGACACATGTCGAAATTTCCTTGCTCCATTTATTTTACACATCATATATTTTTTTAACAATTATAATACATGTCAGCTTAAGCCGCATGCCAATTTAACTTAATAATTTACATGTCATTCAAGAGTTTAGCCATCATTTAATTACACTTTCTTCAAACTAAATCATTTGATGTCAAACAATTGAAGTCAAATTTCACAACAATCGAAATCTGCGATGGCCAATGTTGAATCTAAAGACGGAAAAGTCACACCACGCTTTCCCCTCCTCATTCGACACCCAACTCTTTGGCAGCCATTGCATCTTCTTATGTGGGTACCGTCCCGTTGCGTGGTGATGGTGGTTGTTGTCATGGCCACGGGCAGCAAACACTGTCGTCGGAGATTCCTCCCAGACCCCGGTTTTCCTCTTTCTCATTGGTCTCCTATCCTTACAAACTCCGCCACGCATCTCCGTGTTGCGGCAATCCGCAAAATTGTCGAAATTTTGGTACGTCCGGCGGCCGCACTCTTTTTCTGTACCGAGTATATCAAAATATCGCGAATATAAGCAAAATAATGAATAGTTTATTTTCTTCCTTTCTTATTCAATATTGTAAATCTATATATATAATTAAAACCGCTAAGGATTCGAGCCACCACGTTGCGCCACGTCAGATTTTGCCATATGGCGATCTCACATTAGGCCACGTAGGATTTCGACACATCTATATATATAATTCAAACCGCTAAGGATACGAGCCACCACGTTGCGCCACGTCAGATTTTGCCATATGGCGATCTCACATTAGGCCACGTAGGATTTCGACACATGTCGAAATTTCCTTGCTCCATTTATTTTACACATCATATAATTTTTAACAATTATAATACATGTCATCTTAAGCCGCATGCCAATTTAACTTAATAATTTACATGTCATTCAAGAATTTAGCCATCATTTAATTACACTTTCTTCAAACTAAATCATTTGATGTCAAACAATTGAAGTCAAATTCCACAACGATCGAAATCTGCGATGGCCAATGTTGAATCTAAAGACGGAAAAGTCACACCACGCTTTTCCCACCTCATTCGACACCCAACTCTTTGGCAGCCATTGCATCTTCTTATGTGGGTACCGTCCCGTTGCTTGGTGATGTTGGTAGTTGTCATGGCCACGGGCAGCAAACACTGTCATCGGAGATTCCTCCCAGACCCCGGTTTTCCTCTTTCTCATTGGTCTCCTATCATTACAAAGTCCGCCACGCATCTCCGTGTTGCGGCAGTCCGCGAAATTGTCGGAATTTTGGTACGTCTGACGGCCGCACTCTTTTTCTGTACTGAGTATATCAAAATATTGCGAATATAAGCAAAATAATGAATAGTTTATTCTCTTCCTTTCTTATTCAATATTGTAAATCTATATATATAATTAAAACCGCTAAGGATTCGAGCAACCACGTTGCACCACGTCAGATTTTGCCATATGGCGATCTCACATTAGGCCACGTAGGATTTCGACACATCTATATATATAATTAAAACCGCTAAGGATTCGAGCCACCACGTTGCGCCACGTCAGATTTTGCCATATGGCGATCTCACATTAGGCGACGTAGGATTTCGACACATGTCGAAATTTCCTTGCTCCATTTATTTTACACATCATATATTTTTTTAACAATTATAATACATGTCATCTTAAGCCGCATACTAATTTAACTTAATAATTTACATGTCTTTCAAGAATTTAGCCATCATTTAATTACACTTTCTTCAAACTAAATCATTTGATGTCAAACAATTGAAGTCAAATTTCACAACGATCGTAATCTGCGATGGCCAATGTTGAATCTAAAGACGGAAAAGTCACACCACGCTTTCCCCTCCTCATTCGACACCCAACTCTTTGGCAGCCATTGCATGTTCTTATGTGGGTACCGTCCCGTTGCGTGGTGATGGTGGTTGTTGTCATGGCCACGGGCAGCAAACACTGTCGTCGGAGATTCCTCCCAGACACCGGTTTTTGTCTTTCTCATTGGTCTCCTATCCTTACAAACTCCGCCACGCATCTCCGTGTTGCGGCAGCCCGGAAAATTGTCAGAATTTTGGTACGTCTGACGACCGCACTCTTTTTCTGTACTGAGTATATCAAAATATTGCGAATATAAGCAAAATAATGAATAGTTTATTTTCTTCCTTTCTTATTCAATATTGTAAATCTATATATATAATTAAAACCGCTAAGGATTCGAGCCACCACGTTGCGCCACGTCAGATTTTGCCATATGGCGATCTCACATTAGGCCACGTAGGATTTCGACACATCTATATATATAATTAAAACCGCTAAGGATTCGAGCCACCACGTTGCGCCACGTCAGATTTTGCCATATGGCGATCTCACATTAGGCCACGTAGGATTTCGACACATGTCGAAATTTCCTTGCTCCATTTATTTTACACATCATATAATTTTTAACAATTATAATACATGTCATCTTAAGCCGCATGCCAATTTAACTTAATAATTTACATGCCATTCAAGAATTTTGCCATCATTTAATTACACTTTCTTCAAACTAAATCATTTGATGTCAAACAATTGAAGTAAAATTCCACAACGATCGAAATCTGCGATGGCCAATGTTGAATCTAAAGACGGAAAAGTCACACCACGCTTTTCCCTCCTCATTCGACACCCAACTCTTTGGCAGCCATTGCATCTTCTTATGTGGGTACTGTCCCGTTGCTTTGTGATGGTGGTAGTTGTCATGGCCACGGGCAGCAAACACTGTCATCGGAGATTCCTCCCAGACCCCGGTTTTCCTCTTTCTCATTGGTCTCCTATCCTTACAAAGTCCGCCACGCATCTCCGTGTTGCGGCAGTCCGCAAAATTGTCGGAATTTTGGTACGTCTTACGGCCGAACTCTTTTTCTGTACTGAGTATATCAAAATATCGCGAATATAAGAAAAATAATGAATAGTTTATTATCTTCCTTTCTTTTTCAATATTGTAAATCTATATATATAATTAAAACCGCTAAGGATTCGAGCCACCACGTTGCACCACGTCAGATTTTGCCATATGGCGATCTCACATTAGGCCACGTAGGATTTCGACACATCTATATATATAATTAAAACCGCTAAGGATTCGAGCCACCACGTTGCGCCACGTCAGATTTTTCCATATGGCGATCTCACATTAGGTGACGTAGGATTTCGACACATGTCGAAATTTCCTTGCTCCATTTATTTTACACATCATATATTTTTTTAACAATTATAATACATGTCATCTTAATCCGCATGCCAATTTAACTTAATAATTTACATGTCATTCAAGAATTTAACCATCATTTAATTACACTTTCTTCAAACTAAATCATTTGATGTCAAACAATTGAAGTCAAATTTCACAACGATCGAAATCTGCGATGGCCAATGTTGAATCTAAAGACGGAAAAGTCACACCACGCTTTCCCCTCCTCATTCGACACCCAACTCTTTGGCAACCATTGCATCTTCTTATGTGGGTACCGTCCCGTTGCTTGGTGATGGTGGTTGTTGTCATGGCCACGGGCAGCAAACACTGTCGTCGGAGATTCCTACCAGACCCCGGTTTTCATCTTTCTCATTGGTCTCCTATCCTTACAAACTCCGCCACGCATCTCCGTGTTGCGGCAGTCCGCAAAATTGTCGGAATTTTGGTACGTTCGGCGGCCGCACTCTTTTTCTGTACTGAGTATATCAAAATATCGCGAATATAAGCAAAATAATGAATAGTTTATTGTCTTCCTTTCTTATTCAATATTGTAAATCTATATATATAATTAAAACCGCTAAGGATTCGAGCCACCACATTGCGCCACGTCAGATTTTGCCATATGTCGATCTCACATTAGGCCACGTAGGATTTCGGCACATCTATATATATAATTAAAACCGCTAAGGATTCGACCCACCACGTTGCACCACGTCAGATTTTGCCATATGGAGATCTCACATTAGGCCACATAGGATTTCCACACATATCGAAATTTCCTTGCTCCATTTATTTTACACATCATATATTTTTTAACAAATTAAATTACATGTCATCTTAAGCCACATGCCAATTTAAATTCGTAATTTACATGTCATTCAAGAATTTAGCCATCATTTAATTACACTTTCTTCAAACTAAATCATTTGCTGTCAAACAATTGTAGTTAAATTTCACAACGATCAAAATCTGCGATGGCCAATGTTGAATCTAAAGACGGAAAAGTCACACCACGCTTTCCCCTCCTCATTCGACACCCAACTCTTTGGCAACCATTGCATCTTCTTATTTGGGTACCGTCCTGTTGCGTGGTGATGGTGGTTGTTGTCATGGCCTTGGGCAGCAAACACTGTCGTCGGAGATTCCTCCCAGACCTTTGTTTTCCACTTTCTCATTGGTCTCCTATCCTTACAAACTCCGCCACGCATCTCGGTGTTGCGGCAGTCCGCAAAATTGTCGGAATTTTGGTACGTCTGGCGGCCGCACTCTTTTTCTGTACTGATTATATCAAAATATCGCGAGTATAGGCAAAATAATGAATAGTTTATTTTCTTCCTTTCTTATTCAATATTGTAAATAATATTAATTTTTAAAATGTGGATCGTAAAATCTCAATGATTTTTAATATTGTTATTGGTATATTTAGAAGATTTTGTATCATCATAATTAGGTTACGATCTTTTATCAAGATATGATCTGAAATTATTTTGTAATTTTTTTATTAGTGGGAAATTTAAACTTTCTAAATTTAAAAATAGGCTTTATGGTAAAAAATCTAAATTTTTTTGAAATGCAAGTGGTTTGAGTGTAAATTGCAGATGAGATATACAAAGATATCAGAATCTCTTAATATATGTAAATTTGGAATTTTTTTATTTACTTTTTCAAAATTTTGTTTTATGGTTAGGATTGCTTCATAGATATGGTATTTAAATACCGATTTAGTTGTTAAACTTTCTAAAATTTAATTATAGACTTTATGGTTAAAAATAAAAAAAATTGTGAAATGCAAGTGATTTGAGTGTAAATTGCAGATGAGATATACAAAGATATCAGAATCTCTTAATAGATGTAAATTTGGAATCTTTTTATGTACTTTTTCAAAATTTTGTTTTATGGTTAGGATTGCTTCATAGATATGGTATTTAAATACCGATTTAGTTGTTATATAACTCTATTTATATTTTCTAATAAAGAAAACTTGATCTATATTTAATATTATTTAATTATTTATTGTAGAGTCTATGCATTATGAATATTAAGATATACTTTTTAGGTAGAAAATCTTAAGATATATACTTGGTATAAACCCCAAAAATTGTAAACAAAATTATATCGATAAAGATTCACATGCATTATTATTCTTTTATGTTCTAACAAAAAAAATATTATTCTGTTCTGTAAAGGAATTAATTTGATATTCTTTTCTAATAGTTATCTTTAATTCTCTAATCTGATATTCTTTCCCATTTTGATTTTCTAATATCTTTAATTATATCTAGTTTGATATTCTTTCTTAATAATAACTATATTTTTTTGGTACCAAATAATAATTATATTTAATCTGATATTATTTCCTAATAATCATGCGTTAATTGTGCAAAATTATTTGAACACCACGTTGTTCTTATAATTAATCTGATATTAATTATTTGAACACCACATCAAGTCACCTATCATCGTCACATGTTGTTGTTTTTATAACTGACATGAGATTTTTTCGGTGCCACGTCATAGACTATATATAGTGGTTGGAATATTTGTGTAAAAAATTGTCACGTTATTTTTTTAATACGCCCTAAAAGTTCGAATTACCTTTTTACCCTTTAATAATTTGAGTTATCCATTTACCACCCACCAAAAATTTGAATTGTTTAAATTTATTTTTCCTATTTTAATTTAAACCTCAATTGATATCTACATTTCATATTTTGATTGAGTAATTTTCACTCAAACCACAAACCACAGTATACGCTAAATTAAAATTTTCAATTGGAAAATAAATTTATATAGTAAAATTATATACGTAATTAATCCATATGCTAATCAATTAAGTAAATAAAAATATATAATTTCATCATCACATTGCATAAAAATCATGCGCTTTTTTATATATTTAAATATGTGTGATTAAGTCAATCTTATCTATGCCACATTTATGGGTAAGAAATAAGGTCACCATATTAAGCCACTTCATCTTCATTTTCATTGTTGTTTCTAAATTAGTCTACCTATTTTTTGCCACATATAATGGCTAAGAAATAAGGTCACAACATTAAGTCACATACCATCATAACATATTACTCTCACATTAATCCACCTCATTTTATATGACATGTTATAATTAAGAATTAAGGTCATTACAAGTCACCTCTTCTTTATCACGTAGTCACGTACCACTAATCCTTAAGCTACCTCATTTAAAATAATAAATCCTGTGTTATTTATAAAATCGACGAAAATTAATTTTTTTAATTTAATAGAAAATATGTTCAAATTTTCACCTGATTTGTTAAAAGTTAGTGGTCATCATATTTAATTATTAGGTCATAATTAATTTTTTATTTTTGTATTCAACATTAGTATAACATACATAAAAGACAATTTATTTTGTATATTCAATCTATTGACATAAACACGTGTTAAATAAATATGTAAAATGATTCATTTTCGATATAAAATCAAGTAAAATTTACTCCCTCCGTTTCGCAAAAGATGTCGACAATTACACGATTATTAAGGAATTTTTTTTATACCTAATATGCCCTCATTAAGTGACTTTACTTTATTAATGTGGCCAATTACATGGGAAAATGAAAAAAATAGAACCCACTTTTTAGGGGCATAATTGGAAAAAATTGAAAAAAAATGCTAAAAGGACAACTTTTATGAAAAATGCTAAATGGTCTAAAAAGACATCTTTTACGAAACGGAGAGAGTATTAAAATCCGCGCATGGCGCGGGTATTATACTAGTAATTTCACTATCCCGTTACAACACTGTGAACCTGCTCCATTCTCCCGTAAAACACCCCTCTACCAGATCGATTTCCGTCAGCGGTGCTCCACTTTCCCCCGATTAGGTCATCAATTTTCTGTGTTGTCGTGGTTCTCGGCCTTGTAGGGTTCAGAGGGCGGATTCACTTTTCGACTGGCTCTTCCCTGCTCGCTGATACAGGATCACTTACACTATTATGCTTTTATTCATCCTAAACCCGGTTTAGCCGGTTTGTGTCTAATGCTTTGTAGGTATCCGGTTTGTTCCGGTTGAATGAGGTTTCAAATGCCTGCTTCTTGTACTTAAGCCATCTCTGGCTTCTTTGTCCAATTAATCAAAATCAAAACCAAATTCCAAATCTCCTAACTCTCTCAATGGATTGAACGAATTCATGAACTCCTTTTCTCTTGCTCCTCCAGAACGATCCTTCTAAACCTCGATCGATCTCGGGACTCGAGATACCTAAGCCCAGGTTATCGGTTAACCTCACTTAGGATTTATCCAATATCAGCTTTGCTGCATCAATGGTATCAGAGCAGTTGTTCCTCTGACCTAATTCAATGGTGAGCGACGCTAGGAATCAACGATTTAGCGACTTGGATCGCCAACTTGAAGACTCGTTCAAAGCTTGCTTAGAATCCCAAAAGAATATGATGAAGGACATTGAGGAGATGAAGATGATGATCTGTGAGTACTTCAATATTCCGCTTCCGATTCGCAAGCTGACATGTGTTGAACCAACTATGGTGATCGAACCTTCATATCAGACTCCCAGCATCCCGATATTGACTAGCAAAGAGTCCTCCGATGAGCAAAATGTCATAAGCGAACCCTCAAATCTGAACGAGATGTCAACGATTGAGTCGTTTCTTGAGGAAGAAACTCCAGATCAGAACTACAACTACTCTATCTAGAAGCAAGCGGAGGAAGTTGATTGGAATGAGCTCTCAAATTAGATCGACCTCAAGGTGTTCGACGAAACGCCAAAATCAATCAGCCGTGTTCAGACCAAGTCACAAGAGGAGCCAAAGCAACGGGAATTCATTGCTGCCAAGGAACCTTTTAGTTCGGTTGCTCACCAGGTGCTCGATGAACTGCTCGAGCAACAAGCTGATTTGAAGAATTCAGAGGTGAGTGATTTGTCGGATGTTAAGTGCTTATTGGTTGCAAATGACGAAGATACTGATTTAATTAAGGAGTTAGACTAGTTTTTAATACAAGAGCATTATATAGGAGTGAGTTTTGATCCTGGTGGAAAATTCGAAGTCACATCAGAACTAATGGAACTGCCACATCTAGTCGCCCACCAGGCGTTTGATGAAATGCCTGAGTCACAAATTTTCCATGAACATGACTTGTTTGATGAGGTTAAAGAATGTAATGGGTTCACTGATGATGATATGAATCCAACCATGGGATTTATGCTAGTTCAGAATTCTGATGGGTTGAAGACATTTGCAACACCTCGGGTAGTATGGATGGAAGACAAAGATGGAAAGAAAGGAGAAGACTCGATCGAGAACTCAATCTTGTACTCTCTTAGTGACCCGTGGAGATGGGAATTACACACCCACACAACCTTGTCAACCACAACCTATTCACTACTGGTGGGATTCAAAAACTGGTTGCCTAAGCAAGAGTTAGTTGGTATTTCTTTCAGTATATATAAATCACCTATCGTGCCTAATTTTCCAAGTGTTCTACTAACTCATGTGCATGGAGCATTGAAAATTGTTTGGTTTGCAAGGGATTATTCTGCTGAATTGTTTGATTTTGACCCCGGGGGAGAATTGATTCTTGTTGGTGATCCTCTTAATGTGAAATATGCCCTTCCTAAGAAGCATAGTAACTTGTGCTTTACTAGTGAGGAGCTGACTGAAACAATAAATTCCCCTAGAGCTGTTGCAATTGAGTCTGTTGTGAATCAGTCTGCTCAGCTGGCTTCCGAATGTGGATTAGCAAGTACTCATTTTGTGAAAGATATTTGTCTAGCAATACCAATTTTTGATTCAGAAAGTTTGCACACTACTAGTGATTTTGCTCCTGTAATGTTGAGTTTTGATCCTGGAGGAGAGCAGCTATTGTTGACTGGTAGGGTTCAAAAGTATGTCATAGAATTAATTAGCAAAGGTCTCTTGTGGCAACTAATGGAACAACGAGGGCAATGTGATCGTATTGAGCAGTTGTTAGTGATTGTTCCACTTTTAAGCAAGCAAGTTGCTCATTCGGTCAATGTTTTCAATGAGCATTTTGAGCAAGGGAAAATGATAGGTGATAATGTAAGAATTTTATTCTTTGATCCTAGAGGAGAAACAATGCTTCTTGTTGTTGGCCCTTGCAAGTCATGGTGTACACATGAATGGAATGATACACATAAAGGGTCTAATACATTGAGGGATGCTAATGTATACATTCAGCAGGCTGCTTTGATGGAAGCTGGGATAGTGCTAGTAGATGATAACTTAGCGCTTCTTGCAAACTTACATCCATGTGTTGTTGAAAATTCTCCAAGGAGAAATTTAACTACTGAGTTTGTCTGTGTGAGGAAAGGCTGGGATATTCACTGGTTGATGGAAGATTTCTTATGTGTCCTTGATTGTGCGAGGAAAAGCTGGGATATTCACTGGTTGATGGAAGATTTCTTACGTGTCCTATTTTATGTTGAAGAAGTTACTACAAAGTTTTTGCTTATTAGGGACGGAAGCTCCATGATAGTTACTTTTGACATGAGCAACAACCATGTAGACCTCATCAACAATTGGCATCATGAAATGGAAAAGTTGGTGTTTGCTTTGAACACTTCTGACATAGTGAGGGGAAACTTTACAGTGTTTATTTTCGACCCAGGGGGACGATACTTCAAGCTCATTACTTTTGCTCAAACGGACAATGCCTTGGAAATGAAGTCTCTTAGATTGATCCTTGAGGACAAGGATCCTCTCGAGGAGGGAGTATTGATACAGGATCACTTACACTATTATGCTTTTATTCATCCTAAACCCGGTTTAGCCGGTTTGTGTCTAATGCTTTGTAGGTATCCGGTTTGTTCCGGTTGAACGAGGTTTCAAATGCCTGCTTCTTGTACTTAAGCCATCTCTGGCTTCTTTGTCCAATTAATCAAAATCAAAACCAAATTCCAAATCTCCTAACTCTCTCAATGGATTCAACGAATTCATGAACTCCTTTTCTCTTGCTCCTCCAGAACGATCCTTCTAAATCTCGATCGATCTCGGGACTCGAGATACCTAAGCCCAGGTTATCGGTTAACCTCACTTAGGATTTATCCAATATCAGCTTTGCTGCATCACTCGCGTAATCGTCAACGTCCCTCCCGGTCCAGCTCTTTATTCATCGTTTCAAAACTCCTGTAGGTAAGTGTGATAAAGTTCCCTCATTTTTTGTTTCCTGCTCTTTCCATGGGTTTCAATTTTGGTTATATTTGTTTCGATTTCTCCTTATGATGGTGTATTGATTGTGTTTTATGTTCTGTTTAAATCCGGTGTATGCAATACCCACTAATTGATTTGTGTGACCTTATATATAAGTGTGAATAATTTAATTTGGCCAAGTGCTCGGATGTGTATATTGGGTGTTATGATTGATTTAGGTTGTTGATGTGTCTCCAAGTAATTATTCTGAAATTTTATTGCCTGCCTTCACAAGGGTTCTACTTTCCATTCTCCTAAAAAATCCACATGGGAGATCAATCGGAAATCCAACTATAGGCTAAACCCAGATTCCAATCTCACAAAGTGTGAACGAGTTGTTTCACTAAGAAAGCACGAGCGGTATATTGTGAGTATGGGTGTTTGGATTGGTTTGTAGATCGGAATTGAATGATTAAGGAATGCCCATTGAGGCTAATGTAGACAAATAATATTTACATGGATGGGACTAGGAACCGGGAAAGTTTGGAAGATTCTCTTAGGGGAGGAATTGTGAATCTGTGAGTATGTTGGAACGATGTTGGGACCTCTGGTTCTAAACATCGGATCAACGATACAGTTCTCCGAGTTTTGATAATGACAAACGCTATAAGGGAACTAATGTGCTTTGATCAAGTATTTCTAAGGAACACAGGTTTAGCAAAGAACTTCCATGAATGAGCACACAATGAAGAGTTCCCATCAAGGGAACTCTGAAGAGAAAAGTTCCCATGAAATGAGAACTCCCAGGAATGACCAGAGAACACAGGCTTACACAATGAAGAATTTCTCTCAAAGGAACTCAGCAGAGGACAGTTCCCACGATATGGGAACCCACATGTGAGGACAAGGACCGATCAGCGCATATCACGGGATCCTGTCTTGGACAGAATGAAGGCACAGTCTGAGGAGCAGACTGTCACGATTGATCCAACGGTCCGATCATCTCAAGAAGTTGACCTAGTTCAAATCGAAGTCACATGTGAAGAAAGTACAACTTGGGAATCAAGCAAAGGGCATTTCGGACACAAATGAAAGATGCGATTGAAGCCCAAGTTCACTCGAGTATAAAGCCAAATGAATAGTGCTCGGATTGAGTACTTCTCCCAGAACCCACAAATACCCACAACAGAAGAAAGAGAAAAGAAGAAGACAAGTCCCCGGCGGCGAGTGTCTGATCTCGACGATGGTGAAGCCGAGTTCCCAGGAGCAAGGGAACTGCGATTTGGTGTAAGGTTTGAGTTACTTATTTAGTGATTGTTGTTCGCTTAGGAACTCAGTTGAGAAGATTCATTAGTGTTGCTAGAGTTAGGTAGAACTCGTAGGAATAGAGAAGTTTGAATCTGGCTGTTTGTAACTAAGGAACAAATCAATAATATAAGTAAGTCATTCAAAATCCTCCAAGCGGAGGTAGAGGTTTACCCATACAGCTAGTTGGTTGTAGTGGGGTTCCTCTATAAGGAACTGTGTTTCTTCAGTGTCTTAACTACTTGCGATTATTTCTTCCGCTGCCTTGGGAACAGCTTAACAGCCAGTTCCCAATCTCTTGCTAACTCGTTTACGATCCAACAATTGGTATCAGAGCGGGCTGCTCTAGATTTGTGTTAGCATCGCAGGTTTCAAACATGGCTCACAAACTCACCCAAGTCGGTCACAACAACAGCAAGCCACCAAGGCTCATCACTGGGAGATTCGAAGTCTGGCAACGCGACATGAAGAACTGGATGCGCAGCCAGGACTACCAAGCTTGGTGCGTCATTGAGAAAGGGAACTTCAAAATTGATCCAGCAATTGAGAATGACCTGTCAAAATGGGGACCTAATGAGTACAAGTGCATGGAGGCCAACTTCAAAGCCATCCAGTACCTCAAGAATGCCATGTCGGTGCAAGACTGTGACAGAGTGGCAAACCTAGACACGGCAAAGGAAGTGTGGGAAGCCATTCAGAAAATGCACATTGGGAACTCAGACCTCCGAGAAGATCTTCAGATGAACGCAAGAAGGGAGTTCTTCACCTTCCAGATGGAGATAGGAGAATCCGTTGATAGTTACCAATCCCGTTTTGAGGGACTTTGCACCAAGATGACTGGCCTTGGGATCACTAAAGAGGAAGTCACCGACAAAATGAAGGTTCAACAACTCTTCAATGGGTTGACTGGAGAATGGACAAACGAAAGAACGATGTTCAAAGAGAATCCCGAAAACAGGGCTCTTATGCTCCACCAGGTTTTTGGAAAACTGGTGGGATATGAGAAAAGAAAGATAGATGACAGGGAGCAAAAGCGAGCACATCAGGGGATAGCTCTCAAACTTGAAAAGGTAATCAAGGCAGTACAAGAGCAACATGAAGAATCTGAAGAAGATGAGGATGAAGAGATAGTCCTTGTAACAAAAGCTCTTCGATCTTTCTACAAAGGGAAGTTCAAGAAGAATTATGGGAACTCAGGAAAAGGACAGAGTTCCCAAAGAAAATCTGCTGAAAAGGACCTCTCGGATGTAACGTGCTACAAGTGTTACAAGAAGGGACACTTTGCCAAGGAGTGCCCTCAAGAGGCGGACAACCGAGGAAAAGGAAAAAAGGCCTACATAGCCACATGGAGTGACGATGAAGACGAAGAGCCTGAATCATGGGCTCAACCTGACATGTGCGCCATGGCCTTAGGAGAAACCACTGGGGAACAACCCAGTGAGGTAACCCCCGAATCCGTTCTTGCTTCCTTGTCAAATTATGAGAAACCTGAACTGCTTAAAATTCTCACAAGTCTTGTCAAAGATAATATTAAATTGCAAAAGAAGTTGGAAAAGTCAGAACACACAAATGCTGAACTAGTTGGTCTAGAGCCATGTCCCAACTGTGTGTCCCTTCTAGAAAAACTTCAGTCTTATGTGTCTCACATCGTAGAACTTGAAACTGAGCTTAAAACCCTAGAAAGTGATGAAAACACCCTTCTACAAAATCTGAGTAAAGCAAAAGGGAACTCTGAAGCCTCTAGTTCCCAAACCAAGTTTGTCCTAGCTAGACACGGAATAGGGTATGAGTCAGAGAGCCCTAGAAAAGGGAAGTCCCCCTTGAGTGAAAAAGAGATGAACGAGTGCAGGGCCCTAGAGCTTCAGTGTGAGAAACAGAAAAATGCACACTTGGAAGAGAAAATCCGTGTTCTGGAGAGTGGGGTGAATGGAGAAGTAGATTATTACACTGGGAACACTGGACACAAGTTGTATGTTCAAATAGCTAAGGGAAACAGGTCTAGAGTGTACAACAAGGAAACTATGGATAGGAACAGGATACAGAGACCCCATCCTAAGTACTACCTAGGAGAATACTATAAGACCTGCTGGAACTGTGGTGCTCATGGGCACTACAAGGAAAGCTGTCCCAAAGCTAAGGTCCAAGCTCAGAAAAACCACGAGTACTGGAACAAGCAGAAACAACAAACCAACAAGCCTGCTAGAGTTCCCATTAAAAGAAACAACCATAGGAACCTTGCCTATAACAAGTACTCTCGTGACATTAACATTGCTGATTATGTGCTATTTGAGACTGCCTTCCCTTGCAAGGAACCAGGCAAGAGTCATCTTGCCTGGGTCCTCAAAAACTAACTTTTCTTGTAGGTGGCAGTGAGGGGGAACAACACATGGGTCATTGACAGTGGATGTTCCAACCACATGACTGGAAACAAAGACAACCTCACCTCACTCCACCCAAAGGCCGAAGGAGGTCACGTGTCCTTTGGCAACAAAAATAAAGGAGAGATCATAGGAACAGGGGAAGTGCTACTCAACAAATCAATCAAAATCAGCAACGTTAACTTGGTGAAAGATCTGGGATTCAATCTCTTAATGCGTCTCTCAAATATGTGATCAAGGGAACAACATCGTCACCTTTGACTCAAAGGAATGTCTAGTGATCAACAAGAAGACTAACAAAATCATCCTGAAAGGAAGAAGGTCCAACAACATATATGTGGTGGATACAAACTTTGAGCCACCAAGGAAACTGTGCCTGGCAAGTTCCCTTGATGAAACGGAACTCTGGCACCGAAGGTTAGGACACGCAGGTATGAACCAAATCTTGAAACTCTATCTACAAGATCTCGTCGTCGGTCTCCCACGAATCAACCTTGAAGGAGTCAAGATGTGTGAAGCCTGTGCTCGAGGAAAGCAAACAAGGACCTCCTTCAAGCCCAAAAGGATGGTGAGCACGACCAGGCCCTTAGAGCTAATTCATATGGATCTTTGTGGTCCCATGCACACCAAAAGCTATGGAGGAAAGAGGTACATGTATGTTTTAATCGATGATTTTTCACGATTCACATGGGTGCTATTCTTGAGATCAAAATCAGATACCTTCAAGGAATTCGAAGTCCTAATCACAAGAATGGAGGTCAGCATGGGACTCAAACTAAAGGCTCTCAGATCTGATCATGGAACAGAGTTTGAAAACTCACAGTTCCTCAGATACTGTGACAAACATGGGATCTCTCATAACTTCTCGGCCCCTCGCACTCCTTAGCAAAACGGAGTTGTCGAAAGGAAGAACAGGACCTTGGAAGACATGGCTAGAACTATGTTGTTTGAAAGCGGAGTTCCAGAGTATTTTTGGGCTGAAGCCATCTCCACAGCTACTTATATCCTGAATCGAGCCATGATCAGACCCTTGATCAAGAAGACATCCTATGAGCTCATCAAAGGGAGAAAGCCAAATATCGCTCATCTTAGGACCTTCGGATGCAAATGCTTCGTCCACAACAATGGGAAAGACAACCTTGGCAAATTTGATCCCAGGAGCGATGAAGGGATATTCTTGGGATACTCTTCCCATAGCAAGGCGTACAGGGTCTATAACAAGAGGACCAAGAAGATAGAGGAAAGCATTCACGTCATCTTCGACGAGAAGTCTGTAAAGATGGGAACAGAGGTTCAAGGAAAGGGAACTCTGTTTAAGCTGGTCAGACAAGAAGAAGACGGCGACGAGGATGAACCAAGAAAGAAAGATGAAGACTATCCAAGTGGGAACAATGCCCCACAATCAGGGAACAACGAAGGAGATCAAAACTCAACAGATCAAAGCTCCTTTGAAGTTCCCTCTTCAACAGAAGAACCACAAGATGCCTCAAATTCTCTCGTCCCTCAAAATGAAAATGCACCAGAATCTAGTGTTCAGGGGGAACAACGAGGGAACTCCGAAGAGAATCCTGACGAAAGTCCCAGCGAAGAAGCTGAACATAACTGTTCTCCTGAGGAAGAGGAAACTCAAGACACAGATGGAGAAGAATCAAGGGAACAGGTTGACGTCCCACACATTCCAACAAGAAACTACCAACAAAAGAGAGATCACCCCATCGACAACATCATCACTCCATATGAAAAAGGTGTTCTAACTCGCTCTTCTCTCAATAATTTTTGTGCTTTTAATGCCTTTGTCTCAATGGTGGAACCAAAAAGCATAAAAGAAGCTCTAAAGGACCCAGACTGGATCCAAGCTATGCAAGAAGAACTACACCAATTTGAGAGGAACAAGGTATGGAAGCTAGTTCCAAGGCCCAAAAACAAGAACATCATAGGAACTCGATGGGTGTTTCGGAACAAGCTAGATGATACTGGGGCCGTAGCTAGGAACAAGGCTCGTCTGGTTGATCAAGGCTATAGACAAGAAGAAGGAATCGACTATGACGAGACCTTCGCACCAGTTGCAAGGATCGAGGCCATCCGCCTTCTCATAGCCTATGCAGCCCACAAAGGATTCAAGCTATACCAGATGGATGTGAAGACGGCATTTCTCAATGGGCAACTTAAGGAAGAAGTATACGTAGCCCAACCCCCAGGATTCGAAGATGAGAAACTACCCAACCACGTCTACTTTCTGGAGAGGGCCCTCTACGGACTCAAACAAGCTCCTCGAGCATGGTATGACAGGTTTGCTCAGTTCCTTCTGTCTCATGGATACCTTCGAGGTTCCATAGACAAAACTCTTTTCCTTAAAAAGGAGTCTAAGGATATCTTGATTGTTCAAGTTTATGTTGATGACATTGTTTTTGGAGCAACTAACGAAACTCTTGTAGAGAAGTTTAAGGACCTCATGAGTAGTGAGTTTGAGATGAGTCTCATAGGGGAACTCACGTTCTTCCTAGGACTCCAGATTTCTCAAACAAAGGAGGGAACAAGGATTCATCAACAGAAATACATCAAAGAAATGCTAGTCAAGTATGGGATGGACCACTCACGGCCCATTGACACTCCCATCTCCCCAAATTCCAGGCTCAATGCTGATGAAACAGGGGTAAGTGTCGATCAAAGGAATTTTAGAGGTATGATTGGCTCTCTCCTATACTTAACTGCTAGTAGGCCTGATATTATGTTCTCAGTGTGCTTATGTGCACGTTTTCAAGCTAATCCCAAAGAATCACACCTGAAAGAGGTGAAGAGGATTTTCAGGTACCTCAAAGGGAACGACAACTTGTGCCTCTGGTATCCAAGGAACAGTTCCCTTGAGCTCATTGCTTATACAGATGCAGATTTTGCTGGGCACCTAGTTGATAGAAAGAGCACATCAGGAATGGCCCAGTTCCTTGGGTCATGCCTAGTCTCTTGGGGATCCAAGAAACAAAATTCAGTGGCACTCTCCACAGCTGAAGCAGAATACGTGGCTGCCGCATCATGCTGTTCCCAAGTACTATGGCTCAAGTCCCAACTTCAGGATTACGGTATGTCATTTGGCCCAGTTCCTATACTCTGTGATAATACTAGTGCCATTAACATTTCCAAAAATCCTGTGCATCATTCTAGGACTAAGCACATAGACATTAGGCATCATTTTCTACGTGACAATGTTGAAAATGGGAACATCTCTATGCAACACTGTAGAACGGAAGAGCAAATTGCGGACATTCTCACCAAAGCTTTAGACAGACGTCCCTACCAGCGTTTTCAAATGCTTCTAGGGATGATAACTCTAAACTAAACAAGTCCCTGTTTGTCTCTCCCTTAATGCTTGATTAGTCTAACTAGAAATGCATGATAGGGAACTGTAGGACTCAGTGCTTTCATTTTTCCATATTACTAGTCTAGAGCTTGATGTGTATAGAGGAACATTATTTCTTTTGACCCAAAATGATCAACCAGAGTTCCCTTTAACCCTCTCTACAAGCCACTATGACGGTTGATCATAAAACCTACCCTAAGCTAAGGACCAGACAAACGTTTCTCATGAGCCCCACTCTTTATCCCAAAATCGAGTTGCAATTGTCTGGTTCTCTTTTGAGTTCCCCAGCCTCACAAAGAAAATTGAGTGTGAGTTCCCCTAACCTCTCCACTCAATACGACCTTTCTAGAGATCATGGGAACTGGTGCTCACAAGCAAGGGAACACTGGATCTGAAAAGATGAACCGTCACTAGGGAAATGGGAAATTGTGTCAGACTCTGAAGCGTTTTGGGCCAAGCACTCAAAAATTCAAAAGACTTCCCTTGGAAGAAAACGACGCGTGTCAGAGGCATGCTCGAGAAGTTGAAACGGCTCTCCGCTCTTATTGGCCAACGGTTATCGAGGCCTTTCTCAACTTCCCTTTCTACCCTCGTCTCTCTCTCTCTCAATCAAACCCTACTTTACCACTTTTGGGTTCCTTCTTCCTCATTCTTCCCTGTCACTCTCCTTCTCTGCAACTTTGCCTCCTCCCTCCTTCGAGAAAACTTCCAAAACACTCTCTTTCCCAAACCTTTCTAAAAATGGCTCCAGCCCATTCTTATGCCGAGATGAAGGCATGGATCCAAAACAACCCTAAAGCTCTCTTCCTCACCATGATGGCGGACGTCGAGAAGGAGCAAAATGAAGCCCTTCGCGATGTTCTCATCGAGGGACTTTACAATTATGTAAGTCCCTTTCTTCCTCCTCCCTCGGCGGCGCAACCTCCAGCACCGCCGACCTCCACCCTTCCACCTCCCTCTTCCTCCGAAGTTCGCATCGTCGATACTTTCGGATCCGAACCCCCTTCTAAATACGAAAAACCCAAACAATCCAAACACAAACACTCGTCCAAAGACCCCTCCAAATCCAAACACCACTCCTCAAAATCCAAACACAACTCCTCCAAACGCAAACACTCACAAATCTCCACTTCTTCATCCCCATCTCTTCCCATTCCAAAGAAAAAGTCCCTCCTCAACATGGCGGAGGTCCTTAATCTCTCCAAACCTGACGCCTATACCATCATTCACCCATCCGAGGTCGAGAAGCTCTTTCTCCCTCATCCCCAATCAATCCCTGAGACCTCCGGTCCCAGGGACTCCACGATAAGCACCTCCTCCCATGTTCCCCTGGTTGAGGGAACTACTAACCCTCCCCCTTCTTCCTCCCCCAGAGTTCCCCCACCCACCTCACCCATTCCCACATTCCCCATCCCTTCAAAATCTGCCTCTGGGACCTCAAGTCCCAAGGCTCGCACCCCTACTCCTCCTCCTTCCACTCCCAAGGTCCCAACTCCACAAAACTCTCCTCTACCTCCCTCTTCTCCCACCACACTCAAACTCCCTTCCCCATCTTCTTCGGCCCAGAAAACAATAGACCTCGACTCCGACGAGGATAATCTCCCCATCGGAATCCTTGTTCGCCAGAAGGCCAATGCCCCCGTTGTGATGGGAACTGCTGAAGAGGAAGCCCAACTCAAAGCCCTCGAAAAAGAATTCGAAGGCGCACTCAACGGGCCTTCCGAAAATCAAGGGGGCAAAGCCCAAGAAGAAGGGAACCCAGCACCAACTGACGGTGCTGAGACAAGCAGTCGTCGTCAGGAAGACGACGAGGAGGAAACTGGGCTGACCTCCTCCAATGATGAAGGGACCTCCAGTGATGACGCTGAAGAGGAAGAAGAGGCCCCCACTTACAAAGAGTTTGCCACCACCCCTGCTCCTGAACAATAAATGGTGGTGTCGACACAGGTCCCAGAGGAAAGGACCCGCCCACTGCTGATCGAAGCGGCTGACCCCCCTCAGCAAAAAGGAAAGACTACGGTCTCTAGGGGGAACTCCAAGAAGAAAGGGAAAGGAGCAAAGCCCAAGAAAGTCCATATCTCTGAAAATCGCAAGCTCCTTCCCCCTCTCATCCTCTCTGAAAGACAGCTCGTTGATGAAGGGCTCGGGCAACTATGGGACCTGATCAAGGCTCAAGGATGGGAACACATGTGCAGTGAGGCTGTGAGTATTGATCCCTCTCAGGTGCTCCGCTTCTACAACCATTTTGTGGTCCATGACAACGGCACCAAGGGAACTCTCTCCCTCGAAGGCGATGACTTCATCTTCACAACCTCCACCATCCGCCTTCAACTACAAGTCCCTGTCCAGGGCCTACAAGAACTGCCCACCAAGAGCTGGGGCGACTTCAACAGTGAGGAGATCTACAACACGATTTACGAGGGCCGTGTTCCCACCACTGGCACCTCTACTCATCACTTGTCCCTCATTGCAAAGCTGGCTCATCAATTCATCATCAATATGGTGATCCCTCGCCAGGAGAAGCGCCTTGTTATCAACATCCCTGATGCCATTATCCTCTACCACTTCCTCCTCAAAAAGCCCATCAATCTTCCTCGCATAATCTTGGGGCACATGGAGAAGTGCATGGCTTCCAAATCCCACTCCCTTCCTTATGCTAGCCTCATCAAGAAACTCTTGCTCAGAGAAGGCCTCTACGACACATCCCAGTAAGAGGTCACCATAGGTAGGGAACTGGACATCTCTGTTGTCCACAAGATGCGGCACTCTGAGCCTGTGGAGGAACACGAAAGGCTGCCATCTGGTGAAGGTACTCAGGATGGGAACACTCCAGTGTTGGTGCACATTGCCAACACTCTTGACAAGATCGCCAGGGAACAAGAAAAGATGGCAAGGGACCAAGAACAAATTGCCAAAGGCCAGGAAAAGCTTGTACAAGTCTTGACACGGCTTTGTGATGCTCTGTTCCCAAGCCAATGCTCTTTCCCTTTTTTTTCTTAGCCTCAATGTTCCCACAAATACTGTCTCTTGTGTTCCTATGTACAAATTTTTGCTTAAGTAATACATGGTTTTTAGTATGATTGCGTGTTCTCTTCCTTCCTTATCTATGTGTTTACTTGTTTTCGATGATGTCAAAAGGGGGAAAGACAAAAAATGCGAGATGAGTTAAGTTGAAAAGATATCACAGAATACGCTATAGCTAAGGGGGAACAATTGCATAAAAAGCTAAGTACGAACTCAGTGATTCACAAGAAGTGGCTCCCTAGGAACACGCGTAGGAACTCATTTGCATATCATGCTTTGAAATACTTGCTGATTTTTGTGATAGGTTTGTCATCATCAAAAAGGGGGAAATTGTTGGAACGATGTTGGGACCTCTGGTTCTAAACATCGGATCAACGATACAGTTCTCCGAGTTTTGATAATGACAAACGCTATAAGGGAACTAATGTGCTTTGATCAAGTATTTCTAAGGAACACAGGTTTAGCAAAGAACTTCCATGAATGAGCACACAATGAAGAGTTCCCATCAAGGGAACTCTGAAGAGAAAAGTTCCCATGAAATGAGAACTCCCAGGAATGACCAGAGAACACAGGCTTACACAATGAAGAATTTCTCTCAAAGGAACTCAGCAGAGGACAGTTCCCACGATATGGGAACCCACATGTGAGGACAAGGACCGATCAGCGCATATCACGGGATCCTGTCTTGGACAGAATGAAGGCACAGTCTGAGGAGCAGACTGTCACGATTGATCCAACGGTCCGATCATCTCAAGAAGTTGACCTAGTTCAAATCGAAGTCACATGTGAAGAAAGTACAACTTGGGAATCAAGCAAAGGGCATTTCGAACACAAATGAAAGATGCGATTGAAGCCCAAGTTCACTCGAGTATAAAGCCAAATGAATAGTGCTCGGATTGAGTACTTCTCCCAGAACCCACAAATACCCACAACAGAAGAAAGAGAAAAGAAGAAGACAAGTCCCCGGCGGCGAGTGTCTGATCTCGACGACGGTGAAGCCGAGTTCCCAGGAGCAAGGGAACTGCGATTTGGTGTAAGGTTTGAGTTACTTATTTAATGATTGTTGTTCGCTTAGGAACTCAGTTGAGAAGATTCATTAGTGTTGCTAGAGTTAGGTAGAACTCGTAGGAATAGAGAAGTTTGAATCTGGCTGTTTGTAACTAAGGAACAAATCAATAATATAAGTAAGTCATTCAAAATCCTCCAAGCGGAGGTAGAGGTTTACCCATACAACTAGTTGGTTGTAGTGAGGTTCCTCTATAAGGAACTGTGTTTCTTCAGTGTCTTAACTACTTGCGATTATTTCTTCCGCTGCCTTGGGAACAGCTTAACAGCCAGTTCCCAAGCTCTTGCTAACTCGTTTACGATCCAACAGAGTATGAGATAGAATTTCCATAGCCAAAGCGTATGATTACGATATGGCATATGGGGGTATTAATCCAGTCGTACCTAATTAGTTCTTGTAGAAAAAGGGTAAGAAAGCTTGATGTACATCAACTAAAAGCGATAATTATAGTAGTTAGTTGGTCACATATTCGAGTATTTCCACATTTACCATGTTTCATTTCTTTCTTCTATTTTTTTAAAATATCTTGTTTCATTTCTAAAAGAGTACATGTTTTTATTTACTGTCTTTCTAATAGGTTAGCATTCTCAGGTCATTGTGTTATAATTAGACAAATCACCATCTCTTCAATTTTCCCATGTCATTGTGTTATAATTAGGCTAATCACCATCTCTTGAATTGAGATTATCACTTTAACAATGGTTTTCTTTTATTTGAGTTGTTCAGTTGGGCGTGATGGGTCTGGATAGATTTTGAAGTCATTATTTTACTCGGAATAATTTGATGCATAATAGCAGCTGCTATGTTTAAGGAAGTCATGTCCTATTATACTATATTATCTATTCCTGATAAAAGAACATAGTATGACTTGGCTGGTTTTGAGGTAAGAATATATGCGATTATTAGTTTGTATACATCTTATTAATTTATTTTGCTCCTCCATGTGCATAACTGAATTTTTACAATTGATGTGAATAGAAGATTTACGCCTTGCTTGTAGAAATGAGCTTAAATTTTGGAATTTTGCATTTCTTTTTTCCCCTTTATATGATCTACTCATTTTTTCCCTTTTTGTTGTCATACGAGATTTGCTTTTGTGGATGTACTGTTATTTATTTTCAGTGTCAAAATTGTATTTATGCTTGTTTCATTTGTTAGCATTTCTTTATAAGGCTAGGCTTTCAACTTTGCTTTCGTTTATGTTCAGACTTTATGTCATTTCCTTGTGTTTTTAAAAGGTTTTTCTTTGGCCTTTGTGATTGTGCATTTACTTAGGCTTTAATGGTGAATGTGATTTTCCCCTGCCGCTAAAGAGGCCATGGTGGCCGACTCTTGCTACTGCCTATCGGTTTCTGCATGACGCAAAGTGGAGGATTGAAGATGCTGTGGATTTATTTTACGCTGGAGGTGAGGGACGTGTTGCACTTTCTCCTTCGTGTCTTCCACGTGTTCAGTATACCGTACTTTGTAGTGATTACGAGCACAGGTATTTATATTTTGTCTTGTACCGAAGAGCTTTATTTGCCTCAATGTAACAAAATAATAAGCGCATTTTATTGGATTTTTTTTCCAGTGCGTTGGAAGAGGATGCAGGTAATGCATGTGCTATACAAGATAATGGAGTTCAAAATTTCCCTGCTCTCCTGACGGTAGCAGAAGATAGTCATGAAAATGTATGTTCTCATGCCTTTGGTCTGTGGAGTAGGCATATTTTCTTACTTTTTTTGTCTTTGCTGATTGTGTACTATGTTGTTTTGTTTCTTTGTAGGTGGTTCCTGCAGCTCTGTTGTCCGAGTGTACTCGTATGCCTTCTGCATCTGTATGTGTAAATATAAGTGTGTGTGTTGAGGTATACAGTATATTGTTGCTTATGAGACTTATAGTTTGTTGTCTTTATTTTTTTTACAGTTTTCCCTTCATTTGGATTTTTTTCCTTAGCGAATACAATGTCTTCTTCTTTCAACTATATGCACTTCGCTTGCGGGTTTTTTTTACCCGGTGACAATGGCATTTTTGTGCATTCAATTTTTTGCTTCTTCTTTGTGTTATTATTTACTTTCTTTTAGTACATTTATATCTGGTTTCTTTCTCTATCTATCTCTTTCTTAGAGTTCACTTGTACTCTTTTGTGCTTCCCATCCAGGACTGGCTTTGCAACATGTATCTTCTTCTCTTGTTTATGGAATTGAGCTTGTAGTTGCTTCAAATACTTTTTACCTCTGTATTACATATTTTTTGCTGACAGTGCTGGCCGTGATTTTGTTCTCCCTAGACTGCTGTTGGAGTTGCTGCTTCTGTCTTGGGTGTCTCTGCTACTATTGGAGGCTCTGAGTTGGCTGTTGAGGTACCGGTTAAATGTAAGCGTGGCCGTCCCAAGGTAATATTTCGTTCCGCGCTTACCGAAGTCTTTGCTTTTTTTTGCTATGCTGTATTGCTGTTTATGTTATTTCTTTCCAAGGTCGTAGTAGAAGTGCTGCCGCTTGTCCTGGCGTCGTTGGTTTTGCCATACCTGTTTCATCTCCTGCCGATCAGTTTGTGACTCGCAAGCGACGCCGTTCTCAAGCTGAGGTGCATACAATTTTCGTGACTCCTTTCTTTGCTTAGCTTATTTATTTATTTGACGTTGGGAGGTTACTTGGAATGCAGATTGTTGCTGCTGCAGCTGGCTTGGCTACGATGCTTCCTGTTGAACTTGTTACATGTCGTCGTCCAGAGGCGGAACTATATGGGGGCGAGAGTGGGCCATGGCCCCCCCAATCCAAATTTTTTTGTGTATATATGTTTCTCGTGTTAATAGTTTCGATTTGATATATTATACGCTTCAATCTGACATTTGAGCAAAAAGTTATGAACATTTTAAGATTAGACACATACAAACCACTTCTAACAATTCATTTACTTGGAATGCTTTTTATCTTTTGCTAAACTTCATAATTTCATAATGTAATAATTGAACCCCAAAAGCTTTAAATAAGTTATTATTGGGATGTCTTAAATCATACAATTCATTATTAGCACGAGTGTTTCAGTTTGGATTTTAGTTTTTAGTTATAAGCTTTTGGTGTTTATAAATTCAATCAGTTTGTATTCTGAAACGTATATAATTGTATAAGTTGTCTTTATAAACTATTATTTTCTTGATGCGGTTTTATTCTAAAATATTTTAGTCTCTCCTCAATAAAATATATTCTTTTTTTGTATAAATTTATATTTTTATTTCTAGATCTTTCTCAACACTATCTTAAATAATAATATTTTGCTATTTTGAAAAAAATATGCGTGTTTTAATTATTTATTTTAATTATGTATTGATAATTTTAAGAGTTTCTTTAAATATTTTTCAATATTTTGTACTACATCCATTCGGAAATACATGTCGTTTTAAGATTTATCTCAAAAATTAAACAACAATATGATATGACTTAAATACCGTCGATCTTGTTGAGATCTTTTCACTTGTATTTTAGTTATACGTAAATATTTTTCATTATTGAAGATAATATTGGAAAAAAAAAGTGTGGTAAAATATGTCAAATGACGAATATTATTTGAGCAAAAGAATTAGGCTAAAACGACATGTATTTCTGAAAAAAATGAATATTTTTTTAAATTGAAAACACATTAATTAGATTAGAAAAATTTATTGGCCCCTGCAATCGGAAGTTTCTGGTTCCTCCCCTGTCGTCGTCGATGAACTCACGCTCAGGTTCTATATAGTTCTTCTCCTACATTATGTAGTCGTATGTGGTGTTCTATTTCCTGTTTTTTTTGCCTTTCGATATCTCTTATTTGCTAGGTATGTTTATTGAAATTTGTTGTGGATATTTTCCCTTTTTTGGGTTTTTAGATTGATGCTGCAGCTTCTACATCTATCTCAGGTCTATGTGAGCCAGTTATAGGCTCTGAGCCTCCAATCGTAATATTTTGTATTGCTTGTACCAAAAACGTCTTTTCCATTACGCCATATTCTTTTCCTGTTCTTCTTTATATGAACCTATTTTATTCCTTCTTTCTATGATCGTGCTATATACGTTGGAGCTGGCCCTGCCCTTGTTGCTTCGCCCGCACCCGCTTCCTCTGCTGCTAATCGGTTCGTAACCCGGAAGCGGTGTTGTTCTCAAGCAGAGGTGAATATGTTTTTCTTGAAGCCTTTATTTATTTTATACTGTGAGGTTTCTTGGAATGCATATTGCTACTATGGCAATTTTTTGTTTTGCCTATAAGCTGTTGTTATATTTATTCTTGGATTACAACTTCTATTTGCTTTGCCTTTTTATTTACTTTTTGCTTTTTTTTGGTACAAATGTTGGTGTCCATTTTTTTATTTTGTAGATTAATGCTGCAACTTCTACTTCTACTTAGCCATAGTTCTAGGCTCTCAGTTGCCTATCGAGTTGCCATCTATATGTAAGCGCGACCGTCCTAAGGTAATATTTCGTACTGCGTTTACTGAAGTCTTAGCTTTTTTTTGGATATGCTGTGTTGCTGTTTATGTGTACATGGAATTAGTGTATTTCCCATCTTTCTAGGGTCGTACTAGATTTGTTGCAACTGGCCCTGCTCTCGTTGCTTTGTCCACACCCGTTTCACCTGCTGCTGATCAGTTTGTAACTCGCAAGCCACGTCGCTCTCAAGCTGAGGTGAATAGAATTTTTTGAGCTCCTTTCTTTGCTTAGATTTTTTTTATTTCTTTCATGCTGTGAGGTTCCTTGGAATGCAGATTGCTACTGATGCAACTGGCGTGGTTGCAGCTCTTCCCGTTGAGCTTGTTACGTGTCGCCGTCGACGAACCCGCGCTCAGGTGCAAATTATTTCTTCTCTTATACTGTGTTCGTCCATTTGTGCTTGTCTTTTCTTTGTTTAGATTTTTTTCCCTCTTTTGTTTGCGTCTGACACTAATATTGACTTTTCTTTTTGGCTTTTTAGATTGATGCTGCAGTTTTGGCTTGTTCTTCGGGTGTTTCTCCCCCAGGCATAGGCTCTCAGTTGCCTGTAAAAGTTGTCGCATAAATGCAAGCGTGCGTACCCTAAGGTAATAATTCTTACTGTTGTGAACTAACCCTTGGTCTTGTAACCCCGTTTTGTATGCCTCTTCAAATGTACTTCAACACGCTTTGACCTTTTACTTCAAGGCAACCTGGGTTTGTAGTTTTAGTTACATTATCTTCTGTTAAGTAATGTTGGGTTTGTTTCCTCCTCTTTTGGCGCATAGCATATTTCTCCTCCGTCGTCTCGGATAGTTTTGAAGCTACCTCCAAAGTGTAAACGCACACAGCTGCAAGTAATAATTGCTTATCTCTTACCTATATTTTTACTTATATGAAATGCATTTCTGTTGCCTCGTTTTTCGTTTGCCGTTTTTTTCTTTATGCGGTTTGTGGGCGTGTCGAGTCTTTTGGTCACACCCCCTTGCGTCAAGCCTGGGTGCCCTCATCTTGACCCCCCAGATTTCCTGCAAGGGGAGCCACACTGGGAAAATGTTGTTGTTGTTGTTGTATGATATGCATTTCTGTAGGATTGCATGCTTTTTTGTGTTTACTACTCTACCATATCGCGTACTTTTGATTATACATTTTCCCTTGCTTGTGCTTATATTTTCCTAGCTGAAGCTCTTTACCTTTGTCTTGCAGCTTGCTGCGGCTGGATATAAAGCGTTACCAAAGACTGTTCCTACTATTCCAAAGGCGCTCGGTATGTCGTTTATTCCTTCTGCGCCTTTTGCTTTACTGCCCTGTACAAAGTGTCCTTTCTGTTGTGCTACTAAATTTGAATATGAGTGCCCAACTCTATGTTGTGGTAATGGTAGTATTTGTCTCTCCGAAATTGCGATCCCCTCCCAATTGCTAGACTTATTTGGAAGAGACGATGCCCTTGGTGCTCACTTTAGAACATATTGTCGTGCATATAACAACTTTGCTTTCAGTTGTTTAGGAGGCCATATTACTGCGAGTAATGTAGGTAGTTTTTTTACTTTCCTTTTGCGTGGCCAAATATATCACTATCTACCAAATCTTCTGCCTGTGATACGGGTCCGAAATTTATGCAGGTGTATTTCTACGACGGAGCCCTTGAATTTGACAATCGCTTAAGCACTCTCGAGAATCTAAATCATGAATTACTTGCCTACTTTATTACCCTAACATCGAGTAATCCATATGCAACTTTCTTTCGCTCGTTACGTTCCTTCTCACTTCGAGCAACCTTTGAGATCCATATTTACACAAACCCTATATCAGATCAGCATGTATACAATGCTCCCATTTCTTCTGATGTTGTCGCTATAGTTATCAATGATTTTGGTTCCGAGCGCATAAATAGCCCACACGTTTCGGTCTTTGGCAAATCAAACCACGAGTACAGGATTATGCACTACTTCGAGCAACCTTTTGTGATAGTGTGCCTTTTCCTCTTTTCCCTACTCCTGGAAAAAGTGCTGCAAGCATTGTTCATGAGGAATTGGAAGGTAGTTTGTGTTGAGATATCTGCACATGCAGGTTTATTCCATTTATTTTGTAAGAAGCGTACCCTAAGATATTTCCTTTTTACTATTATGTTTCGCTCAGCTTCTTCGCATAGGCCTCCGAAGGACGACAAAGCCCTATCATGCCGACAATATTATGCGTACATGTTCGAAATTCGGCCTGGCAACGCGTGAGCTATATCAAGGAGTAGTCGATAGCGTTGAGGACGTCCTTCATTAGGGGTCCTCGGGATATGAAATGTCGTTTCTTAAATGCTATGTGCCTTGTTCAGAAATTTGGAAAGCCTGATCTCTTTCTTACTATGACATGCAATCCAAACTGGCCTGGAATTAGAGATTATCTTATGCCAGGCAAAAATACTGATCACCGTCTAGATTTAGTTGCTAGAGTTTTCAATGCCAAAGTATGTTTACTAAGAAAGCTAATTGTTGAGCATGAGATCTTTGGTCATGTGGCTGCTAGAGTTGATGTGATTGAATTCCAAAAAAGAGGATTTCCTCATGTGCATATGTTGATTATTTTAGCCAAGGGTTCGAAGAATTTTAACCCGGCTCTCTTCGATGAGTATGTTTGTGCAGAGCTACCTCCCGTTGAGAATACGCTTTTACGAAGTCTTGTTGTCCGTCATATGATGCACCGGCCCTGTGGGGACAAGGGCCCGCATTGCTCTTGCATGAAAAAGATTGGCCTTGTCGCAAAATGCAAATGTGACTATCCAAAACAATTCTATGAGTTTACAAGGTGTACGGATGATAGCTATCCTATTTACAGGAGGCGGAAAACGGGAAAGGTCTTTACAGTAAAAGGGCAGGAGCTGGATAACAAATGGGTTGTGCCGTACAACCCTTACTTACTAGCTGCTTTTTACTGTCACCTCAATGTCGAAATCTCCTCGACTATAGAGGCTGTTAAATACATTTACAAATATGTGTACAAAGGCCACGACAAGATTTGTGTGGATTTAGGCGTGGCTACAAAACGTGCTCGCGAAGAAATTTCCTCATATCAGATGGGAAGGTGGGTAAGCGGTCCGAAATCAACATGGCGTTCCGATTCTACTTGTACTCTATGAAACCTAGTGTCATGCCCCTGCAAGTTCACTTACCCTACATCTATGTCATTCGCTTCTTCGCATCTGCTAATCTTGCTGACATTCTCAACAACGAGTGTCGTGGCTTAACTATGCTAACTGAGTATTTCACAGCGAATCGTGCTCTTGAAGATGCGAAACTGTACTTGTATTCAGAGTTCCCAGAATACTTCGCTTTGTCAGATGGCCTCAAGGCTTGGACTGAAAGAAAGGCCCCAAAAAGTGTAGGTAGATTAACTTATGTTAGTCCTTGTGAAGGAGAGCGTTACTACATGTGTTTATTACTGATTAATATACGAGGCAACATATCTTTTGATGACTTGCTTACATAGAGGGCGTAAAATACACCACTTTCAAGGAGGTCGCAGAAAAATACTCTTGGCTACAGAGAGATGACTACACTGAAAGCTGTATGCGAGAAGGAGCTGAAGTACAAATGCCTTGTGCGTTACGTAGCCTATTTGTGACGCTACTTTTTTTTTTTAACAGATCAGCCCGTGTTTACTTTGGGAACAATTTTACCGTGCATTGTCTGAGGATTTTTCACATACTTACTGTTGTAACACCCCTATTTTACAACATTGGATGTTACCGCCAGTGACCTCAGACTTTACCGTCCAAAGTCACCCAAGGCTTTTAGAATGATATAGAACAATTAAAATGCGGAATAAAACATAATACATAATGAGAAAAGGTGCTCCCGAGGGAGACTTGGTTCTTACAAAACATCTTACATTGTTTTCAAATATAAAGTTGTTCGGAATTGAAATGCAAAACCTGCTTGTCCTTGAAACATAATGAAACTAAAGTAAAATGATAGAAAGGTACATCTTGAAAATCCTTGTTCTTCCTTCGTCTTCACTTCACTTCACTTCACGCCTTGTTGGGATTCCTAGATTCTGACATAATTCGCGAGGGGCGATAAAATGCCAGGCAAACATGCGGAAAAGAAGAATTAGTCTAAGAAACTAAGCAAGCGGGAATGGAACTTCCCGAGGGTATTTCGAAAATTTTCAATTATTGTCGAAAGAGATAATAAGGTTGTGTTTACGATGGGCTATACGATAGGACTTGTTTATGGGGAGCTTTTGTGATTCAAAGGAGAGTATATCTTAGATAAAGATAACTCGAAAAGCGATAGAAGAGCTACTAGATTGTAGACTTCTTAAGGATTTCGAAAGTACGTTGGGAACGTTTATTAAGTCATAGAAGTAAAAACCTCTCACGCCCTGAACGGACCGAGAGCCGGATCGATCATTTGAGACCGGTCCGGTTTTGGTATCTTAAATGTGCATACGCACTTATCTTATATAGTGACGAAAGATATTCAATCTTATTAATGATTTTTTTATGGATAGTGGTGGGACACGGATAAACCGAGCCACCCGAAGGAGAACTTCAATTCTCCGGCACTTAGCTAGAGTGCCGCACAATCCCTCCTTGCAATCGGAGCGGATGGAGATCATGATCCCGAAAGTCGTATGGACGTACGACTTAGTAAGGTTGTATAGAGGTGTCGGCTAACCCGCACCCCTTTCTAGTTTATTCAAGGTAAATCTCTGAACGAGATTGTAATCAATCAAGATAACAACATACTAGCATATATAATCCTAACAAAGGAATATAACGTATACTACGCTAACAATTGTCGTTATTTCTAGCAATCAATATTTCCTAGATTCATTTTTATTTAAGCATACAAATTGTTCCCAACATCAAGGATTTTCACGAAATGGAATGTAAAGGTTGCAAGGGGAAATTCCACTTGCCTTAGCGTAACGAGTTCTAGCAAACGAGCTTTGACGGAACTTATGCGATTCCCGACTACGAGTGAGGATTCCGACCTATTGATACGGAAATTTACGAAAAGGCTCAAAAACATGATTTTCCTTCTAAAGTTCGGATTACCTCTTATAATATTTTATAAGAGGGTTTGAGATTCTAAATTATTATAATAATAATTTAGAAAGTTATTTTCCTTAAAATAATAATATTCCTTTATTATTATTTTGGTTTTGTAATGTCCTTATTATTCCGTAAAACCTTTATTAAAAATAATTATTAAAATATTCCTTTTTACTTATTTAAGTTAAATAAACGATTACTCTCAAATTTCCGATTCTTCTTGGGTGAACCTTAGAATAATGTCTACCTTATCTAAACATACTTTATTAATAATATTTTCCTAATGGAAAAGTATTTACCTACATAATTCTTTTTTAAATAAAGTTGTCATGTCTAAAATACCTTTACAAGGAAGTTTCCATAATTAGAAGTTTCTACTTTTCCTTATAAGGTAACTTGCCTAACCTATTAATTTAGTTCTTTTATAGGAAAAAGGTTTATAAATATCCACTTCATAATTTTAATCTATTATTATGATATTCTAGTTTATAAAAATAAAATCTTTCTTATAACTAAAGGATGTCTTTTCTTCCAAGTCACTTTATGCTATAAAAACATTCTAGAATATTTGTATTATCCTACTTAACATATTTATACTAAAGTTTATGTCTTGAGACAATCTCTACATCTAGAGGTTATTAAAAATCCTATCTTTCTTATAGATGACTTTAGTAATATAACAATTATCAATATTATTCTTTTATAACAATCAATATCTAATGTCAACTATACTCCATGACTACAATCTTTGTAATAATAATATTTTTATAAGGGTTCTCTACAATTTTATTGTCATTATAGTATGTCATAGGTATTTTATCCACACTACCATATATTATAACTAAAATCATATAATAACATAGATCACTTTATAGTCATATTTATCATATTATAATAAGAGTTTATATCTTGTAGTAATTTCATTACACTTAGAGGTATGCTATTTTAATAACTAATGAATTTATTTAATAACCTTATCATCATTACTAAGAACCTATAATATGATATCGTCTTATAGTTCAAGACATGCAATATTATTACCTTATATAAATCTTACTTCTTTTATAAAGGTGACATTTTTAATATTACAAACTCTATTTCATATGCTATTTATTTTATAAAAATATCTTTATAAGCAAAACACATGTCTAGCATAATATTATACTCATGATATGATTTAAGTAATCTAGTAGGGTTATATTTACTATAGTAACTAATATCTTTTCTAAAATTATTTACTCCTTCTCTACAACTAACAAGATCTACTTAATAAATTTAATAGATTTAATTTTACACTAACTTATTTATTCTACTCATTAAAATACATAAATCAATTTAATAAAAATAAGGGTGTAGAATTATACTTTTCTTAGTTTGTATTACGGAACACATGAGAAGGGCGGGGAAGAGGACTGGTGGACAGGGGCGGCGCGACCCGGACTCCGGCGAGGCAGGCGGCGGTCGACGGTGGTGCTCCGGTGGGGGCTGGGAGGCGGCCGGCTGCTACAAGGGAAAAAAATGGGATTTTGGTGGTGTTTTGAATGGGGAACTAAGGCTTGAATGGGCTGATTTTTGGGCACTAGAGAGTACTTAGCAAGAAGGAGGAGAAGATGTTTGAAGTGTGAGCTTGAAAGAGAGGTTGAGCCCCTTTATATAGGCAAGTTGGAGGAGGCCATGGATCCTAGCCATGGAGGGTGCACCAATGGAGGTGAAGGGAGTGTTCTTCCATTGGTCAAATGTGTGCTTCTTCAAGGGTGATGAAGAGTGTCACATCAATCACACTTCTTTGACTTGTTTGAAGAAGAAGAACGCTAATATTGCTATAAAATTAAAAAGGGTGGGGTAGATGGCAAGGAAGTTCACTTGGTCTAGCGGAATGGAGAGGGGGGCGTGTGGAATGAGTTGCAAGAGATCTCGGGTTCAAATCCCGGCTCTTGCATTCATTTTACAAAGCTTGTAAATTTTATTTTTAGGCCTTTGTGTAATTTATTTTATGGAATAAATTCAATTTCTAAAAGACCTTATTTTTGTCTAATGCTCTTCTTATTAAATTACCTCACTTTATTAATCTATGCCCCTCAAGTTATTTTATTGAATTTTTATCTATTTTAATTTTCTTGCTAATCTCTTTCAAAAGAAAATAATAGAAGTTAATTTGATATTTAGAAATTCTCCCTTTTAATTAGAGAAAAAAAAACTGATAATAAATATTATATTATAAAAAGCTTGGAATATTGCGGATATTACAATAGTACCCCCTTAAAATTAGTTTCGTCCCCGAAACTAGGAAAGACTTAGAGTGGTACAAGGTTAACACGGAAAGCTCCTACCACTCACATCCGTGAGAAAACACGAAAGGGTCTAGTACCCCCTTAAAGAACATTTCGTTCTTTAGTTAAGATACCTGTACAAGTAGAAGAATTACTATTGTACCTTTATCTTAAGGAATCGTGAAGTTGGAAATCCTTAGGAAGATTCCCACATTTGAGCTTATGTGGCTTAATTGGAATCAAGGAATAGGATTGGAAATCCGATTGATCTGGCTAGCGAAGTAGGCGGGGGTCCAGTGGTTTTATTCGAAAGTTGTGGTCAACCCTACGGAAGTTTTGGGTTGACCTTCCCGAACATAAAGGTTTGATTGCTTATAGAGTAAGTTTCCTCATTGAAATGAACACTTAGGTGCTTCTAGGAAGCGAGTAAGTCCATGACTAATCTATTCTATATTTCTGGAATTTGGTCATTGCAGAGGAACCCTTTTCAGGTGACCATTCGATAACTGACGATATGGAAACGAAGTTTGAATATACAAGGGCCGTGCCTTGAAAGAGAATTTCGATTTACGATTTCTAAGAAATTACTACTGGGATAGGGAATGGTTATCTTCCAAGAGGGAGTGACCATCGTTACGATGTCGTATTCGAATATATATCATACTATCGAGAAATGGTTCGAGCGTCCCTTAATATTATATTATACAGTATTTGTAAAAAATGTAGTTTTTCGTAAGCAAGGTTAAACTCGAGGGACTACGTGGTTTCATTCCACCGATGTGATCAGTACCGGGGAGCGATTTCCCACATAATCACCTAAAGTGTATATCTTCATAGGAATAAGACCTGAAATTCTACCTCAACCAAGTGGCCAAGATGGGAGGTACAAGTCCATTCTTATTCACCACCATGAATCTATATCGAAACCTTTGATTTATAACTTACAAATTCATTATGGTATATTAGTAACATTTTGAGGTGAACTAAGTAGTACAATGTATATATCATAAAGTTAAATTAGGGTTTAGCTCGAACGTTCTCTTATATAAGTTATCTATGGAACACGGTCCTTGGTTGGTTACGCAAGGATATAATATGATAACCATAATAATAATATAGATTTCAAAATGAGACACTCTCACGAGGAAGACTGTCACCAGAATGGTTCGACATTAGCATCTACTGTTGCGATACAAAAGTGCCTTAAGGGCAAAGCTAATATGCTTACGAAGATTAAACGCGAGTAGGAAGGAGGATCCAACTATTTCTTTGGAACATCTGATGCAGAAGGTTTGTCACTGCGGTGCATCTCATAGAACTATTGATCTTGACGCTTGAAGGTAATCGACCTTTTTCCTTCATTCACAGTTGTAGACTGCACATAAGCAGTTCCCGTCATTCCGTTGGAAAACTAAGGGTATTGGGACACTGCGTTGGAGCGAGTTGGTCCTGACTTATTTGCTGGTTGCCTACAGAATTGGCGGAGATGTCCGTCTCTCCCACAGTTGAAGCACTTCTTAGGATTCTTGGTACAGTTTCGGTTGATATGTCCTGGTTCTTCACAGTTGTGACAGACTAAAGAGCTCTTCTTGGTTTCCGGGCTTGGGAATGGTTTAGACTTAGTTGGCTCGGACCCAGTCTTGCTCTTCTTTGACCAATCTGAACTTTGTGGAGAGCCTGGCCTCTTGAATTTGCCATTCTCCTTGTTATGAGGTTGTCCCCAATCTTCTATCCTTGGTGCGGGTTCCTCGAGCAAGGATTTTGCCATGTGGGCCGCATCCACGTATTCTCCCAATGTCGTGCACTTGCCATAACTCATCAGAGCTTTTATTTCTGGGCTCAATAATTCATGGAATCGTTGAATTCTCTCTGCCTTAGTGGGGACTTTCTTTGTGGCACCTCCCATTTGGATTTTAAGCTTTGTTGCCTCGGGTATGCTCGGTCCACCAATCTTTTGGTAAGGAACCGTATAGAGCTTCTCTTTTTCCCAAGTTGTCCAGAAGTGATACAACATCTTTGCTTTGAACATTGCCCAATTCAGACTTGGTTGTTCCGACAAGTTTGAATTTTCCCACCATTCTCGTGCTCCTCCCCTTAGCTGAAGGGAGGCAAGGTGCACCTTTTCCACTTCTTTGCACTCAAGCGTGCTTAGGAGGCATTCCATTTGTGAGAACCATCTTACTATCTCGTTGGTTTCTCCCGTACCGTCATAAATGTCTGGCTTCAATGAGGAAAAAGTTCTCAGGTTCTTGTCACACTCTGAGCAAATTATTGATGAAGAAGTCTGAACGATACTATCCTTCGCATTGCTAGTTTGACCTTCTCCCGCTATCTTCTTCACGTCGGGCAATGTAGTTGGAAACATCTCATGACTGAATTGCTCCACGTGGACTCTTGTATGTTGAAAAAACCATGTATGTTGAAACCATGTATTGAACAACCTAATACATTATAAAGTAGAAACCATGTATGTTGAAAAAATTATCTACCTAGTTTATAAAAACCATGTATAAAAACCAAATTTATCTACCTAATACATTATAAAGTAGAAACCATGTATGTTGAAAAAATTACGCCACGTGATATTACTTGAATAAAATAATGACAATTTTTTAATAATAAATATTATAATAACTTGAATTGCTTTTTATACATTCAACTAGTTGAATTCTCGTGATACTCACGGGATAATATTACTAAAATTTATACCATATTATGATATTAATATAAATTTTAAAACACTTGTATATAATATCGTAATAAAATTATACTCCGTATAATTTATACGGAGTATAATTTTATTACGATATTATACGGTATAATTTATAAAAAAAACTTTAAGATTGTGTCCCATATTTTATCACATATAGTTAAAAAATTATATACTTGAAGCCTGAGTCTTGTTAAGAGATAAAAAAAATTATTATACATAAAATTAATAGAAAAGATATTGGATCAAGTTATTATCAACATATAGATAAAAAAAATTATATAGTTGGATCTCAAATCTTGTTACAAGATAAAATAAATGCATAAAAAATATCAAAATATAGATCAATTTAATATGTTATAAAAAATTGGATATAGTGAAAGAATGATACAAGTATTTATAATTTATTATTAAAAAATGGAACATTATTTTATTCATGGAATGCCACGTAGCGCAATTTTCTCAACAAACATGGTTTATGCTTTATAATGTATTAGGTAGATATTTTTTTATTATAATAACATGATCTAGATATTTTCTATATTACCTTTTATACATATTTTTTTATCTTTTAATAAGATTTTGAATTTAGGTATATTATTGCTTATCTATATGTTGATATTTTGTAATCTAATAAATTATTGATAGAAGATAGAATATATATATATAAGCACTATATATTAAAGTTGTAACTTTTTGAACCATCACATTTTTCTGGTCCCACCTTATATTTAAAATATTTTTATATTAATTTAGTTTTCTAATTAAATTATTTTTCTATCTATTAATGCAAAAACAATTAAATTCGAATTTTAATTAAAAATAACAAATTTATTTTATCATTATCTTTTTATCTATTTATGTAAAATAACATAAAAAATCGAATTCGTCTTTACTTATTAATATATTTTTTATTTTCTATTTGAAATATTTAAAAGATTTGAATTTGATTAATTTTTTTACGAATTTACATTATTTTTACCTTTCTATCTATTTTTTGTAAAAGTTTTTTAAAATGGAATGATTCTAATTAAAATAATTTGTATTTATATCTAATAGATTTTATAAAACATATGACATACAAATATAATTTTCAATCTGTACGTTGATATTTTGTATATATATAATTGAAATAAATAGGAGCCTTGTGGAAAATTTATCGTTTGTATTTATTATATAGTTTTGTTCAGATTTATCCCAATAAAAGATATGAAATATTTAAAATTATACCGTTATTACCCGTACATAGTACGAGAATTCAACTAGTTAAAAATTAAAAGGCCTAATAACTATTAAACCCAATTTCATTTAGATAGGCCCATATATTGAATTTAATGTGATGTTTTAATTAGAAGTATTTTTTTTGTCACCTTCTTCCCAAATCCCATTGCTCGTTACTAAAAAATAGCAATTTTTCTCCACGTATCCTGTTTTTTGGTTTTAATTCTTGAAATAAGCTCGTTCTTAAAAATTATTTTTTTGGGTTTTTTGGTCACCTTTTTGGGTTTTTTTTTAAAATTTCCAATAAAGTCGTTAAAAGCCACTTTGATTTTTCTAAAACAAAAACAGTTTTTTATGGGAGAAAAATGTCTTGCACATCGACTTTGTGGGAAAATATTTTTATTTTTCGTTTTTAATGAACTTTGATCAAAGTCTTTAAGTCGGCGAATTTGTTGTTTTTAAAAAAAAAATCTTAACCGTAAACGGTTTGTGCTTATCGGTCCGGATCCTCTGTCCCCAACTTGTGTCCCCTTTTGTGTCCCCTTTGTAATTCTTTTGTATTTGTTGATCAAGTGGACTAAAACTCAATTATTTTTTAATTTTTATTTAAAAAATCTACACCCATCAAGGATATTGTGTATTCATAAATATAAAGGGGACACAAAAGGAGACATAGAGTTTGGGACAGAGGATCTGATGCCTGTGCTTATGTGTTGAATTTAGGTTGCTCTGTGGGATTTGGTTCTATGCTGCTGTACTTGTTTCGAACGGTTTGCGCCTCTCAAGTGACAATGGGGTTTTCGCCTTCTCTTTCTGCTGCCATTGGCATTTACGATGTGTTCTTCCTATCTACCAGATGACTAGCAAAGTCTACATCTGAAAATGCAACAATCTCAAGGGAACTTCTGCGTGGATACCACAAGCACAAGTTGTCGTTCCCTTTGAGATACGTGAAAATTCTCTTCACCTCTTTCAGGTGTGATTCTTTGGTGTTAGCTTGAAAGTGTGCGCATAAACACACAACGAACATGATTTCGGGCCTAATAGTTGTAAGGTAGAGAAGGGAACCAATCATACCTTGGTAGTTCCTTTGGTCCACACCTATACCTTTTTCATTTGTGTTCAGCTTGGAGTTGGTGGAAACTGGAGTGTTGATAGGCCTTGAATTCTTCATTCCATACTTGATTAGCATTTCCTTGATGTATTTCTGTTGATGTATCTTTGTTCCCTCCTTGGTCTGAGTGATTTGGAGCCCCGGGAAGAACGTAAGTTCTCCGATCAAGCTCATCTCGAATTCTGAACTCATTAGATCTTTACACTTTTCAACAAGCAAGGGATTAGTTGCACCAAAAGAGATATCATCAACGTATACTTAAACAATAAGAATATCATTGGACTCTTTCTTAAGAAACAAAGTCTTGTCAATGGAACCGTGAAGGTATCCATGTGACAAGAGAAACTGTGCAAACCTATCATACTAGGTTCGTGGGGCCTGTTTTAGTCCGTATAGGGCACGCTGAAGAAATTAGACGTGGTCTGGAAGGTTCCCATCTTCAAATCCTGGTGGTTGAGCCACGTAGACTTCTTCCTTTAAGTGTCCATTGAGGAATGTTGTCTTCACATCCTTTTGATAAAGCTTGAATCCTTTATGAGCGACAAAGGTGATAAGGAGTCTGATTGCTTCAGTTCTTGCTACAGGAGCGAAGGTCTCATCATACTTGCTACAGGAGCTTGAATCCGTTGAGGAATGCTGTCTTCACATCCTTTTGCTAAAGCTTGTACCCTTGTGCTACCAATCTTGCCTTGTTCCTTGAGGTAGCACCAATGTCGTCTATCTTGTTACGGAACACCCATCTTCTTCCTATAACATTCTTCCCTTTTGGATCAGGAACAAGCTTCCATACTTGGTTCCTTTCAAATTGATTGAGCTCTTCTTGTAGTGCCACTATCCAGTCTGGATCCTTGAGGGCTTCTTTGATATTCTTAGGTTCCACCATTGACACGAAAGCATTGAATGCGCAAAAGTTTTGAAGTGATGAACGTGTCTTTACGCCTTGGTCAAGAGGAGATATGATGTTTCTAGGATTGATATTGGTGAGATTTGCATCTTCCTCTTCGTTCCTATCACCACTGTCATTGCATTCTTCTCGCAGATCTTTATCCTCTGGATGTTCCTCATCCTCAGGATCCTCCACTTGTTCAGTGGTTTCTGGTTCTTCATTTTCAGCATTGGGTGAGTTCCCTCTATGTTCCCCTTAGGTGCTTGATTCAGGAATGTCTTCTGGTGGAGGAACTAGGGAGCCAACTTGGGAGGTGTCCAGTGATTCGTCAAGTGATGGAAGTTCAGCCGACTCTTGGATTTCTCGGTTTTGAGAGTCATTGTTCCCTTGAGGATAACGACGAGTTCCCTTTCTTGGCTCATCGTCGTCGTCCTCATGTTCCTAACATTGGCCGATATTTTTTTATGTTAGACCTAGGTTACCTCCGTTCTTTAGTTCCATGTGCCCTTGTTGCCAACCTCGCTCTGATACGAATTTGTAACACCCCGACTTTCATCGGAGCGCTACTTGGCAGTAGACCACTTTAGGGTACTATTTAGGTTGGTTTGACAACAATTTCACTCGGATCTTGCAACGCAGGCACGACGGGAAACAAAGAAAACATCCAACCTTTATTTTAAAACTGAATTTATAAAACATGATAGTATTCCCGAATTTACAAACAAAAGATAACAATCATGCCATTATGTAATCTCAAACCATTCTAAACCAGTTTTATCTAACTAGCAACAAAACAATTTAACAGACAATTATGAATACATAGACAACCAAATCCCAACAACTCGGACATAAACAACCGCTTCACCACTTCATAGATGATCTATCACAAATCCTCAAATGTACCTGAAACTATAAAAAAATTCCCTGAAGGGTCAGCTACAATTCTAATTCAAGTTAGAAAGCGTGAGATGCATATAGAACGTTTGAAAAACCACACAGAACCCTAGCAACCAAAATTCACACAAAAACCAAAAAATTTTCGATTCATAGCAATTTAACAATTACCTTAAATAATCACACACACAAACAGACAAACACACAAATACACGAACCCACACAGACAATATCACAACTATAATCACATTAGAAATACAACCGAATCACAATGGCATCATTAATAAGGATAACATCAATAGGTAAAACGACAAGGGTAATAATAACTTTCATAAGGATATTACCAACATATAAAACCACAAAATACATTCCGTTAAACCAAACCCAAGAATACGAGGCCATTCAAATAAACTCCATCAATTAAAATAGCAACCAAACATCCTTTTCAAATACATATGGCACCCTCCGGGCTCTCATCTATGGCGCACGGTCAGGGCGCGTACCTATACACATGCCCATTTCCCCCATTCACCCTTCTATCCCCGGCTAAACCTCTACTAGAGTGTTTGCCAAAATAATTTATTTTATTTTTAGAAGGGGGTTCCTTCGAGTCGCATGGCCATTCCCAGGGGCCACTTCATCTCCAACTTTACCCGTGATCCATGACCATGCCGGTGGAACCCAGTGCACACATAACGAATAGTTTAAAAACAATATTTCATGATTTCAAATACATATATAAGCACGTAATATGAAATCATTCCAAAATAAGGTTTATGTAATCAATACACTCATTTAACATATAACGGGTCGTAAACTAAATAAGTCGGCGAGCGATTCACCTAAAAAGCCGAAAAGAACACGTAGCGGAAGAAAGTAGGTCTGAACAAGTCACCATTCCAATAACAAGCACAACCACAATTTCGATTCAAACAAAATCATAATTGTACACACAATCGCAATTATAATTACGATCACAGGCACACTCTTAGTCACAGTCAAATTCAGAATCACAATCATACTCACAACCACAAACAGAATCACAATCACCATCACAATCACAATCACAATCACAATCACAACTACACCCACAATTACAAATACAATTACAACTACACAACAATTGCAAGCACAAACACAATCACATTTACATTTACAAAGACAATTACAATCACAATTTTCAAATGCACAATTACAATCGTATTTACAACGCAGTTACAAATACAATTTACAAATATGAGTATCAACACAATTACAAATATAATTACAATGTTCACAAGTAGAGGGTGAAATTTTATTTTAAAAATTAATATGCCGAGGGACTAGTTACCAAAACAAATTCTACATACATGGCACCCAATCTAATAAGAATTGAATTAAGCCGATCAAGTCGCAGAACGACTTACCTCAAATGACGAATTCTTTCAGGAAGAAACAACTCAAGTAATTCGAGCAGTGCGTAATCCTTTGAGAGTTAAACATCAACGAAGTTCAAGCTCGAGCAGTGATAAGAGGTAATTGATGACAACTCCTGGCACGGCTTTGACGTGGAACTAGCAAGAGCAGGCTTGACGAAACGGTGTAACCGACAAAAAACTGATCGGTGGTGAGTGAGATCGGTGCCTCGAGATCTCAGACGTCTCGACGCGCAGGACCCCAACGAGGGCAGCACAGTCAGCGAGGCTGGAAATCGATGACGAAACGGTGGCGAGACGGATCAACGTGTGAACACCGTGGACCTGCGACGAAGGTCTTGGCGCCTGAACCCGGCAGTTGAGACCGACTACTTCACTTATTCAGCAAGTCAAGGACGGCCGGTGCACCATCGATTGTGCGAGTGAAAAAATCCAGCGACTAAACTCGATTAGGGCTTCGGGTTTGAGGAATTGGCCTCGATTAGGGCGCAAGGCTCCTCCCGAGAGTATCAACGACGACAATGAAAGGCTTGGCTGTCTCCTTCTTCGGCTGACATGAGCGACATAACTTCTGGTTGCCTACTCTGATGGAGATGAGCAGCACATCCAATGGGAAGGAGGAGGCAGCACCTTGGGATTAGGGTTCTCCCCAAGGTATCAGGTAAGGGAGGATGAAATAGGTGAGGTGAGTGAAGTTGGGCCAGCTAGATTTGGGCCCCTCGTGGGCTTCTCGTCCTACATAAACAAAAGAAAAGGAAAGCTTTAATTGGGCTCTAGGTCTAATTACGAAAGACGAACAAGAAGTGGATCGAGAATTAAGTATTGGGTTTTCGGAGACTCGGGTATTAGACATGATGATCTTAATTCTTCCACTAAACCTCTTCCCTATTTAAGGGCTGCCTTCTTGATCTAACAAGGACACTCTCAAGCACCCAAACACTCCATTTTCTCCATGTTTTTCCCTAGACATACGTGTTGAATTTTCTTTGGGAATTTTGAGTTTATTCCCTTAGAATTTTTCTACACCCTTTCTCTGTGTGTTTTTTATTCCTTCTGGATCATGCACCTGATAAGCAACATCTAGCAATTTTTTGAGATCAGCCTAACACAAATCATAGACATCAAGGTCCAATGAGTAATGCACCTAAACTCAATCACGATTCTTTTAAGTCAAAAACATGTTACACATTTGATTACTAATAGGATAGAATTTAGCACAAAAGAATATATTAAAACAAGTTAATGTTAAAGATGCTAACCCACTTAAATTTCATTTTGTCCCCATGTCTTACAGAAAAAAATCAGGGAAAAGATAACAAGGTTGGAATAGAGAATGTTGTATAAAAGAAAATAAAGGTGTGGCTTATGAATCAAGCAGATTATAATGCAAAAAAAAAGATTATGAATAAAAATTAAATTAGAATCAACCAGCATAATCCATCAATCCGAGCAACTAATTTACAAAAGCAAATGGAACTAAATAATGGTATGGCTTATGCATCATGGAGGTCATATTCTTTCTTTTTGTGAAGGCAAAAGTGAAGTAAGGACTTACTTAAGCAATTCAGCAAAGTTGATGGCCTCATCAATTGTAGGAATTACATTACCCAACTCTGTAATAAGATTATCTACTCCATTTGCTCCAGGAAGTTCTTGATTCTCCAAAGTACAATTCATCTCCTATTTAAGGACAAAGATTGAGAATTATAAATAGGGTTAAAAACTCGAACCGAGGCCATCTCCTTTATTCAATATATGGCATAGCAGGTGAAGTTAAATCATACACCTGATAAGAAACCCATAAGCCAATCTAAAAACACTGCACTTACCATACCTGGATGAAGAATTTTTATCAGCTGAAGCACAAACCTCCGACTTTGACATAGGTACTACTATTTCCTCTCTTCAAGGGTGTTTATTCAACTTTGATATTACAAAGAGAATTAGATTAGAAAACAAGTTTGGAAGCAAGAAATCACATGACAAATGCCAATCGACATCATACATATGTGCATGGAACTCTATTAAGTTAGGTACTTTAAATTCTGTATGTATGCTTTTATCATTCACTATAGCCACTCAAACAACACACCAAATTACGAAATTACGATAAGTGAAACTGACCTACACTGTTGATTGCTCATAGGACCAGGTAAAAGATGCATATATGCAATGAAAGATTTTTTTTGCTCGTCTCACTTCAGCCTTATCGAAATGCGCCCTATAATAAACACTATCATTGTCTTCACTCTTGATCTTTGAAGGGGAAAAAAAGCTTATTAAAGAATGATCAAATTGAAGGCCTAAACAATATAATAATCATGGAAGTATTAAAATACCCTTTATATAATATATGACTTACTAATTCGCATGCGTTGAGGTTGCAGGAGAAGGGTCATTAAGCCCAGACTTCCATTCAGGTAGCATGTGATAATCCTACTCTTCAAGTACCGCAACATCAACAGAGCGACTCTCTTTCCTTGCTGACTGCAGATCCGTGAAGAATCCTTGAAGATATCAACTCTTTTCTTTGGTGCAGACTTGCAACCGCCATATTTGAAGACCTTGCTCATTAAAAATTCCCAAAACGGCCAATTAAACAACGCAAATTACAAGGAAAAAAACCATAAGAGTTTCCATCACAACAAGCGCAAACACACGACAACACCAGTTGTAAAAGTAAAGAAAAGCAGCTACAATAAGTAAATAGCATAAAATAATGCGCTAAATGAGGAAATAAACTAACATCTTTGTGCTATATAATAGAATTAGAGCTTAGGAGTGAAAGTTGATCAAAAATAAGTTTATAACTAATCAAAGCCTGAAAAAATTTAACCCATCCAAACACCAAAAAATATTAGCCATGGACCCATGGAATTAAGAAATCAAATTGGAACCAAGCAAAACCAAATAAGCCATTTCATAAAACAGCCCATATTCATCTGGGTCTTTAATTCATCTCTAAAACAACAACGGAGTTATTCACTCTACACATTTCATTCAAGCATTGCATCAAACACCTCCTATGCATAAAAGTCGTGTATACATTGTAACAAGTTAAGGAAACAAAACTGAAGTTGACTTCAACTTAGTCCATCAAGATAGTTTATATCTCAATCCTATGAAAGATATAATGAATTTCAACATATTCTGATATAAAGATTCCCTAGTTCAATGTTAGTATAAATAGCATGCATTGAAAACTGTTTAGGAGAAAGGAAGAGATGGAATTTGACAAAATTTAAGAACCAAAAGCTAGCGCGTATCAAAGCAATTATAAAAAGTACAAAGCATGAGCTCACCTCTCCTTGGTCTCTCTCTATCCATTTGAGATTAATACGTACAATATAGAATGAATTATTTATAACACATCAAATACAGACAAATACTATTCAAGTGTCCTGAGATCTGAATTTCTTATTGGCATATAAGGTGTAACACCCAGATTTGAGATCCTTTATAATATATTAAAGTGCTACTCATGTCAACAAGATCTCTTCCTTTTCAAGGTCCGAGTGAGGACAAAGAACTCAAAAGTTAAGCGTGCAAGGGTGAGAGTAGTACCAGGATGAGTAACCTCTTTGGAAGTCCTCATGTTGGCATGGGATTGCTCTTATAAGGCCTCGGGCTTTACATAAGGACATATAAAATATAAATATACAATATATAATATTTAGATGTCACGGTAGCTGAATTCGTCGTTTGTATATAAGAACACAGAAAATCTAGGGGTTTAACATATGATCAAATATCCCGATGTATTTATTCGTCATTTGTGGCTACATATTTGCAACCACCCCAACTCTGGCTAATATATCAAAAGAGACAACATTGACGACATCATTAGTATTAGTATTAACAAGCACAGGTAAAAATACTATTAGATCTATTCTCTTCCTGGCTCGGGAGAAGCCGACATATAACTGGCCATGAGAAGAACAAGGATCTCTTAAATATATACACACGTGTTCCAATGTTTGCGCTTGAGACTTATTAATAGTCATTGCAAAGCATAGTTTAATAGGAAATTGTTTGCGCTCAAATTGAAAGAGATAAGTTCCAACAGGAGGACGGAAATTGATTCTGGAAAGAATAACCTGTGTTCCTTTGTAAAAACTAGAAGATACTTCACAAAGTATAATATTTCTATGAAATTCATTACAAATTAACCGTGTACCATTGCAGAGACCGTTAGAAGGATCTAAATTGCGCAAGAGTATAACAGGACACCCCTTCTTCAATGTTAATTCATGAGGACTCATTCCTGAAGGGCACAAACTGTTCAAAAATTTGGTCGGATATAAATTACGGTTGTCATCAACAACCGAATCAAAACTCTTGTACGTGAAGGTTGTACCAGAGAACTTAGAAATTATAGCGACATTTATAGTATCAACAACATTGTTGATTGGCGTAAGAATTGCGCGGTCACTAAAGACGTGTGGATCAAAATGGGTCGTGTTCATAAAGAGCGACAACATAAAGAGAACAATATAAAAAATTCTTACCCGTTCCACCTGGACCGTCAATGAAAAATGCTCTGGGAATATTTTGTTCAACATGATGCACTATTGTGTCATAGGCAATTTTTTTGCTCATCGTTAAGGCTCATATGTGCGTCAACATACTATTCAGGAATAGGAGCATCTAAAGCATCACTAATATCCCTTGTAACTCTTAATCCAACGTCATTAAATTGGGTGCATACATGTAGCCTGAAATCTGTCATCCTTTTCCCCATAGACTCTAACAACTTGTCGATCTCAGAATAAGTTAGATGCAATATTCTGGCACGTTGATCTTTGTAAATATGGGAGAAGTCTTCTGAAAAATGAGTATAGAACTGATCCCAAGCATATGAGGATTAAGAGATTCGCAAAAAATAAGGAGAGTAGCGAACAACTTGTGTGAAGCACAAGGCATCTGGACTGCAACCACTTCTTGCATACACAACTCAGCATATTCGTCTCTTTGTAGTAGGGAATATTTATCAGCAACCTCCTTGGAAGTATTGTATTGAACTCCGTTATGTGTGAGCAAATCTGTAAAAGATGTAGATCCCCTTATATTTGGAGTAGTAATCGAAGGTAATATCTTTCTCCTTCAGAAGGGGATACATGTACTAATCTTCCAACGCACTTTGGGCCTTTCCGTTCTTCCAAACCTTTGAACGAACAACCCAGATAAAGTATTTAGGGAACTTAGAATACAGATACTTCTTAACATTAGGAAGTTCAATGTTTGCCTTGAAAAATGCCCTCACCATTGTGACATGGCGACTTTCGTTTTCTACAATATTTGCTAAGTTTTCACGCTCAGAGAAGCAAACAACATGCTTTTGTGGTAAATGTACTTGCAAGGGGATAACAACAGGTGTCATAGAATATAAAGGGAGGCTAAAGATATGCCAGGCCGATTCAGGGGCACCAATCCATCTACTAGTTTGGTATGACATAATTTCATCTTCGACATGCATGTCTATCATTTCGACTAATATCAAAACAGACTTTGTCATGAGCGTTGTATATGAATTTGTACAGATACTTTACAGCCTGTATAGTCGAACATATCTCAACGTTAATATGGCAGTCAAAGGCGGACAAAAGATAGGGATTGTATGGAACAACCCATCCATTATCCAAGTCCGCACCTCGTACATTAACTGAATCCTTATTGTCTCTCCTCCTATATATTGGGTAGCTGCATGTCATTCATAGAGGTCGTAAATTCAGCATAATCTTTAAGATAGTTACACTTACACGTCAAGACCGAGCCTTTCTTTTTCATACATGAATTTGTGGGGTTATATTGACCACATGGGCCATGCATCATATGCTTTACAACAAGGCTGCGTAAATAGACATTTTCCTTCGGCGGAAGCTCTGCAGAAACATAATGATCAAAAGATTCAGGACTGGTTACTTTAGAACCCTTGGCTAAAATAATAAGCATATGGATATCTGGTAGGTCATGCTTTTGAAATTCGATTACATCTACTCTAGCTTTGATACGGCCAAAAATATGTTTCTCCATTATCTCTTTTGGTAGCAAGCGTACCTTTGCATTAAAAGAACCAACTACTAAATCAGGACGATGTTTGGCACCCTCACCTACAAGGAGGTTGTCCTTTATTTCTGGCCAATTTGGATTGCAGGTCATAGTTAAGAATAGGTCAGGCTTCCCAAATTTCTGTACAAGTGACATTGCATTTTAAGTAGCGGCATTTCATATCACGAGGACCGCCAATGAACGTTGCAGGCAAAATAATACGTCTTCAAACAGAAGACGAGTCACGAGTAACGACATGTACGCTATCAACTATGCTTTTATATAAATCACTACGTAATAAAGTTTGGTTTTGCCTCATGAAATCAAGACGTGTATTTTCAACTTTCACATACATATCAACAATATATTGTAAGAAAATACGACATGTGTTAATAATGAAGTTATTAGGGCGAATTTGGAATCTGTAAGCACAGTAAGCCCTACAAGACACGTCCTTGCCTTCTTTTGGAGGCGTAGGACTCGAAGCTGTTGAAGGGGAGAAATATTAATAAGAGAACATGCTCCTACAAATGGAAAATAGGCAAGCCACATTATAAGGACACGTATTACCTTCAGCCTCTTGGGCTATGATATCTTCTACACTCTGGACAACATTTGGAACAAGGGGGAAAGGAAAATCATTGCAAGAGAGACTGCTAGCAGGGGCAACGCATTTAAGGCCTTGGTGCCAACCGGATTCTCCTCTACTAAATAAAAGGGGATATTGCAAGGGGTCATAACATCCGTAATAATATATAAGATTCTATGTTGATGGGCTGCTTTGCCATAGACTAAGATATGTGGGCTATTGTTATGAGCTAAAGAACCGTCGTCAACAATAATTGCAGCAACCTCATCAGATGTGGGGGTATTGTAAACACACTGATCTAAATTAGGAGATTGGAATATTCGAATTTCAGAAGCGGAAGATAATGGGATGGTACGTAAGGAGCGGAAGAAAGATGCATAAGGATTAGCGGTTGTTAAATTAATTAGGAATTCAACGATATCAGGTCGGAGGTCTTTGTTACTACTACAACGACTGCTAAGTTCAGAGGCGCCGTCATAGAAATACAATTGCAAAAACTTAGGCTTGTCATCATCATGCAAAAGATTAGGAAGGTAATGGTAAATATGCCCTTTTAACATGAATGTGAACAAGCTCTTATCATAACTCTTATCAAAATTTCCGCCTAGGCAGCTAAAAGCAAAGTAGTTATTATATGCCCTTGAAAATGCACGAAAGTGAGCACCAACATCTTCTTGACTCGTAAACAATTCCAATAATTTAGAGGGTATTTCTATACGCGATAAACGAACGTTGCCATTCTGACAGCATAATGTTGCACACTCAAAAGCAAACTTAGTCGCATCACAGAAAATGTACTCGTGAGGTTGGAATACGAGCTTCTGGCCGCTTGTATGGAGAAGGTTTTAGCATCAATATCCATCTGCATTGAAGTAGAACCAAAAATGTCAAACTTGTACGCATCTATAAGACACTGAAATTGCATTTTGTTGATATACACAACAACAACAACAACAACAACAACAACAACAACAACAACAACAACAACAACAACAACAACAACAACAACAACAACATCTACCCAGGTGGAACTCGATATGTACGGGATCTGGGGGTCGAGATGTACGCACCCTTACCCCAACTTGACATCGGGAGGGCATCCAAGGAGGGCCCAAAGTAAAACGGGGAAACTAAAAACAAAGAGAATGAAAATCTTGTTTTATCACTTCCTTCCAACTCTTCTTTAGTCTGCCCCTTTCCTTGCGAAAATCGCTATCGATCAACCTCTCAATTCTCCGAACTGGGGCTTCTGAAGATCTCCTCTGTATGTGCCCAAACCATCTGAGCCTCGACTCTCTAAGCTTTTCACCTATACTGACCACCCCAACCTTGCTCCTAATCGCTTCATTTCTGACCCTTTCTAATCTCGTATGCCCGCACATCCACCTCAACGTCCTCATCTCTGCTACCAACAGTCTCTGTTCCTGCGCCTTAGTAGTCGGCCAACACTCCACCTCGTACAACATAGCTACCATTATTTTGTTGATATAGGAATGCAATTTTTAATTTCTAAATGGGTTGCCAAGTGGCATACGACATCGGCCAATTAATCAATTACCTCAATCTGAGTGCGTGGTTGCCTTCAGGGCACAATAGGTGCATATTCGGCTCTGAGGCGTCTATGTGTTTTGGGTATACTAACAAAAGCAGATAGCTGCAACTGCTGAAATAAAGGAAAAAGGTATTGAATTAATATTGAGAGCAACATAATTTTAGCAACTGTGAACGTATCATAATATGAGGCGCTACCTCAATAGGAGTGTGTCCTTGCCCACATATAAAAGTCCTAGAAGTCACTGGTGTGAAAAAACGTCAGGTATAAGCGACACAGTAGTGGCACCGGTAATGGCCTACATGCACATAACATAATTAAGTAAGTTGAACAACATATTATGTATCGGCCAAATTGCAATCAACCATACAAATCTATAATAGTGTAAGCCATAAGAATAGAACTTCACAACATGATTGCTATGACAAATTGTTGTACAGTACCTCAACATGAGCAGAGTCAGCTTCAAGCACTGCCTTAGCAGCAACCATCTACAATTGATTGAATGCAAAGATACATTTGTATATGAATCCAACGTAACACATATGACCTTTATAATAACGAAAAATGAAATTGGATAATAAAGCAACGTGGTCTACTATATTACTTGAGCATGTGTTCTCCTTTGTCGACGCTTTGTAGGGAGACTGGAAGTAGGTGGCATACCTGCAGCGTTAGATGATGCTGCAACAGCGGCCATCTACAGGACAGAAGTAGGGAATTATATACTAAGATATTGATTGAAGTATGATCTCTATACCAAACACAGTCAATCAGAAAAGTTCTAACAAAGTTTACTCATATACCTAGGCTTTAGTTCGCCTTGGATGACGTGGAGCTAGTGCATGAGGACCAGACGACAAAATATCAACTCTAGATAATAAGGCGGTATCATCCATCTAAAAGGCAACAAAGCAGGAACTAAGCGCGTCCACAATCAAAAGACGTCAAATTGAGTAACACATTACCAGAGTTGAGATTATTACCTCCACACGTGTCTGCTTTTTCTTCTTTTTTCGAGGAGTAGCAACCACACGCGGATCAACTGTCCTAAAGTTAGATGCATCAGAGGCAATCTGCAAAATAATAGGAATCTTTTGAAATAGGTACAACATTACTTAAGCACGAGGTAAATGCAATAAATGTAGAGCTCCATTCAAGTAGGCATAATATTACCTGGGCAAGAGACCGTCTCTCTCGACGTTTGCCAATCGCAGCAGAAGCAGGTCGCACATAGTCACCCCTAGATGATGAGGCAACAGAAGGTATCTATAAGAGGTGATAAATAACACAAATGAGAATCCCTTTTTAATTAAAAAAAATTGAAGCGTACACACGAAGCAAACAAACAATGAATCACAAACAAAAGAATGAATAGATACAGAGGCGAACGTGATGTTATACTTCCGTTATCCTAAAAAAGCTATTTGCCTTTAAGCATCTTTACACATTCTAGGAGTACTAAATTATTGAATGTTTGTAGCTTATTGTAAAAGAATGAAAAGTTGCTTTATAGTTTAAGCTAGATAATTTGACTAACAAAATAACAGACATAGAAGGCGCAAATACCCAAACGGGAGGAAGTGCAAGCTCAACAGTAGATGTGATCGTAACACTGACTAATGGCGTTTTACGAGAACGACCTCGTTTACGTTTAACAGCTTCACCGGAAACACAATGCGTCAGGGCAGGTGCATATGACATCTTAGACGTCCAGACCTAAAAATGTAACATAACAATAGTTTAATTAATATCGACATTGCAGTAGGCAAAGTACATAAGTGTAGCATTGTAGAGATTAGACCAGATGCAACACATGCAATATAGGAAGCTCATACAAACAAGATATAAACGGACGACCGAGACATGCCATGATAAATAACAGCTCTAACTAAATGAACTTCACACAAACCTGACCTTCCAACCACACATAACAAGACACTAACTACCCAGCAGAAAAGGTGACGTACAAAAAAAGGGAAGTTAAATATAACTCCCTACCACCAATTGAACACCAAGGAACCGTAATTTACAGAATGGCCGACTGACAAGAATAGATAAAGATTGGATTCAAGAGGGTCACAACTCACAAGTCACAAGCACGCGTCAACTAATTTACAGAGATCTCTTGTTCTTATTAGCAATTTTCTTAAATCTATTGTAACACTTCGACTTTTAATCGGGGCGCTACTCGGCAGTAGACCTTACCAGGTACTACTTAGGTTAGTTTGACAACAATTTCACTCGGATCTTGCAACTCGGGCACGACGAGAAATCATAAATAAAGTATCCAACTCTTATTTATTAAACAAAGGTTATAAAACATGCAAGAGACCCCAATCTTTGAACATTAAAAATAACGAATATTTTCAACCCAACTAACACAAGGTTCACCTTAATTCTAAACAGCTCAAACAAGTCAACAATACCAATATAACTAGTAACTCCCAAACCAACCCAAGCCTATTGACACGTGCGTTAGATTCCGCTTCACCACTCGGCTGAAGACCATCATGGTTCCTAATTCGCACTTGTAACTGAAAAATAAGTCCCCGAGGGGTCAGTTTCTATTTCAATCCAAGTTAGAAATTACACGGCACCAGCAAGACGTTTTGAAAATCAGCACACAATTCCTAACATTCACACGCAAGATTAGCAAACACAAACCAAACTACAATCCATACCTAAATTCCAAATAGTCACACATAAACGTTAACACAATCACATTTACACAATTCTAAACATCCACCTGCACACCCGCCTTTACACCTCCAAACATACACCCATACCAATTTATTTTGCGGCAATGCAACCCTTCTTCGCCATTGCATTCTACTCGACAATGCAACCCTTCTGCATCATTGCATGTCATTCCAGTGATGCAACCCTTCTCCTTCATTACATGCCGGTTCTCAAATCAAGCACAAACAAACCATTCACAATATTTCACATACGATAAAACAAATTAAAAACAAATTGCACAGACATCACAATTACAGTCACAATCACAACAAAAGAACAACCACAATTTCAATTGAAAACAGAATCACATATACAATTACAATCCCAATTACAACTACAATCATAATCACAAATGCAATCACACTAGCAATTACAGTTACAATTCTCACCAACACAAATGGAATTCCGATTTAAAATATTATGCAAAGAGGGACTAGTTCCCCAAAACCAATCCTACAAGCACAATATAACGTCTAACAAGAACTAGAACAGAAATCGAGCAAGTCGCAGAACGACTTACCTCAAATACCTATTCCTCAGCTAATTTTGGGAGATCGATGTCTTCAAATGGGAAGGTTCCCTAAACGATACAACGATTGGTTTTAATAACATGAATTCATAATTAGGAAGTTCAAAACAGCCATGAACCCAAAAACCCCAACCCGACCACTACACGCGTAGGTTCACATGAGTTATACTAAAGTACTTACCTATATACCACACTACCCTTAAAATATCTACCTAATACATTATAAAGCGAAAACCATGTCAGTTGAAAAATTTGCGGCACGTGGCATTGCTTGAATAAAATAATGTCAAATTATTTTACTAATAACTTGTATTATTCTTTCTATTGATTCAATTTTTTATATTATAATAACTTGATCTATCTATATGTAGATATTTTCTATATTAATTTTATGCATATCTTTTAACAAAACTTGATCTATATGCTAATAATTTTTATATTAATTTTATACATAATAAATTTTCTTTTATCTTTTAACAAATCTTGCAGTCCAAGTATAAATTTTTTTATCTATATGTTGATATTTTGCAATATAATAAATTATTGATAGAATATATGACATATTTTATTATACATTGATATATCTACCTAAATTTTAATAAATTAACGTTAAAAACTATTTTAATAAATTATAATATCCTTACTAGATATCCTACCATAATTATCTTTAAGTTATAGCATTATTTTTTTTTGTTTTTTCTTTATGTTATATTTTTTACCAATTTTTATATTAATGTTCTCCATATTTAAAAATATTATTATATTCATTACAAAGTAAAAGATAAGAACTTAAATACATAACCTTAATAAATATTTTATAAAACTGATTGTTTTGTACATATTAATATCGTAACAAAAAAATAAAAATATATTTAAAAACACATATTCAATTCAAGTGAAGTTAAAATTTTAATATTTTAATCAAAATATGGCGTAAAATCTCAACAAATAATGAAAATAATTTTTAAATATATTTAATTAAAATATGTGGTACGATCTTAATTTTTTTTTATAAATTATATAATTTTATTGCTATAATATATACAAATACAAGTAAACAACAACTAATAAATTAGCTAAAGGACTTAACCTTATTAACTAGTAATTGACTCCACACCCTAATTATCAACTAAACGCATTCTAGATCAACCACTCAACTGTAATTCACGTACATAATACCGCTCAACTAAACAGGTTTACCCAAACCCAAAAGCCCCCAACCACCTGAAATAAGACCCGATCCCAACCACTGATCTCAAAACGCCTGGTCACCACCTACCGGCCAGTCTACCGCCACCCCTATTGCACATCCCTGACATCCACCAACCGGCTGTACTCATCGTCGCCGACCAACCCTAGACACAGCCCTGCCTAACCAAAGGAAAAAGAAACGCCATAAATTTAAACAGTGCACTCACCGGTGACGAACGACGGCTTGGGGTCTCGTGCGCGAAGAGGTGACGTCGTGAACCACGACGGCTTAGGGTTTAATTAGGATAGATTTAACTAGGAAAGAATATTGTTATTTTAATTAATAGTTGGGATTATAAGACTAGTTTGGATAAAAAATACAAATCATTCTTTTCGTTCCCTATTTTCTAAGTTTTCATTTTATTGGGCTATCACATGATTATTACAGCGCAATACACATAAAAAAGGATCAAAACGAAAACTAAGCTGCCATGCCTGAGTGCGTTCACCACCGGACAAGGATTCAACAGGTGCGGTTAGGGACGACGACGCCGTAGAAGCACAACCACTCCACGCACATAAAGCAGGAGGCTTCTCTTGAAGAGCACTGCAAAACAAAACCGCACATAAGACACTAAAGGACGCGTGAAACAACAAAGACACATCAGTTGTGGACACCCGCAGATAAACAATAGCATACTTGAAAGTGTAATCAGTCGAAAGGGCAGCATGCTCAAAAGGCATGGAATGTAACGTAGGAAGCGGACATGGTCTTTTATCGTGGGATAAAAATATATTAACTGCAACATCAAGCTTCCAATTTACGACCTTCAAAAAAAAAGGCAGACAATGAACATGCAATTATTGAAAACCATAACGAATTATATTTTGAATAACAGAAACACCAAGATGGCATCGTAGGTAGCCGCACTGATTACCTTCAAAAATTCGCAAGTTGTAACAACACTATGACCAACATCAACTTGAAGGAAGCACTCTTCCTCAGCAGACGCAAGTGATACAACCAAAGGAATATGGCCCCGAAAAACAGCATGACAATAATGGAAAATTGAACGCAAAATACTGAATTCCAATAAATCAACACGGATAAGACAAAATAGGAACAAACCTCGGAGGATGCCAAATTTGCACCACCCAATTCAAGTGGAAGAACATGATGACGCGATGAAGATTCATCCCACACCCCTCTGTCAATGTACGAATGCAAAGCATCCTCCAGCTCCCAACGGGCCACCTAGAAGGGGCAAATAAATAATACATTAAAGCTTTCCACAAAATTCGAGACCATATACGAAGGAAAAGTAAGGAATTACCTCCAAATATGAAGCAGCGGTACTACTGGATTGCCCAATAGCGACATCAAGAAACAATTTCACCTTGAAATGCCTCTTATCTAGGGAATTGATAGTTGCCATTGAAGACCAAGTACGCCAAATTTTGTCAAGTACAAACAGAACCGAGGCCAAAATAGCGACCTGATTCAAGCAAAAAAAAAAAAAAAGACAAGCTGAGTATAAAGACCAGTACCAAGACCATATTCCAAAATTCAAATCCCCTTGCTGTTCAAACATCTAAAATCAAGTGTGAAAACCTAACCGGGAAGACGTACAACAAGACCCTGACAACGAATTTGATTATTAAATGAAATTCAATTATGTTTTACCAAAAGTAAGATGTTCTTACTACACATGGAAGTAGAGAATCAACCATTAAGAAATAAAATTCCATAAAAAACCTAGAGAGAGAGAGAGAGAGAGAGAGAGGAGCTCACTCAAATATGTACACAAGGGAAGTGCAGAATTAGGAAAATGAACCAATAACCAATTGGTCTAGTGGGATGAGGTGCTAGGCTCCTTAAGCGTTTGTTCAGGAGGTTCGGAGTTCGAATCTTCCTGGCGGCGTGTATGGAAAAAATTGAATTGGGAGGGTCTCCCCCAACAATGGGCCTCTGCAGTACCCGATCCGCACGTAGATTGGTCCGGGCTAATCGAACCGGGTGAAAGACCTAAAAAAAGAATTAGGAAAATGATGAGAAGTAACACAAAGAATATAAAAATGAGAAGCTCGTATACACTTTTTATTATACCCCAATTTGCCAAAAAAAAAAAATACAAATAAAAAGTGAGTTGTTCTTTGAAGCTTAGACGACGAACAAAGTACATGGCTGAACAATAGCCTAGTTAACTACGACTAATCCAAACAAAATATATGACTTGTGTGGTCAGGGCTCAGCATTCGTTCTTATGAGACAAAATCAGATAAAAGCAAGGGGCCAAGTTCGGAAATTACCTTCGATTGGAAAGTGGAAGCTTGGTCTGGATTAGTAATCTGTAAAACCGAGCAAGGTCATTAAAATGAGTCTAAACCTACTTGTACAAAACAAAAAAGAAACAAAGTGAAAGAAACGTAGATTCAAACACAACAACCTGAGATTAAAACCTAGACTCATAAACTGGGCTAAGCCCAAGTTACTATCATAAACTGAAGAAGTAGTACATTCAGCAAAAAAAAAATCAGAAAAACTCTACAAAAGTAGAAAAACTAAAGTGAAGAAGCTGAAAATTCAGCAACAAAAGCAATAAACCAGCAGAATAACTCTACCAAAGTAGGGAAAAATTCAGTAACCCATTTCACATGAAGCAAATAAACAATTGCTCACAAACAAAAAAGTAAAAAGCTAAACACAAGTGATCATGGGGTTGGATAATATATATGATCTTATATTAGGGGCCGGGGATTAAAATTGTCATCAAACTAAGTATATATTCTCAATATCTATCTATGGCTTCTTAATTTATATCTCCACGTACTTATTTATACCCACTCATGCATCATCGATCTGCTCATAAAGAGAATTAAAAGGGAGGACGTCACTCAACACAAAGAAAAAGGGCGAAGAAATCATCCAAAAAATCTATATAACCTAGCTAGCTAGCCACACCATGGTGTTTCCTTCCATCTCAGCTGATCTTGATCCTTCCAACTGGCAACACCCACAATACCAAAACGAGGTGAGAGCTTCCATAAAATTTATTGGTTATAATTAATAATTAACTCCTGTTTGTTTTTTTTTTTGGGCATTTCATCAAACACCTTCGGTGCTATAGCACTCTTATAATAATTATTAATTAACAATAACACTAAAAAGCCAAATACAAAATAAAGTGAGCAGAAATCATGAATTGAAATAAACGAACTCATCCCCATCCAAAATAAAGCTAACATCTATCTATAATAATATTATAAGACTAAATCTCAATGACAATTAATGCCCCACATTTTATACATAATATATGATTTCTATACAAGATCATAAACAACTTTAATTAAACATTAAATGTCAATTAATCATATACTTTGTATAGAAACCTATAGAATACCAAAAGTCAAAAAAAAATTAAAATTGATCACAATACTGAACCCCCATATATCATCAATGTTACAATTTAATTTCAATAAATCACAAATTAATTTTCAATTTTTTTTCACCAAAAATATTACACAATCAATGATATAAAATATCAATTAGAATAGTAAATTTGTTCTTCTCTATCTATCTATCTATATTATAAAGAAAAAATTCACGATTTATGACCAAATATTCAATTAAAAGGAAAGAAAAAAAGTTAAATAATTTAATTAACTCATTGCTTATAAAAATAATAAGTAATGCACGAAAATATTATCAATTTAATTCCAATTTATGGCCAATTTAATTTTGATGACCATTCAATTTTTCAACTTTTCAGCTTTTCAATTGTCTTCCAAGTCATTTTGAAAGCTTACGATAATTAAACCACAAAAAATTAAATGTTTAATTATAAGAGGTTATTTCTATTTAGTTGTCTCTTCAACTTTCTAAAATTCAATTCATTTTTAATAGGTTGGACATTTAAATTAAAATAGAGGAGATAATATAATAAAGATGATTATTTGAAGGGTAAGTTTGTCCCGTGTGTTAAATTTGTTATATTTTTATATTAATTTGCTTCTTTTTTTTTATCATATTTCAATAAATTAAAATTTTCAATAATTTTAAAAATAAATGAATTATTCTTATTTCAAAAACCGTTATTCCATGCATATAAGGTTCATATGATAAATGCACGAGCAAAAACTATACTTCACAATTATTCTTATTCTTATGCAAAAAGAATAAGAATAATTGTGATTCGAGTTGCAGACTTGCAGGGGGAGGCGTCGGATTCGACTTTGTAATGGGGGAGGCGTAGATCTGAAAAAGAAAGAAGGGTTGAAGATGAAGGGAGTAGCCGCCGAGCATGGGGCACCAGGGCGAGGCGGGGCAGTGGGCCGAGGGGCACCAGGGCGGGCTGCGCGAGGCACTGGAGGCTTCGGATTCGAGTTGCAGACTTGCAGGGGGAGGCCAGCGGCCTCAGATCCGGCTCCTGGATCTGGTTCTTGAAATCGAGCCCGTTGTTGTGGGCCTCGAGGATGAGCGGGACGTCGTCGGCGAGGAGATTGTCGGGGCCGAACCAGTTGGGGAGGAGGTGGGAGAGGGGCTGGAAACCGGGTTCGGAGGACGAACCAGGTTTGGGAGGGATGAGGATTTGGATGAAGGGGGCGGAGCGGATTTCTTGGAGGAATTGGTGGCAATGGCCGCAGGGGAAGGCGAAACCGACGACGTTGAGGAGGTTGGGATGGGGCTGGAGGTGGACGGAGAGGTTGGTGAGGAGGAATTGCTCGGCGTGGACGGAGTGGTGGAGGGGGAGGCCCGGGAATTCCAGATTCACGCCGAGGAAGACGGAGCCGTCGGCGGCCAGGGGGCGGCGCAAACGGGGAAGGCGGAGATCGGGACGTGGGCGTGGCGGCGGCCGAGGTCCACGAGGCTCGGGAGGAAGTCGGCCACGGTGGCGAAGCCGTGGGATCTGGCCAGGGATCCGGCTTCGGCCGGGTTTAGGACGAGCAGGGGGCACCGGAGTAGCCGCCGAGCAGGGGGCACCGGGGCGAGGCGGGGCAGTGGGCCGAGGGGCACCGGGGCGGGCTGCGCGAGGTACTGGAGGCTTCGGATTCGAGTTGCAGACTTGCAGTGGGAGGCGTCGGATTCGAGTTTGTAATGGGGGAGGCGTAGATCTGAAAAAGAAAGAAGGATTCAATTTTCGTATTAAACAAAATTAAACATAAATATTTAATTTAACTTTTTCTTTAATTCAAAAAAAATTGCATTTGGGGGATGAGTGGGTATTTTTGCAATAAAAATGAGTACCCACTTAATTAATTCTGGTAAAGTTGCAATTTTGAAAAAAGGTATACCTTTTTCGCAATATTGACTTTTTTTTGGTATATTTACTACTAATTTGTCAAATTTTGACCCATGCGTATGCACGGGCATCACAACTAGTAACTCATAAAATTTGATATGAAGAACGCAATCAATATCAAATACCTTTAGATGTCAACAAGGAATTTATATTATTTTTACCTTATTATTTATTTTTTGTAAAAGATTTTTAAAATTGAATGATTCTAATTAAAATAATTTGTATTTATATCTAATAGATTTTATAAAACATATAACATACAAATATAATTTTCAATCTATACGTTGATATTTTGTATATATATACTTCCAGGGGCAAGCATCATCAACCCCATCTTCCGGATTATACTCCGAGTCTTGGGCGCCACCTTTTGGCCCAAGAAAGAACTTTCAAGACCAACTTGGTTGGAGGTTGCATGCCTCCGTACCATTCTTTTCGAGGACCCCCCCTTGAACTTGGGGTATGAATGGTTGCAATACATCGAGAAGCACGGGATCAAGTCAAAGGAAGTTTGGTGCGGGAATCTGGTGAGTCTTCTAGCAGCGAAGCTCGACGTTGATCTCACACGTTATACGCCAAACCGTGCCCAGAAGCTCGACAAGACGTATTGGTTCGCCTCCAACATTTTTGTGATGACCGAAAGAGGGTACGCCACCAAGGTACTTGGCCAAAATGTGCTTCTTACCCGAGACAAGTTCGAGGTGCTTTTTGTGCCAAATTGGTATGAAGCTTGGACGGGCCATGCATTCCCGTTGGAGAAAAAGCCACAAGCTGAGCCGTCGTTGAGGGAATGTGAGTCAAGGTTGGATAGAGAAGGCGATGAAATGGATGAAGATGATGCTGCAACGGAGGCAACCACATCGGAGCTCGATATCAAGGATGATGACCTCGGTACCGAGGTCTTGGGCGATGAAGACAACCTCGGTAACGACCGACCTGGGATCGTTAACGACTACTTCAAGGCTAGTAACGAGGCATACAACTTCGGTAACGAGCCGCCGCCGCCTACCGCGCCTCAGTCTTATGCAATGATGCCTTATAACCCGGTGATCTACCAAGACCACTTCCAGCCCCAAGATCAATACCAACCACCTCCTCAGCCCACCTATTCTGGATCAAGTGTTCCTCCTCCATGGGCCGATGATTTATCTTTTCAGATGCAACAGCTAAACCTGCAGCAAACACAACTTACCCAGAGGATGGAGCGTTGGGAGGGTGTCTACGCCACTCACATGGCGTTGGATGATGCGAGCCATCAGCAGGCGGATGCTCATTGGAGGACGATGGAGCAATGGGTGACGGTTGATGAGGAGCTCTAGAGGACCATGTACGAGTTCATGGGCAACTTTGAGCGTCGGTTTCCACCACCATCACGACGATGATTCATCTTTCCAAAAGAATGTTCTTTTCCGCTTCTGTTTATCTTGTAAGTTTCTTTCTTTTTCCTTATTCTTTTCTTATGCTTAGTTTTATTACAGTGGGGACACTGTAATTTTAAGTATGGGGTAGGGGAGGAGAGAAAACTTGCTTGTTTGTGTCTTTGTTTGTTTGTCTTGTTTGTTTTGTTTTTTAGTTGTCTTTGTTTAAGAAAAAATCAAAAATAAAAAAATTGTAAAATTCCAGAAAATTTGAAAAAAAAAGAAGTTTTTAGAATGGATAAATGCCATGTCTTTTGGTTCTATGATAGTTAATTGCTGGCATGATCATGTATATTCCTTTCAAGCATGTTTTTGATGGTATAGCCTGATTCTTGGTATGAAATTGTTTTTATAGTGGAATAGCATTTTGATGAAATTGAGCATGTATAACTTTTAGCATGAGTAGTGCAATCCAACAAAAATTGCTACATTGTGAGTTATTTTTGGCCTTATAGAGAGAACATAAAAATCCCTCTTCTTTTCTTGTGTGATTTACTCTGTTTATGCATATTATCTTTTGGAATTGTGATGGTTATTTATTTCTTGAGACCTATATAATATTTTTAGTTCATTACTTGTGAAAGTCATATGATAGAGAACTTATTTTTATGAGCCTTATTTATCCATATCCACCCTTTACATGATCCTTCTTTTTGATAACCAATTTGAGCTTTAGCCTTTTATTTTCATCTCCACAAAAAATTATTTCCCTAGCCGAGATAAGCTTGACCCTATCTGGGGATTAGGACTTAGGTTGGAGAGGTATGTTTTGTAGAGTGAAAAATGTTAAGTTTGGTTCAAAATATGGGTTGTGGGAAGGGTAGATTGGAAGTCTCTTGTTTTATTCTGAGAAAAGATCTCTTGGTAGTAAAAGATGCACAAATATGAAAAGAAAGGAGAAATCGAGGAGAAAGTATAGCTCGGTAACAACCCCTTTTTGGGTAGTTAATGAGGCTAGTCGAGAAAAAGGAAAAAGAGCTGAAAAAAGGAATGAAAAAATATGTTGAGAAAGGAGAAAAAAAAAGAAAAAATGAGGAAGATGTGCATTGTGTTTAAAGTTAAACCAGAGGTTCTTTTATGTTTATATGAGGCTTTCTAGGATAAGGATGAGTGAAAGAAGAAATGAGTGAGCATAATATTTAAGTGAGTTTGGTATGTTTTTTGAGAGTTTTTGGATGTATGTGAGTTTTTAGGAGTCTTTATTCCCGGATATTATTAGCACCACATGACCAAAAATATTTCCAAGCCTTATTGTCTTTACCAAGCCCCATTACAACCCGGCCGAATGGAAGTGATGGCCGGATCGATGGAGGGGATGAAGGTGTAATGAGATCGCCACGAGAATCCAAGGAATTTCGACAACAAACACCACGCAACTGACCCGTCTTCAACTGCCTGGATCTTCCTTGTCCGAACTCAGAATTGAGTGATTCCAAATCGAGAAGTTAGACCTATAAGTCTAGTTGAAGTCCTCAAAATATGAGAGCAAGATGATGATTGGATTGAAAGTTATGTAGATTTTAATGATATGGTGCAGAAACCTCCGAGATGGATGATGGTTCGAAATGGAGAGAACAAGGGGATATGGATGCTTGATACCTTGGATATGACTCACCAAGCTCTCAAACAAACTAGGATGCCCGAGATTGTCGGATATTACTCACCAACAACTTGAACAATGAGAATTGAACGAACGAAATACAAGAACAAGACTTGAATTGAAATTGCAAGGAAAAGTAAGCAACAAGAGAGTATTTTCGTCCAATCTCCCCAAATGAGGAGGAGGAGGCCGACCTTAAACCTAACACAAAGCCTTACAAAATCAACCCCCTCACTTAAGAAAATTACATAAATTAACCCGAAATCCCGAAAACTTATAAAGTGTCCTTAACCGTAGAAATGTCACTTAGAACCGTGAAGCACAATAAAACTCCAACCTTCACCGTCATTAGCCATCGGAAACTTATGAGCCATGAGCTCCTTCTTGATTTTGTCTAGTATAGACTTAGCTAGGGCTCGTGTGATGCGCCCAAGATAGGGAATGGCTCCTTGACTCGGCTTCTTAGCGCCTCGAACATCGTCTTTGGTTGCTTGTCCAAGTATTGGCTCCCCTTTATCGTGCACATTGGGCTTCTCTTTAGGGATGGAATCTTCACTCAACTCATGGGGCCATGACTCGGTAGATGGAATCACATCATCCTCCTCCCCTTCAAAAAGATTCGTCCTCGAATCTATCAAGCCTTGTGAGCTCAACAAAGAAGGTAGGGCTTCTAGCTCCCTTGGTGTGGCATTCTCCATGACAAAGACATCCTTCTTGGCCTCCACAAGAAAGGGAATGTAATCACCGCTTGGAGTGACTAAAACAGCCTCGTCCTCCTCATGGAGCAAGAAGGGAAAACATGAAGGAATCATAGGAAATGCATCCATCCATGGTGTCGCCAACGAGTTCATGGAGCTAGGAGTGATGGTAGGCCGATGCTTGATTTTAGGAGACAATTCCACAACTTCCTCCTCTTCTTGCAATGTGTGCATCAATTCTATTGGACACGTGATGGTAATGAGTTGTTCCAATCCATGGAAAGAAGTCTCTCTTTTTGGTTGCTCTGTGTCACTCATCACTCTTTGTTGGAAGGAAGTCTCCTCTCCTTTACAAGGGGTCGTCCTCGAACCTTTATCCTCTTCTCGTGTCTCCTTGATCTTCACCACTTGAGGCACTTGTGTCCTCTCGTCCAGCCCTAGGATTCGGCGCTCCAAGGCATCCATGCGTGTCTCCACAGCTTCCAAAGATTGTTGCATGGATTGTTGGAAGGATTGCAACATGGCAGCCACCGAGTTGGAGGACTCCTCAACTTGTTCCTTATTCTTGTCATCACCTACACCTGTCATCGTAAAAACAAGGCAAAGATCAAGGTATAGAGGTCACACGAATTAATCACCAAGACTTGCCCGAGATGAAAATCCGACAAGTTGCAAGTAGGAGATGACCAACAAAATGGAACAAGAAAAGCTCAAACACAACAACACAAGATGTCTCGTCTTGGTGTCGTTCCCGTATCCTAGCACCGTAACCAACAACAAGCATGTAATGATATAAAGGGGTCAAAAGAAAGCTGGATTATGGACTCAATTCCCACGTTTTTACTCAGCCAAATTCAGCAAGACACACTTAAATCAAGCACTAAAGGAAGACATTAATCAAGCAACAAATGCACCCTTTCAACTACCAACTTTTGAAGACTCTTTTGATGTTCTATGTGGACGTTTTTTGAGAAGTTTTTCCAGCCATGGTTGAACATCAAACTCAGCCAAGAACTTCAACAATTCAAGGACTCAGAAACGCCACAATTCAAGACAACAATTCGGACTAGGCCGAGCACAACAACAACAACGCAGCCCTAAGGAGTTCGAACCTAAAACTTGCAACAAGTGGAAATTCAAGGTCGGAACAAGATTTAGATGGCGATACCTTCGCGTGGCTCTGATACCACTTGATGGCCGGATCGATGGAGGGGATGAAGGTGCAATGAGATCGCCACGAGAATCCAAGGAATTTCGACAACAAACACCACGCAACTGACCCGTCTTCAACTGCCTGGATCTTCCTTGTCCGAACTCGGAATTGAGTGATTCCAAATCGAGAAGTTAGACCTATAAGTCTAGTTGAAGTCCTCAAAATATGAGAGCAAGATGATGAGTGGATTGAAAGTTATGTAGATTTTAATGATATGCTGCAGAAACCTCCGAGATGGATGATGGTTCGAAATGGAGAGAACAAGGGGATATGGATGCTTGATAACTTGGATATGACTTACCAAGCTCTCAAACAAACTAGGATGCCCGAGATTGTCGGATATTACTCACCAACAACTTGAACAACGAGAATTGAACGAACGAAATACAAGAACAAGACTTGAATTGAAATTGCAAGGAAAAGTAAGCAACAAGAGAGTATTTTCGTCCAATCTCCCCAAATGAGGAGGAGGAGGCCGACCTTAAACCTAACACAAAGCCTTACAAAATCAACCCCCTCACTTAAGGAAATTACATAAATTAACCCGAAATCCCGAAAACTTATAAAGTGTCCTTAACCGTAGAAATGTCACTTAGAACCGTGAAGCACAATAAAACTCCAACCTTCACCGTCATTAGCCATCGGAAACTTATGAGCCATGAGCTCCTTCTTGATTTTGTCTAGTATAGACTTAGCTAGGGCTCGTGTGATGCGCCCAAGATAGGGAATGGCTCCTTGACTCGGCTTCTTAGCGCCTCGAACATCGTCTTTGGTTGCTTGTCCAAGTATTGGCTCCCCTTTATCGTGCACATTGGGCTTCTCTTTAGGGATGGAATCTTCACTCAACTCATGGGGCCATGACTCGGTAGATGGAATCACATCATCCAAAAATGAGTTTTTGCATGAGTTTTTAGGTGGAGAGTTTGGTGATATAAGTTCCAATTTCTATGAGTTTTTGCATATAAGATTGAGTTCAGAGATTGATTTTATAAGCCTAAATACTTGAGAGTTGAGTGAAACACATATCCTTTGTGAGGTTGGATTGTATTTGCTTATGTCTATTAGTACTTATATATGTGTGATGACATTAATAATCATTTTCTATTTTCTGCTATGTTTTGATGTTGCTTTTGAGTTGATGGCTATTGCTTGATGAGCATGATTGTTTGGTTTTGGTTATTGTATAGTGATTTGCTTGAGGAAAAGCAAGCTTAAGTTTGGGGTATTTTGATGTTCGTGTTTTTGGTCTAGTTTTAGGTGTCTTTCTTAGGTTGTTTAGTTTAGTTTTAGTAAGTTTTAGAGTTAGTTTTGTGTGTGTTTGGATATGTTTGCATATTTTGTGAAAAGTATGGAAGCTACTCCGCTTTGTGTCTTTTTGTAGGTTTTTGAGCGGAAAGGAGCACTTTTTAAGAGAAGGTGAAGTCAAGTGGTGGAAGGTGGAATGCATAGAAGATATGAAGGAAGATTACATGGAAAGATCAAGTTAAAGTCTAAGATGAAGCCATGAAAGAGTTCATAAGAAGCCAAAACAGAGGCTCGTTAACGACCTGTGAGGGTCGTTACCGAGCTGTAAATCGGAGTTTTTGTTAAGAAGTTCAGCAAATGTCTACCGACCCTGTGCAGGTCGTTAACGAGGTGACCTGTGTCGATAGAGCGCAACCGACTTTCGGAAATAATATCTTTTATCTTGTTATCTTTGAAATAAGGTTGAAGTATATGTATTTTATAAGGATTTTTATGTTTTAAAGATTAGGTTTGTTTTAAGAAAATAATAGAGTATACACTTTTTAATTAAAAAAAAATAAGGAACCTTAGGTTATATTTATACTGAGTTTGGTTCAAATGAAACATACTTTTATTCTGAAACGTGAAACCAATGCATTTTTCCTAGTTTGTAGTGCAATTTTCATACAAAAGTGCATTGTAAAATACAAGAAGTGCAATTCGAAAAAGTGCACTATAAAAAGTACGAAAAGTGCACTGCAAAGTACAAAAAGCGCAAATCCGAAAAAGTGCACTCAAAAATTGGAAAAGTGCACTACGAACTAGGAAAAATGCATTCGTTTGAGGATAAGAGTTTGTTTTATTTGAACCAAAGTCTATATATACTAAGGTTTAATTTAGCTTCATGAAAATAATAAATTAAATTTTCAGAACATATTCGCTATATTAATAAAAAGGATAATATTAATATAATATACACGTTTACAATTTTTATAAACTTAAATCTCTTCGTAGTTCCACAAAAGATCAACGTTGAGGAGTTAATGAAATAAATTAACAAAAATTTATTTCGTGGTTGATTGAAACAGGAACAAATCCAAGTTTGTAGTATTTCGAGTGTGCGTTTCGCAACCCAGTTACCATTATTCCTAAGGCAAGTGAAATCGGTTCTTTTTCCGCATTCGTTTCTAAAGCATGATTTTTATCAAGAGTTTTTTAATATATTGATGTTCGTGTTTTTGGTCTAGTTTAAGGTGTCTTTCTTAGGTTGTTTAGTTTAGTTTAAGTAAGTTTTAGAGTTAGTTTTGTGTGTTTTTGGATATGTTTGCATATTTTGTGAAAAGTATGGAAGCTACTTTGTTTTGTGTCTTTTTGTAGGTTTTTGAGGGGAAAGGAGCACTTTTTAAGAGAAGGTGAAGTCAAGTGGTGGAAGGTGGAATGCATAGAACATGAGAAGGAAGATTGCATGGAAAGATCAAGTTAAAGTCTAAGATGAAGCCATGAAAGAGTTCGTAAGAAGCCAAAACAGAGGCTCGTTAACGACCTGTGAGGGTCGTTACCGAGCTGTAAATCAGAGGTTTTGTTAAGGAGTTCAGCAAATGTCTGCCGACCCTGTGCAGGTCGTTAACGAGGTGACCTGTGTCGGTAGAGCGTAGCCGACTTTCGGAAATAATATCTTTTATCTTGTTATCTTTTAAGTTGAGTAAGTTTTTATCTTTTAGGCTTTTTATTAGATAGTTTTCTTAATATAAATACCCTTGTTCTAAGCCTAGACAAGGGGGGATTCGTTTTAGCTTTGAGAGATAAGTCGAGAAAGAGAGAAATCGGGCTGATTCCGATCGAGAGAGAGGAGTGGTTCGGTGATCAAACTCTTGTTCATTGTTTTCGGTTGTTTCGAATTCCGCAAGTGATTGTAAGACGATATTCTTTTAATTTCAAGTAAGTTTTGCTTTTCAATGTCTTCTTTGATTAAAGATGTTTGCATTGATTCAATGAATAGTGAGTAGTTTACTTTTCTAGGGTCGGGGTTGAAACCCGACATGGTTGTGCATGATTGAATGAATGTATTGATGTTTTGATTTCCTTCTATCCTTTGAATTGCTTGTTGTGCTTATGCTTAGACGAGAGTCGAAGTAATTTGAGTTTGTTGCTTGATTGAAAGAGAAAGTTGTGAACTTGAATGTTGATATTGTTCGATAACGAAAGTTTCGAGCTTTGGATTCAAAACAAGTAATAAAGTGAATTGATTTATGAAAGTTGATTGATTTGTTTGTTTAGTCAGCGAAAGTTGATAGATTTATCTTCAAAGGCATGATCTTTATCTTTACATGAGTTTATATGCATAGCTATGTCGTGGTAACCCTTGTCCTAGAGCTTTTTATCTATTGAATTTCTTCAGTTTAGCTTTCGTATTCACTCGTTACCGAGGCACCTTGGATCGGTACCGAGCCTGCACTTAGCTCGTTAATTGCTCTGTTTTCAATAGAATTCCAGGTTCGTTAACGACCCTGACAAGGTCATTAACAAGGTCCTTCGTAGTTGTTTTGCCTTGTTTTTTTTTTGTTTTCTTGTTTTTATAGTTGGTACACACACAACCTTGCTTCCCGTGGACGATCCTGACTTCGCTATACTCAGCGGGGTCTTGACTTATAAATTTATTTGTTGTCAAGAAACCCTCATCAACATATATATATGTATGGAACTTTAGTTTGAATAAAACGGAACATAAGATTGTATTACATCCCTAGATTTAATGACTGTTATTCCTAGTCATACCTTAGGCTGCACTAGTTGTGAATGTAGGTCTTATTTCTATGTGATGTTGTGTGTGCATTAATTTAAGCTCCACTGTAGGGAGAAGAACGTAAAATCTTATGACTTATATTATATTGAAGTTATTATTTTAAAATTTAATTCTCATTAGGTCATTTTTTTAAAAACCCTAGTGTAAGGTCATGACCCATATCCCTCAACCGCTGAGGGGTGTTCACACTTTTTAAATGCCATGGGACGTAGGTTCCTATATATCTAAAGGAATCCCTCAACCCATGAGCGGTGTTCGCACTTTTTAAGTTTCATGGGATGTTGGTGCCCGTACATCTTAAAGAAGTATTTTGAGACTATGTCTCTAGAGACAAAGTCAGAAATGTGTACGCATATACAAATATGTCTCTAAAGAAGTATCTTAAATGTTTAAAGCAACTCAGAAATGTGTACTCATATACAAATTAATATGGATAGGATGGTCTGTAAAAAATGGAAAACTGTCCTCGCTCACGGATTACGCTATCATCTGGTTCCAATCTGAGTTCGCACAACACGTATACGGTAAGGTTGGTTGAGGTGCTCAGGATCAACGAGAGTTTAATGAACCGACTATTACGATCTATTTGTAACAACGTTCCCAACATATCTCCTTAAATTCTGAGGCGTCACCTTTGTGATGGCCTCTTCTTTCCTCTTTCGAAAATTCATAACATTTTCCTGGGAGGATGTAGCTATTGGGTTTCGACCGGCTTTAATTCGGATTCCGATACCCGTAACCACACTTTTTTTCCTAAATAGGAACCACAAAAAACCCACTTGCTTAGTTTGTCATAAGACTGACCCGACCGTTTATTTTCCTTGGATAGTCGGCTGTTGTACCATATTTCTAGTCGCGGCACATCAGGTGATCTTTCCATTCAGGTTGTGAGAAGTATGCTGAAGATGGGAAGAGTTGTAGTTGGATATTCTGTCAAAAGTTACAAGGTCAACTATATTTTCGAGTTAAGTTAAATGTGTCTAGGGTTTTATTTCCTAGATAATGTATAGGGGCAAGAGTTATCATCTTGATGTAATTCCAAATACAAAATTTCATGCAATGTTTCCGTTGTAAGATTTCACTCTCCTTTATGAGGAGAAATTCAATAAAAGAAAAAAATTCTATCTCAATTTTATCCAATATTATGTTTCGATTTCTTTTATTTATTATGATTAATGGTTCGGATTCAAGTTTAGGGTGGCTTCGGACTTCAAATCTGAGGTCATTGGCGTGTGACATTCCCGATGTGAAATTGGGGAGTTACACCCATAATAAAACGACAAGTATTTCAACAATGCAATACATGATAATCCCCCCTAAGTGTGACAACATTTTGCAGGGAATTCCACTATATGGTTATGTAGTTCCTACATAACAAATTTTTGTGAGATAGTTCCCCCTCAACAAAGGTCATACTATGATAACTTACAAATAACACATCTCACATATTTTATCGTTCCCCTTTTGGCATCATCAAAAAGGTTAAGCATTAAAAGTAGAACAAAGTATAGAAACACGCATTCAAAGTAAAGATCTAATATATTACATAGGCAAAGTTGTTGTACAGAAGGGAACTCCAACATGAGATACAACTAAGAGATAAGAAAAGGGGAATAAAAAGGAAAAGCAAGATCACAGGGGTGTTCGTTCGAGCTGTGTGATGATTCTTTTGTGCAATAATGACCACAAACTTTGGATCCCACTTTTCATCCAAAAACATGCCAACCTCAAGGATTTGGTCCAACCCAATATTCAGGATTTGGTTGAACTTAGGCTCACTAACACCATCTTTGTAGAAATCGCGCAAAAGCTTTCGTTTGATCCTCTCATCTTTAGAATCAGATGCGCACATGGGGGTGGTAGAGGAAGATGGTTGCCAAGAAGGTTCTCTTCGAAGTGATAGACTGAAGCATTATAGTGGATGCTCTTGTGAAAGATGGAATCTCCAGTAGCGATTAGGGCTAGGGTGGGCGATTGCCATAGCAGAACCGGATTTATATCAAACCAACCCTTGACCAAAGAGCCCATGGGAGGTGAGGGAGGTTGAGTTGTTTTGAAATTGCATGCTTTGGAGAAGAGAGGCCGTGTGGGTGCCATGGGTGGTTTTTTGAGCTTTTCTTGAAAGGGAAAGATTTGGGCAAAGGGAGACAAAGAAGCAATGTTTGAAGACAGATTCCTGTTTGGGAAAGAGGCTAAGATTTAAAGAGTTTAAGCTGAGGGGTATAGATGTCTTTTTCTTTCTGCCCTTGGAAATCAAAATTTGCCAATGGCACTTCGCTTTCCATGAGGCATGTTCTGTACAATTTGCAACATGTCGCCTTTTCAATGGAGCACTTAAACGCTTGGCTCACAATTAGTCTTCCTTATTAAGCAAACTGACACACCCATTTGGCTTCCCAATGCAAGGTTACATGATCTGGTTAGGCAATCCGACTTACTCCAACTAGAAGTTCCCATTATCTTGCAAGAAAGGTCTTCTTTGAACAGAGTGGTGATGGGAACTTATGTTCAAAACATTGTTGTGAGGGATGGGAACACAAAGGACTTAGATAATTTCAACCTGAAAAGGTACACGAAAAGGGTTCATGGGATGAGTTTATCTAGTCCATGGCTTAGGTAAGCTTATGATTAAATATCATTGTGGCTTGTAATGCGGGTTAGAGGGAACTGAAGTTGATCATTTTGGGACAAAAAGAAATAGAGTTCATATGCGTACAACTATTTGCCTTAGACTAGTAAAAATAGATAAAATGGTTCCTATCATGCAAAAACAACTAAACTAGCCAATCAAAAGGGAAAGAATAAACAAGGACTTTTTTTAATTCAAAGTTATCATCCCTAAGAGCATACGAAGGTGCTCGAAGGGACGTATGTCCAATGCTTTAGTGAGAATATCTGCTATCAGCTCTTCAGTTATACAGTTTTCCATTATAATGTTCCCTTGCTCAACATTGTCACGTAGAAAGTGATGATGAATGTCAATGTGCTTAGTACGTAAGTGATGAACGGGATTCTTGGATATGTTTATGGCACTATTATTATCACATTTAATGGGAACAAGGCCATAGGATATACCGTAATCACTAAGTTGGTACTTAAGCCACAAGACTTGGGAACAACATGATGCATCGACCACATATTCTGCTTCGTTCGTCGAGAGGGCTACTGAGTTTTGTTTCGTGGATCCCCATGAGACAAGGCACTCTCCTAGGAACTGATCCATCCTTGATGTACTCTTCCTATCCACTAAATGACCAACAAAATCGACATCTGCATGTGCAACAATCTCAAGGGAACTTCCTCGTGGATACCACAAACACAAGTTGTCGTTCCCCTTGAGATACCTGAAAAATTCTCTTCACCTCCTTGAGGTGTGAGTCTTTGGGATTAGCTTGAAAGGGTGCGCATAGGTACACGACAAGCATGATATCTGGCCTACTAGCTGTTAGGTAAAGGAGGGAACCGATCATACCTCTGTAGTTCCTTTGGTCCACATCCATACCTTTTTTTATCTACATTTAGCCTTGAGTTTGTGGAGACTGGAGTATTGATTGGTCTTGAATTCTCCATCCCATACTTAGTCATCATTTCTTTTATGTACTTCTGTTGGGGTATGTTAGTTCCCTCCTTGGTTTGAGTTATTTCGATCCCTAGAAAGAATGTGAGTTCCCCAATCATGCTCATATCAAACTCTGAACTCATAAGATCTTTAAACATTTCAACAAGAGAGGGGTTAGTAGCACCAAAAACTATATCATCAACATAAACTTGGACAATGAGAATATCTTTGGAATCCTTCTTAAGAAAAAGAGTCTTGTCAATGGAGCCATGAAGGTAACCATGTGAGAAGAGGAATTGTGCAAACCTGTCGTACCAAGCTCTTGGGGCTTTTTTGAGTCCATACAAGGCACGTTGTAGAAAGTAGACGTGATCTGGAAAGTTTCCATCTTCAAAACCTGGTCGTTGAGCCACATATACTTCTTCTTTGAAGTGCCCATTGAGGAAGGCAGTCTTCACATCCATTTGATAGAGCTTGAATCCCTTGTGAGCTGCGAAGGCTATCAAAAGTCCGATTGCTTTGATCCTCGCCACATGATCAACGAAGGTGTCATCATAATCTATTTCTTCTTCCTAGTTGTATCCATGGGCCACTAGCCTTGCTTTATTCCTAGAAACTGACCCTATATCATCCAACTTGTTACGAAACACCCACCGAGTTCTTATCACGTTCTTTCCTTTGGGACGAGGAACAAGTTTCCATACTTGGTTCCTTTTGAACTGGTGGAGTTCCTCTTGCATTGCCACAATCCAATCTGGATAATTCGTTTTTGCATGCCCATTGTTGTACTGATAATTCGTTTCGAAAGAAAAAAGAGAGGCGTGGGCTTACCCACCTCGGGTTCTTTGCACATCACCCGAACTTGTTTCGGCTTTCGTTTGTGTTCGGTATAATTTCCCGACTCGTATATTATTTTATATCTCTTTATAAAATAATTTTTACATATATATAATATTTATTTATTTAAATGAAATAAATATTGCATGAGGGTCTTAAAACGGAATTTATGTGATTAAATTCATTTTTGCATGCCCATTGTTGAGAGGGTTTCTTGCCACCAAAAAATTTATAATCAAGACCCCGCTGTGTATAGCGAAGTCAGGTTCGTCCACAGGGAGAAAGTCAGTGCTAAGTTTTGCTACTTGGGGCGCAAGTAATCAATTAAATCTAGGGAATTTAGCAAGAGAAAGAGGAATTCTAAGGTAAAGGTATCACCACAACAATAATCATGCAATGTTAACGCTATGAAACACAAAGATCATGCTTTTATCAACATAAAGGTGTCAACTTTCGTCAACCAAAGCAAGTAAATCAACTAACTTTCATTCAAGTAACAAACTTACTATCTAATCTCTTCTACTTCAACTAGGATAGATCCGCTTTCGCTTCAAAACCCTAAATTGACTATTCTGATTCAAGGTTTATGCTTTCGCTTCAACATGAATGAGAAATTCCCTTCAACTTTCGTTTCAAGGATTAAGAACAAGAGAATAGATTCATGCAATAAAAACAATCAATACATGATCATAAACAAGCATGCACAACCATTGTTGGGTTTAAACCCAACCTTAGAGAGAGAAACTACTCACAAATCATAATTGATAACGTCTAAATTAAATAAAAGAGAAGCTTACAACTTGAATCCAAAATGATAGTTCTTCCCACAAATCCCACTCGTCTCTCCCTCTCACATGCCTACTCTCTCTCCCTCCTCCTCTCCTCAATCGTATATTGTGTCTCCCCCTAAAAACAAGAGCTAGAGAATGGTATTTATAGAGAAACTAGTCTATCTAAAAGCTATCTCTAAGGAAATAAATCTTCTAATAAGATATATTCCTTCTATCTATCTAATAACATAAAAGGAAATAGGATAAAAGCCTTTTAATTGCGCCGACTCGGTCTTCGCTACGACACGAGGTACCTCGGTACTGACCTGTGCACCTCGGTACCGACCTGAGACAGCACTACGAACACCCTTGAATAAAATTTGCGTAGCGGGTTCGTTACAACTCCGTTTGACTCGATTCTTTTTCCTATGTCTTTGTAACGAATTTCTCTATCTCTTTCCAAGCTTAAACTTGATCTTCAATATCTTTATGAACTTCGTTCCTTGAGCTTTTCCTTATGTGTTTCTCCTCGGTTTTGCTCTTTTCCTCAAAAGTGCTCCAAATAGCTTCTAAAAAACTATAAAACACCACCAAAGCTTATGTAGACTCCATATCTTAAGAAAATACGAAAAACCACACAAACGACTCAAAACAAAACACATAACTAAAGAAAAAGACTCAAACACACTAAAAACACACCCTAGAAACATGACTAAAAAGGCGGACATCAAAATACCCCATGATGCTTGCCCCTGGAAGTGCTGATGCGGAAGGTTCAACCTTCCCGGAAATGTAACTCCAAGTGTCGGTGACCTTGAAGTTCTTGATCTTGTAATCCCGAGAGTGGTGAGGAAGCTCCAGAAGTGCATTGAATTCAACCATTGTGCACTCATGATTAACATTGCCTAGCCGAAACTTGATCCTTCCGACCGAAGTCTTGGTCTTTAAGCTTGTTTGAAGAGTGGCCAAGAACTCGGATGTAAGGGCCGGGTAATGTGGTGTCTCCTCCTTCTTCAACAACAGAGGTATTCCAAGAATGCAAAAGCGTGCTTGACGTCATCATAATCCCCAACGGCTTAGCGCTTTTCCTTGAGAACCACCTGGTGAAGTGGTCCTTTTCAAGGACGGCGCAAAGATCCTAGCTTGCTCCTGAGTAGCCAATATGACATTGTCCATGCGTGGAGGAGACGGGGACCTTTGAGTCCTCTTCTTCTTTCCGTCTCTAGTGTTAGCTCGGCTAGTGCTTGCCATTTGTACCTGCAAAGACCATGAATTTCCAAGATAAGATCCACACGAAACAATCAAGGAAAGGCCCCATACTTGCTCTCGGAAATGCTCTTGACATGCCTCGGTACCGACCCAATTGGGTCGTTAACGAGGCATCTGGGTTTGGTTTCAAATTGAGCATATCACAGGTCGTTAACGACCCTAACAGGTCGTTAATGAGCCTGGGCGAAAACAATTTGCAGGTGTTCCGAGTACCAAACCTCAAAAATTTCCAACAAATTGAGCATGATTTAACCATAATCCCACATAAAACACTTAATCTAGCACATGCAACCCCCTACTTGCTCGAAACCCTATCTAATCATGCCAATAAGTGCCAAAAATTCATGGTGAAGCTCAATCAATTCAAGAACAAGTTACTCCATGCTTTTCTTTATCAAAAATTCAATGAAAAAATAAGCAAGAATAACCAAGTATAGATCAAGATCGATCACTAATAATAGAAGAAATAGACGCACAATTGAATATCAACATGCAAACCAATTACTCAATCAAGATCTAGATACGAATTTAAACCCCAAATATCATGAATCTTGCAAGAAGAGAGTTAGGGTTTAGAAATCATACCGTAAATTTGAAGAATTGAAGAACAAAGATTGAATTTGAAAAGGGGTAACGAGGGCTTGTGGTGCGCCGGTAACGAACTCAAGAGGTGGGGCTCTTTATCGTGGGATGCAGTTGGGTTTAGGGCGCGGTGGTGCTCCGATCGGTGGTGATTGGAAAAATCGGTGGTGATTGGATTGAAAATTGGAAGATTTGGCTTGAGATTTGGGTGTGGGAATTGGAGATTTGAGGGGGTTTAATAGGAAGGGGCAAGAGGAAGAGGTGGCGTGGGAAGGGGTAAAAGGATAAAAGGTAGATTAGGGTACTTACCTTGCCCACGTCTCCATTTTTCGAGTACCGTCATAGGTCGTTAACGACCCTTGCAGGTCGTTAACGAGCCTGGGCGACTCGTAGTTCTGCGCTGTTTTGAGCCCGACTTCCTATGCCACGTTAGTTTCGAACAATTCTATCTTTCAAACTTCTAGACTACAAAAAACTCAAAAGAAAGCTATAAAAAAGGTCCTAAAAAGAAAAGAAAACGAAACTAAAACTAAAAACCGGGTTGCCTCCCGTAAGCGCTATTTTTAACGTCGTTAGCCCGATGAACTTACCTTGGCTAATCTGACATTGTGAGAGCCATGGTGACTCTAATCTCTTCGTCCGGGTCGGGTTGCTCATAGAACTTCTTCAATCGGTGGCCGTTGACTTTAAAGATGGCGTCGTGGTTATCGATCAACTCTACCGCTCCGTGAGGATAGATGTTGTGAACCACGAAGGGCCCACTCCATCTTGTCCTTAGCTTCCCTAGAAATAAACGGAGTCTAGAGTTGAAGAGAAGTACCTTGTCACCAACTTCATAAGTTTTAGGCACCAATTTCTGATCATGCCACCGTTTGATGCGCTCTTTGTAGATCTCGGCATTCTCGTACGCCTTTAGCCTCAACTCTTCTAGTGCTTGCAAGTCCATGAATCTTTTTGCTCTGGCTGCATCGAGGTTCATGTTGAGCTCTTTGAGAGCCCATAATGCCTTGTGCTCCATCTCGACTGGAAAATGGCATGCCTTGCCATACACTAAATTGTAAGGAGTGGTGCGTAGGGGCATCTTGTATGCCGTCTTGTAAGCCCATAGAGCGTCATCCAATTTAGATGACCAATCCTTCCTTGAGCGGGACACCGTCTTTTCTAATATGCTCTTAATCTACCTATTTGAAACATCAACTTGGCCACTAGTTTGGGGATGATATGGTGTTGCCACCCGGTGTGATACCCCATACTTAGCCAAAAGTGCTTCAAAACTCCGCTCTATGAAGTGCGATCCACCATCACTAATGAGAACGCTTGGAACGCCAAACCTAGGAAAAATGTTAGTTTTAATAAATTTAGCCACGGTTTTAGCATCATTGGTCCTTGTAGCAACGGCCTCCACCCACTTAGAGACATAATCAACCGCAACCAGAATATACTTGTAGGGGCCCGATGCAGGAAAAGGTCCCATGAAGTCTATGCCCCATACGTCGAATAGTTCGACCTCTAGTATCCCGGTCAGTGGGTTTTCATGTCTCCAAGTGATGTTACCAAAGCGTTGGCATTCATCACATGGTGTCACATAAGCCTGCACATCCTTAAAAATGGTTGGCCAGTGGAGACCACTTTGAAGAATCTTCGCCGTGGTTTTAAATCCTTTAGCATGGCCACCGGTAGGAAGCGTGTGACATTGACGGATCACACTCTCTATCTCCTCTTCTGGAATACAGTGCCTAAAGAGGTGATCACTTCCTTGCTTGAACAAGTAAGGATCATCCCAATAGTACTGTTTGACATCATGAAGACAATTCTTTTTCTTTTGTGGTGTTAGTCCCTCGGGAATTACGCCATCTACAAGGTAGTTAGCAAAATCCGCAAACCAAGGGGCTTTTGACCCTCTAATAGCATAAATTGATTGAAAAGAAGTAGAAGCAATAGATGAGGAAGGAATTGAATTGAGAGGAATGAGTTCGAGTGGAGAAAACGTACCTGACTGGGTCGTTACCGAATCTGATTGGGTCGTTAACGACCCTAGAGCTGTTGTATTCCCGTCGGTAACGACCTCGTATGGCTCGGTATTGAGCCTCCCGATTATGGTATCGATGCGCCTTGATTTATTGCCGATGTAATCGACACTCTCTAGCCTCGGTGGGTCAGTAACGAGGGTTTTGTCGTGTCCAACCTCGTTCAGCATGAGGTGTTCGTCCGGTCTGGAGTCGTTTATTGGCACTTCGTTGTTGGATTCGGTGATGTGATCAACTGGCAACCTGGATAAGTGATCTGCCACTAAGTTTTCTGCTCCTTTTTTATCTCTAATTTCATGATCAAATTCCTATAATAAGACAATCCAACGAAGCAGCCTAGCCTTGGCATCCTTTTTTGCCATTAGATATCTAACAACCTCATGGTCAGTATAAACAATAACTTTTGAACCAACAAGATAGGACCGGAATTTTTCAAAAGCAAATACTACAGCGAGGAATACTTACTCTGTGCCTCATCAGTCGTCTTACTTGCATAATAGATGGCGTGGAGCTTCTTGTCCTTCTGTTGTCCCAAAACTGTGCCAATAGTGTAATCACTAGCGTCACACATAATCTCAAAAGGCAAGGTCCAATCCGGGGACTACATAATAGGAGCGGAGACGAGGGCCGCTCTTAACCTGTAAAATGCTTCAAGACAATCTGGAGACAACTCAAACACTACATCCTTCATTAGTAGGTTAGTTAGTGGTTTACCTATCTTAGAAAAATCCTTGATAAAGCGTCTATAAAAGCCAGCATGCCCTAGAAAACTCCTAATGTCTTTTACAGAAGAGGGAGGAAGTAGTTTCTCAATAAGCTCAATTTTTGCTTTATCTACTTCTATCCATCTTTTAGAGACAAGGTGTCCTAGTACTATCCCCTCTTGGACCATGAAGTGACATTTTTCCCAATTAAGCACAAGGTTGGTTTCTTCACATCTTTTAAGAACACATGCATGGTTAGCAAGACAAACATCAAAGGAAGAACCATACACAGAGAAATCATCCATAAAGACCTCATACACCTTTGGAAAGTGGCGGGGGCATTGCAAAGCCCAAATGGCATTCTTTTATAAGCAAAAGTCCCATAGGGACATGTAAAGGTAGTCTTTTCCTGATCATCAGGATGAATTGGAATCTGCCAAAATCTGCTATAGCCATCTAAATAACAGAAATAATCATGCTGGGCTAAGCATTCTAACACTTGATCAATGAAAAGAAGCAGAAAATGATCTTTTCTAGTAGCACTATTGAGCTTCCTATAATCAATGCACATCCTCCAACTAGTTGTTGTCCTAGTGGGGATTAGCTCTCCCTTCTCATTTTCAATTACAGTCATTCCCCCTTTTTTAGGAACTACATGGACCGGACTAACCCATTGGCTGTCCGATATAGGAAATATGATCCCTGCATCAAGTAGTTTAATAATTTCCTTTTTAACCACTTCTTTCATGTTAGGATTTAACCTACGTTGATGCTCTATAGTGGGTTTATGATTATCCTCCATGTATATCCTATGCATGCATAGTGAAGGGGATATGCCGGTTATATCATCTAGGGAGTAGCCTATAGCTTTTCTATGTGTCCTAAGCACAGTAAGAAGCTTCTCGACTTCCTCATCTTTTAATTTAGCATTGATGATGACAAGGAAAGTAGAATTAGGACCAAGAAATTCATACATGAGAGAGTCATGAAGAGGCTTGAGCATTGGAGAAGGCTCAGCTGGAATAAGAATAGGCTCTTCTCGCTCCATCTTCAAGACTTCTTCAAGGTATTCAAACGCCAAGATTTCGTTATCCTCGGCCAGGGTCGGTACCGATGCAGTAAGGTTCGGTACCGAGCTATCTTCATCTGCCAGGAGACTCGGTACCGAGGTAGGTGGACTCGGTACTGAGACTGCATGAACTATCTCGGCCCATATTTGACCTGAGAATTCATCACTCGCCAACAGTCTTCCGACAGCGTCCCCACATTCGATGAATTCATTGTGGGTGTAGAGCATCTTAACTTCGGCTCTATCTGTCTCCTTCATTGTTGGGTGGAACCTAAATTCCATCACCTCATCCCCAATTTCGAAAGTTAGGAGTCCCCTCCTAACATCAATTATGGCTCCGGTTGTGGCGAGGAACGGTCTCCCTAAGATAATAGGAACCACCAGATCTTCGGGCATCTCCATAACTATAAAATCATTGGGGACAAAGAATTTGCCCACTTGAACCGGAAAATCTTCTACAACTCCTGTTGGCCTGATGCATGAGCCATCTGCCATGTATAGCCGCATGTTGATTGGCTCCAATGGTCCCATGTTGGCTTTCGACCAGATGGACAAAGGTAGGAGACTTGCACTGGCGCCAAGATCACATAAGGCTTTGAATCGGTGGGTGCCAATCCCTATTGTGATAGCAAATCTCCCTGGGTCACCTAGCTTTTCTGGAAGAGTAATAGATCAGACCTCATCTTGAAGCTTTGTTATGGATCGTTTCCTGCTAAGAATATCTTTCAAAAACTTTGTGTAAGCCGGCATTTCGCTTAGGGCCTCAACAAATGGTATGGAAATATTTAAGCCCTGGAGAATCTTAACGAAACGCTTAAACTTGCCTTCAATTGAGTCCTTAGACTTCTTAGTAGGAAAGGGAAGAGACTTCACCAATCTCGGAGCCAAAGCGGGCTCGAGAGGTGATGCTACCGGGTCGACATTAGGGTCGATTGGTGCATTCGAAGGGTCGGTAAAGACCATGGTGGGGTCGTTATCGAGCCTGGGATTAAGAGAGGAGCTCGGTGTAGGGAACTTACCTGGGTTGGGATAGTTAACGACCCTGGGAGTATCGGTACCGAGTTGTTTAGGCTCGATAATTACCCTTTCTGGCTCGTTATCGACTTGTGTCGTGGCGTCCTCTTCAGATTCGGGGCTCTTCTCCTTGGCTTTGGCACGCTCTGGTAGTGTCTTTCCGCTCCTAAGGTGCACGGCCGCTATTTGTCCTCTAGGGTTCTCCTCGGGACGGCCCGGGAGTTGCCCTTGCGGTCTTGGAATCTGTGCGGCCAGGTTTCCTAGCTGTGAGTCGACACTTTTCTTCCATACATCAAACTCTCCCCATCTTTTCATTTGGTTGTTAATGTTGGCTTGGACTCCATTAATTCCCTCTTGTAAACCTTGTACCAAGGATGGTGGCTCTTGGTAGCCTGGAGGTCGATACGGCGTGGGCCGTCTATCTTGTGGGGGTGCTGCATAGCTTGGATTCAAATTTTGATTACCCCATGCCGGATAATTGTTTGGCCTGTCAAATTTATTAGGTTGGTTCCTGTATGGACCTCTCATGTAATTCATCTCAGCAAAAGTCTCAACGACTCTAACCTGCTCGATGTTAGTGCAAGTAGAAGTACTAGGGGCAGAAGAACCACACTCTTGACAAGATTGAGAGGTTTTCAGAAAACTTACCTATTTCTTCAGACGGTTGATCTCATCTTTTAGAAATTGATGTTTGACATCGGGATCAACTTCTTCCTTGTTAGGCATGTAGAGACGCTTCTAGGGCTGGGATGGCTGCTGGGTCCCATACATGGCATCGTAGTTAGACAGCTTGTCCAGCAGTTCCCATGCAACAGTGACATCCATCTCTATAAAACCGCACGCATTGTGTGTGTTGATGCGATTCTTCGTTTCTGCATTGATCCCCTGGAAAAAGATTTTTGGAGCACATATAGGGGTTGCCCATGAGTGGGGCACTGTCTGATCATCTCCTTAAACTTTTCCCATGTCTCTACAAAGGTCTCATTAGGCAGCTGGTGATAGGAGGTGATGCGTTTTCTCAATTTTGTTGTCTTGGCAGGGGGAAAGAACATTGTAAGAAATTGATCATACAAAGCCTTCCAAGTCCTGATAGACTTAGGAGGTAAGCTCTCCAACCAGCTCAGGGCCTTTCCAGTAAGAGACCACCTGAAAGCTTTTAATAGAACATATTCAAGTGAGACACCTTCAGAAACAATAGTGTCACATAAATCAAGAAAATTTCTAATATGTTCCATAGGGCACTCAGTAGGTTTCCCTTCAAACTGAGCCCTTTTTATTAAGGATATGAATTGAGACTTGATCTCAAATGTCTTCTCTATCTCTGGAAGCACGATTGCAGACTCCGACACCCTCAGTTCTGGGTGCATATATTGTTTGGCATTCCTCGGATAGGCATTTAGCTCCTCTTGTAAATGAGCATTGTTCGCCCGTTCACGTTCAGCGGTAGTAGTAGCAGCGTCTCGATCAGCTTGTAACGCCTCCATCAGCCTCTGGAGGGCTGTCACCTGTTGTGCCATCTCTTCAAGTGTAGCCACAGCTTGTTTTTCTCTCCGTCTGCGGTGCAAGGTGCGTTCAGGTTCAGAATAATAACCGGTGTTATCAAATTCGAGCATGCGACGTCCTACTGGCATACGCTGAGAAAACAAACAAAGAAAACAAAATTAAAAACAAAAACGGGCTCGGGCTATTCCCAGACCCACAAGTAAATAAACAAAAACTGTTGCTTCCCCGGCGACGGCGCCAATTTGTTGATGAGGGTTTCTTGACAACAAATAAATTTATAATTCAAGACCCCGCTGAGTATAGCGAAGTCAGGATCGTCCACGGGAAGCAAGGCTGTCTGTTTACCAACTATAAAAACAAGAAAACAAAACAAAACAAGGCAAAACAGCTACGAAGGACCTCGTTAACGACCTTGTCAGGGTCGTTAACGAACCTGGAATTCTACTGAAAACAGAGCAATTAACGAGCTAAGTGCAGGCTTAGTACCGATCCAAGGTGCCTTGGTAACGAGTGAATACGAAAGCTAAACTGAAGAAATTCAATGGATAAAAAGCTCTAGGACAAGGGTTACCATGACATAGCTATGGATATAAACTCATGTAAAGATAAAGATCATGCCTTTGAAGATAAATCTATCAACTTTCGCTGACTAAACAAGCAAATCAATCAACTTTCATAAATCAATTCACTTTATTACTTGTTTTGAATCCAAAGCTCGAAACTTTTGTTATCGAACAATATCAACATTCAAGTTCACAACTTTCTCTTTCGATCAAGCAACAAACTCAAATTACTTCGACTCTCGTCTAAGCATAAGCACAACAAGCAATTCAAAGGATAGAAGGCAATCAAAACATCAATACATTCATTCAATCATGCACAACCATGTCGGGTTTTAACCCCGACCCTAGAAAAGTAAACTACTCACTATTCATTGAATCAAAGCAAACATCTTTAATCAAAGAAGACATTGAAAAGCAAAACTTACTTGAAATTAAAAGAATATCGAAACAACCGAAAACAATGAACAAGAGTTTGATCACAGAACCACTCCTCTCTCTCGATCGGAATCAGCCCGATTTCTCTATTTCTCGACTTCTCTCTCAAAGCTAAAACGAATCCCCCCCTTGTCTAGGCTTAGAACAAGGGTATTTATACTAAGAAAACTATCTAATAAAAAGCCTAAAAGATAAAAACTAGATAACAAGATAAAAGATATTATTTCCGAAAGTCGGTTACGCTCTACCGACACAGGTCACCTCGTTAACGACCTGCACAGGGTCGGTAGACATTTGCTGAACTCCTTAACAAAAACTCCGATTTACAGCTCGGTAACGACCCTCACAGGTCGTTAACGAACCTCTGTTTTGGCTTCTTACGAACTCTTTCATGGCTTCATCTTAGACTTTAACTTGATCTTCCCATGCAATCTTCCTTCTCATCTTCTATGCATTCCACCTTCCACCACTTGACTTCACCTTCTCTTAAAAAGTGCTCCTTTCCGCTCAAAAACCCACAAAAAGACCCAAAACGGAGTAGCTTCCATACTTTTCACAAAATATGCAAACATATCCAAAAACACACAAAACTAACTCTAAAACTTACTAAAACTAAACTAAACAACCTAAGAAAGACACCTAAAAAACTAGAACAAAAACACGAACATCAATATATTAAAAACATCTTGATAAAAATCATGCTTTAGAAACGCATGCGGAAAAAGAACCGATTTTACTTGCCTTAGGAATAATGGTAACTAGGTTGCGAAACGCATACTCGAAATACTACAAACTTGGATTTGTTCCTGTTTCAATCAACCACGAAATAAATTGTTGTTAATTTATTTCATTAACTCCTCAACGTTGATCTTTTGTGGAACTATGAAGAGATTTAAGTTTATAAAAATTATAAACGTGTATATTATATTAATATTATCCTTTTTATTAATATAGCGAATATGTTCTGAAAATTTAATTTATTATTTTCATGAAGCTTAATTAAACCTTAGTATATATAGACTTTGGTTCAAATGAAACAAACTTTTATCCTGAAACGAATGCATTTTTCCTAGTTCGTAGTGCACTTTTCCAATTTCTGAGTGCACTTTTTCGGATTTGCGCTTTTTGTACTTTGCACTGCGCTTTTCGTACTTTTTATAGTGCACTTTTTCGAATTGCACTTCTTGTATTTTGCAATGCACTTTTGTATGAAAATTGCACTACGAACTAGGAAAAATGCATTCGTTTCACGTTTCAGAATAAGAGTATGTTTCATTTGAACCAAACTCAGTATAAATATAACCTAAGGTTCCTTATTTTATTTTAATTAAAAAGTATATACTCTATTATTTTCTTAAAACAAACCTAATCTTTAAAACATAAAAAATCCTTATAAAATACATATACTTCAACCTTATTTCAAAAATATGAATTTATTCATAATTCTCAAACAAACCACCCATTTAAATTTATTTAGTTAAATATTCAAAAGGCCCAATTTCAATTAAAAACCTCTAAATATAATTTCAATAACCCATTCTTTGTTCTTTATTTTTACTTAAGTAACAAAACCGAAATTCTTTATTCTTTATTTTTAATAGAATATATAATAATTTTTTTAAAAAAAATTGAACCGATTTTTTTATTAAAACCGAAATCCCCCTTTTTAACCTAAAACTACTCTAAACTCATTTTATCAGCAGGAGAGACGGGAAGTCTCTCTTGACGGGACCAATGAGTACTTTAAGTTACAATTATCGAGGATTGGGGATGGCCCGGTCAATTGCAAGACTCACTAGTCTAGTGAGAAGGGAGGCCCAGATGGTGGTTTTTCTTATGAAAACCAGGTGTGACCGAAAGAGAATGGAAGAGGCCCGGGATAAAGTTGATTTTGAAGGTTGTTTTGCAGTGGATAATGTTGGGAAGTCAGGAGGATTATGCTTGCTTTGGGAGGATTAGATTAATGTGCAAATCCGGTCTTTTACTAGGCACCACATTGACGTGGATGTGGAGTTAAAGAGTGAAGGGAAGAAGTGGCATTTTACGGGTTTTTATGGATGGCCGAATAGGGAAGATAAATGTCATTCATGGAGGATGTTCATGAGGGTTGGGTGTGTTTAGGGGATTTCAATCAAATTTTAAGAAGAGAAGAAAAGAAGGGAGGAAATGATCCACATTGGAATGATATGATGGAGTTTAGCATGGTTGTTGATGAGTGTGGGTTCAGTGAAATATCTTCGTCGGGAGCAAAATTCACTTGGGATAATGGCAGGGAGGGGAATGATTTTATACAGGAACGTTTGGATCGGGGCTTTGCAAATGAGTAATGGTTTGATTTGTTTCAAATGGGAATGTGAGACATTTAGAAAGATTTGGGTCGGACCATTTACTTGTGATGCTTGAATGTTACAAAGTGGAAGACGAGATAGAAGAGGGGAAGGGGTACTAACCTTTTAGATTTGAGGCTATGTGGAGCAAACATGAAGGGTGTGAGGTTATTTTAAAAAATTGTTGGCAAAACCCTAGTGCTAAGAGTTCGCTTTGTGCTATGGAAAAGCTTGTGAATTGTGCTGAAGAGTTAAAAGCCTAGAATCGTGCTGAATTTGGAAATATTTTTGTCAAGCTTGCAAAGGTCAATAAAGAACTCAGATTGTTGAACAAGGCGGGAATGAGAGGGATTGGGTTCACAGGCGTCGTTCTTTGGAAAGACAAGAGAGGGAGTTGATGGAAAAAGAAGAGTTACATTGGTTTCAAAGGGCAAAAGCCAATGAGATGAAATGGGGAGATTGTAATTCCTCCTTTTTCCATAAGAAAGCTAATGGAAGAAGGAAAAGGAATAAAATTAGGCGATTGGTTGATAAGGAGGGTATGGAATGGAGGAGTAGGAAGAGCAAAACCAGAGTTGTTGACGATTATTTTATGGAATTGTTTAAATCCGATCATTGCACACACAAAAATTTGGCTCCTCAAGGAATTCCGCCTTTATTGACGGATTCGGATAACCTGATGCTCTCATGCCCTTTCACTGGTGAAGAGGTACGACTCGCTCTTTTTTCCATACATTCCACAAAATCACCCGGTCCTGATGGTATGTCAGCTCTGTTTTTGCAACAACACTGGCATATTGTTGGAACTGAGGTTATTTCTTTTGTTCTTGACATCCTTAATGGTGATCCATTTCCCGAAGGACTTAACCATACTCTCATTTCTTTAATTCCAAAAGTCTCTGAACCTTTTCAAATGAAGGACCTACGTTCTACCAGCTTATGTAATGTCTTGTACAAGATCATTTCAATGGTCTTGGCGAACAGGTTGAAGAATGTGCTCTCTAAGGTGATTGCTGAAACCCAAAGTGCGTGTGTACCGGGCAGGTTGATTATAGATAATATTCTATCAGCTTTTGAGCTTTTCCACTACATGAAGAACAAGCGTTCAAGAAAGAAGGGATATTTTTCTTTGAAGCTGAATATGGAGAAGGCTTATGACCTTGTTGAATGGGATTTCTTGCAGCAAATTATGAGGGGATTCGGTTTTATTGACCAGTGGATTACTCTAATCACGCGGTGTGTCACGAGTGTGACTTTCTCGGTTTTGATGGAGGGCTCACCATCATGTACCTTTGTGCCAGGGCGTGGGCTTAGGCAAGGAGATCCTCTATCCCCTTATTTGTTTCTTTTGGTGGAAGAAGGTTTTTCGAGAATGATTCGTGAAAGTGTTAGGGCTAGTCGTATTAAGGGGATTCGTGTGGTGCGAAGTGCTCATGTGATCTCTCATCTTTTCTTTGCGGATGACAGTATATTGTTTGCTCAAGCGTCTTGTCAACAAGAGTTAGAAATTATTAATATTCTCCATTGTTATGGAGTAGTGTCGAGACAAAAAAGTTAACTTGGGCAAGTGTGAACTGTCTTTCCGCAAGAATGTAGGTGTAGAGCTTAGGGAGAGTCTGCAGAGCATTCTAAATGTTCCTGAAGTTGAGAAACACGAAAAATATCTTGGTCTACCGACCATGGTTGGTAGATCAAAGAAGGTTATTTTTGCTCATGTTAAGGACAGGGTTTGGAAAAAGCTGAAAGGGTGGAAAGCCAATACACTTTCTCGGGCCGGAAAAGAGGTTCTTATCCAATCGGTGATGTTCGCTATTCGAACTTATACTATGTCTTGTTTCTTAATGCCTTTAAGTCTTTGTCACGAGCTTGAACAACTTATGTGCCATTTCTTTTTGAGCGGACCGGGCTCTTCAAAGCTGTATTTGATGAGTTCGAAACGCATGTGTTTACCTAAGGAGAAGGGTGGACTAGGGTTTAGAGATTTGGAGGGTTTTAATTTGGCTATGTTAGCCAAACAGGGCTGGAGAATTTTTCAAGACCCAAACTCTATTGTCTCTAGGAATTTAAAGGCAAGATACTTCTCAAATTTAAATTTCTTAGATGCTAGGCTGGGGTACAATCCTAGTTTTTGCTAGCGGAGTATCTTATGGGGTCGTGAAGTCTTAGAAAAGGGGTTGTTATGGAAGGTGGGGAATGATAATTCAATTTTGGGTTGGAAAGATAAATGGCTGCCACGACCATGTTGTTTTAAGCCAATTGGAAATTTTTATGGGAGTAATGAAGGCCTCGGGGTTATTGATTTGGTGGATTGGGAGAAATTTTCATGGCGTGAAGAGCAAATCAGAGAGTTGTTTTCCCCGGTTGATGCTGATTTGATTCTCGATATTCATTTGGTTGATCCGTCACTACAAGATAAACTCGTATGGTTCTACACAAATGATGGTTGTTTCTTTGTTTGATCATCTTATAGATTGTTGGAGTATGAGAGATGTTCACAGTCAAGTGGTGGGGAACAGTCGAATAATGAAAACGTTAGAACGATGTGGAGGAAAATCTGGGGAGTGATGGAACCTCCTAGGGTTATATCCTTCATTTGGCGAGTTGGCCGTGAATTATTGCCATGCAAGACTAATTTGTTCCGACGTAAAATTATGCGGGACATGCAACGTGCGTTCTTCGGGCAAGTGGTATCAACAATGCATGTTTTGTACGATTGTCTTATACCTAAATTGGTGTGGCAACATTTTCCGGAGCTGCGTTTGCTGAAGTCTGAGGCAACATCCTTTATGGACTGGGCAGCTGAAATTTATTGAACACAGTTTGTGGGCGTTTGTTTGATAGGGTATTTGGAGAGCTAGTGACAAGTTCATTTTTGCCAATGAATACCCTGATGGTGGTGATATTGTTAATGGTTGCTTGAATTTGTTTGAGAAATTTGTGCAGTCACAGGACAAGATAACCACTGTGCACGCTGTTGCTGATTGTGATCACCAAAAATGGGAAAGACCTCCTCCGAACTGCATCAAAATTAATGTGGATGGCTTTGTTAATGGTAAAGATTGTGGTAATGGGATGGTTGGGAGAGATTCAGATGGAACAATGATGTTTGCAGGCGCTAGATGCATTGAAAATGTGTCGAGCGTTGTTGCTGAAGCAGAGGCAGCTCTTTGGGGTCTAAAAATGGCGCATTCAATGGGGTTCAATAGTGTGATTCTAGAATCAGATTCTAGTAGGCTTGTTACACTTGCTACTAAAGGTGTTATTCCACTATCATCTTTTGGGGACATTGTGGCTTTGGCATTGGAAACTTGTGATTTCTTCAATTCTTGCTCTTGGATGTTGGAGACCACCAGATCGTTTTGTTGTTCAAAACCATGTTTACTTTCCTAGTGATCTTTATGATATTATTGTAACAGACAATATTATGGTTTAATGAAGGGTGTTTTCATCAAAAAACTACTCTAAACTCTACTGATAACTCTGAGTCGCAACCATCAACAACAACCTTACAACAAAAACAATACCACAACAATGGCACAACGCCATCGACCAAAGGAGAGGAGAAGGCGGAACCGGCGGACAGCGGAACTCGGCGGAGGAAGGGCAGGAACTGGCAGAAGACCCAACAGTGGCCCTCGGCGGCGTACCCGAACTAAACATCGGCGTCTTTGAGCCGTAACTCACAAGAAGGAATCAGGCGTGGACCCGAATTTCAGCGAATGGACCACCCAAACCAGCGAAATTTCCGGTGCAATTCGAACGAAATTTGACCCAAAATACCTACTACGCCGCTCTAAAATCTGATTTGGAAGTTGAATCAACTTGTACTGGATTCCATTGAAGAGTACAAACACCCCTTTTATATCCCTCGATCGTGTGATTCATTCCCCTAATTGATGGCACAACTTAAATCTGAAGCTCTAAATTGCTACTACGAATCGATTGACATCATCACCATTATTGGATTGAAACTGGAAGGCCGCTGGATGACCTTGAAGACGAACAAGAATGTCGTTGGTAGGTGGGGGTTAAAACGAAGCTTATACAGATTATATGAAAAAAAAGTCCTTTTATTGTTCTAATGTGGGGAGCGGAAAGCTCACATGTTCGAGCTTCCCGAATGGCATTTGTCATTTTTATTTTTATTTTTATTGTTTTTTTTTATTTATTTTAAAAGCCTAAATAAACTCATAAAAAAGGCTCAATTAAGTAAATTGCAAAAAATAACACATAATTAGGCATTTGTTAAAAAAGGCAAAAAATTACATACTTGGCAAAAAACCCTATCCCCCACCCCCACCGAGATGACTCGGTCGTTGAGCGGGTTGAGTCGGTCATTGACCGGCTTTGACCAATATCACTACCATCATTTTCATCGTCATCACAAATTTTGATAACAAAAAGTATATCAAATGCCTTGATGACAATTTTTTGATGACAAAAGGTGTAATAAAAGGCAAAAACCGTCATCAAAATGTCTTGATGACAACTTTTTGATGACAAAAAGCATCATCAAAGGCATTCAATCACATAAAAACAATTGTCATCACTGTCATCATAATTATTTGATGACAAAAAGTATCATCAAATGCCTAGATGACAATTTTTTGATGACAAAAAGTGTAATAAAAGGTAAAAAAGTGTCATCAAAATGTCTTAATGACAACTTTTTGATGACAAAAAGTATCATCAAAGGAATTCAACCACATAAAAACAATCGTCATCACTGTCATCACAATTTTTTGATGACAAAAAGTATCATCAAATCCTTGAAGATAATTTTTTGATGACAAGAAGTGTAATTAAAATGTCTTGATGATAAAAAGTATCATCAAGGGCATTCAACCACATAAAAACAACCGTCATCACACATAAAAAATAAAGTTTTCATCAAATATGTATCATCACGTTTAATTTTTTTTAGTGTCATCTAATATGTTTCATCACATATAATTTTTAGTGTCATCATTCAAAGAGCTATCACATACAATTTTTTTTCTAATTTTTTGATGACAGTTTGGTTGTCATCAACTATCATCACAAATGTCATCCCTACTTGATGATAGTTCGATTGTCATCAATTGTCATCGTTATTTGATGACGGTTCGATTTTCATCAATTGTCATCATTATTTGGTGACAGTTCGATTGTCATCAATTTTCATCATCATTTGATGATGGTTCGATTGTCATCGATTGTTATCGCTATTTGATGACTGTTCGATTGTCATCACAATTGTCATCACTACTTGTTTATAGTTCAATTGTCATCAATTATCATCGCTACTTGATGACGGTTCAATTGTTATCAATTATAATCGCTAAACCGTCATCAAAGTCTTGATGACATTAAACCGTCATCAAGCTTTGATGACATTAAACCGTCATCAAGCTTTGATGACAATAATGTCATCAAGGCTAAACCGTCATCAAGTGTCATCAAAGGCTTTTAAAAATAATTGTCATCAAATCTCATCAACACATAAAAATAGTTTTCATCACCGCATAAAAATGTATTGATGACGCGGTTCAATTGTCATCACAAATGTCATCGCTACTTGATGATGGTTCAATTGTCATCAATTGTCATCACAATTGTTTTTAAACAACCGTCATCAATTAGAAGGCCAATGCTTAGAACTTCACTTCTCCAATTACAAGTAGAGGCATAAGCAAAAGTTGTCGTGTATAAACAACGATTAGATCAAGCACACAAAAGTCAAATCATAAAATAATTTTTTTCACTTATAAAGCTTAAATTTCGAGAATAATTAGATGTTGATTGATAGCACTCTTTTTCTTTGGTGTTTTAAATTAGCTAGCCAGAAGTCTATAGATTGCAATTATGCTGAATTTTTCTTTTCGGAAACAAAAAATTGTAGTGCGATTTATACTGCACAGATTGCATTATCACAAATTCACAATCAAAGCTTAAATCCTTGACTAACAATATCTGCCAAAAACTTTTATCGTCTTCGTCCATCATCCAATTACAAGATTATGAACAAACTACAATAAAATAATCCATTAAATTCAAATCTAACAAAGCAATGAAACAAAAACAGAAGCTTCTTATTTTTATCAGAAGCTTGATGATTTCCCAAGCAATACAAATGCAAATGGAGATACAAAGGAAACTTCATGAGCAAATTGAGGCAAAAAGATATAAACTTGATGAGCAAAGCCATAAACAAAGCATGTGGCTAGGCCCTTGGTAATGAGCAACAAGACATTCATCCACTGGTGAGGATGTGAGTCTGAGTTAATAAGACCATAGAGCATATTAACTTTGTTCAGTGAAGCCAAGACTTCATCCACACGAACAAATGTGTCATCATCTCTTTTCTTGATATACTTGGCAGAAACAACATCTTCTTGTTGAAAAAGAGAGGTTAATAAAGCAGTAACCCAATATGGGGATTATTAATGCATATCAATAGACATGTATAGAACCCCAAAAATTCAGATTGCAAGAGTCTTCCAAGTTATGAGACTGTAATAATGAACAAGTGGAATAAGTTGAACATCTCCGTGTTCCTGGGCTTCATTCTATAACTCCTCATTGCCGTTTGATTTTTAAGATGAAATTTAACAAGTTTGTGAGCCGGATCCTTTGATATCACAATTACAATCATAATGCAACAATGACCAATTTATTTTACTAGGAATCAATTAGCATAAATGATAGGTTTGTACATATTCAACTCAAAATAACCATTAGATCCACCAATTGTAATGACTACATGGTTTCTTAATCACTTGGTAGTTAAATGTAGATAAATGAAATAGTCATGAGAAAACATCTCATTGCTTAAGAATTTCTTAGGCAATAAATAGACCAATAAGGTTATCATGATATTCACCACAAAAGATCTATTAAGTGCATCACATGCTATCCTGATGCAAAACGTTGTCAGCTTACCTGAGCATAGATCATGGCGATTCCTTACTCCTCTTCTAATTGGACACCAAGAGAAACTGATGTTTGATCAACAACACAAATTTTCATTTCATAATAGTAATGAACAATAAGAGTTTAGTCCTACTATAAGCTTGGTAATACCATCACATAGTCACAGAATGTAATTATTATACGTTCCAAATGAAGCTCAAAACATAGTTCAACAATTTACCTCAATTGAATACCCAATCTCTTGTAATGCAGCTGCCACAGTCGTCATCAATATCTGATACATGCTTCAGCTTTGACTGCTTTTGACCAGCTCAACAGCCGCATCTCCAGCAGCTTTGACAGCTTCAAGAGGTGCATTGGCTTTACGTGCTTCAGCTTCATCAGCTCTTACAGCAAACTTGACCAGATCAGATGTATCTCAAGTTCCAAATTTACAAGAACTAATTTCCTCTTTCTTAGTCCCAAATGCATCAGCAATCGCCCCGTTGATTTCCTTTGTAACATCTGCTACTCCTTTCACATCTTCTACACCCTTTTGTAACTAATGCAAACAAATTTAAGCACTGCTTTCTAATTTGTCATTAATTGTACCAATGACATCATTGTCTTGTGCATTATCAAATTCCTAAATCAATACCCTAGTTCAAACTCACCACCAATTACAAACTTATTGAGCAAAACAGTTAGCATGTGAATAGCAAATCAATTACGTAAAAAACCCTAGAAAAGGAGCAATTGAATCCTTTGAAGTGAAAAACCAGTCAGAATGCATTGGATCTGTAACAGGAACGTCAGTCATTTGATAATGTTAACCATCCCACAACACTAATCCCTATCATATGGATAAGCATCATCAAAGTCATTTCCAGTCGCTTGACCAGCTCTAGTCCCTCGAAATTCATTTCATAGTCAATACCGATCAAGATTTTAGGGTTCTACAGTATAATAGGAAAGGGCGAAAAGTTTCTTACTTGTTCACAACTGGAGGAATCTTCGGAATTGAATCTTGTTCACCGAGCTTCTTCCAAGAGAAATTGCTCACTCCAATGGCTCTCGCTAGACCGAGCTTTTGGCATTTTTCCATGGCCGCCCAAACTCTAGCGAAATCGAACGGGAGTACATCTTCCTTCGCGATGGAGAAATCGTACTTCCCAGGCTTCGAGCATCGACATCGAGTTTGAATGGTGGCCTTGGAGTCCAAGCTAAACTCCCTGAGCGAACTGAACCAGAATCTGAGATTTTCCGACCACCGAATCGCCAATCAATATCAGTTTGAGCACATAATCCACCTTTTGGTTCGACCTAGAACAACATGTATGCTGAAGAATGAGTTCAAATTACTACAAATTGAAGATGGAGTTGGTGAGAGAAATTGAAGATCTCTGATGGAGTTGTTTTTGGTCGGAGATCTCTAATGGAGTGGTTAGTAAATCACAGAGAGAGAGAGGGAGGGGTTGGGAAGAAAAGCGGTGGAGAGAGAAGGAAGGAGAGCATGTAAAATTTACTGTTTATATACTGAACAAAAAACTATATATTGAGGGTTTGCTATCAAACCCGTAATTATTTATGCTTTTCAACCAAATTTGTCTTAAAAATAATACCATTTGTAAAATAATTTGTAAAGAGTAAATAATGTTCTCTTCTAAAACTATAGTTAGCCAAAAATATTTTATGATATTTCTACATAAGTTTTATTAATTACAAATATTCTTTTACAATTTTTAAATAATAAATAAAACCCATATTGTTCAAGGTTACAATTTATTATATCTATACTTATTTTATTTTTTATGGGCCCCAAATCATAAATATTGCCTAGTTTTACTTTGCTTTTGCCTGCACTCTTTTTTTTGCTTTTGCTTTCTTCCTTTCTAACGCCTCTCTAATTCACTACTTTATAAAAAACCCTAGGAAGGAACACACAGAGAAATAGGACGGAACAATGTTGTCCATGTTTTTAGTATAGTTTTAGTATGTTTTTCTAAGTCTCTTAGTCTAGTTTAGTTATGTTTTTGTGAGTGTTTTGTGTCTTTCTAGTATAGTTTGCATATTTTATGAAAAGTATGGAAACTACGCTATTTGTGTTTTTTGTGTAGGTTTTGAGGCGGATTTGGATGCATTCAATGGACATTAGAAGAGAGGATCAAGCTAGGAAGAAGGAAGTAAGAAAGTTATGGAAGAAACCCCCGCAAAATCCAAAGGAAGAAGGAAGAAACATGAGAAATCAAGTCAAGACCAACCTCGATATCGACCCTTTGGGGGTCGATATCGATGCATTCAGCCCAGCCGCCCAAGTTAAAGGCCCATTAATTGCTTTTATTCCACAATCTTTTGTCTTTAGTAGGTTTTGTTTTTATGGAAACTTTTTAAGAGGGATGTTTTACAATAAATACTCTTGTTTAGACTCAATCTCTCTGACACACATTAGAATTGAAGGGGACGCCTCTAGGGTTTGTTTTTACACATTATTTTGAAGACAAGTGTTGCTTGGGGCACAAGGAAGAAGATTGTGGGAGACTTTCTTGTGTTCTAAGTATGTTCTAAGACAAGTTGGAAGTTTTAATTCAAGTAAGCTTTTAGTTTTAATTCAATTATGTTCTCTTTCAATTGTTTTGCTTGTTTTTCTCCAATCATGAGTGAGCAGTCTTCTTTTCTAGGGTTGGGGTTAGAAACCCAACATGATTGTGCATGAATGATGATGTGATGAATGAATTGAATGCCTTTTATCTTTTCTTCTACTTGTTTGTACAAAAGCTTTGACGAAAGTTGAAGTATTCCATGTTCTTAACTTGATTGACAGAGAAAGTTGTGAATTTGAATACGAGATAAAGTTTGAGACGAAAGTTGAGAGCTTTAGATCAAAGCAAGTAGATTAAGTGAATTGATTCGTGAAAATTGATTGATTTGCTTGATTAATTTAACGAAAGTTGATAACTTTTTATTAAAGGCATGATATTTATGATCTATGTTATTGAATATTGCATGATTGTGTTGTGGTGAACCCCTATTCTAGAGTTTTTCCTTATATTTGAGTCGAAACACAAACCCAGGTACCTCGATATCGACCCTGCCCAGGTCGATACCGACCTGCAATTTTCCCCTTTCTTCCTGTTGTTTACTTAGTTTTTCAGCTGCATTCATACCTCGGTAACGACCCTGACAAGGTCGATATCGACCTCTTCCAGTGCATTTATTTAGTTGTTTTGCTTTGTTCTTTGCTTTGTTTTGTTTTCTCTTTTGCTTTCTAATTTAGTACTCAAACATAACCTTGCTTTCCATGGACGATCCTGGCCTCCCTATACACAGCGGGGTCTTGACTACAAATTTATTTGTTGTTAAGTAAATCCCTATCAACAAACAACGGGCTCGGTTGAAAGAATCCTTCACTGTCGGCATATCTTATTTGCCTCAACAAAGTCTACAGATTCATCTCAAAAAATAGATTTGTTTGAACTTTTCCTTCTCACTTTAATTTTTGTCTTGAAAAATTGATCGGTTTGAACTTGTCCTTCTCAATTTAATTTTGTTTCTAAAGCAAAAAATTGATCGGTTTGAACTTGTCCATCTCAATTTAATTTTGTTTCAAATGTCTTTAAGTCAACAGTGGTTCTTATTTTTCAATTGTGATAAAAAACCCTAGGAAGGAACAACGAGAATTAGTTTGGAACAAAGGACTCGTGTGAAAGAGTCCTTCACCGTCGGCACAGCTTATCTGCCTTTACAAATTCATCTCCAAAAATTGATCGGTTTGAACTTGTCCATCTCAATTTAATTTTGTTTCGAATGTCTTTAAGTCAACAGTGGTTCTTATTTTTCAATTGTGATAAACAACCCTAGGAAGGAACAACGAGAATTAGGTTGGAACAAAGGACTTGTGTGAAAGAATCCTTCACCGCCGGCACAGCTTATCTGCCTTTAGAAATTCATCTCCAAAAATTTATCGGTTTGAACTTCTCCATCTCAATTTAATTTGTCTCTAATGTCTTTATGTCGACTGTTTTTCTTATATCTCAATTCTGATAAACAACCCTAGGAAGGAATAACGAGAATCTTGATGGAACGCCAGACTCGGGTGAAAGAATCCTTTACCGTCGGCATAACTTATCTGCTTCTACAAATTCGACTCCAAAAATTGATCGTTTTGAACTTGTCTTTCCATTCTCTTGGATTTTGATTTGGTTTTGTGCTTCAGTTCTATGTCATTTTTACTTACTTTGTTACTTCTTAGTCTTTAATAGCATATCCCCATATTTGTGTACATCAGGTGTTTGATAAAATGTGTTGGATATGTGCTGTTTATTTTAGTCATCAAGAAGTAGAGGAAGCACCACCACCATTCTATTAAGGGGGTAAATTATCTCTTTCTCTTCTCTGCTTGTGTGTTTTATATCTACAAATAGGGATGTAGGATTTTTTTGCTCGAATGCTATGTATTTTGATGCTTGAAGTTGTGGGAGAAAAAAGCTGATATGGATTTGGTATTCCAAATATAGATTAGAGGTAAATTATATTCGGTTTTGCATTGGTATTCCACAAATCTGATTTTTTTTTGGGGATCTTCCTCCCTCTTCTCTTTTCTGGCGTTTCTAGCCACACAAACATCACCGAACCATCGTCGCGTCTTCATCGGACCGCCGGAGCCTAAGTCGTCGTCGTCGTTCCTGTTGGTTGTTCGGTCGTTTGTTGTTGTTTTTGTTCTGTCATCTGGGAAGGAGAAGAAGACAGGAGAAGGATCTGGGCATGCTACTCTTCTGGGTCGAGTGGAGCAAGCCTAAAACAGGCCCATTTAACCCACCAACTCCCATTTTGGTGAGAAGGAAGAAATCAAAGGAGGTGGCCCATATTTCAGTTCAGCCCATTTCCTGATCCCAAATTCTTTCCCGTCCCGTTGGTATAATCCCGACTCCTATTTATTTATTTATTATTATATTAAAAATTATTTGTTATAAATAATGAGTATTTTGGGAATTTAAAGAAGAGTTCTTCATAGATTTTTATAAAGGATGTTTATGATATTTAAATAAAATGCATATCCACTAAGGATGTTTATGATATTTAAATAACAAGCATGCCCACTTAGGATGGATCGAGTACAACTTGGAAAGTCCATCCTCGCTCCCGACTTTGAAAGATCGTCTTTCCAAACTGAATGCTTATTCGGGATTGGCTAGGCATGGCTTGGTACTTATTCGCCTTTGCGGCCACCTCCCCTACCTAGAGCTCTAGATTTGATGAGGTTGGTTGAGGTCCGATAAGTCGACAGAGGTACTTAATCGCTTTTTCGGCATTAACTAAAAGTTCTCACCATCATTAAAGGAGCTACTATTCTTCGTAGTCTCCTTTTCAAAACAAAAACCTCGTAATCTCCTTTTCTCACTTTAAGAAGTTTCCCTCTTTTACCATATAAAAGCGCCACTCAAAACGTTACCTTTTTCATTATCGTTTCTTAACTCTTTACAAAGTTGGTTGTTGCCATATGCCCGTACTTTGAGAATTTGCATTCCAACTTGTTTAGTCTCTTTAAACTAACCCGTTTTATTTTCGCATTTTTGCCTGATATTTCTTGCCTTTTGCGGAAATATCAGACTTTTGTGAAGCATTAAAAGAGGTTGAAGACGAAGGATAGAAGAGTTGAAGGAAGACCTCAAGACGTTTTTCAAACACTATTCCCACACTTTGGGTCCCACTAGTTGCTTTAAAACGATAAGTTGTAATTGTTTTTTTATTCCGCTGCTTACTACATTTCACTCTCAGTTTTTAATTAAGCAATGAAGTTGTAATAACTTGATTTAAAGCCTCGAACCTTCGAGCACTTTTGATGTAATATAATTTATTGAAATTTTCGTATTATTTTAAATTGTGTTTTGTACCTTAAAGCCTTGGGTGACTTTGGATGGGAAAAATCCGAGGTCACTAGAGGTAATACCCATTGTTCAAAATAGGGGTGTTACAGATTCCGACAAGACGAAACAAGTCAATAAGGAAAAGTTTGTCTCATGGTTGTTGATTCTCCTAAAGAGGTACAAGATTTTGAACTCTTATCTATTTTTTCCAACAAAACCAAAGAACAATTGCATGCTATCATTGAGAAGTTGGGAACCAAGATTTCCAACCTTAGTGAAAAACTTGAAGAAAAATGGGATACCATTTCTAACTTAATGGATGACAATAAAGGTTGGTCTAAAAAACGTGTTAAGTTAGAAAAGGAACATTCTGTTTCAAAGTCTTTGGTGTGAAAATCTTGTGATGACTTTAGAATTGAAGTGGAAAACTTAGATAAGCAAGTCACCAACCTGGAAGTTGAAAATCTCAAGTTAAAACTTGTAAATTCTAAGTTAGTCAATGACTTGTAGAAGGAAAAGATAAGTGATGAGATTAAAAAGAAAAAGTGGATAGAAGAGTTTATTGCTAACAAAGCCACTGAGGATTATGCAAAGACCTTCGTGTGGTCAAGACCTAGACTTGGATATTCCTATGTGCCCAAGGGGTCGAAAACCATTTGATCTCCTAAGTCTAAGGGACACACATCTTCTTGTTGTAACAATACGAGTTGTTCTATAACTAAGGTGGGGATTATAGAAAAAGGTAAGCGACCTTGGTATTTTGGTCAAAAGGCACAAAAAATCTGGAAGAAACAAGTTCAGAACTTGAAACCTTCACAAATTGACTTTCAAGATCGTCTTAGCAATAAACCGGTCTATCTTGGCTATAACAAGTATGTTGGTCTTAAGTCTCATAAAACTTTTTGGTATTGTGGAAAAAAGGTCATTATCAACAGGAAAAAAACAAAAGAGACAGTAAATCCTATGGACTTTGGCATGCTCGTGAACGTGAGTCAACCATTGATCCTGAAATAATCTACAATGAAAGGAATTTTGAAAGACACTATGTTACCCAACCCATAAAAGTTGTTAATGTTGAGTAGGTGTTAGGAACTCACGTTCATTAACTTTGGAACAACGTCCTCAATTTTGATAATGACAAACGCCATAATAAACTAATGCCCATTGCCAATTATTTCTTAGTATTACAGGTTGCGCGTTGGTAAGCAATGATATAGAGAAACAAGTTCCCAAGGCATGGGAACTGAGGCAACGAAAGTTCCCATGTCAAGGGAACTCAATCAAAGATGTAACCAACCTCAAAAGTAAACTAGAGTTCCCAAGGAATAGGGGACTTAGTGAACCAAAGTTCCCACGAGAAGGGAACTAGATAAGAAGAACAAGAATCCCTCAAGTCAAGAGAGTTCCCAAGACAAAGGAACCGAGAAGACGAGGGTTTCCTTTGAATGGGAATTGGCGCATGCATTAAAGAGACATCTCAGCGCATTTTTAGGGATCTTGTCTCTACCAGACAAAAGAGCTTCTCAGGCTTCAGAAGGCTTGAGACTGTGCAACAGGTTGAAGACGACCATCCAACGGTCCGATGTGATCCAAGAGTTAACGAGGTTCGAATTCAAATCAGAGTCACATGTCAATGATAAGGATCAAATTTGGAGAGAAAGACAAAAAGGGAATTTAGGAGAAATGCCTCAAATGGATAAGTGTTGCACATCACACCTATTTAAGCCCTTCAACTATGACCTTGCTCGACACTTTTCATAATCCAGAATTTGCCAAACACAAAGAGTGAGAGCTTAAGAGCATATCGGTGAAGACCATCGCTTTGGTGAAAAGTCCCCGGCGGCGAGCTAATCTCGACGACGGTGAAGGAAGAAAGAAAGAGTTCCCAGATCTAGGGGAACTCAGTTGCATAGATAGAGGTCGGAAGATTTGAGTTTTTCTTTTGCTTTGATTGTGAGAGTTCACCAGTGTTATGGTTGAGAAAATACATTAGTTTTGCCTAGGGAGAGAAGCCTTGTAGGAACAAAGAAGTTTGTATTCGGCCTTGTAAATTGAAGGGAACTAAGCAATAAAGAAAAGGAAACTCATTCGAAAATCCTCCAAGCGGAGGTAGAAGTTTACTCACGCGATTTGTTGATCGTTTTGAGGTTCCTCTATAAGGAACTCTATCAATTTGTTTTTATTTACCTACGTACTTGTTTATTCAGCTGCATGTGGGAACTATCCGATACAGTTCCCATAATCGTTTCAACTAACGTTGGATCCAACAATTGGTATCCGAGCAAGCGCTCTAGATTTTGGTTTGTCTTTGCAGTAAAAGAAAAAATGTCTTAGGAACTCACGAAGATAGGACATGGGAGCAACAAACCTCCCAGACTCATCACCATACGATTCGAGAACTAGCAGATCAAGATAGAGACAGTGTAACACCCCTATTTTGCAACGATGGGTATTACCGCCAGTGACCTCGGATTTTACCGTCCAAAGTCATCCAAGGCTTTAAATAATTTAATGAGACATAATTAAAGAAGAATTGACTAAAAGAAGAATTTTATTCATCGATAAGAACATTTGTTCACTACATTGAGAGTCGTTTTACAAATGATGTTGCAGCGGAAAATAAAGCCCATATTAAAAGGGTTAAAAAGGCGTACTGAAAATACAAGTATATTTCCTCAAGACAACTCATATGATGATGATTTGCTTGGTTTAAAATAGAAGAGCTAGTGCACTATCTTCTGAATGCTTTACTCTTTGAAAATTCCTTCCTTCCTTCAACGTCGTCTTTCCTTGACCTTCTATCCTTGCATAACTCTTCTTGAGCCTTCTAGACTTTGTCTTCAAAACTTCGATGTGAATTTCCTAGAGTCTGGCATTTGTCGCGAAGGGCGAGAAATACCAGGCAAAAATGCGGAAATAGTGGAATTAGTCTAAGGAGACTAAGCAAGTGAGAATGGAAATTCTCAAGGGTAGTATGGTAATTTACGTTATTCGAGAGAGATTATCGGGATGTGTTTGAGATGTAGAAACTTTATGTGGAGCTTTATGGATGGAAATGAGTAAATCTCGAGATGAGATAACTCTTAAACCGAAAAGAAGAACTACGAGATTGTAGAACGTCTTAGAATAGAATAAATGTTGGGGACTCTAATTACACACAAGTTTCTAGAAAACCTCTCGCGCCCTTGCAGACTGAGAGCCGGATCGATCATTTGAGACCGATCCGGTTTTGATTTCTTTTAAGGTGCATTAGCACTTACTTTCTTTCGTGATAAAAACTTTCACATTCGTTAATGATTTTTAAGAGTGTAGGGGGCCATGAAAGGGCCCGAGTCCACTTAATGGAACGAAGTTCCGGCACTTAGCTAAGGTGCACTCGTCCCTCCTCCGAGCAGGAGCAGACATAGATCATGATCCTTAAAGTTGAGGAAATTAGGCATGGTGCCTTGCGACTTAGTAGGTTATATAGAGGTGTCGGGTTAGTCCCGCACCCCTTACTATTTAATCCATACCAATCTCGAAAAGAGATCTTAAACAAGCAAGGTCATACAAACAAGACTAGAAAATAGTTCTATTGAACATTAATAATCGTAATAACGATAACAAGCGGGTCGTTATTTCTAACAATCAATAATCCTAGGCTCATTTATTATTAGCAAACAAGTTGTTCCCAACACCGAGAAATTTCACGGAAACAGAATATCGAGGCTACAAGGAGAAATTCCACTTGCCTTAATTTGCGAGCGTGTACTTTCGAACGGCACGGAAGTCGATGGCTTAGACGGGATACGAACTTCGACCTAACGACACGAGAGATAACGAGCGAATTTCTATTAAAATTCTTGTCTCTTCTAAGTTATTATTTTCTCTTATTTTTCCTTCTTACAAGAGAATTTATGAAAGCTAAATTATTTAAATAATAATTTAGGTGGAGGCTTTAAATAATAATAATCCTTGATTATTATTCTCAAATGTAAGATTTTAAAATAACTTTATAAAAATGATTATATTTGTATAAAGTTTTATGCAAGAGTTGAAAATCCAAGAATTCTCTTTTTAAACTTACTATTAATATTTACATAATTTGGTTAAATCCAAATTAATTCTCATACTTTTTATTAAGTCCCAAGTTGTTAAAAATATTTATTTTCAAAAGTATTAATAATATCTTAATTATTGACATGCAAGGTAAAAAGATTAAATAAAATCTTTTTTAATCTACCAACAAATATGTATCTATATTATTTAAGTTCATTAATATTATTATTAAAATACTTTACTCAGAAGTTCATATAAGGTCCTTTATTATACATGCAAATACTTTAATCAATTTATTTAATCCTCAACCTTATTCTTATTAAATTACCTTATACAAAATCTCTTATTAATATTATTCCAAAGCTTTATAATTGGGTTTAAATGACATGCAAGACTATTATACAATCCTTTCTTTATTTTCTTTCTCTTAGAGAGATTATTATATTCTAAATTATTTATAATAATAATTTAGGTGGAAAAACTCAAATAATAATATTCCTTTATTATTATTTTTAAAGTGAGGTTTTTCATTATTTTTATAAAATTTTATATTTAACAAAATATGCATGCAAAGAGAATTTAATCATATAAATTCCTTTTTGCAACCCACATGCAAGATTTATTCAATTTAATTAAATAAATATTATATAGATGTGAAATTAAAATAGGAGTCGGAAATTATACCGAGCGTAACAGGACGGGAATGGGCACGCAAAACGAGACGGGACGGAAATGGGCTTGCTTCCTCCTTTTCCTACAATGGGTAATAATCTGATTTTTAATTAGTATTTTGGGTTTAAAATTTTCAGCCCAAACTTAATTAAAATTACCCAAATTGAATTAGACCCACCTCTCCTTTATCCTTTTCCTTCTTCTATTACGTAACAAGAAAAGGAACCAGAGAACAGAATCTGGACGGACGATAGGCGAGGCACAGGCGAGCACCAGCGACAGGCCGTGGGAGGTGGGAGAGCACCGGTGAGGGGCGGCGGCTCCGCGCGCGTGGTGTTGGCGGTCGTCCGGTGGTACGATGGCAAGGCAACCCCTAAACTAGGGTTTGTGGAATTTTGTGAAAAAAGAATCAGCCGTTGAATAAATTGAATTTGGGGCTAAAATTTACTTGAAATGAGATTGTATTAGCAAGAGGAGGAAGAGTGGAATTTGATGTGAGTTTTTTCCTTTAGCCAACACCCCTTTTTATAGTGGTGGAAGGCTCTCCTTTGATCCACACCTCCATGAATGGACCTCTCATGGAGGGTGTGATCCATGGGGATTGGCCATGGGTGTGTTTGTTTTATAAGAGTTAGGAGAAAGTGATTGGTGAAGAGGAGAGGTGGGAAGAATGGCTCCTAGTGGCCATGGTAGAAGGTGGAAGCAAAGGGATTGTACGTACTCAAATCAATCAGACAATTCAATTTGGGAAGAAGGAGTAATAAGGAGATAAAAGATTTAAAATCCTTAGTTGGTAGATAAGTCACCATAGCATAGTGGGAAAGGGAGTTTGTAATTGTATGGAAAATGCAAGAGGTCACGGGTTCGAGTCCCACCTCTTGCGTTTTTATTTTTGTCCCATTCTTCTTATTTTTATTTAGAATTTAATTTAATTAGAATTTAATATTAATATATTAATTATCCTTAATTAATTAAATTTTTATTTGCCATTATGCTATGCTTTTATAAATTTTTAATATTATACTATGAAAATCATAATAATGATTAAACTCTCTATTTTAGAGAAATAATTAAATAAATAAATAAAAAAAAAATTTAACCGTTTCTTATAATATAGAAATAGCGGTTATTACAGACAGGATGAGAAGCCAAAACTACCAAGCCTGGTGTGTCATAGAGTACGAGAACTTCGAGGTTAATGCTACCATTAGGAACGACTTGTCCAAATGGGGCCCCAACAAGTGGCAATGCATGGAGGCTAACTACAAATCCAAAATGTATCTCAACAATGCAATGTGCGAACAAGACAGTGATAGAGTGGCTAACTTGGAAACAACCAAGGAAATGTGGGAAGCCATTCAACAAATGCATGTTGGGAGTTCCGATCTAAGGGAAGACCACCAAATGAACGCTAGGAGGGAGTTCTTCAATATTAAAATCGCTATGGGAGAATCGGTTGATAGCTATCAATCTCGTTTCAAGTCCCTTTGCTCCAAGTTGGCAGCCTTTGGGATCACCAAGCAAGAAATCTCCAACAAAATGAATGTGCAACAGTTCTTCAATAGGATGACCGTTGAGTGTGCAACTGAACGAACCATGTTCAAGGAGAATCCTAAGTTTAGGAACTTGATGCTTCACCAAGTGTTTGGTAAGCTCATTAGTCATGAGAAGAGAAAGCAAGAAGACAAACAATAAGAAAAGGAGAGTCGAGGCATAGCCCTCAAACTGGAGAATGTCCTCAAGTCTGTCCAAGAACAGTACGAAGAATCCGAGGGGGCGACGATGAGGAACTAGTGCTAGTCAGCAAGGCCCTTCGAAACTTCTACAAGATAGGGAAGTTCAAAGGGAACTCCAGTAGTGAAAGAAGGAACTATGGCTTTGACATAAAGTATCAAGATAGAGATAAAGATCTTGCGGACGCTACGTGCTACAAGAAGGGGCACTTCGCCAAGAACTATCCTCAAGGAACTGAGGAGCGAAGGCCCGACAATGGCAAGAAAAAGGCATATATAGCAACTTGGAGTGACTCCGATGACGAGGAGCTAGAAGCGTAGACATCTCCAGCAACTTGTGTTATGGCCATAGGGGAGCCATAGGGGAACAAATTAGTGAGGTAAATTCTGAGCTGTTAAAATTGATGGCTAAGATGTTGAAGGATAATATTAAAATCCAAAGGAAACTTGATTAATCCGAACACATGTTAGCTGAACAACTGGGAACGGAGTCTTGTTCCCAATGTGATGAGCTTGTTGTAAAATTACAGTCCTCCATCACGGAAAACCACACTCCTTAGAAGGGAACTTAATAGTATTGAGAGTGAAAAGGATTAGATCCTCAAAAGTCTGATTGAAAACTACAAGTGTCTTGATAGTTCCCTTCCACAAGCCAAGCTAATCGAAGAAAATGAGGCCCTTAGGAAGGAGATAATTAACCACTGCTACACAAATAGCATTTTATCTCTGGAATAATATCACGGGTGTTTTTTATCCGGAATAAAATACTAAGAAATTTTTTCTCTGGAATAATAGAGTGCGTTGTTTGTCCTCGGAATCCTTTAGTTGCTCTCACTTTCCTCATTGGGGTTGTAGAAGGAGGTTATAGATTGCTAATTTGAATGATGAGTAAAGAAATTGAGGTTGAGGCATGCCATTTGACTGGCTATTCTTAGTACATTCAGCATCTTCACCGCATTCATTTGTAGGATAACTACTTGGAAATAACCCTTCTATCTGCTCAGATGATGAAAGTATTCTGCGTACATAGATTGATATTTATTGACTTTGAGTATTAAAGGAAGTACTTGTTTATAGATCTCTGCTTTGAGTTGTTTGACAATTTAAGTGATGCTTGAAGACCTTTTTTCAACTTTGTGTTTGGTATATACATAATGTAATGCTAGTTCCTTAACGATCTATTAGATATACTTCTACCATTGACATGTGGTCATAGGGTTGTATTGTTGCCGAGTTGTTTCTAGGTATCCCTTTGTTCCCAAGTTCATCAAAATTTGGTCTCCTGAAGAAAATAATAAAGATACTTTGGTATGCCTACTTGTTCTCCAGATTATTGGGCTCAATATTGCTAATTTTTGTCAAACTATTGAGCATTTTGTATATGTAAGAGAACTTTACCGAGGCGAGGATAAGACAATAAAACTAAGGACAAAAAACTCTACTAAGAGGAGGATAAGAGAATATTATGGCAAAAAAAAGATGCTTCTTCACAGGTTGAAGGAGTACACTTGTCCATTAATAGTGGATACTGACTACTAATATTGAATAAATACCAATAATTGCAATTCTTATTTCTCGATTATTATATCATCTTTGGATCTCTAAAATTATTTGATTTATTTGTAAGTTTCTACTCACAACCTGAAAGTCTTGCCTGATGTTTGTGTATTTTCTTTCATTATTATTTCTCTTGCAGCTATTGTTAGCTTAGTCATAATTGTTTCTTGCTTGATAGACATGACATTTCACCTTCTTCCTGCATCATTTGCTGATGATTTTTGTGTATACTTGTTTGTGACCACCTCACTGCCTCCTTTTTATGGCTTACTAGTGTGCTACTTTGCTTTGTTTCAACGTTCCTGTTTTTATTTTTCATGGATAACATATCTTCCTCCATTTGATAGTGCATGGGCTCTACATATTTTATATGGTAATATAATGACCCATTAAGGTAATTACTAGTGATAATCCGTATTAAAGTGATATTTGAATATGCTGAGCTCTTGATTACATTACATATGATCCTTGATTTTTGTTTCCTGGATTAAAAAAGTATTATACAATTTCTGTTACTGATCCGTTCACAATCCTTGTGGCAATATTATTTCATTGCTAATCTTAGCCTCCTTAATGCTCTCAAATTTGCAGGGGACAACCCCCAAACTATGTGCTAAAGGTTGCAACAAAAACAAATAAGTTCTTCAAGTATGTGGGGAGCATTAGTCATGCTGGTCCTCGTGATATTTCAAATGTCAGCCGAAGTAGTTACCAGCCATTGACTGTAGAAGAGTACGAGTCTGTAAGTGTGTAGTCATAGAAATACTTTGCGCTGATTAAATCGTTTGATAAGAAGAGATAAAAGATGTGAAATATGTTAACTAGTTGGAAAGTTGACATCCTACTGGCCTTTTGGTAATGTAATCTATTTGCGGACTTGTGATATGTTCATTCACTATTGTTTGGTGCTGTTAATTTTTGCTATACAGAGGGAGAAGAAAAAACTTGAGATTCAGAAAGAGTATTTCAAATATATGGATCTTGAAGGGATTGTTGCAGCCTACCCCTACAACAAAAACCTATCTAAAGAAGATGTATTAAAGGGTCAGTAACATGGTTTTGCTGTTAACTATGAGGCAAAGTACCGAGGATTTTCAGCCTTGCTACTAAATGAGATATTTATGCCTTGCAAAGAAAAATGGAGACATATACTGACATATTTCTATATATATTACAGAAAAACAAAAACGGCTAGCTCTCATTGTTTTTTTAAAGGGACTTGTTGAGTTCGATCCTGAAAAGAGGTGGTCACCATTGCATGTTCTTTTCATTGCTTAAGAAGACAACCATTTCCTTTTTTATTTTACAATAATTGACTGTGCTTGAGTAAAGAACTTAGGTTCTTGGAGGCTCTAATTATTGATGGTTACTTGGAGGCCAAGAGGATATCATGTATGGATAAATATCACCAAAGGTACCACTAGAGTTTAATGTTGAGATCCATTTTAATGTTGTAATTATTGTTTTAGCATTTTAGTGCTAAAACTAGGCACAGAAGATGCTAGTAAGATAGTGAGCAATGAGGCAGCATGTCCTGTTTGTGATCTAGTGTTGTCAAAGATGTAAGTGTTCTAGTTTCTCGAATTCATTTTATGCAAAAAGTTAAATTTTATCCCCATTTCCAAGTTTGAGCCTTTCAATTAAGCATCAAACTTTGGGGGTGAACCAAACAGTAACTTGTTTGAAAATTCCATTGCTTTGAGCCTTTGGAAATTAGAAAAAGTAGTTATCTTATATTGTACTGACTCAAATGATCATTAAATTCCTTTGTCTTGTCATTGTTACTGATGGATTGTTCATTCATTAATTTGTGTACATCACCCACAAGGCATTCTCCATTTTGGCAATTAGATTGCAATCTTTTCATCATTATTATTTTTAATTATAGGTAAATGATAGCTTTGCATCTGAACTGAATTCATTATCTATTTGGCAGTCATATGAAACCAGTGGATGTCAATCCAACTGATGAGCGGACAAATGTAAGCAAAATTTTCTTCAATGTTTGTCTTCGTATTGTCTGTTGATATAAGTTTCAGACTTCAACTCATTCATGTGCTTTCTATTAATTTCCTTTTTTGATCTTGTTACATGTGCAGATGGAAATGGTTGGGGTGGCTCCACAAATATGCATCCTTCACTTCCCTAGTATTACTCATACTAATTACTAAGAATGCCAAAGTTGAAAATGCTAGGTGTTTAAGGTTGGACATACTATAGAGTATAGACTACTCTTAAATGTTCACGTATATGTATTGTGTTTCCTTAAACAAATGGTAATTTATTAATAGTTAATTCATGTAAAGTATTAATATTATTTCTCATCATTAATATTTTCAATATAGCGTTTATTTTTTTTTTCAACGAATGCTATATTTATAAAAAAAAACCCTAATATCCTGAGTGTGAATTTTTATACCAGAGATATTAGAGCATTTTTTTATAATAGGAAACATGTCTAGTATCCCTGGCGGGTTTGCATATATCAAGGATATTAAATTGGTTCTTTCATTAGAGGAAGCAGGCCTAATATCCCTAGCGTGTATCCATATATCAGGGATATTAGGTCTATTATACCCTCAACATTTATCCATGGCTTGTTTTTGCCTATATCAGGGATGTATTTAAAAAAACGTCAGGGATAAAATACCACTTGTGTAGTAGTGAACAAAGAAATGTGGTTTAGTGAAAAACTCAAGTCTAAGATTGCTGAGAAAAATCTAGGAGTCTGTTCCTTTTGTAATGAGGTTAGACCAGTAGAGTACATAACCAAACCCCATGTTACCAAAGAAACCATCCCGACAACCAATTTTGTCCCAGCCAGGCATGGGATAGGGTATGAGGAAGGGTCATCTAAGGATGGGACCTCTCCTCTCACAGAAAAAGAGAGAAACAAGTGTAAGGATCTTGAGCTTAAAAGCCAAAAGCTGAAGAACGCTCAATGAGAGGAGAGAATCCATGTGCTTGAGAGTGGTAAAGATGGGAACAATGAGTACTATACTCGGAACACAAGTCACAAAATGTACATTAAGATAGCCAAAAGAAACGGGTCTATAGTCTACAATCAGGAAACCATGGAGACAAATAGGATCCAAAGACCTCACCTAAAGTACTATCTTAGAGAGTACTACAAGACATGTTGGCATTATGGAGCCCATGGACACTACATTGAAAGTTGTCCCAAGAGACAAGCTCAACACTCACACTCTCATAGGAACAAGAACTTCAAAAATCAAAATTATCAAAGAAGAAATCTAAACAAGCCGAATTTGTGGAATGTTCACAAGAATGGGAACTCTCCTAAAAACTCCTCACTGAGTCCTAGTAACTCCACACAAGTTCATAACTTAGCTGATTGTTTGGTCCATAGATCCTTGTTTCCATGTATGGAACCAGGCAAGAGACATTTTGCATGGGTCGCCAAATCTAACTGATTTTTCAAGTTGTAGTGAGAGGGAACAAAATATGGGCCATTGATGTAAAATCCGAGTTTTCCGTTCGCAAACCCGATAACTTAGTTCCGTTCAAACTCCTACCTCTTTAATAAATCTACCCTTCTTATTATTTATGTTGGGCCAAAAGCCCAAAAATATAGTGTCAAAACCCGAACACGTTCATTCTCTTTGAAACCCTTTCTTTCCCTTCTTTTGCCCTACACTTTTAGCCATCTGTCTATCCTCTCCAGAATGTCGCTCCAAATAGCTCAAAAGAGAGAGATGAAGATCAGGAGGTTGTTGTGTTTTTCCCGTCCGTCATCATTCACCTATAACAATTTGAGGAGCGACCCGACCACCGTCGTTCCCTCGCGAAATGAGATCGAGAGCCGTTGCAACCTGTCGCCATCACCGTTGTTCTTCGTCGCCTTCCGCTGTGCTCCGGTGGTGTTGAGACATCAGGAAGCTCTGCCGCTTGAAGCCGTCCGTCTCCATCACATCTCTTGCGCTGCCGCAATCGCCCAGAAACCGCGCCGCAATTCCATCGTTTCGTTCTGGTTTGGCCGCCGAATATTGGCCTAGAGTCTACCTCGTTGCCGATCTGATAGCCGGATCGTTGAAGATGAAGATGGTGCAAAGAGATCGCCAAGAGAACTCGGAAACTCCTCGCTTTGGAACGTGAATCGATGTAGGTGATGATGGATATGGATGCTCGATCTTGGTTATGACTCACCAAGAGACGAACAAACTAGATTGCAAGAACATCGGATATGACTCATCAACGCTCTAATAAGAGATTGAACGAAGAAAAACAAATAGGAACTTTGGATTGAAAACAAGTAAAGGAAACATGGCAAATTTTCGTTCAAGTCTACCAAGGGGAAAGGGCTTGGCCGGCCATATAACCTAGAGAGCCAACCTCACAAAATCAGCCCCTTCACTTAAAGAAAATTACAAAAACAACCTATAAAAACCGAGAACACATTAATTGTCCTTAACCGTTAAATTGTCACTTGTCGAACCATGATGTAAAATGAGACTCCACCCTTCTTCTTTATATCCCTTCGGAAACCCACGACCCATGAGCTCCTCTTGAACTTGACAAAGAATTATTTTAGCTCGGTATCGCGTGATACGCCCAAGATAGGGCATGACTTCTTGACTCGGCTTCCTAGTGCCTCGGATTCTGACCTTAGTTGCTTGTCCAAATGTAGACTTCCCTTTCTCATGCACCACGGGCTTGCCTTTAGAGCTATATTCCTCACTTGAGTCATAGGACAAAGCGCCATCAAAAGTGCCCGAAGATTCGACAGCATCAAGGTCGGGATCCGGCATAGTGCAAGGCGTGCCATCCCCTTGCAAGGGCCCGCCTCCAGCCGCATGCAAGGGCGCACCAGCCCCTTGCAAGGGCAGACCAAGGGCAGGCCGTGGCTCCAGTTGCGCCGGTGCGGGCTCGAGCTCAATTGTTGGTTCGGTTGTCGATGACCTCACATCATCCTCCCCCCCTTTAAAAGGGTTCGTCCTCGAACCTGGATCCTGCTCAAACTCAACATCATCGTTAGAAAAATAAGGAACAAGATCGGATACGTTGAATACCTCATGGACACCAGAATTCAGAGGAAGGTCAAGCTTGTAAGCATTGTCGTTGATGCGCTCCAAAACCTGAAATGGTCCATCCCCACGCGACTTAAGCTTTGAATTCCGAGGAGTGGGAAACCTCTCCTTTCTCAAATGGACCCAGAGAAGGTCGACGGGTTCAAAAATCAGCTCTTTGCGCCCTCTATCAGCTTGGCGCATGTATTGCAATGTTCGCCTCTCCAATTGAAGGCGAGTATCATCATGAATCTGCTTAATATACTCAGCTCAGTCACGTCCTTCACGACTCTCACGATCGGCAATGGCATAAGGCGCTAAGTCAAGTGGTGTGACATGATTGTGCCCATACACCACCTCAAAAGGCGTCTTCATTGTAGCGGAATGAACGGACATATTGTAAGCAAATTCAATGACAGGAAGACAATCTTCCCACCTGCGCAAGTTTGTTTTCAAAATAGAACGCAACAAGGCACCAAGAGTACGATTAACGACCTCGGTTTGCCCATCCTTTTGCGGGTGGCAAGTAGTAGAAAACAAGAGCTTAGTTGCTAGCTTGGACTAAAGCGTCTTCCAAAAGAAACTCAAAAATTTGACATCACGGTCAGAAACAATTGACTTAGGAACACCATGCAACCGAACAATAATATCAAAGAACAAAGTAGCAACATTAGTAGCATCGTCGGTTTTGTGGCAAGCAACAAAGTGTGCCATCTTAGAAAATCGGTCAACCACCACAAAGATAGAGTCCCTACCCCTTTTTGTCCTGGGCAACCCCAAAACAAAATCCATATAAATATCCTCCCATGGTGCTCAAGAAATAGGCAAAGCGGTATACAAACCGTGAGGGTGCACCTTAGACTTTGCACGTAAACATACAACACATGAAGCACAAAATTTCTCTACCAACCTAAGCATGTGAGGCCAATAAAAATGCTCCCTAAGCATATGAAAAGTCTTCATAACACCAAAATGTCCCATGAGGCCGCCACCATGGGCCTCTTGTACTAACAAACGCCTAACCAAACCACTAGACACACACAATCGAGTTCCCTTAAAAAGAAAACCCTCATGCAAGTAGAATTGATCCCGACTCCCCCCTTCACACAAGCATGAAATATTTCACCAAATTCAGCATCATGAGCATACAACTCCTTCATAAAAGAAAAACCAAGCAAACGAGCATCAAGTAAAGATAAGAGAGTGTACCTCCGCGACAACGCATCTGCGACGAGGTTTTCCTTGCCCTTCTTGTGCTTGATGACATAGGGAAAGAATTCGATGAACTCCACCCATTTGGCATGCCTTCGGTTCAGTTTTGCTTTCCCTCTCAAGTACTTCAACGCCTCGTGATTGGAATGGATGACAAACTACCGAGGCAAGAGATAATGCTCCCACACCCGTAGAACTCGGACAAGAGCAAGTAGCTCTTTGTCATACGTGGGGTACTTGAGCTCGACTCCCCCTAACGTCTCACTATAATAAGCAATAGGCCTCCCTTCTTGCATAAGTACCCCGCCGAGCTCGATTTCCGATGCATCAAACTCTATCTCAAACGTCTTGCCAAAATCAGGAAGGGCCAACATCGGTGCTTGTGTCAACTTAGCCTTAAGCGTTGAAAAGGCCTCTTCTTGCGCATCTCCCCAAGTAAATGGAACATTCTTCTTAGTAAGGAAGGTTAAGGGCGCAGCCAAGGTGCTAAAATCTCGGACAAACCGACGGTAGAATCCGGCTAACCCGAGGAAGCTCCGAACTTGTGTCATTGTTGTCAGTGTTGGCCATTCTTGAATCGCCTTCACCTTTTCTTCATCCACATGTAATCCATTCCTACTTACAACAAAACCAAGAAATACCACGTGATCCGAGCAAAAGTGGCACTTCTTGAAGTTAGCAAATAGGCGCTCCCTTTTCAAAGCATCAAGCACTTGCCTAAGGTGCTCGACATGGGATGATAAATCATGGCTGTAAATTAAAATATCATCAAAGTAAACAACAACAAACTTACCAATAAAAGGACAGAGGACGTGGTTCATCAAGCGCATGAAAGTGCTAGGAGCGTTGGTCAATCCGAAGGGCATGACCAACCACTCGTAGAGGCCCTACTTAGTTGTGAACGCCGTCTTCCATTCATCTCCCTCCTTCATTCTTATTTGATGGTATCCGCTCTTAAGATCAATTTTGGAGAAGAGACTCACCCCATGAAGCTCATCAAGCATGTCCTCAAGCCTCGGAATCAGATGGCGATACTTGATGGTAATGTTGTTGATCGCCCGACAATCGACGCACATCCTCCATGTGCCGTCCTTCTTAGGCACTAGAATGACGGGAACGGCACACGGGCTGAGGCTCTCACACACATAGCCCTTATCTAGGAGCTCTTGGACTTGTCTTTGAAGCTCCTTAGTCTCCTCGGGATTGGCTCGATAGGCTGGACGGTTCGGTAGAGTGGCGCCGGGAACAAAATCGATTTGATGCTCTATTCCCCTTAGCGGTGGGAGTCCTCTTGGCACCTCTTCTTGGAAAAGCTCCTCAAAGTGCTACAAAAGATTAGAAATGGGAGGAGGAAGATCAACTAATTCTTGGGAAGATAAATAACACTCTTGAAAAACAAGTAAAAGACAAACACCACTTCCCATGAATGTATGAATAATCTCCTTTGGTTTGGCCAAAAGCAAGGGCGTAGAAGGGCCGCCTAGGGCTAGCTTCTTGTCCTTCTTTCCCTTTCGAAGCGCATGCTTCTTTCTTTGATCCTTAGCTGCGTGATCCAACATAATCTCATGGGGAGTCATCGGGTGCAACGTCACCTTCTTTCCCTCCAGTTGAAAGTGGTACTCGTTGGATACGACATCATGAATTTCTCCCTTGTCAAATTGCCAAGGACGTCCCAAAAGGAGATGACAAGCGATCATCGGAACCACATCACACTCCACCTCATCCTTGTATGGCCCTATAGAAAAACAAATTCGAGCCCTCTCCTTGACTTGGATAGGGGCGTTAGAATTCACCCAACACAAGGGATAAGGTAAAGGATGACAAGTAGTTTGCAAAGAAAAACGATCCACCACCTCTTGACTAATGATATTACAACAAGATCCGCTATCAATAATCACACTACATACCATATCCATGATTTTGCAGCGAGTGTGAAAGATAACTTCCCGTTGACTAGGTGTGGTGGTGTTCTCCATCATGAAGAGCGTTCGTTGAACCACAATGCACTCTCCATCCTCGGCGGTGACATGGAGCTCGTCTTCGTCAACCTCGGGGCTCTCCTCTTCCTCTTTTGCAGCCCCTTCGTCCTCATACTCATACTCACCTTGAGCGTTAATAAGAACCTTCCGTTCATTGGGGCAATTCCTAGCAGTGCCCATGGCCAAGGCACTTGAAGCACTTCACATCGCTAGCCCGTTGTGCTCCTTCTTGCCGAGGACGTGGAGGGAAATCTTTCCTTGGTTGAGGAACTGAATCCTTTCTAATCCCCGACTTCTTGAACTGATTAGGTGGCACCCTAGGAGCCGTGGAGGACGGTTGCCACACCTGAGAAGTGGTAGAACTTGAGCACCGTTGAGCAAGATGCTTGAAGATGTGGTTGGTGTAGTGAAGCACTTGCTCAACATCGGTTCCTCTAATGAAATGCTGCATACTCACAATATTTTTTAGTTCCGAATTTAACCCATTGACAAATTTAGAAATAATATACCCGTCGGGAAATTGCATTCCATAACGAAAGATGAGCAAACACAACTTGTTGTAGAACTCGTTAGGAGACCGGTTTCCTTGGCGCACTTGTTCCATCTTTACATGGATGCGTTCCGTGCAGTATTGAGGCACGAACCGCTCCTCTAAAGCCTCTCTTAGATCTTGCCAAGTATTGATTTGAGGCATCCGACGTGTTCTCCTCAAGGCCTTGTCCTCGAGCCACCATTGATAAGCAAAATCGGTGAAGTGGATGGCAGACATGGCCCCTCGCCGAGCATCATTGTATCCATAAAAATCAAAGATGGACTCCAGTTTGGCGAGCCAATCAAGGCCTGCATCGACGTCGGATGTTCCCGTAAAGGTTCGCAAGTTTAGCTTTATACCGTGATGGGGATCCCGAGGCCGCTCCTCGTGATGCACCGGCGCGCCTTTCCAAGGCTGCCCGACGGCTACATAGGCCGGTCCCCGTGGAGGTTGGCCGCGCCTTGGAAGGTGCATGGCTGGTGGGGTAAAATTTGTGGCCATGGTAGGGTTGGCTTCTTGATAGTTTGGAACTCCATAACCTGAAACGTTAGTGGAACCAATAGGAATATTATTCGGAAATGTAGCAAAAGAAGGCCTTACCCCGGAATTGGCCACAAAGTGTGGATTGTGGACGCTCGCGGGAGGAACATAAGGAGGGATGACCCCCATGGAGGTACTCAAACCGAGTGAGGCTAGAGCCTCCGTATTTGGCAAGTAAGATGTCGAGGCCTCTTCGTGCATAAGCTCCATCTGGTTGGCACTTTGTAACACACTTGGTGGAGCACCCGATTGAGGCACCCGTGTTCCGTCATCTCGTCCTTGTACTTAACTCTCCAAATTAGCAAAGCGAGTCGCCATAGATTGCAAGGATTGTTGCATAGAGAGCAACATGGCTTCCACCGAGTTAGCGGACATCTCTTTAACCTGTTGCTTGTCCTTTTCGTCACCTACACTTATCATCTTAACAACCACGTGAAATCAAAGGTATAGAGTGCACTTGAAATAACCACCAAGACTTGCCCGAGATGAAGATCCGACAAGTTGAAAGTATGTAAAGGTCAACAAAGGACAAACAAAAGAAAAAACTCACCACACACTTGTCTAAGAGAACAATGCTAGGAAGCTACTAAACACCAAGAACAACAAGCATCAAGTAAAGGAAATTTTTTAGGCCTATGCTAGGCTCCGCGCTTTGACTACTCTTTCCGTGCCCAACCCCTTATTAGCTTTACACCGCCGGGCAAGGTTTTTCTAGTCTTGATTCTTTTTCTGTGCCTGGCCCCTTATTAGCTTTACACCGCCGGCAAGGTTTTTTTGATTTTCTTTTTCTTTTTTTTGATTCAATAAAGGATTCCAAAGACAACATAGACAACAACACAAGATGTTCCGTCTTGGTGTCGTTCCCGTATCCTAGCACCGAATCATTCAACAAGCATGCAATGACAAGGGTCGGTTTTAGGGCTGGTCTTAGACACTCAAAGTACACGTTTCAGCTAAAAAAAATCAGCAATACTCACTCAATTCAAGTCCTAATTGAAGGCATTAATCAAGTAGGAAAAACAACCCTTCAACTACTCTTAAAAACTTCAACCCTTGGTGTTCTTCTCCATGGGTTTTTCGAGCACAATTTCAAGGTTGGATCTTCACACAAGTCGACCTAGAACAACAACATTCAAGGATAACAAATCCACACAACACAAGAAAAAAACAAGTCTCTCGCAACACACAAAGAGGAATTCGGCCAAGAGAACTTGCAACGAGTGGACTTTCAAGGTCGGAACAAGGATTAAATGGTGATACCTTCGCGTGGCTCTGATACCACTTGATAGCCGGATCGTTGAGGATGAAGATGGTGCACATAGATCGCCAAGAGAACTCGGAAACTCCTCGCTTTGGAACGTGGATCGATGTAGGTAACGATGTATATGGATGCTCGATCTTGGATATGACTCACCAAGAGATGAACAAACTAGATTGCAAGAACGTCGGATATGACTCACCAACGCTCTAACAAGAGATTGAACGAAGAAAAACAAACAGGAACTTTGGATTGAAAACAAGTAAAGGAAACAAGGAAAATTTTCGTTCAAGTCTACCAAGGGGAAAGGGCTTGGCCGGCCATATAACCTAGAGATCCAGCCTCACAAAATCAGCCCCTTCACTTAAAGAAAATTACAAAAACAACCTATAAAAACCGAGAACACATTAATTGTCCTTAACCGTTAAATTGTCACTTGTCGAACCATGATGTAAAATGGGACTCAACCCTTCTTCTTGATATCCCTTTGGAAACCCACGACCCATGAGCTCCTCTTGAACTTGACATAGAATTGTTTTAGCTCGGGATCGCGTGATACGCCCAAGAAAGGGCATGGCTTCTTGACTCGGCTTCCTAGCGCCTCGGATTCCGGACTTAGTTGCTTGTCCAAATGTAGACTTCCCTTGCTCATACACCACGGGCTTGTCTTTAGAGCTATATTCCTCACTTGAGTCATAGGACAAGGCGCCATCAAAAGTGTCTGAAGATTCAGCAACATCAAGGTCGGGATCCGGCGTAGCGCAAGGCGTGCCAGCCCCTTGCAAGGGCATGCCTCCAGCCGCATGCAAGGGCGCACTAGTCCCTTGCAAGGGTGCGCCAAGGGCAGGCCGTGGCTCCAGTTGCGCCGGCGCGGGCTCGGGCTCGATTTTTGGTTCGGTTGTCGATGAACTCACATCACGATTGAACGGGTCCGACCGTAACTACATGCTGACGCCAAAGAGAGGAGCACAAGTTTGAGATGCCGGAATCGGGTTGTGAACCACGGTCAAGGCCAACCTTTCCATGAGGGTCGGTTGTCTAGCGATCCTATCCTGGAAGCTTGCCAAATTCCATCCCTGAGGTTGGAACCTAACTTGGTTCAATTAAATGTTTAATTGGTTGATTATATTTCCTTTATACGTGGATCGATGTAGGTGACGATGGATATGGATGCTCGATCTTGGATATGACTCACCGAGAGACGAACAAACTAGATTGCAAGAACGTCGGATATGACTCACCAACGCTCTAACAAGAGATTGAACGAAGAAAAACAAACAGGAACTTTGGATTGAAAACAAGTAAAGGAAACAAAGCAAATTTTCGTTCAAGTCTACCAAGGGGAAAGGCCTTGGCCGGCCATATAACCTAGAGAGCCAACCTCACAAAATCAGCCCCTTCACTTAAAGAAAATTACAAAAACAACCTATAAAAACCGAGAACACATTAATTGTCCTTAACCGTTAAATTGTCACTTGTCGAACCATGATGTAAAATGAGACTCCACCCTTCTTCTTTATATCTCTTCAGAAACCCACGACCCATGAGCTCCTCCTGAACTTGACAAAAAATTGTTTTAGCTCGGGATCACGTGATACACCCAAGAAAGGGCATGGCTTCTTGACTCGGCTTCCTAGCGCCTCGGATTCCGGCCTTAGTTGCTTGTCCAAATGTAGACTTCCGTTGCTCATGCACCACGGGCTTGTCTTTAGAGCTATATTCCTCACTTGAATCATAGGACAAGGCGCCATCAAAAGTGCCCAAAGATTCGGCAACATCAAGGTCGGGATCCGGCATAGCGCAAGGCACGCCCGCCCCTTGCAAAGGCGCGCCTCCAGCCGCATTCAAGGGCGCATCAGTCCCTTGCAAGGGTGCGCCAAGGGCAGGTCGTGGCTCCAGTTGCGCCGGCGCGGGCTTGGGCTCGATTGTCGGTTCGGTTGTCGATGAACTCACATCACGATCGAACGGGTCCGACCGTAACTACACACCGGCGCCAACGAGAGGAGCACAAGTTTGAGCTGCGGGAATCGGGTCGTGAACCACCGTCAAGGCGAACCTTTCCAGGAGTGTCGGTTGTCTAGGGTTCCTATCCTGGAAGCTTGCCAAATTCCATCCCTGAGGTTGGAACCTAACTTGGTTCAATTAAATGTTTTGTTGGTTGATTATATTTGCTTTAAGAAGCATGGCTAGAAGAGCCAAAATTGTTGATGGGTGTTTAGTGTTCGTGTCTAACAATTGTGTGTTGAGATCCTATTTGGGTTTGAGTGGTTGTAGGATATGTGATTTGGATGGATTTACTTGATTCCTTGGTTGTTAAAATCCACTTGAATGGTTAACTTGGAATTTATGAATTGTTAGGTTTTTGCCTTTGTTTGGTATAAGTGATGGTTTGAAGTGTTGTGTTGGAATTTTGTTTGATTGATGTAAAGGTTTAATTCGATCTCTTCCTAGTGTGAATTAAAGGTTGTAAGGTTGACCCGGAAGTGAGGTCGAGTTTCGAGAATGTGATTGTTTGTGTGTGTGTGTGTGTTTGTGAATGGAATCTGAGGGGAATCTAATATTGTGTGGATCGATCTTTTTCCAGAATGCGAATAGTAGTTAGGGTTTAATTGTGGACTTGGAATTCGAATTGGATGCTTTGGCCTTTTCAGTTCGTCGCATCTAAGATTTGATTAAAAATAATAAATCAATTCAATCTCGACTCGCTTGAATACCATGGCTTTATCGTAGTTCGCAACTTGATGAGGCCATCATAGTTATGCTTACCTAGACACGAAAAGTTGTTTCTTGCGGTTAGTCGGTCAACCGGGAATGTTATGATTCGTAGGTCTCTAGTATCATCGCGTTTCTTACTTCATCCGAGGATCACCTTCGAGGTTAGTCGTTCTCGACTCGCTCGGCTTTGTTCTAGTCTTGTTAGATTTCATGCCGTGATTGTGAGATTGGTTTTGGGAATTAGTTCCGAATGTATGTTTTTCCTTGTGAAATGTTTTCTTGTATGATGTGATGTGCTTTCCATTCGAAACGTTTTCTCATAAAAGAAATTGTCATTGTTTTCTCTGTGATGGTTGCGTAACCGGCACAATCATGTGCGATGATTGTCGATGGCGAAGAGGCGTCTAGCCATGGTCGTGTGTTGGCGGGGTCCCTTCAAAAAAAATTAATTGCTTTGTTTTTGGCAAGTGCTCCGGTGGAGGCTTGACCAGGGGTTGGAAGGATGACATATATGAAAAGTGAGAGGGCCCGCCTCTGCACTCGGGCGCATGTGAGTTAGCGTCATAGATTGGAATGCAACAGTGGGAGGAAGAGTTGCATTTCCAAATAGGTTTGTGAATGGTTTTTCTTGGACCTTGCAACTCGGACCTTGGAACTCGAATACATGGACCTTGCAACTCGGGAACGACAAGAAAATTAATTTAAAACATCCAACTTTCATTCAATAAACCACATTTGCAACGATGTCATGCATGAGATCCCTAACAACTAGTCAAGTCACAACCAACACAAGAAACCTGCTAAAGTCAACAAAGGAGAGAAATATCCAAACAAAACCAACAAGTAAACTTGGATACCCCAAACCACTCCAGCACGTAATGACACCTGCATCAACAATCCGTTGCAGCATCCTACCTAGACTCCAACACGGGACCTGTAGGAGTACCTGGAACCAGTGTTATTAAAATCGAGATCCGGATCTTAAAATCGTGAGATCCTACGATCCCATATGTGATTTTGATCCGGATCGTACATTAAAATCGAAATTTGTTAAAATCGTTATAGAATCGTGTAGAATCGTGTTAGAATCGTATAGGATCGTATAGGATCTCATGAGATCCTGCATAAAATCTTAAGATCCTACCCAGTTTTTTACTTTGAGCTTATAAAATTTATTTTAGCACCAATTGGCTTAATTATTAGTGAAATTACATCCCTTAAATGCTCATTTTGTCCCTTTTAACCTCATTTACCTCCCAATTTCCATCTTCCCGAATCCCAATTGTTGAATTTATAATATTTTTCCCCTAATAAAGACCCATAATCTTTCCTCGATTCTTATTATGTGAGCATATATATTTTTAAATGTGCTTCTTGTGCATATAAGTTTGGAATGTCAATTTTTCGGCATTATGATCATTAAATTTTAATAAAATTATATATTTTTTGGTTTTGGTGCCTATATTTTTTGTATCATATCTATATTATATTAGGTTTAGTGATATTATAGGATCTTACGATCCTACGATCCGATTTTACGATCCGATTTTACGATCCGATCCACAAGACCTTCCGTGATCCGATCCTAGAATCTCGATTTTAATAACCTTGCCTGGAACTGAAAAATAAAAGTCCCCGAGGGGTCAGCTACTATCCTAGGCAAGTTAGATAACAAGCGGCAATAGTAAGAGGTTTGAAAACAATAGATAACCAACAACTTAAACTTTAACAAGTGAATACAACAAAACATAATAGACCAACACACATCTCAACAATCTAGATAAAAGGTGAAAGCAAAGGCAACGAAACATACCAACAATCTAAATAACAAGCAACAAAAGTAAAGCGTTTGAAATAATAGCCAACCATTCGACATTCAACAGCTGAAAGGAAACACAACGAAACAAATAATTCATTAATGCTTCCAACAATTAACAAGCCAAGAACTAACTAAGTAACCACACACAAACACAAGCAAACATCATTCACAAACCTATTTGGAAATACAATTCTTCCTTCCACCGTTGCATTTCAATCTACGACGCTAACTCACCTACGCCCGATTTTAGAGGCATGCCCTCTCACTTTTGATATGCGTCATCCTTCCAACCCCTGGTCAAGCCTCCACCGGAGCACTTGCCAAAAACAAAGCAATTAATTTTATTTTTGAAGGCGCCCGACCGACACACGACCATGGCTAGACGCCTTTTCGCCACCGACAATCATCGCACATGATCGTGCCGATTACACAACCAACACAGAGAAAACAAAACAATTTCTTTTATGAGAAATGTTTAAAAAGGAAAGCGCATCATGTCATACAATAAAACATTTAACAAGGAAAAACATACATTCGAGACTAGTTCCCAAAACCGATCTCACAATCACGGCATGAAATCTAACAAGAATAGAATAGAGCCGAGCAAGTCAAGAACGACTTACCTCGAAGACGATCCTTGAATGCAGTACGAAATGCGACGATACTAGAGACCTATGAATCATAACGTTCACGGTTAACCGACTAACCGCAAGGGAGTAACTTTCGAGTCTAGATAAGCATAACTATAGTAGCCTCTTCAAGTTGTGAACCACCATAAATCCATAATATCCCAACAAGTGCGGGTTGAATTGTTTCTAATTTTATTAACCAAAATTAGTCGCAACAACTTAAGAACCAACATCAACAACTATCCTACATACTTAGATTTTCCAATCCTTAAACACCTTTAAGAGTGATAGCCCAAGGCATCCAATTCGAAACCTAAGTTCAAAATTAAACCCTAACCAATTACTCGCATTAAAGAATTCAATCCAAATGGAATTCAATTCCCAACATGTTTAGACCATGCACAAACAACCATTCGAACTCATTCAAGTATAACAAAGAGCCCAACTACTTTATAACACCAAACTCCAAAATCAATACCTAAGTAAAACAACTGGAAACTCACCCACCACTTCTAGTTGCGAGCCTTAAACTACTATTTGCATTCCAAGAATGGTCAACCAAACAGGATTGGTTTCCAACTAGTTCATATTACACACCCGACCATTACTTACAACTAGAATTGAGCCACAATACATATTTGAACCAACCAAAACCATATAAGCAAACAGAATTCAGCAACATTAAAATTAACTATTCAACATATCCAACAAATTAAAGTAGCAGATTATGCATCCAGCGCATGGATCAAAACAAAGCAGAACAACATATAGTAGAAATACAAGGACGATCCAGCAACAAGGATATCCGACCTTTCGAGAGTCAAAGTCGAACAAACTCTTGAGCGAAGATGGGCATCTTGACTTGGGCGCTACCTCAGAACCCTCGGAATCGGTTAGGCGCAGCTGGCTCGATCCTTCTTGGCAGCTTGGTTCGCTCCTTGAACGAACTGACACTCACGATACAGATTGGTTCCGACAAAGCGCACACGGTGCTTCTCCGATCGTCATTGGCTCCCACGAGAAGGTCGACGGCCCAAGGAAAACACCCGTCATTCTTGGTGGTTGTTTACGATGACGCTTCACGACCTGATCGTGCCACTCGAGTGACGTCGGAGTTGTGGTTCCTCAAACCTATTCGCTGGATTCGCCAATTAAGAGTGTTGCTGAGCTGGGGTGAGGTGTTCTGCGCACACCTCACCCCACGATGGAAGACGCCGAAGAACGACGATGCTCCGAAAGAAGAACGATGACCTCAGATCTTCTTCTTGCAATGGCAAGGGTGACGCTCTTGCTCCTTCTCGGCTGGTGTGAACGGCGAGCGACGCACAACAAGAAAAGGGGTGGAAAGGTTAGAAGGCGAGGCAGAAAGAGGAAGAGGAGAGGGGAAAGCTTCACCGGCGGCAATTTTGTTCTTTTGAGCTGAGCGGTGCATAAGATTAGGGTAGGAGAAAAATGGAAAGGTGGGGGAGTAAAAGGGGAAAGGAAGGGTTCCAAAGAAAATGAACGGTATCGGGTTTCAAGTCTCCATATTTTTGGGCTTTTGGCCGAACATAAAGAATAAAAACGGTAGATTTATTAAAGAGCTAAAAGCTTGAACGGAACTAGGTTATCGGGTTTGCGAACGAAAAACTCGGATCTTACATTATACCCTCCTTAAGGAAAGTTTCATCTCGAAACTTCCAAGGTCAAAGTGGGAACTCACAAAGGTTTTCGAGGTTTCACAACCTCTTCCCCTTGAAGAGGTTCGACCTTGAACCCTAAACCATTGACCAACTTGAACAAATGCATGACAAACAAAACACATAGCAACCTACTATAACCTTGAAGAAAGACAACCATACACGTCACATGTCAAAACACTATAAAGTAAACAATAATCACGCTTAGCAAGACTGAGTCGTAAGAAACATCAAACCTACTCTCGAGTAACCCCTAAACTCTACTCTCAAAGGCCTCTATTAAACCTGATTACATATTGAGATAGTATCCTCAGTCTCTCAAGTGGCCTCCTCGACTCCCCGCCGAGACCACTGAATTAATACTAACTGAATTTCCTTATTCCGCAACTTCTTCGTACGCCTGTCCAAAATCGCTAACGGCTGCTCTCTGAAAGTATGACCGGGCTCAACCTCCAACGGGCTTTACCTCCAACTCTTCATAGTTGAGCCTGTTATTGGGATCCGAAATGCACTGTCTCAGTTGTGACACGTGAGAGATAGGGTGAACTCCGTCTAAGGCGGGTGGTAGCACCAGTCTGTAGGCTACCTCGCCCACTCTCTCCTATATCTCAAACGGGCCAATGTAGCGGGGACTCAACTTCCCCTTCACCTCAAATCTCCTCAATCATCTATGGTTTCTCTCCTATAACATCCGATGGGTTATCCTTACACAAAGGTGTCCTACATTTTCAGCCATACAAGGCCTCATATGGAGCCATCTGAATCGAGGAGCGCCAACTGTTGTTGTAGGCAAAATCCACCAATGCTAGGTGATCTAACCAAAGACCTCCCCAGTCAGGAGTACAGGACTTCAGCATGTCCTCTAGAGTCTGAATTGTCCTCTTGGACTGGCCATCTGACTGCGGTGGTAAGCCGTCGTGAAGTGCAATCTTGTTCCAAATGCCTCAAGCACTTGTTTCCAAAATCAGAAAGTGAAATGCCCATCACGATCTGACAAAATCGTCTTAAGCATACAATGCAGTCTAAATATCCGATTTACGAACACCTCTACCAACTTGTTCAAATGCCAGGTTTCCTTAATAGGCAAGAAGCGAGCAGTCTTTGTCAACCTATCCACTGTAACCCAGATGGCGTCATGGCCCTTACTGATCCATAGTCCAGTGACAAAAGCCATAGAAATATCCTCCCACTTCTACTTTGAAATAGGAAGTGATTGGAGCATGTCACCCAACCTATGGTGTTCGATCTTCACCTGCTGACAAACATGACACTTAGCCCCAAATCTCGCTACATCCGGCTTCCTGACATCCCTCCAGTAATATTGTCCTAGGTCTTTGTAAATCTTACTCACTCCAGGGTGAATCAAGTATGGTGTAGCGTGGGCCTCTTGCAAAATCTTCTATTTCAACTCTGCATCCCGAGGCACACAAATTCGTCCGCGTAAACTCAAGATACCAGTTGTTCTCTCTACAAAATCAGGTGCCTCTCCACGACTCAACTTCTGCCTCAGATTTTGAATCATTGGACACATTTCCTGTTTCAGCCTCCCTTCTTCAAGCAAAGTCGGTTGACACTCTAGTATACTCAGTCTTCCCTGGTAACGCTAATTCTGTACCTAGATTTCGTACCTCATCAGCTCTCTCTGCAACTCGAGCTGATTAGTTAAATGAGCCAACATACATTCTTGAGAGGTCTTCTTACTAAGTGCATCAGCGACTACGTTCGCTTGTCCTGGGTGGTAAAGGATTTCCAAGTCATAGTCCTTCAGCAACTCAAGCCATCTCCGTTGTCTCATGTTCAGTTCTCTCTGAGTAAAGATGTACTTTAGACTCTTATGACCTTTCATCACCTTACATGTACTCCAATACAAGTAAAGACGCGAAATCTTCAAGGCATGCACCACCGCTTCCAACTCCAAATCATGAGTAGGGTAATTCTGCTCATTCGGCTTCAACTGTCTCGAGGCATAAGCAATCACCCTATCCCTCTGCATCAACACACATCCCAAGCCTACCTTGGAGGCATCACGGTAGATCACAAAGTCCTCATTCCCCTGAAAAAGAGCAAGTTTAGGCGCCTAAGTCAACCTCCTCTTTAGCTCATCAAAGCTTCTCTTGCAGGCCTCATTCCACTCGAAACGATTGGTCTTCTTTAGCATCTTTGTAAGGGGTTGGGCTATACAAGAGAACCCTTCCATGATCTTCTGATAGTATCTTCTAAACCTAGTAAGCTCTGGACCTCCTTCACATTCCTTGGGGTTTCCTAAGCCTTCACGGCCCCCATCTTCACAAGGTCCCTCATAACTTCCTTATATGACACCCAATGTCCTAGAAAAGTGACTTTTGGCAGCCCAAATTAGCACTTGACAACATAGCAAACAGTCGGTGTTACCTTAATACTCCTATCAACAGCTTGAGATGCTCGGCGTGCTCCTCCTCATCCCTGGAGTAAAACAGGATGTCATGGAAGTAAACTACCACAAATTTTTCCAAGGAAACTATAAACATCCGATTTACCAAATCCATGAACACTTCGAGAGTATTGTCCAATCCGAACGGCATCGCAACAAACTCATAATGCTCATATCTTACTCGGCAAGAGTTCTTCCTTTTCCTCACCTGATGATAACGTGACCTCATATCCAGCTTTGAAAACGTCCTAACCCCCTGTAACTGGTCCAACAAATCATCAATGCGAGGCAATGGGTACTTGTACTTGATGGTGACTCGGTTCAACTCCCGATAATCGATACACTAGCAAAGGGGTCCACCTTTCTTATTTACAAACAAAATTGGGGCTCCCCTGGGTGAGACGTTCGCACGTACATACCCTTTCTCTAACAACTCTTTCAATTGAGCCTTCAACGTACTCTTGCATTCCCATCGGAGTCATGCGATACAAAGGCCTTGAGATCGGTCTCTTCCCTTGCTCTAGGTCAATACTAAAGTCAACACTCTCTATATCCCACACACCCATCACTAAGCAATTTGGCGGCCTTCATAAAACAAGGCACTGGTTCCGGCTCCAAGTTCTGACTCACCGGTACAGTCCCGTCACTCGTGGTCACTATGGTTGTACCCCTTTGTATCCAACACCCTTCTGAAGCGTCTTATCCAATCTATTCCCAAAATCACATCGTCATCCAAGGACAACTACATTACTATAGAATATGCATACCAAACTCTACCCCTTATTCTGATAGGGCACTGTAGTACTCTCTACTTCCACGCACCTTACTACCATCGGGTAATCCCACCACAAAAAGATACCCCTTTTGTACAAGTCAAGCCTAGTCTAACCATACAGGCAGAGGACAGGAAAGAGTGTGTGACACCCGTGTCAAAAAGAATATGAATAGGCTTAGGTTGTACCCAAAACATACCTGTAGCAGACTAGCAGTCGGCGCATGTAAGGCATCAGCCCTCCTCATCTCGAATAATCGAGGTTGATTGGCCCACGGGGTATTTGCTCTTGTACCATGTCTTTTGTTCGAGCCTGGTGCTCCCTGGTTCACCGTCTCTTGTGATGATCCTCAAGATGGTGCTCCAACCCTACAATATTGTCGTATAAGGTCGCGCTTCTCGTAGATGAAGTAGTTTCGAATTGGCTCCAATCAATGGCTCTTAATGTGATCAGTTCCCCCACAGTTGAAGCACTCTTCCTGACCCCTAGTAGACTGGCCATGCTGAAACTCGTACTCACGACCCTGTGATTGAGAATCAGACCGGTTCCGCTTAAGCGAACCCATTCGATTGTCCCTTTTCAAACATAACATTTGTCTGAGGGTCCTGGCTCAATTCCTACAAATCGTAAGCACTCTTACGTAGCGAACTCTGCACCAAATACATCTTCTCCTCTAGCGCTTGATTAGACTTCCAACGTCGATGCCATATTACTCAACCACCGCTCTACACCAGTACCCGAGGCCCTAGTGAAGCTTGGCACCTCGATCTTCTGAACTCCACGAGCCACTTGTCAGGATGGGCTCACGGCATTATCTTAGTAACTCTATCACATGGTCAACTACTTCTGGTCTCTGTACTTCTGGTAGCCCTCCTATCTGAGCAGCTCTAACAGTACTCTGGCTTGGTGCCCTCATCTTAGTCCTTGAAGCCCCACAAAAGTATTTTGATCGTGTACGACTCCTAGGCCAAATTGATTTTGTAGCAATCCTACAAGTGTGGCTCGGGGCGTAGGATACCTCTCTTATGATAACCCAACTGGTGGTGCACTAGCTCTAACTAGGCCCCATTAACCAGTGGTCCACCTCCAACGACAAATAAGCTAGCATCCTGATGGTCGTCAACAGTCAAACCCCCACTCTAAGCAACTTCTTCCTATAGATAAACGTTTTGATGCTCCTCTACCACGACCTCTACTACGGCCTCTACCGCTAGCAACAACAATTCTAACTCTGGTTTATGGGGTCATCATTTCGAAAGTCTCACGGTCAAAACTTTAAACTTGACTAAAAGTTAAGGATTTACTTACCATTCTACGTCAGGTCCTTCGGCGGAGGGCAGCGGAGTCGCATCGTGTCATCTACCCCCTGTATAAAACGTTTTAGAAAACACCTGCCGGTTTTTGTTTTTAGTTGGACCTCGTGTACACTTGTTGTTCGGTTCCATGTTCCCTTGTTGCCAACCTGGCTCGAATACATATTTGTAACACCCCGTCTTGACATCGGGGCGTTACTTGGTAGTTTGACCCTAACGGGTCCTACTTGAGCTAGCTTGACACTAGAATACATGGACCTTGCAACTCTTGCACGATAAGAAAATTAATTTAAAACATCCAACTGTCATTCAATAAACCACATTTTCCTTGTGAAATGTTTTCTTGTATGATGTGATGCGCTTTCCATTCGAAACATTTTCTCGTAAAAGAAATTTTTATTGTTTTCTCTGTGATGGCTGCGTAACCGGCACGATCATGTGCGATAATTGTCGATGGTGAAGAGGCGTCTAGCCATGGTCGTGTGTTGGCCGGTCCCTTCAAAAAAAATTAATTGCTTTGTTTTTGGCAAGTGCTCCGGTGGAGGCTTGACCAGTGGTTGGAAGGATGACATATATGAAAAGTGAGAGGGCCCGCCTCTGTACTCGGGCGCATGTGAGTTAGTGCCGTAGATTGGAATGAAATGGTGGGAGGAAGAATTGCATTTCCAAATAGGTTTGTGAATGGTTTTCCTTGGACCTTGCAACTCGGACCTTGGAACTCGAATACATGGACCTTGCAAACCGGGCACGACAAGAAAATTAATTTAAAACATCCAACTATCATTCAATAAACCACATTTGCAACGATGTCATGCATGAGATCCCAAACAACTAGTGAAGTCACAACCAACACAAGAAACCCGCTAAAGTCAACAAAGGAGAGAAATATCCAAACAAAACCAACAAGTAAACTTCGATACCCCAAACCACTCCAGCACATAATGACACGTGCGTCAATAATCCGCTGCAGCAACCTACCTAGGCTCCAACACGGGACGTGTATGAGTACCTGGAACTGAAAAATAAAAGTCCCCGAGGGGTCAGCTACTATCCTAGGCAAGTTAGATAACAAGCGGCAATAGTAAGACGTTTGAAAACAATAGATAACCAACAACTTAACCTTTAACAAGTGAATAGAACAAAACATAATAGGCCAACACACATCTCAACAATCCGAATAACAGGTGAAAGCAAAGGCAACAAAACATACCAACAATCTAAATAACAAGCAACAAAAGTAAAGCGTTTGAAATAATAGCCAACCATTTGACATTCAACAACTGAAAAGAAACACAACGAAACAAATAATTCATCAAACCTACCAACAATTCACAAGCCAAGAACCAACTAAGTAACTACACACAAACACAAGCAAACATCATTCACAAACCTATTTGGAAATGCAATTCTTCCTTCCACCGTTGCATTTCAATCTACGATGCTAACTCACTTGCGCCCAAGTGCAGAGGCAGGCCCTCTCACTTTTCATATGCGTCATCCTTCCAACCCCTGCTCAAGCCTCCACCGGAGCACTTGCCAAAAACAAAGCAATTAATTTTATTTTTGAAGGGGCCCGACCGACACACGACCATGGCTAGACGCCTCTTCGCCACCGACAATCATCGCACATGATCGTGTTGGTTACGAAGCCAGCAAATAGAAAACAAAACAATTTCTTTTACGAGAAATGTTTTAAAAGGAAAGAACATCACATCATACAATAAAATATTTCACATAGGAAAACATACATTCGGTACTAGTTCCCAAAACCGATCTCACAATCACGGCATTAAATCTAAAATGAACAAAATAGAGCCGAGCAAGTCGAGAACGACTTACCTCGAAGACGATCCTTGAATGCAGTACGAAACGTGACGATACTAGAGACCTATGAATCATAACGTTCACGGTTAACCGACTAACCGCAAGGGAGTAACTTTCGAGTCTAGATAAGCATAACTATAGTCGCCGCTTCAAGTTGTGAACCACCATAAATCCATAGAATCCAAGCAAGTGCGGGTTGAATTGATTTTAATTTTATTAACCAAAATTAGTCGCAACAACTTAAGAACCAACATCAACAACTATCCTACATACTAAGATTTTCCCATCCTTAAACACCTTTAAGAGTAATAGCCCAAGGCATCCAATTCGAAACCCAAGTTCAACATTAAACCCTAACCAATTACTCGCTTTAAAGAAATCAATCCAAATGGAATTCAATTCCTAACAAGTTTAGAGCACATACAAACAACCATTCCAACTCATTCAAGTATAACAATGAGCCCAACTACTTTATAACACCAAACTCCAAAATCAATACCTAAGTAAAACAAATGGAAACTCACCCACCACTTCTAGTTGCGAGTCTTAAACTACTATTTGCATTCCAAGAATGGTCAACCAAACAGGATTGGTTTCCAACAAGTTTTCTTCGGTTAGGCGCAGCTGGCTTGATCCTTCTTGGAAACTTGGTTCTCTCCTTGAACGAACTGACACTAGCGGTAGAGACTGGTTCCTACAAAGCGCACACGGTTCTTCTCCGATTGTCATTGGCGCCCACGAGAAGATCGAAGGCCCGAGGAAAACACCCATCATTCTTGTTGGTTGTTTCCGGTGACGCTTCACAACCTGATCGTGCCTCTCGAGTGACGTCGGAGTACTTTGGTTCCTCAAACCTATTCGCTGAATTCGCCAATTAAGAGTGTTGTTGCGCTGGGTCTAGACTCGTGGGGTGAGGTGTGCGCCGAACAGAAGCAACCCAAGCCTGTGGGTTCGAGCCCGGATCTGCCCCACCAACAACATTCAGAGGCAGACCCGAAGCTAGCCAACGCAGACTGGTGACGACGAGATCTAGTGTGATGTCGATAGATGCAAGCGATGCCAGTGCCGACACAAGCTTGGACAAGGCTCGACGAGGTCGTTCATGGATAAGCTTCCCGTCGACCCAACCCACTCGAAATCCCAACGGAAGATGCCGAAGAATGACGATGCTTTGAAAGAAGAACAACGACCTCAGATCTTCTTCTTGCGATGGCAAGGGCGAAGCTCTTGCTCCTTCTCGGCTGGTGTGAACGGCGAGCGACGCACAACAAGAAAAGGGATGGAAAGGTGAGAAGGCGAGGCAGAAAGAGGAAGATGAGAGGGGAAAGCTTCACCGGCGGCAATTCTGTTCTTTTGAGCTGAGCGGCGCATAGGATTAGGGTAGGAGAAAAAATTGAAAGGTGGGGGAGTAAAAGGGGAAAGGAAGGGTTCCAAAGGAAATGAACGGGTTCGGGTTTCAAGTCTCCATATTTTTGGGCTTTTGGCCCAACATAAAGAATAAAAACGGTACATTGAGTAAAGAGGTAAAAGCTTGAACGGAACTAGGTTATCGGGTTGGCGAACAGAAAAATCGGATCTTACAGATGTTACAACCACATGACCGGAAACAAAGACAACCTCACCTCACTACTCACTAAATGTCAATGGAGGCCACGTATCTTTCGGCAACAAGAACAAGGGCGTAATCATTGGAACTAGCGAAGTAATCATCAACAAAGGAATCAAGATAAAAAATGTGAATCTGGTCAAGGACCTCGGGTAAAATATGCTGAGTGTTTCTCAACTGTGTGACCAAGGGAATAATGTAGTCACATTTGACTCAAAGGAGTGCCTAGTGATCAACAAGAAAACCAACAAGATCATACTCAAAGGAAAAAGGTCCAACAATGTCTATCAGGTGGATAACATGTATGAATCCCCAAGGAAACTGTGCCTTGCGAGCTTCCTAGATGAGACGGAACTCTAGCACAAGCGACTGGGACACGCTGGAGTGAATCAGATTTTAAAGTTATATCTAAAAGATCTTGTAGTTGGTTTGCCCAGGATCAATCTAGAAGGCATGAAGATGTGAGAAGCCTACATCATGGGAAAGCAAACAAGGAGTTACTTCAAGCTTAAAGGAGTCGTGAGCACTACCCGTCCATTGGAACTGATCCACATGGATCTCTGTGGTCCCATGCAGACAGCTAGCGATGGAGGAAAGAGGTACATATTCGCTCTCATTCATGATTTATCTAGGTTTACTTGGGTTATTTTCTGATACGGAATTGAGGAGCTCGTGCAGTTCGTTTCCGTTTGTTTTCTAGGTCCCGATCTTGTCAGCTTTAATCCTTCTCTTCTTTTACTTACAAGACTTGAACTTTGTATGAGAAGACTCAAACTTTAAGGTTCTCAATCACTTCCTTGGATTGCAAAGCAACAAGGTTTGTAAATTGATTACTTAAAGAACAAGAACAACTCAATTGAATGTGTTTGGAGATTGACTTGTGTTTGAGGAATTGTTGGAAAGATTGATGCAAGAGAATTCGAAATGGGTGTTGTGTTTGGTTGGGATGAAAATCACAAAGACAAAGATATAGTTTTGGGTTGAAGGTCCTTGGAATGAGAAACAAGGTTTCTATTCTAAAGATTTAATTCAACATGTCTTGAAAAGAAAGATTACAAGGGTTTAAATAGACATAGATAGCCAACTATTCTATGCTATTCTTAAAAGATATTGTTTTCTAATATAAAAACTACCTTAATAAAAAGATATTATTGCAAGACAACTAATAACTTAGGCTCCACGTAAGATCCATATTACTTTCCATATTTGTCCCACCAATCTTGCATGGTCCAAATTGATAAAATAATATGTTTCCTAACTTGAAAAACCATAAGTCCACATAATATGGCCCATAACACATGGTTCATGATGAGACCTTGTTTAAGGACACGGAGGATATTGATGTTGGAACGAGTATTAGGTCTCGATAATGGCGTAGTGGGAGGCTCAAGGACCGAACAACCGTTGGATTGGCTCGATCTTGCAAGAACGCAACGAGAAACAAGAGCTTTGAGAATGTTTGATCGATTGAATGTAGAAGCACTCGGACTAGTTAAAGGAGAATCTCTTGATTATTAATCGAATCCAAATTGCGCGTAACCTAGAAACATAATCTTAAGCCCCTTTATATAGAGGAGGCTCTAGTAAAACCCTAGCTAGAGAAGGCGTGCCTAGGGCTTACATGCAAGCAAGGCCCAGCGATGCAAGGCCCATAAAAGGCTTCAAAAAATACTAAAACATAATTATAAGTGTCTTAAGATAGAAAAACTACTATATAAAGTAATAAATGATAGGAGTCGTTGACCATTGGCACCGAAGTGTAAAGACATCGCACGACGCGGCAAAGACGGAGCGAGCTGGCGAGGCTGGCAAGGCTCCGGGTGCACTGTCGTGGCCATGTCCAAGGCAAGAACCTCAAGTGATGACGCTGGCATGTGCCGAGAGACCGCGGTCCGGCGTGAGAGACATGTCCGAGGTGGATGGTGCCGAGGGCGCATCTTGAGGTTCTCCGAGGCTTAGAACGCACCCTGTGACATGCGATGGCATGGCGATGGGCGCGCCATGGCCAGTGGTGACGCACAATGATTGAGTCGCGGTCTCGATCGCACTAGCCCAGGCACGAGTGTCATATTTGTCGAAGCGCAAGGTGAATGCGTCGTCCTCCTGCTAGGCGTCCAAGGACGGGGTCGCATCACCCTCCCCCACTTAGTTGAGAAACGTCCCCGTTTCCTCATAAGCAGGCTCGACGTAGGGGGAGAGATCAGAGAGGTTGACCGTAGTATGAATAGCGTACTTGCCTGGGAGGTCGATGCGATAAGTGTTGTCGCCAATGCGCTCCAAGACTTGGAAAGGACCGTCACCGTACCGCGTTGGTGGAGCTTGGTTTTACGGGCGTCTGGAATGCGGTCCTTGCGAAGGTGCACCCATATGAGATCTCTGGGATGGAAGACGAGCCGAAGACGCCCCTTGTTGTCAAGCGCCTCGTACTCACTCGCCCGACGCTCTAATTGAAGGAGGGTGCGCTCGTGCAAACGGAAAATTGTGTCGGAGCGGTTGGCCGCGTCGATGTGTTCGTCGATCTTCATGGGGCGCGGCACCAAGTCCACGGGCGAGTACGGATTTTGCCCGTAGACCACCTCGAATGATGTTCTCTTTGTAGCCGAGTATTCGGACCTGTTATATGCAAACTCAACATGAGAGAGTAAGTCCTCCCACCGGCGTGGGTTATTCTTGAGCACCATCCGAAGAAGGGTGCCCAAAGTCCGATTGGTCACCTCAGTTTGACCATCGGTTTGGGGATGATAAGAAGTAAAAAACAACAATTATGTACCTAGCTTGCCCCAAAGTGTCCTCCAAAAATGACTACAAAATTTGGTGTCCCTATCGCTAACGATAGTCCTTGGAACACCATGCAATTTCACCACGTGCTCAAAGAACAAGTTTGCGATTTCGGTCGCATTGTTGTTCCCTTTGCATGCAATGAAATGGGCCGTTTTGGAGAAATTGTCCACAACTACAAAGATTGAGTCTTTGCCACGTCTTGTCATAGGGAGGCCCGTGATAAAATCCATGGAAAGATCTTCCCACGGAGCATCCGGAATTGGCAAGGCGTGTAAAGACCGTGAGGTTGAGACCTCGCCTTAGCCGTTACACAACCTTGACAATACGTGTGAACATCCGACATGTGAGGCCAAAAGAAATGTTCACGAAGTGCTTCCAATAAGTGCCAAATGGCCTCGGCCATCATGACACTCCTTGAGCAATAAGTGCCTCACCGAAGAGCTCGGAATGCAAAGCTTTCCGGCCCGGTAGAGATACCCATTGTCCAAGAAGTAGGCCTCGTGGATTCTATGTCGCTCAAGGTTCTCCATGATCGGTTTAAAAAATTGATCATGCAAATAGAGCTCCTTAATGAAGGAGAACCCGAGCAAGTTGGCCTGGAGTTGAGTAAGTAAGACATACCTGCGTGAGCGAGCATCGGCCACAACGTTCTCTTTACCTTTTTTGTGGGCTATTACATACGGAAAAGTCTCCATATATTCAACCCAACGAGCATGGCGACGATTGATGGTCGTTTGACTGTTTAAATACGCTAAGACCGCATGGTCCGTATGGATTACAAACTCGCTTGGCCAAAGGTAATGCTGCAAAGTTTTTAACACCTAATAAGTGCATACAATTCCTTGTCATACGTAGGCTAGTTCAAGGTCGCCCAAGTCAGTTTTTCGCTAAAGTAAGTGATTGGGCGTTTTTCTTGGAGGAGTACGCCGCCTACGCCATAGTCGGAGGCGTCACACTCGACCTCAAAGCGCTTAGAAAAATCCGGCAATTGCATGACTAGAGCGCGACATAAAGCGTCCTTTAAGGCCTGAAAGACGGCCTCATGGACGGGCATTCACTTGATTGTGTTTGCCTTCTTGGTAAGGTTGTGGAGTGGCCCTGCGATGGAACTAAAGTCCTTGATGAATCGCCTATAGAACCCCGCGAGCCCTAAGAAGGATCGAACCATCGTCGGGGTCGTGTGGGTGGGCCACTCTCGGATGGCGCAGATCTTGTCACGAAGGCCATCCTTTGACAAGACGAAACCAAGAAAGTTCTTCGTGTCCGTGCAAAAACAACACTTAGTCAAATTTACAAATAAAGAGTGCTCGCAAAGGCAAACTAACACCAACGTAAGGTGCCTCGCGTGGGAATCTAAGTCTTTAGAAAACACAAGAATGTCGTCAAAATACACGATGATGAATTGTCCAAAATTTTTACGAAAAACATGGTTCATCAACCGCATAAAAGTACTAGGGGCGTTTGTCAAGCCAAATGGCATGACAAGCCATTCGTACATACCATGTTTGGTCTTAAATGCGGTCTTCCACTCGTCACCCTCATTCATGCGGATTTGGTGATAGCCGCTCCTAAGATCGATCTTTGAAAACAAAGCGGCGCCATGAAGCTCATCCAACATGTCATCCAAGCGCGGGATCGGGTGCCTATCCTTGACGGTAATCTGGTTGATTGTGCGGCAGTCGACACACATCCTCCAAGAGCCATCTTTCTTGGTCACTAGAATCACCGGCAGGATGCAGGGGCTAAGAGACTCGCGAACGAACCCCTTGTCCAATAGTTCTTGGACTTGGCGTTGCAATTCTTGAGTCTCCTTTGGAGACGCCCTATATGCAGCCCTGTTAGGCAAGGAAGCTCCCAGTATGAATCGGTGGCAACCCTTGCGGTAGCTCTTCCGGCATTACGTCTTCATATGCCTTCAATAAAGAAACAATAGACGGGGGTAGTATATGATCTAAAGATTGAGTAATTGAAAGAAGAGGGCAAAGAATGAAACAAGTAGAAGTCCCCTGAAGTGACTTAGTCACGTCGCGATGTCGGGATAGAAGCAAGCGATCCTAGCATGACCCGAGAAGAGGTGGCTCGGCGTCCTCGATCAACCTAGGGGGTTCTGGGGCCATTTTTGGTTGAAATGTTGCCTCTGGAATTTCTAGACGAACGCCCTTTTAAATGATTGTAAACTCGTCCCGAAGCTCTTGGAATCCAAGTTTTCGTGACGCTATAGCATGCGGTGCGGCGTTGGAACTAGGCAGCGGCGGTCCTCGGCTTAAATGGGGCTCTCCTGAGCGTTTTTGCTTCAAATCTGGTGGACATCCAGAAAGGGAAGGATTCCCCCCAGAAACACCTATAGAATCATCGAAAAATTGCTGAAGTCCCTTTTCCCTCAATTTCGCGTCACTCGGAGCGGCACCGGAGCCACGACTCAGATTTTGTTGGCCCAAACTTGTGTCTTGTGGGCGTTTTTTGGTCCTATCTTCATGTTGGACGGAACGGGGAGTTTTGCAACCAGAAACGCCGCTGGAATGGTTGGAATCAGTGGGAGTTTTGGAACTCAGATTTAAGGACGCGACGGATCTTGACGTTGGAACAAGTATTATGTCTCGAAAATGGCATAGCGGAAAGCTTAAGGACCGAAACAACGTTCGATTGGCTCAATCTTTCAAGAACACAAGGAGAAACGAGAGCTTTGTGAATGTTTGATCGATTTAATTTAAAAGGCGCAAGCACTCGGACCAGTTAAAGGAGAATCCCTCGACTATTAATCTATTCCAAAGTGTGTGTAACCTAGAAACATAAGCTTAAGCCCCATTATATAGAGGAGGCTCTAGCAAAACCCTAGCTAGAGAAGGCGCACCTAGGGCTTGCGTGCAAGCAAGGCCAACTGGCGCAAAGCCCATAAAAGGCTTCAAATAATAGTAAAACATAATTAGAAGTGTCTTAAGATAGAAAAACTACTAAATAAAGCAATAAATGATAGGTGTCCTTGGCCTTCGGCACTGAAGTATTAAGACATGGCCAAGCCGCGGCGTGACAAGACATGGTACGATGCGGCGAAGACGCAGCGATCTAGCGAGGTTGTCGCGAGGCTGGCGAGGCTACGGGTGCACTGGCGTGGCCATGTCTGAGGCAAGAACCTCAAGTGACGACCCTAGCATGCGTCGAGAGACCGGGGTCCGGCGCGAGAGACGTGTCCGAGTTGGATGGTGTCGAGTACAACTTGTTTTCCTAAGTAATGAAATGAATCCTTAGTTTGAATGTGTGTTCTTATATTTTGTTTCCTGCTTTCATGCTTAACCTTTCCGATGATGCCAAAAGGTCAAGGATAAAATGTGTGAGATGCATTGTTTTTAAGTTATCACAGTATGGCCTTTGCTAAGGGGGCGCTATCTCAAAAAAATATGCTAAGTAGGAACTACATAACCATATAGTGAACTCCCTGCAAAATGTTGTCACACTCAGAGGGAACTAGCATGCATTACATTGATTGAAATACTTGTCATTTTATTATGGGTTTGTCATCATCAAAAAGAGTTGTTAAAGTTGAGTCGGTGTTAGGAACTCACATTCATTAACAATGGAACAACGTCCTCAGTTTTGATAATGACAAACGCCATAGGAACTAACACCCATTGCCAGTTATTTCTTAGTATTACAGGTTGCGCGTCGCTAAGAAAAGACACGGAGAAACAAGTTCCCAAGGCATGGGAACTGAGGCAACCAAAGTTCCCATGTCAAGGGAACTCGATCAAAGATGCGACCCACCTCAGAAGTAAACTAGATTTCCCAAGGAATAGGGAACTCAGTGAACCAAAGTTCCCACGAGAAGGGAACTAGATAGGAAGAACAGGTTTCCCTCAAGTCAAGAGAGTTCCCAAGACAAGGGAACCGAGAAGACGAGAGTTCCCTTTGAATGGGAACTGGAGCATGCATGAAAGCAACATCTCCACGTATTTTTAGGGATCCTCTCTCTACCAGCCAAAAGAGCTTCTCAGGCTTCTGATAGCTTGAGACTGTGCAGCAGGTTGAAGATGACCATCCAACGGTCCGATGTTATCCAAGAGTTGACGAGGTTCGAATTCAAATCAGAGTCACATGACAACGTTAAGGATCAGACTTGGAGAGCAAGGCAAAAAGGGAATTTAGGACAAATGCCTCAAATGGATAAGGGTTGCACATCATTCCTATTTAAGCCCTTCAACAGTGACCTTGCCTGACACTTTTCACAATCCAGAATTTACCAAACACAACCAGTGAGAGCTTAAGAGCATATCGGTGAAGACCATCACTTTGGTGAAAACTCCCCGGCGGCAAGCTAATCTCGGCGATGGTGAAAGGGGTTGCCAGATCTAGGGGAACTCAGTTGCAGAGACAGAGGTCGGAAGGTTTGAGTTTTTCTTTTGGTTTGATTGTGAGTGTTCACCAGTGTTAAGGTTGAGAAAATACATTAGTGTTGCCTAGGGAGAGAGTCCTTGTAGGAACAAAGAAGTTTGTATTCGGCCTTGTAACCTGAAGGCAACTAAGCAATAAAGAAAAGAGAACTCATTCAAAAATCCTCCAAGCGGAGGTAGAGGTTTACTCACGCGATTAGTTGATAGATGTGGGGTTCCTCTATAAGGAACTATCTCAATCTATTTTTATTTACTTGCATACTTGTTTATTCCGCTGCGTGTGGGAACTGTCCGATACGGTTCCCATAACCATTTCAACTAACATACAATCCTAAAGGTAAGCAAATCTGGGTTAGTAAAAATTGACTTTTACCTTGCAGAATGGAGTGAGAGAAAGTGGTCCCTGGTTCTTTGATAGTGCATGCTCGACACATATGACGGGAAGCTTTCAGTCATTCATCTCACTTCAACAACAAGAAGGTAGCAACATCACCTTCGGTAACAACAGTAAAGGACAAGTCATGGGCATTGGAAAGGTAAGTATATCTAAAAACTTTAGTGTCAAAAATGTCAGTTTTGTCAAAGGTGATGAAAGGAACTATGGTGTAGATGATGCAAAGGGATCGCCTTCAAAGAGTCCAAGGAATTCCGACAATAAACACCAAGGAATCTGACCCGTCTTCAACTGGCTTGATCTTCTTGGTCCGTAGTCGGATTTGAGTGATTCCAAAACGAATAGTTATATCTTTGAGTCTAGTTGAACCCCTCAAAATTTCAGAACTAGATTAGGTGTAGATTGAAAGTTATGGCGATTATACTGACGTGGTGCAGAATCCACCGAGATGGAAATGGAACGATTGATGGAGCGAATGGAAGTGGATTGATGGAGAGTTGGATATGGATGTTCAGTCATGGATATTACGCACCAAGATCAACAAACTAAGTTGAAAGAACGTCGGATATGACTCACCAACGATCAAACAATGAGAATTGAAACGAAAAAGTGCAAGCAATTTAGATTGAAAAGTAAACAAAAGAGAGAACATTCATGGTTTCAAGTCTCACTCAGAAAGGAGGCCAAACAAAAGGGTTTTAACCCCATAGCCATGCCTCTCCACAATTCAGCCCACACTTATCTGTAATTACATAAAACACCCTTAAGTTTCAAGAAATTCAACTAAAAACCCTTAACAAATCATAAGTCAAGTTTTAGCACTAGTCGAACCAATAGTCCCAAGAACACTCCAACCTTCACCGTCATTAGCCATCGGAAACTTATGAGCCATGAGCTCCTCCTTTATTTTGTCTAGTATTGCCTTAGCTAGTGCTCGTGTGATGCGCCCAAGATAGGACGTGGTGCCTTGGCTTGAATCCTTGGAGCCTTGGACGCCGGTCTTGGACATTTGTCTAAATGAAGACTCTCCTTTGTCGGGAAAATTGAACTTGGAATTATGGTTGGATTCCTCACTCAAGTTATGGGACAAAGTGCCATTAAAAGTGTCCGAACAAGTGGCAACATCCAAAAAAGGCAAAGGCGCGCCAAGGTCGGAGACCGGCGTGTGCAACGGCGCGCCCGACGCCCCGGTTGGTACGGTACCGAGGGGCCATGACTCGGTAAATGGAATCACATCATCCTCCTCCCCTTTAAAAGGATTCATCCTCGAATATATCAAGCCTTGTGAGCTCAACAATGGAGGTAGGGCTTCTAGCTCCCTTGGTGTGGCATTCTCCATGACAAAGACTTCCTTTTTGGCCTCCACAAGAAAAGGAATGTAATCACCACTTGGCGTGAATAAAACAGCCTCGTCCTCCTCATGGAGCAAGAAGGGCAAACTTGAAGGAATCATAGGAAATGCATCTAGCCATGGTGTAGCCAACTAGTTCATGGAGCTAGGAGTGATGGTAGGACGACGCTTGATTTTAGGAGACGATTCCACAACTTCCTCCGCTTCTTGCAATATGTGCATCAGTTGTATTGGACACTTGATGGTAATGAGTTGTTCCAATTCATGGAAAGGATTCTCTCTTTTTGGTTGTTCTATGTCACTCATCACTCATTGTTGGAAGGAAGTCTCCTCCCCTTCAAAAGGGTTCCTCCTCGAACCTTGATCATCTTCTCGTGTCTTCTTGATCTTCCCCACTTGAGGTACTTGTGTCCTATCTTCCAGCCCTAGGATTCGGCTCTCCGAGGCATCAAAGAGTGCCTCCATGCGTGTCTCCATTGATTGCATGGATTGTTGCAAGGATCGCAATATGGCTTCCACCGAGTTGGAAAACTCCTCATCAACCTTTTGTTTTTCTTTGTCGTCACCTACACTTGTCATCTTAACAAACCACGTGAAAATCAAGGTATAGAGTGTACTCGAATTAATCACCAAAACTTGCTCGAGATGGAAATCCTACAATTTGCAAGTAGGAGATGAACAACAAAAGAAAACAAGAAAAGACACAAGCAAGCAAGACTAGCAATTCTCGGTGTCGTTCCCGTATCCAAGAGTTGAACCTATTCAACAATAATGCAATGACCAACAAAGGGAACATTTTTCCTCTCCCTTAACCACTCGTTTTAGCACACAAATTCAGCCAATAAAAATATCAAGACAAACTTAAGTGGAAGAGTAAATTCAAGGATTAATCACACAACCGTTCAACTACTCAACCAAACAAAGGACCTTTGGGGTTCCTTCTTCAAGTTCGTGTAAATAACAACTCAGCCATGGCTCAAGCGAATTTCTACGTCCATCAAACAACAAATCAAGGACGGAAAAGGTCACACAAAGATGCAAGACACAAAGGCAAACTCGTGCACAACAATGGTTGAACGACTAGCAAAACAACTTGCAACGTGTGGTTAACCAAAGTCAAGACAAGATTTAAATGGTGATACCTTCCTGTGGCTCTGATACCACTTGATGAAAGGATCGATGGTGTAGATGATGCAAAGGGATCGCCTTCAAAGAGTCCAAGGAATTCCGACAATAAACACCAAGGAATCTGACCCGTCTTCAACTGGCTTGATCTCCCTGGTCCGAAGTCGGATTTGAGTGATTCCAAAACGAGGAGTTAGATCCTTGAGTCTAGTTGAACCCCTCAAAATTTCAGAGCCAGATGGTGAGCCGATGGTGTAGATTATACTGAGGTGGTGAAGAATCCACCGAGATGGAAATGGAACGATTGATTGAGAGAATGGAAGTGGATTGATGGAGAGTTGGATATGGATGTTGAGTCTTGGATATTACGCAAGAAGATCAACAAACTAAGTTGAAAGAACGTTGGATATGACTCACCAACGATCAAACAAAGAGAATTGAAACGAAAAAGTGCAAGCAATTTAGATTAAAAAGTAAACAAAAGAGAGAACATGCATGGTTTCAAGTCTCACTCAGAAAGGAGGCCAAACACAAGGTATTTAACCCCATAGCCACGCCTCTCCGCAATTCAGCCCACACTTTTCTCTAATTACATAAAACACCCTTAAGTTTCAAGAAATTCAACTAAAACCCTTAACAAAACATAAGTCAAGTTTTAGCACTTGTCAAACCAATAGTCACAATAACACTCCAACCTTCACCGTCATTAGCCATCGGAAACTTATGAGCCATAAGCTCCTCCTTTGTTTGGTCTAGTATTGCCTTATCTAGTGCTCATGTGATGCTCCCAAGATAGGACATGGTGCCTTGGCTTGAATCCTTGGAGCCTTGGACGTCGGTCTTGGACATTTGTCTAAATGAAGACTCTCCTTTGTCGGGCAAATTGAACTTGGCATTATGGCTGGATTCCTCACTCAAGTTATGTGAAAAAGTTCCATCAAAAGAGTCCGAACAAGTGGCAACATCCAAAAAAGGCAAAGGCGCGCCAAGGTCAGAGACCAACGTGTGCAACGGCGCGCCCGGCGCCCCGGTTGGCGCGGTACCGAGGGGCCATGACTCGGTAGATGGAACCACATCAAAAGGTCTTGGATTTAATCTCTTAAGTGTTTCCCAATTATGTGCTAACAATCTTCATCAAGTTATCTTTGATTCACATGGGTGTCAAATGATCAAAATTAGCTCAAGTAGGACTCTTCTAAAGGGAACATGCGAAAACAATCTTTACAAAGTTGATCCTTGTTTCTTACCTGAAGAAAAATGATGTCTCCCAATAATCGAAGACGTTGCCAACCTCTGGGACATCATTCAAGTCTGCAACTTATTGACAAACTTCACAAATAGGATTTGGTACGTGGGCTACCTAAGATGATCCAAACAAAAATGAAATTTGTGAAGCATTTGCCAAAGGGAAACAACTTAGATCTTCATTCAAATCCAAGAAAGAGGTATGTACATCTAAACCTTTGGAATTAATTCATATGGATCTGTGTGGACCTATGAGAGTCAGAAGTCGGGGAGGTAATAGATATGTTTTTGTAATTGTTGATGACTTTTCACAGTATACTTGGAGGTTTTTCTTGTCTTCTAAGGATCAGGTATTCGAAGAATTCAGTGCATGGTTAAAGTTATAGAAAAGGTGCTTGGAGTACCTTTGGTTTCAATCTAATTAGATTATGGCACAGAATTTCAAAATGCTTAATTCTTTTACTTATGCCAGAAAAATGGTGTGGGTCACAACATTTCAACCCCATGAACTTCTTAACAGAACGGTGTTGTTGAGAGAAAGAGTCGAACTTTGGAGGACATGTCGAGAACCTTGCTAATCACGAGTGGCCTACCAAGGAACTTCTAGGGAGAAGCCATCAATGTTGCTTGCTATGTACTGAATAGAGCTATGGTGCGTCTTCTCCTTGGGAAGACACCATATGAGCTTTTAAGAGGAAGAAAACCGAATGTTTTCTACCTGTGACCATTTGGTTGTAAATGTTTCATTCACAAAAATGGCAAGGATAATCTGGGTAAACTTGATGCTAGAAGTGATGAAGGAACATTTATTGGCTACTCTCCTCACAGTAAAGCCTACAAAGTCTTCAACAAACAAGAAAGGTGGAAGAAAGTGTTCATGTTGTGTTTCATGAGAACGCAATGGATGGTAGTTCCATTGAAGACGAAGATGAAGGTGATCAAGGCTTTCATCTTTGTGATGAGAAGGAGGTTTGCTTTGCAGAAATTGTTCAACCGAGAGCAAGTGGACGACCTTGATGATTCTGACATGCCACCTTTAGAAGAAGCTGAAGGTAATAGTGATGAGAATTTTGAAGATGCAGTGTCAGAGCAAAGTGAAGAACCGGCTAATAATGAAAACCATGATTCTGGAAACATCATGAAAGTGAGGTGGTCGACCTCACTAAGCTTCAACTGAATTATCAACAGAAGGATGTTCACCCGGTAGCCAACATTATATTTGATTTTTCAAAAGCGGTTCAAACACGTTCTTCACTTTAGAACTTATGTGCATTAAATGCATATCTCTCTGTGATGGAACCCAAAACAGTGGATCAAGGCTTGAAGGATCCAGATTGGGTATGTGCTATGCAAGAGGAACTTCATCAGTTTAAGAGAAACAAGGTTTGTCATCTAGTTTCCCGACCCAAGCTCGATGATATTGGGAATGTGGTGAGAAACAGAGCCAGACTTATGGTCAAGGGATACAACCAACAGGAAGGAATAGATTATGATGAGACATTTGCTCCAGTAGCTCGTCTTGAGGATATTCGTCTCTTGATTGTTATTCAACTCAAAGATTGTCTTTCTAAATGGCATTCTCAAAGAAGAGGTTTTTGTTGAGCAAACACCTGGTTTCGAAGATGTCACCCACTCGGACTATGTCTTCAAACTCGACAAAGTACTATATGGGTTGAAATAAGCTCCAAGATCTTGGTATGATAGATTGTCACAGTTTTTTCTTCAACATGGGTATGTTCGAGGACAAGTTGATAAGACTCTATTTCTTCTCATGGAAGGAAAGCACACTCTGGTTGTGCAGGTATGCGTTTACGACATCATCTTCGGGTCGGCAGATGACAAGTTAGTCAAGAAGTTCGCCAACCTCATGGCTAGTGAATTTGAGATGAGTATGGTTGGTTAACTCAAGTTCTTTTTAGGACTGCAAGTGGTTCAAGGAAACGATGGAACAAGGGTGCATCAATAGAAGTATATCATGGAGTGTGTTAAGAAATTCGGTATGGATAGCTCAAAATCTTTTGACACACCCATCTCAACCACCCCTACTCTAGAAAAGGATGAAAACGAGAAGAAAGTTGATCAAACATTGTATCGAGGTATTATAGGTTCCCTACTTTACCTCACGTCGGTCTGCATAGCTCAAAATCCTTTGACACACCCATCTCAACCACCCCTTCTCTAGAAAAGGATGAAAATGAGAAGAAAGGTGATCAAACACTGTATCAAGGTATTATAGGTTCCCTATATTGCCTCACGACAAACAGACCAGACATCATGTTTAGTGTGTGCATATATTCTCGATTTTAGTTGGATACAAGAGAATCTCATCTTAAAGATGTGAAAAGGATACTTAGGTATCTCAAGGGTTCTGATAATATGTGCTTATGGTATCAGACATCATGTGACTTCTGGCTAGTCGGCTACTCAGACGCTGACATTGCATGGAACATGGTAGGTTGTAAAAACACTTCAGGGATGACTCAATTTCTTGGACTATGTCTTGTATCTTGGAGGTCTAAGAAACAGAATTTAGTTGCTCTCTCTACTATGGAGGCTGATTACATTGTCGTTGTTGCGTGTTGTACTCAACTTCTTTGGCTCAAGCAACAACTTCATGACTCTGGGTTGAAATATGATGTAGTTCCCATACTTTGCGACAATACAAGCACCATCAACATCTCGAAGAATCCAATTCAACACTCACAAACCAAACATATTGAGATTCGTCATCACTTTCTTCGTGATTGTGGTGAAAAGGGGTTGGTGACTATGGAATTATGTAGAACAAGTGACCAACGTGCAGATACATTCACAAAGGCTCTTAATCATGAACCCTTCGAACAATTTCGCATGGAACTAGGTATGATTTCTCTTAATTAATCTATTTCCTATCCATATTCCCTCAATGATTGGCTAGATTAGATGCTCTCTTTATGATCCAATAGTCTTATGATCTTAAGGTGTTATGTCTTGAATGATTCCATGCCACACACTCATAAACCATGCATATCATTATGTCTCTATTCGTTGCTTCTTGACTTATGTTTTTAAATGCATTTTAAAACTATTATTTGAGCCCAAGAGAATCAAACCTGATGTTCCTAACCTTCATTACAAGCACAAATGACGGTTGATTCTACAGCCTACCCAAGCTTGTCATGTAAGGGAGTCTCCATGAGCTTATTTTGTGTTATTTATGTTAAATAGAGACTTATCTACAAGATTGATCTTATTTTGTGTTATTTATGTTAAATGGAAATATAATTTCCCCTCGTTCTCTTTGGCACCCATGTGCAATAACCCAAAGAACTTGGCATATTCTCTTTTACGATGGATATTGGCAACTTGAGAATGGTTAGTGACTGACTCATGTGGGGAATGTCGTATGTATGGAAATTTGTTGGTTAAGTGGGTGACTTAGATCAGGTTGTGGACGTTGACTTTAGAGAATGATAAAAAAAACTGACTTTTTCCTAATGACATCTTTTTGAATTTGGAAATCTTTTGGAAAAAGGCTGGTTGCCTTTTAAGTTCTTTCAGAAAAATGTTTATTGAGATTCAGTTTCCATCAAATCTTCTACAGTGGAGGCTTAAATAAAGAGGAGATAAAGATTGGAAAAGGTAAGACTCTCTTTCTCTCTTGAATTATTTTGTATGTTCTCTTGCTCCTCTTCGTCTCACTCTGAAAATCCTCCCAAAGCTTCAAGCTTTCTCAAACCCTCCAATGGCCTCAAACCCTAACCCATCTTCTCCAATTCATGGCACTGAAACCCCACGCACCATGGCTCTAAAGCTTGGGAAAGTGGTTGATCCACAAACCCTATCCATGCTACTTACCGCCATTCACAACACCAATCAAACCCCAACTCCTATAATGATCGAAGCCCTAAATCCTTCTCAAACTCAAGAAACTGGCCAATCCTCTCAAAACCCATCCGAAAACCCTTTCATCTCTCAAGAAACTCTGCAAGACTAATCTTCACAAGAAAACCTGCAACTTTCTCCTAAAAATCCCTCCCAAATTCACCAATTTCAGACGAGAAATCGAAGGAGTAGGTTGAGACGGAACAAGAACTAGGGCTCAAAAATCCTGAAACATGATACATGCAAGGAGATTTCGACTCTGTTCGGGCTGTGGTACAGTCCATCGAAGCAATGGTATCTCAAGAAACCGAGAAAGAAGCAGCCCCCTGTGGAGAGGACGACTATTGTTGTTTGGCGAGAAAGGATGCCAAGGTTGAGGACCTTCCTCAGGTCACTGACCCAGGAAAGGTGGTCGACACAGTCCAAGTCCCCGACTCACCTTTGCAACCACTGAACATTGAAGGCCAAGACGACTCTGAGCAAGGTACAACTAGTGATCCTACCCCGTCGACTCTTAAGGTTGTTGCTTCTGCCTCTTGGGCTAAATCTAAGGAAGAAATCGCTAGTCATATTTTTCTGTCTCCTAAAAAATCTGTTGATGAGGATGTTGAAATAGCTAAAGAGGTTAGGAAACCTAAGACTAGAGGATTTGTTGCTAAAGTGACTGGAAATTGCGGAAGGGAAGTGTCTCATGTACCTTCTGGTTCCGAAGGAGGGGATTCAGTTGTATCTAACAAAAAAGTGAAGCGGAAAAAGAGTAGGAAGGCCCCTACTAGAGTTAGTGGACAACTTGTTGCGAGTGGAAACCTGAAAAGTCGATCGTTGATACCAAGGCTGAAGGGGGATTAATGGAGTCTACAAGGTTACAAGGAGTTTCTAAGTTGTTGAATTCCCAAGGTTGGGGATATCTATTTGCTGAAGAGGAAAGCTTTAATCCAAGGTTAGTCAAAGAGTTTTACAAGTCTTGGTCTGTGGAGGATAGAGAGAATGACCATAGCTTACAATCTCAAGTATGGAGATTTCTACTCTCCTCACAAGGGCGATGCTAGTTATCACAAAGGTTCATGGCCAGAGGAGGTGGATTCAAATGAGTTATTAAGGGTGGTGACTGAGGTGGAGGAAGTGGAGAGTGGTCCGTTTGTTACGAACTCAATGAGTGATGAACACAAGGTTCTCTTCACCTCGGTCATAAGTAACCGCATTCCAAGGGAACAGAAACATAGCATCGCCATGATTCAAGACATCGTAGTCATGGATAAGATTCTCAAGAAGGAACCTGTGAATTTTGCTAGCTTATTGCTTCTCCATAAGCAGTTTATGAGGGACAATCCCCGACATGCTCTTCCTTCTTGCTCTATTGTAAAGAAAATATTGGAGTATCATTAGGTATAAGAACCTGAGGAAGAAGTTGAGCACGTCCACAACCTAAACCATGATATTGTTCGCAAAGTGGGTATTAATCTAGTGAATGACAAATTGGTGTCAAGGGATGCGGGAAAGGATGTTGCGTCTAATGATGAGATGGTAGATGCTAAGTTGGGCAACGCTGATGAAGAACGTGAAGGTTCGCGACCTAGTTCAGTTATGAAGATGCTTAGTGTTCTACAGCACAAAACCAATGTCTGCTAGAAAAGGTTAGGCAACTCTTGCAAAGTCACACAGTGCTCAAAGTTGAAGTTCGAGAATTAAGTGTTGCACTTGATGACCTATCTAGTTCCTTGACTTAGCTTGAGTGGCCAACATCGATCTTCCTTCTTACTATCCTAGCACATCTACAATTCTCAAAATTTCTCTTCGATTTCATGACATGTGTTTTTAACTTCTCTGAATTGCATGTTTAAGACATTTATGCTTATTTTTCTATCGTTTCACTATGTATGCTTGGATAATTTCGATGATTTACCCTTGCTTGATTATTCTATTTGCTTGATTATTTTTGGTTTTTTATGATGCAAAAATGGGGAAAAGGTCGTGGGTGGATAAAAAGGGAAATTTAATACTAAATGACACGCATGTTATCCAACTTAGGGGGAACTTTTGAGAAAATTTGAGTTTGTTGCATATATTGTCGATATTTAATCTTGCTATGCTTTATCAGGTTAATTGGAGTTTGTCACCATCAAAAAGGGGGAATTTTTTAAAAAAGATGAAGTTTTTATTTTGATGGTTCCAAACGTCAGTCACGTGGCCGACCTTGAGTCTACGAAACGAGTCACCAACGTAAGTCACGTCCTCGACGTGAATTGAAGAGAAACAAAGAAGATCTTGACTATGTGTGTGATGTTGACGATATGATCGAGAAATTCTGGTTTTAGGAAGGATCTTCTATGTTTGGATAAGGCGCCGCTGATAGCGTTGTGCCCTAAGCCATATCTTATTGTTCCATATTATTTGCTTATGATGATACTTGTAAGGATAGAACTATATTATCTTTTCATAACCGAATTGGAAGATAATATCTTTCTATTTGACCTAGTTTTTGTGTATTTAAACCTAGGAATATGGTTAGAATAGAACAGACTTATACTCTACATAGTGATACAAAGAAAAACAGTTTGTTCGAGAGTTCGAAAATAGGAAGAGAGAAGTAGGCTTGATAGTTGGTTGAGAATAGGCTTTTACTGGTTCATAAGATTTCTAGCATACTTGGGAAATAGGGCTAGTTCCAACTTGTTCATGTAAGAATATTCAAAAGTATCAATAAAGCAAGCTACGACTTTTAATCTTTCCAAGCGAGAACTTGGAAGGGAGTGGTTTTCGCACTTCATTAATAGAGTTCGTTAATCAAGTGTTTCCACTATAAAAAAAACACTTTGTCGAGTAAGTCTTTCTTGTTGTTAAAATTTTGTTGCATTTACTTTAAGGTCGACGACCTAGGCGTACTAACGATCCTACAACATCCTGCTCCTTCACATCATGCCCACGACATTTCACCGGGGGAAGGGGATTAAGAAGTACGAGGTCTTGTTCAATGATGAGTTTCGTCCTTGGCCTCGACGACACAAGCACCTCATCGACCTTGATGCTCGTGCACCGGTAGCCGAGCAGTAGGGGGTGGACCTCGACTACCTCGATTGGTTTTTGCCTTGCACCTATCCGTGTCTCGACCCGAGGTCGACTGTTGTAGAGATGCTAATGCCGCAAGACATATTCGTAGTTGAGGAGCAAAGGGAATGTCCTCGTAATTTTTTTATTTTATTGTAAATTCTGTTTTATGCACCAATTTTTTTAATTGTTTTAACTGGCTTAATTGTTGCATCTCAACCGTTTGGTAGTCGGGGAGATGAGTGCGCATCTTCATGGAGCAGATTTACGAGATTTTGAGCACTCTCAAATCGAGCATTGGATTGGTATCTTGTTTGGCACCCTCCCAGCTATTGTGGCTCCGCTGCCTCGTGTCTCCCAAACCTAGCCCGAGTGAGGCGATCATGGTGGGACCCACTCCCCCTACGAAACCTAGGATATTTTTGTAGTTATTTGACTTGTTTTGTATTTTGGATATTTTGATATCTATTTTGTAGTTGTTGGACTTGTTTCGTATTTTAGATATGTTGATATCGATTTCGTACATGTTGGACTTGTTTTGTATTTTGGGTATTTTGATATCGATTTCATAGTTGTTGAACTTCTTTCGTATTTTGGATATTTTGATATTGATTTTGTACATGTTGGACTTTCTTTGTATTTTGGATATTTTGAATCGATATTTTCGTATAATAATGTACGCTTCCAAACCCTAAACCCTCAAAACTCTAAACCCTAAACCCTAATACTGACATAATTATCTAGGCTAATTGGCCTAGATCTTTACCCTAATTCCATGCCATATAAATGCATGAAATACGGACATAATGATATAGGCCAATTTTTGTCCCAGATCTTGCCCCAAGATGGCCCGACTCGGGTGTTTGGTATTTCACGCCACCTTATGCGTGAAATACTTGCCAAGAACTTAGAGGAGCTTCTATCCTGAGTTCTTTTCTGTTGAACGAGGATTTGGTAGCATTTTCAAAATTTTGTTCATTATTGTTCCGAGTATTATTTAGAATATTGTCACATAATTCAAGATAATAGTGTATTATTAGATGAAATTACATCAAATATTGTTCGATTCTTGAATTACAAAACTACTACAACAAACTATCCATATAAGTCGAAGCGACGCCCGTGTTGACCACAACATGTGATATATGCCTCCATTCTATCTCTAAATGGCAAGTCCCATCCGTTCACACTCGGGTCATGAACGTGACTCCAAAATATTATTGTGGGTGGCAGGGGTGCTTGCTCCTTCAACTAGACCTGCATTACCGAACAAAATCTAAATTAGTTATAAATCTATTCAAGTTCGAATCATGTAGGATTATAAAGCAATACTAATTAAATGTTATAGAATTCTTACCGGTACGAAGTGGGTTTGGTTTTGAACATGTTCAATCGCGAGAATACGTGTAGCGGGTCACAATTTCCGTTAACACTTACCATTGGTAGGCACGTGTGGGGTTGGGACCACCCTAAACATATGAGCGCCACATGGAAATATGTTATGAATGCTAAACCAGCGATGGGCATCTCCATCTAGTGTCCGTAAGAACAAGGGCTTTCGATATAGTTCACTTTTGGGATAAACTTGTCTAGTGGGGTGAACACTGATGTGACTTCATATATTCCTCGATTTCGGGACAACTCAGCCACCAAGCACCTCCTCAATTTATGGTATTCCCCGTATTTCCAATCCAACACATAGGTAAGGGCCCGATACTCACAGTTCTAGTCCGCGAGGACATCTCTAACCTCATCGATGAAAGAGTACATAAAGATATTAATGGCTCACACCCCAAAGCATCACGTCCTCCGTCTCTGTAGGAACTCTAGCATGTCCCTTGGTGTCCACTTTCTTCTTCATTACATGCGGTTTTCCCGTAGGCGCCGTGTCGTTGTTATTGTTCAAAACCTTATTATTCCTCTTTCCCCACTGAGCCTTCTTGCGCTCAAGATGGCTAAGTGGTGCCCTCTTGGAGTACTTGTTGGTGCCCTTAGGCCTTCCTTTATCCGGTTTGGTTGATCGCTCGACGATATTTGACCGGCTCGGTGTCCACATGTCTTCAAAGTATGAATTGATGTTGGACACTTGCTCATGGCTTAATTGACCCCTGTCTTTTCTTCTGACCATATCACGCCATTTGATGTCCTCAATGCACAAAGGGGTTATGGTATCCTCTGTAGTGTATACATCGGAAATGCTTTCTCATAACACTTGCCTAAAAAAAAGCTGAATCTCACGCAATTCGATGGGTATGCCGTCGAAAACCACGCTCGCAACTCTATGGATGCATGGAAGACCGAAACAATCTCTCCACCAATGATCGTCACACACTTTTGGGTAGTTACATTTGACAACATTAAAATACATTGCGATAAAGAACTTGAAACACATCTCGGACACTCGATGAATCAATGGAGAAAATAGGTACCTAAAGGCTGCCATGATGTTGTCCATCTTGTTTGGAATCGTTATACGTGATTTCTCCAAGTTTTTCCTCATGCGTCGGATTTGTGACTCTAAGTGATCGGGAATCTTTAATAGCATTGTGTTCAAGCCCAGATTTGACGAATCTAAAGTGTCCTTCACAACCTTGTGTATTCCCTCGACCCCGCCAATGTACAATTGTGCAATCACAAGAAAAAGAAAAAATTAACGTTCAATTTTATACTAATATCTTAAGTTTTATCAATAGCATAAGATGGGAATTTTACCTATTTTTCGTTCTATTAATGAAGTGAAGCCGATTGTCGGTCCAAGCTCTCACTATGTTCCTCTTAAAAGGCCTAAGCCAAGTCTTGTCGACATAGCCAACGAGCCCCGAGTGCCAATTCTACAAGATTTCTTCTCGTTTGGCTTCGTATCTCTCCTTGGTGGTTGACATGAACAATCCCCAACATCGATCAGCAAACGCTTCAGCTCTACCCTCATCTTTTAGGACGTCAAGTGCATATGCTTGTATGTTGGCTTTAATATGCACCCAACATAACAAATTTATCACTTCTTCTTGGTGAAAACCTCGTAGATTGCATTTATTAGGGCTTGGCCTCGCTCCGTCACAATGGTTATTGGCATTCACCTATCTCCTCATACATTTCCTCAAATGCTTTAAAATCCATGTAAAATGTGGAATGTCTTCCTTAGACAAGAATGCAAAGTCGATGTTAAATGTTAGGTTCGTGCATGTCATTCCAACCATCTCCAACAAGAACATGTTATACCTATAAATTAAAATGAACTTTAGCATATCCAACAAAGACTAGAACAAAAACCTCAAACGGGACAAAACACTAAATTATAACATTCCTGTTCGTCTTGTACGTAGCGTCCATAACAACAAGATAAGGAAACTTTTTCATCAAGTGTCGTGACGTCAGATGGACAAAGAATATGATATCTAACTCATCGGAAGACGGGAGAGTTGTTGTCCGCACTCTATAACCCTGGTTTTGCATAAACCGTAGTGTTCACTGACACACCATCAACTTACCACGATTTTCCACTAATATTTTCTTCTTGAAGTTCGATATTTGTTTCCTTGACATAACATTTTGAGGGTTAGCAGACACCAGCATAGTTGAAATAGCGTTCGGGCTAAAGAATAATCCGGAAGCATTGATGATCACATCTTGTTCCGTCGGGGTCAATTGGCCAGCATACGGACATCCAAAGAAATTTGTACAAAGCTCATGGTTATGCATGCCGAACTCCACCTCCAAATTGCATTTACAATTATACCTTGATCGGCGCCCAACCAACTTAAACGGGCAATTGCACATCCATGACCCCATATCTTCTTTTTCGATCTAGACTTCCCATAATGCTCGCATCTTAGATTGACATAATTTTCATTTGAGTTTGCAATGAGCAAAATTATCAACATTTCTCGACTGGTTCGCCTAGCCCATTTAATCATCTCATCTTTCTCATCCCACGAGTGTTCGGTGGTAAAATAACTTGTGAAATTTGTACCACTTGCTATACATACAAAACTCTATCACAATTTTATTTCTAAACAATATCATATATATGATTATAAAAATTCTAAACTATTTAATTAACTTCTTAAGATGATATCAAATTCAAAACGATCATAAACAATTGTAAAAATTTTTAAGAGATTAACAATTCTAAACCACTATAACAATTCTAACAAGTTATAACGATTATAAATGATTTCATATTATTATTATTCAATTCTAAATGATATAACAAATCGAAAAAATTATTCTATACAATTTCTTGAATTTTAGTTCTAAATAATAATATCGAATTCTAAACCGATTCCAAAAAGAAACGTACGTGCCAGTAAATAATTGCTCAAATCGAACAATTCTTCTTGTTCTTCTACTTCTCCTCCTCCATAATACGATGGATTTTGACTCTCATCTTCTCCACCATAAGACATTGTATACAAATGATTAATTTTTTTAAAATGTAAAATTTAGAAGATGAAGAATGAGAAGAGATGTGTATGGAAGATGGTGGAAATGAGTCATTATATAGGGAAAAATTCGACTATTATTCCAACGATCATAATTTTCACACCATAAATAACATTATATTTATAGCCATTGAAATAATAACAGTTAATAAGTGAACTGTGCCGCCAAATTTCATTTCTCCAACGATCATAATTTTCATTTCATTTCTCTCATCTTCTCCATCGAAATGAGAGATTAAGGCCGCCTAATTTCATTTCTCACACCATGACATAATGTGAAATCAAAGGGTGGCGAGAATATGCCTTAAAATAAATTTTTTATAACTTTTTAATATCACACTATATCATAGGCAAAATACATCAAAAGACACTCGAATTGTAACTTTTTTCAACCATCCCCCAGTACTATGAAAGTTTGAAATAAACACCTCAAATTAACATTTTTTGCACTTTTAAACACTTTCGATCTTAATCTCCTTCCGGTGCACATCACGCACGCTTATGTGTCATGTTTTTATGCCAAATAAGCCCAAATGGGTGTGTCATTTTGCCACATAAGCTCATTATCACACAAGACAAAGTTAAATGCAAAAAAAGCCATTCACTTTCTCGACCTTAATACAGACAACAAAAACCGTTCATTGTCGCTTTCTATGGAGGAGATGGAGCCCTAGAGTGCGATTCCTTGAGCCAAAGTGGAAAAAGCCATCAACAGTATCAAATTGGAGAGAGGAGACGAACGAAGGAACGATCTTCAGTGAATTGGAGAGAGGAGACGCACGAAGGAGACGCATTGAATCTGTTCGGATTATAAGGTTAGTGAATTTTCCATTTGCAAGAAATTTAGGGTTTATGCTTTGAATTCGTTTATGGCTTTGTGAAATTGGGATATATTAGTGTAAATGGTTCCAATTTAAGCAAAATTTGAAATATTGGTAGAAAAATGGTGACTAGGGTTCGATGTTGGGATTTTGGGGTTTTGGGTTTAGAATTTGAAATTCCAGCTCAGTAATGTTTGGCTTATATTCTTGATAGGCTTGGTGATGAAGAAGGTGAACGTAGTGTGGCACCACGGTGGTATTTTTGGGGATGGACCTGAATACAAGAACAAGTTTCCCCTGGTATACAGCCACAACATTAACACTGATTTTCTGAGTTATTTTGAATTAAGTTGGTACATAAAGTCATTTGGACATGCAACATTTTCTAGGGTGTTTTACAAGGGGTTGAATGATGTTGAGTTTACTAAAATGACTGATAAAACTCTTCTTGAACTTGCCAACAAAGTAAAGGATGGGGAGGAAGTTCATTTCGACGTTGAACATAGCATTCAGGAAGCTATAGTGACAGATGTGGTGGAAGGTCATATTGTAGGAGGCATCCCTAAAGGGTTAAATGAACTAGACCCAGTGTTGGTGGAAGATGAGCCATGCAATGAAATGTGGTTTATACTGGGCCAATTGATGAGGCTAAGGCCCCAAATGTGAGAGAACCAATTATAGAGGAATGTGATGATGAGGTAGAGGGTGAAAGTGGTGATGAATCAATTATAGAGGAATTTGATGATGAGGTAGAGGAAGAAAAGGTTGTAGAGAAAAATGAAGATGAGGATGATGATGGCTCTTACAGTGATGGGGGTTGATGTGAATCCTTTCCATCAAGATCTCACCGAACCAAGCCTGGACGCCGAGGAGAACATCAAGGACGAGAAGCAAGAGCAAGAGATGTCGGCGATGCATATTACTCGTTCAATGGCGAGGCACTTCACCGTCAAATCCAGAATGCCCTCGTTATCAAGCCCTGAACCCTCGGTACCGACCCTTAGGGGTTTGGTAACGAGTTGTCCGTCCTCCTTATCTGGCCAAGTTCAGCCTCTTCAGCCTCCTCGGTACCGAGTTGCAGTCCTCGTTAACAACCCTTTTCGGGAATATCAAGAGTTGCTCTCGTGTTGGATAAACATCTTTAATTAGTGGAGTTAAGACACTTTTGATTTCGAGTGTTGAATGTTTAGTTTGGGGTCGGCCCTAGGGTGTTTAAAAGGCCTCCTCTTATTTTGTTGTTTTTTGATGAAGAAAACTCTCTTTTTGCTGATGCAAAAACACATCTATTTGAAAGTTATCATCTTGATTTGATTGTGAGTTATATCGATCTATCAAGATTCCGTCATCATCGATTGGTGTGTCACATCTAAGTCCCCTAGTTCTCTCAACGCCGGTGAGTTATATCCGACTTTGAGAGTCCATATCCCTTTCAACATTCATCAAAACCGTCTACCTTCTTCATCCAAAGTTCCCTCGACTCCCTCGGTATCGACCTGGAGCGTCTCGTTACCGACCCATTTTAGTCACCACCGAATTGCGCTCGTTCCATTGGGAGTTGTTGCTTGTTTTCTTAGAGCCATTCTCTCGCACCGTAAATCAACCAATGACAATCCTATCATGTGTTATTAGAGCCATGAGAGGTTTGTCTCCTAAAAATCGGTTTTTAAGTGCATAAATATTGGTTTACGAAAGGGTTTACTTGGTCTGCTGTTTTCTTTATTCGTTGAGTCGATCTTTAGTGCCATAAACCTGATCCGTGTTTGTTATTTGAGTTGTCAACAAAAGTTATTGGAGTCCTTGATATTGAAGACGAACAGTCTTAAACTCAAACCGGTTACACTTTGTCTCTTTACTACACACTTAATAGCCAACTTTAACTCTTGATATTCCTAGTCTTTATTCCTATCTTTAAGTGAGTTTGGTATGCAAAAGGTTGTGCGCTCGTTCCATTGGGAGTTATTGCTTGTTTTCTTGGAGCCATTCTCTCACACCGTAAATCAACCAAGGACGATCCTATCATGTGGTATCAGAGCCATGCGAGGTTTGTCTCCTAAAAATCAGTTTTTAAGTGCATAAAAATTGGTTTACGAATGGGTTTACTTGACTTGTTATTTTCTTTGTTCGTTGAGTCGATCTTTAGTGCCATAAATCTGATCCGTGTTTGTTGTTTGAGTTGTCAACAAAAGTTGTTGGAGTCCTTGAGATTGAAGACGAAAAGTTTTAAACTCAAACCGGTTACACTTTGTCTCTTTACTACACACTTAATAGCCAACTTTAACCCTTGATATTCCTAGTCTTTATTCCTATCTTTAAGTGAGTTTGGCATGCAAAAGGTTGTGTGTAATTCACATGATGATTTTTAAGGATTAAGGGAACGGAATTCTATATAAAAAAAGGTCATCAAAGTCACGTTTTATTTCATTTCTTTTTTGAAGTGTAGTAGGAGAAGATTTGGTTAGTAACCATCCTCCTTCAAAGTATCAAAAAAAATGCTAGGAGAGAGATCTTGGTATTGAATCCAACCTCTTTTGGCTCTACTCTGGAGAAAAAAGTGGTTGTTCTTCGAAAGATCCGGTCACCATTGAAAAGGAGTGTCCGAGAAGAAGTAAGGCAACACAAGAGTGATACCTACACTAAAGTAATATTGTTGTTATTTGCTCCCATCAATCAAGTACCTTTCTTTATGCTTTATGTGTTGCACAACTTAGAGCGTGTTAAGCTTGCTTGGTTTTTACGTTTTGCTTTATTTCCTACCTTGCCTTGAGTCCTTTCCGAAACCTCTAGTAATCAATTTTTATTGCTTAAGGATCGGTTTAAGGACCCTCGTTTGTGTGGGATCCATTGACAAGTTTGTCCTAGTTGTGTGTGTTGAGTTGGTACTTTAGGAACGCTATGGACGACCCAAGCAACAAGAAGGACAAGGGTGTTGTTGATGGAGATGTGTCTCCTTCAGTCGTTACCATGGCTGACTTGCTTCGGGCTATTCAAGGTCTTAAATTGGAAAGTGAGTAAAGGATGCGTCAACAACAAGAAGAGATGGAAGTCTTCAAGCGCACGGTGGAAGCTCGAATTGGAGCGTTTCAAATGGGAAGCCTTGGCGAGACTCGAGCAAGTGGGGGTCTTCCCACGACCCATGTGGAGGAGGAGTTTTCGGGCCAGATGACGCACACTACCTCGGTACCGATGCTCCCTACCTCGGTACCGACGTACACCATCTCGGTACTGATGTACACCACCTCGGTACCGACCCTGTCTACGGTGACGTCGACGTCCTACCGACCTATCCCGGCTACCCACCGAGAAGATTCAGGTATGAATTCTGCTCACTCTTTTCCTTATACTAACTATCATACTATGCTTTTTCCTTCGGGCCCCACTAACTTTTCAGGCCAAGAGCATGTGGGCGATTTCCGACCAAGCGCGTCGTTGGCACTAGGGCTGTCCAACGGGTGGGTTGACTCGTAACCCGACCCGACCCGCCCGTAATTTTACGGGTTACGGGTCAGATTTTTTTAGTTTACGGGTTACGGGTCGTGTAACGAGTCGGGGTTTTTTAGTTTAAGGGTTACAGGTCGGGTTACGGGTTGACCCGTCGGGTTACGAGTTGACCCGTAATATTAAAAAAATAAAAATAAAAATAAAATTTTATTTTTATAGTAAGTGAAAGGAAGAAATAAAAGTTTACAGGTTAAATGGGTCAAAAATGGTCGAAAAGGGTCAAATGGGTCAATTTTACGGGTCGAAAAGGGTCAATTTGACCTGTTTGACCCTTTTTGACCCTTTTGACCCAGTCAAACGGGTCAACCCGTAACCCGTTTTACGGGTTGCGGGTCAGGTCACGGGTCGACTTTATTTTTTTTACGGGTTGCGGGTCGGGTCGAGTCGACCCGTTGGACAGCCTTAGTTGGCACTATGGCAACCGAGACGTCCCGTTGGCGGCCGAGGAGCTGGGCAAGCAAATCACCGGGCAGGAAGACGGCTTCCTCAACCTATGCCAGGCTACCAAGGTCAAGAGATGGACCAAGGGTATGGACGAGGCCCTAATGTGAAGTTGGAGGTGCAGCCATTCGGAGGTTCTACCGATGCCGAGTCCTACTTGGAATGGGAGCACAAGACGAAACAAGTCTTTGACTTTTACCAATACACGGATGCTCAAAAGGTAGCCATTGCAACCATTAAATTCATTGATTTTGCTTATCATTGGTGGTTGGCAGACAAGGAAGAAAGGGAGTACAATGGTTACCCCGCCATCGACACTTGAGAAGAACTCAAAGCTGCACTAAGGCACCGGTTTGTGCCCGAGGATTTCACCGTTCGTCTACACGCAAGGTTGGAACAGTTCAAGCAAGGAACCAAGACGCCGGATGAGTATTACAAAGAACTCAAGATCCTTGTCTATAGATCCGGCCTACGATTTCCCGATGGTTATGTCATTTCTAAATTTATTAATGGTTTAAATTCTGACCTTAAGGCTATTATGAGTACGCAACATTTTGTTAGGGGTACTACTATCGAGGAGGTTTTGCACTACACCAATCACATCTATCAAAACTTGCCTCAACGGAAGAGTTACCCATCCACCAATAAGTCGTGGAATGCTCAAGGTGGGAGCTCTTCTAGCTACCCTAACCGGCGTCCAGAGAACAAGCAAGACATCGGTACCGTGCCCACACGACGTGAGCCATCTCAGACTCCACAAGGTGGCAGGGGAGAAGGGGAGCAACGCTCGAGTGAGATCAAGTGCTTTAAATGCCTTGGGCATGGACTCATGACTCGGGATTGCCCTTCTGAGCGACAAGTTCTACTCAACACCATTGGAGAGTTTGAGTCGGATGAGGAGACCGAGATTGAGTAGCCACAAGGAGGTGATGGAGCTAAAAGTCGCAGCCGAGACTAATGGTGAGTGCTTTGTGGTCAAGCATTCACTTATCACCAATGAAGCTCCGACACCACCTAATCAAAGAGAGACCATTTTTCATACAAGATGCCTCATTCAAGGTAAAATTTGCAATCTTATAATTGATGGAGGGTCTTGTTGCAACATCATAGACCAAGAAGTGGTCAAAAGGTTTGACCTTAAAACTAATCCTCATGTACAACCCTATACTTTATGTTGGCTGAATTCTAACACACCTCTTAAGGTGAATGAGCAAGCTTGTGTCAAGTTTTCTATAGGAGGTTATGTGGATGAAGTGATTTGCAATGTGCTTCCCATGACGGAGTGCCATATTTTAAGTGGACGCCCATTCACCAAGATTCTGTCATCATGATTTGATTGTGAGTTATATCGATCTATCAAGATTCCGTCATCATCGCTTGGTGTGTCACATCCAAGTCCCCTAGTTCTCTCAACGCCAGTGAGTTATATCTGACTTTGAGAGTCCATATCCCTTTCAACGTTCATCAAAACCATCCACCTTCTTCATCCAACGTTCCCTCGAATCCCTCGGTATCAACCTGGAGCGTCTCGTTACCGACCCGTTTCAGTCACCACCGAATTGCGCTCGTTCCATTGGGAGTTGTTGCTTGTTTTCTTGGAGCCAATCTCTCGCACCGTAAATCAACCAAAGACGATCCTATCAGGAGTGATTCAACAAAGTCAAGTGAGAGTGTGTCCTTGGAGATTAATGATGATAGTGAAGTGGATGATGAATTAAGAGAAGTTAGAGAAGCAGCAAGACATCTTAGGGCTAGGAAGAAGGTGCACAAGGAGAATGTGGAGGTGACTTTAGGTGAAGTAGGGGCAGATGATGTGTATGAGAACTAGACTGAGGAGGGACATAATTATAAAGGAAAGGTTAGGGGAGATGAGCCCTACTTTGCAAGTGATTCAGACTATAGTATGAAGAGTGATTTGTCTGAAGATAAGGAGTAAGAGAGGTAAGAAGAAGAAGGAGTAGGCATGTTGTCTACAACCCTAGGTGCAAGTTTCTATTATGGCAGATTGGTATGGTGTTTGAGTCTGTTCAAGAGTTTCGGGATGCTATAGCCAAGTATGCAGTGCATAGGGGTGTGAAGTTAAGGCTTATGCCTAATGAAGCAAAGAGAGTCACAGCTGAGTGTGAGCATGAAGGCTGCCAATGGAAATTACATGCTAGCATAGATGGAGCAAGTCAGAACTTTATGATCAAGACATATAGGCCTAGACATGATTGTCGTAGCTACAACAATAACAAGCTTTGCAGTTCCAGATTTCTTGCTAAACACTTAGAGGACAAAATCATTTCACAACCATCACTCAAGTTATGGGAAATTCAGCAACTTTGTAGGAAAAAGTTGAAGTTGTATGTGGGTTTGGCTACTTGTAGAAGTAGGATGGTGGGTTTGGGCACCTACATAAACCCTACTACGGGCTTAAAAATTCTAAATGTTAGTAAGATCTCTAATTTAAGCTGAATTCATCTATTTCATACTTTTACTAAATTTGATGTGTCTTAATAGCCTGGGCATGAAGCAAGCAAAATATTAAGGGTTCCAACTACCATGAAAGATGCAAGTCAAGGAGTTGCTTTTGGGACTTAGAAGCATGGCTTGAAATGTCAAGGGAGACCCGCAATTACAAGAAGGCAACTAAAGCGAGGTGCTAATGCTGGAGCCAAGCCAGTTCAAGTCCCATTTGGTAGCCAAGCCAGTTCACGCAACCCCTAGTTGACATTATAGTTGTCTATTTTCTAGCTGTCTATTTTGTAGTTGTCTATTGGGTTTGAATTAGCACTATGATGTAGCTGTTTGTTGCAACAGAATTAGGACTATGGCTTGGATTTGTAGCTGTCTGTTTAGCATATATTACCAGAACAGCCAAGTTAGGGGATAGTAGCAAGCTTATATTTTGCAAATATTTCCTGCCTTTTGTAAACAGCATTATGGTTATGGTTTTGATTACTCGGCAAGCTTATATATATATTCAGTTTCAAGCTCAACATGTCACTCTATACTCAGTTTCAAACTTCTATTTTCAATTCCAAGCTTACTGTCATTAAACTTGCCTTTACCAGTTCAATAGACAAAGACCTGATCAAGTGGAATACAGAAACAACAGTAAAACTTGCCAGTTCATAAAACTTGCCTTTACAAGTTTACTATCATAAACACCAGTAAAATACAAACTTGCCTTTACCAGTTTACCAGTTCAATAGACAAATTCAGTTTGCATTCAATAGCTTACTGTCATAAAACAAATTCATATTACATTATCTCTTCAACAAAAACCATCCTTGTCACATTACATTATCTCTTCACCCACAACAAAATCAGATTACACAAACAACAGTTCAACAACTTGCATAAACCACCTTTACATTATTAATTTCAAGAACTCAATTAACAAAACCAATACTAGAACCACAACTAAAACATTTCTCGTACACCTGGCCTTGTCCCTCTCTTCTTCTCGCTCCTTCACTCTTCTTAGTAAGCCTGAAATTACATGCCTAGCATGGTTTGGCAAAGGAGGATCAAGCCACTGGAAAAATCCGCAAGCTCCCATTTTCTGCAACAAAACATCAATTCAGACCCAAACCTAGCCCTTTTGTATAAAACCATCAACAATTTTTTTCAAAAGACCACGAAATTACAATCGGAGAATACAAACCCTAGATTTTGGGGATTTAAGGATGTTGAAAAAAATCAATATTTCTAACTTACTCCATAATTTGGACAACCAAAAAACCTCCTTGATGAAAAGGATCGATGGTGTAGATTCAAAGGGATCGCCTTCAAAGAGTCCAAGGACTTCCGACAACAAACACCAAGGAATCTGACTCATATTCAATTGGCTGGATCTTCCTGGTCTAAACTCGGATTTGAGTGATTCTAAAACGATAAGTTAGATCATTCAGTCTAGTTGAATCCCTCCAAATTTCAGATCTAGATGATATGTGGATTGGAAGTTATGGAGATTATACTAAGTTGGTGCAGAATCCACCGAGATGGAAATGGAACGATTGATGGAGCGGATGGAAGCGGATTGATGGAGCATTGGATATGGATCTTGAGTCTTGGATATTACTCACCAAGATCAATAAACTAAGTTGAAAGAGTGTCGGATATGACTCACCAACGATCAAACAACGAGATTGAAACAAAAAGTGCAAAATAAACTTAGGTTGAAAAACAAATAAAAGAGAGCATAGTCATGTTTCAAGTCTACCGAGCAATGAGGCCAAAACGAGACTGAATAACCCTTATCCCACGCCTCACCCATTCAGCCACAACTCCCAAGGAAATTACAAAATAAACCACATAATTTCAAGAAACACAACTAATTGTCCGTAATTGCAAAAGAGTCAACTCGAACCAAGAGTCATAAAGAGACTCCAACCTTCACCTTCGCTAACCAAAGTCCAACTTATGAGCCATGATCTCCTCCTAGATCTTGTCAAGCATTGCCCTAGCATGTGATCGAGTTATGCGCCGAAGATAGGGCGTGGCACCTTGACTTGGCTTCTTAGCGCCTCGAACACCGGCCTTGGTTACTTGTCCAAGTGAAGACCCTCTCTTGTCGTGCAAATTGGACTTGTCATTAGAGCGGGATTCTTCACTCAAAACATGGAGCAAAGTGCCATAAAAAATGCCCGAAGAAGAGGCACCATCCATCAAAGGCCAAGGTGCGCCAAGGTCGGAAACCGGTGTGTGCAACGGCGCCCTAGTAGGCACGAGGTACCGGGGGTCAATACCGAGGGGCCATGCTTGGGTAGGGTCGGTACCGAGGTTCCAAGACTCAGTAGCGGGCTCGGTAGAAGGCTTGATAGACAAACTCACATCATCCTCCTCCCCTTTAAAAGGGTTCGTCCACGAACCCAATTGACCTACAAAACAAGTCAACATACAAACTTCCTTTCCAAGCACAACATGACATGACAAAATATAAGCACAACTATGCCACTTTTCTTTGTAATCCTATTTGTATGGTACATGACAAAGCTATCCAAAATATGAGAATAATTCAGCCAAGATGTCAAGTAATGAGATAAAAGTAAGGAAGAAGTGTTACTTCCCCGAATGGCATGCACACCATAGCTTGGGATAGTTTTCAGCTCCGAACTGTTCAAGGTCGTTCTCTTAGCTCCGAACTCCAAATTAAGCGATTCTATGTCCCAAATTGAGCTAAAGGAGTCTACTTTATTTCTTCCAAATTTGAGCATCATTCGACCACTGAGTTGCAAGTTACACCATTTTTGCCAAGGTGGTGCAGATTTATCCGAGAAGAAGGTTTCACTTTCCTCTTTCGGTTTGGCCAAAAATAGGGGCGTAGAGGGGCCGCCTATGGCTAGCTTCTTGTCCTTCTTTTCCTCTCGATGAACAAGCTTCTTCCTTTGCTCCTTGGCTACGTAATCCAACATTATCTCATGGGAAGACATCGGGTGCAAAATCACCTTCTTTCCCTCCATTTGGAAGTGGTATTCGTTGGATATTCCATCATGGATCGATCCCTTGTCAAATTGCCAAGGGCGTCCCAATAGTAGATGACAAGCGGTCATCGGGACAATGTCACACTTGCATGGCCCTATAGAAAAAGAAATACGAGCCCTCTCCTTGACTTGGATAGGGGCGTTAGAGTTCAACCAACACAAAGGGTAAGGAAAAGGTTGAGGAGTAGTACTCAAAGAAAACCTATCCACCACCTCTTGACTAATAATATTGCAACATGAACCGCTATCAATAATCACTACATACCCTATCCACGATCTTACATCGGGTGTGAAAGATAACTTCCCGTTGACTAGGCCTGGTGGTATTCTCCGTCATGAAGAGTGTTCATGGGACCACCAAGCACTCTCCATCCTCTTGTGTCTTCTTGAGCTCCCCCTCTTGAGGCACTTTTGTCCTCTCGTCCAGCCCTAGGATTCGGCTCTCCAAAGCATCAAAACTTGCCTCCATGGCTTGAAAAGATTGTTGTAGGGACCTAATCATGGCCATCACCGAGTTGGAAGACTCCTCATCGACCTTTTGTTCGTCTTTTTCATCACCTACACTTGTCATCTCAGCAAACCAAGTAACAAGCAAGGGTATAGAACGCACACGAAATAATCACCAATACTTGCTCGAGATGAAAATCCGACAAGTTGCAAGTAGGAGTTGAACAACAAAAGACAACAAGAGGAACTCAAACACACTACACACTTGTCAACAAGGAAACAACACTAGGAAGCTACTAAACACCAAGAAAAATCAAGCATCACGTCAAGAAAAGATTTAGCACTTTTTCTGTGCCTGGCCCCTTATTAGCTTTTCACCGCCAGCAAGGTTTTTCTAGCCTCGTTTTTCTTTTTCTGTGCCCGACCCCTTATTAGCTTTTCACTGCTGGCAAGTTTTTTCTTTAAGACACGAATTTCTGATTTTTTTTAAATTCCAATGAAAATTAGACAACAAGCAAGCAAGACGTTACTTCTTGGTGTCGTTCCCGTATCCTAGAGTCGAACCAATTCAACAAGCATGTCATGGATACAAAGGGGACGTTTGACACTCTTCTCCCCTTCTTGATTCAGCCAAGAAAATTCAGCAAACAAAGTTTTCAATCAAGCTCTTAATTGAAGGCATAAAACATGGAATAAAGACAACCTTTCAACTACTCCTTCAATCAAAACCCTTTGGTCTTTCTTCTTCAAGTTCTTGCAAGAACAATTCAGCCAAGACTCATAAACATTTCGACCTTCATCAATCAAGAAATCAAGGACGAAAATGACACAAGAAAAAGGCGCAACACTAGGGCACGCACACACAAACAACAAAGATTGGACGGAATTGACAAACACTTGCAACGAGGGGAAATCCAAGGTCAAAACAAGGTTTAGATGGCGATACCTTCGCGTGGCTCTGATACCACTTGATGAAAAAGGCTCGATGGTGCAGATGATGCAAAGGGATTTCCTTCGAAGACCTCCAAGGAAGTCCGACAACAAACACCAAGGAATCTGACCCATCTTCAACTGGATGGATCTTCCTGGTCCGAACTCGGATTTGAGTGATTCTAAAATGAGAAAGTAGACCTTTGAGTCTAGTTGAATCCCTCCCAATTTCAGATCTAGATGATTTGTGGATTGGAAGTTATGGAAATTATACTGAGGTGGTGCAGAATCCACCGAGATGGAAATGGAACGATTGATGAAGCGGATGGAAGCGGATTGATGGAGCGTTGGATATGGATGTTGAGTCTTGGATATTACTCACCAAGATCAACAAACTAATTTGAAAGAGCGTCAGATAAGACTCACCAACGATCAAACAACGAGATTGAAACAAAAAGTGCAAATAAACAGGTTGAAAAACAAACAAAAGAGAGCATAGTCATGTTTCAAGTCCAACGAGCAATGAGGCCAAAAGGAGACTAAATAACCTTAATCCCACGCCTCACCCATTCAGCCACAACTCCCAAGGAAATTACAAAATAAACCCCATAATTTCAAGAAACACAACTAATTATCCTTAATCGCAAAAGAGTCAACTCGAACCAAGAGTCACAAAGAGACTCCAACCTTCACCTTCGCTAACCAAAGTCCAACTTATGAGCCATGATCTCCTCCTCGATCTTGTCAACCATTGCCCTAGCAATGTGCTCGAGTTATGCACCGAAGATAGGGCGTGGCACCTTGACTTGGCTTCTTAGCGCCTCGAACACCGGCCTTGGTTACTTGTCCAAGCGAAGACCCTCTCTTGTCGTGCAAATTGGACTTGTCATTAGAGCGGGATTCTTCACTCAAAACATGGAGCAAAGTGCCATAAAAAATGCCCGAAGAAGTAGCACCATCCATCAAAGGCCAAGGTGCGCCAAGATCGGAAACCAGCGTGTGCAACGGCGCCCTAGTAGGCACGAGGTAGCGGGGGTCGGTACCCAGGGGCCATTCATCGGTAGCTAGGGTCGGTACCGAGGTTCCAAAACTCGGTAGAAGGCTTGATAGACGAACTCACATCACTCCTCCCCAGATTTGATACAGTCCACGAATGCCTAATTGATGCCGCTTGTCCACACATACATGTTGGATATCCAAATTAATTGTTGCTCGCCATCGATTTTTGAAATCCCGATTGAAGCTCTAGATGTAGAGATTCTCTCTCTCATTATTCCAGTTGGGGGGGAATGTAGAGGACGAAGTGGATGAGAGTGGCAATGTGAAGCTGATGAGAGAGCTTTGTTCCTCAACAATGGTGGGTTGGGGTTTTAATGAGGGAGATGGCAACAGGGGCAACGATCATATTGAGATTTTTGTCCATTTATTTTAATTTTTTTTTGGTTTAGGGTTTTTATCCACGTCAACATATAAAAGCTTGCATTTACGAACGTCAAATACACGCGCATTGCCAGATAAGCATTCAATGTTTAAAAGTGCAAAAAATGTTAAACTGAGGTGTTTATTTGAAACTTTTATAATACAGGGACTGGTTGAAAAAAAGTTACAAATTCGAGTGTGTATAGATGTATTCTGCCCTATATAATAGCGTGAAACTATATAGTGAATAGTGATTTTAGTGTGCAACTCTTAATAGTTTGATTCATGATTTATCACAAACAAGTCCAAAACGAAACCCCAAGAAAGTTGTTGATCTTGTTTCCGAAATCGCTCCTTTCGAGAAGGGGAGCAGCTAGCAATAGAGGTCAATAGGATTTTTCTCTAAATTTTTTTTTGGTGATTATTCGTATAGTTTGATCTACTGTGCTTGTTAGAGAGGAGGTAATCTGGAGTAGGGAGAGCGGAGAAATCGGTTTTCGCTGTGGGAATTTGTGGATCGCTGGCGAATATTTGTAGTTGATTTCGACTTTTGTGGTTTTGCTTGCGGACGACAAGAGAAGGACGTTTGTAAAGATGGTGAATTCATTGGTAGAACGAGCTACAAGTGACATGCTGATCGGTCCAGATTGGGCTATGAACATCGAGATATCGGATATGCTCAACCGGGATCCTGGGTATTCTACTCTTGCTCTTCTCTCTTACTCCTTTTGAAATTACTGTTTCATTGAAGTTGCTTGTTGTGGATTGTTTGTGGTGTTGGGTTAAGTTGGCTAAAGATAGGGTTTAAAGAAAAGAGAAATTTGGAGTTGTTTCTATCGTCTGTTTCATTGAAATTGCTTGTTGTAGCTTTCTTCTATCTGAATTCAGAGTTTTGTAGAAACTAGCTGGATTGTTTGTGATGTTGGGTTGAGATGGCTATAGATTAGGGTTTAAAGAAAGAGAAATTTGGAGTTGTTTTTATGTTTGTTTTTAGTTTGTAATCCGATTAATTTCTGAAAAAATCATGGAATTTTTTGTGTGAAGTTTGTTGCACTATGATACCTGTTGCACTGGTCTCCTGGCTGCTTACTGCTTGCTCATTCTGTCTTTGGTATCCTGTAGTATACTGTTTGTCTGTTTCTGCAATGAAAATTGATGTTGTGACTTGGATTTTTGGATTTTTACTGGCATACTTTTAAGTTGGTTGGTTCTTAGTCCATATATTATGAAGGCTGGGCCATTAAGCAAGAGAATTAGCATTGCATCATGTATGGTTTACAGCCAGGTCTATCGAAAGGCAAGGCTTGGAGACAATCACTTATTTAGGATATTCGCGGAGTTCATATAAATAATAAATATGCTCTGATTCTTGGGCCATTTAGTGACGGAATTTCCCATCACATATAGGTAGTAGTGTGGTCTGTTAAAAGACGGCCTTAATACATTTGACAAGTAGAATTGCCTTTAGAGGAACACTCACCATTTTATCATCATACATGGGTGAGATTCAGGGTGGTTTCTTCTATTTTGTATGCCTTTTTGTTGTGAGCTCAATTAGAAGTGAAAAGGTGAAAAAGGCTTCCAATGAGTTTCATGTGTCTTTTGTTTTATCCATCTGCGCATGTTTGTGCCAAATGGTAGGTTTTAGTGGGAGCTTTGACTGCCATTTGTTCTCTCATCTTTCTCTTCGTTTTTGTATTAACTTCCTTCTACTGGTTATTTAGCTTGTTTTAATTAAGATTTAATGTAGTGTGCTTTTAAGCATGGATTGTTTTGACATCCAGTTTGTAGTTGATTTGAGATGGCTTTAGTTCTGAGCTATGCGTGCTATCTATTGTCTCAGTATCTGCCCTTTGCTTGCTTATATGTTTTCCTTCTATATTGTTTGCAGTTTTAGTATCAGATTATTCTGAATTACCTATTTATTGTTTTGGTTAATCAGGCAAGCCAAGGACATTGTGAAGGGTATAAAAAGGCGAATAGGGAGCAAGAATCCCAAGGTTCAACTTCTAGCTTTAACGGTACGATTGCTTATTAATTGACTAGTTAGGATCTTTTCCTGATAATTAGGTCTTTAGGGTTTATAGTTATGAATCGTGATTTAAGGTTTTTAAGATTTATGGTTTAGGATTTTTTAGATTTTTATAATTGAAGTTTTCTTGTTTGAATGTTTAGGGTTTAGGATTTGTATGGTTAAGGGTTTATGGTTGTAGGGTTTATGGTTTAAGTTACCTAGGGTTAGGGTTTATGGTTTAAGATATGTGGTTTTTAGGGTTTATGGTTTAAGATATGTGGTTTAGGTTTTTAGGGTTTGCATTTTAAGGTTTTAGAATTTGGAGCTTAGGGTTTTTAGGGTTTAGGATTTAAGATTTAGGGTTTGTGGTTTAAGTTATCTAGGGTTTAGGGATTTTAGAATTTATGATTTTAACTTTTAAAGTTTAGGATTTTAGGATTTAAGGTTTGGATTTTAGTATTTTAAGGTTTAAGGTTTAGGATTGAGGGTATTAGATTTGTGGTTTAAGGTTTCTGGGGTTTTTAGGAATTTAAGATTTAAGGTTTAGGTTTTTAAAATATATGCTTTAAGGTTTATAGGATTACGGGTTTAGGGTTTAGGATTTATGGTTTTTATAATTCATAATTTAAGGATTGGGGGTTTTAGGGTTTAGATTTTTTATGAAGAATTAGAATTTTGTTGGAATGGATGATATCTTCCATTTTTTGTTGGAATCAAATTTGTCTAAGAGCTTGGAATGAACCATTCCGGGGAATGAAATCGATTCCAGATTTTTTCTAACCAAACAACATATCGGAATCATCCATTACTGATTCCCTTAGAATCAAACCAAACAAGGCCTTAGTAGACTAAAAGTAGAGAAAGTTAGGCATAGAGATCAAGCCATAAGTGGTGTTTATGCCTTTTCCTGACTATCAGTGGATGGTTATAAACATGAAGGCTGCATCAGTTAGGTTCTAGTCTCTACAATTTCTTATCTATGCCTTCACCATGTCTAATTGACATGGGTTTTGTGGTGGAAACTTATTTTATACAAGAATTGTGATCTTGTAACAAACTCCAATGTTACACGAGAACAAAATTGCTCCTAAATGTTTATGAAGAATTACTCGAATTGGACTAGATCTATGACTATAGTTTAGCTTTACCCTTTCCCCGTGTTTTAGCTACTTGATGTTTTGTGAATATCATCAATTTATTGGGTGTACTTTTCATGCTCAAGCTGCTGGAGACAATTATAAAAAATTGCGGGGACATTGTGCACCTGCATGTGGCAGAGAAAAATGTGCTTCAGGAGATGATGAAAATTGTTAAAAAGAAGGTGAAGTTTTTATTTTCCGTTCTGTTTTGGTTACCATACTCTTTATATATTTTTTCTTGAATTTGGGCTACATATTTTTGTTTGTGTTTAGCCTGATTATCAAGTGAAGGAGAAGATATTAATTCTTATTGACACCTGGCAAGAGGCATTTGGAGGACCAAGGGCAAGATATCCTCAGTATTATGCTGCATACCAGGAGTTGTTGGTAAGCTTAGGTTTTCATTCGATTGCTGCTAGGGTCTTAAAAGTTTTGAGCATTGGCTGTAATTAGTTTAGATTGATCATTGGTGACTTTGTTGGTTATGCGATTTACTAGTCCTTCCATATATTCATCTATAGTGTGGGATCTTCTTCTATGTTATAAATCTTGTTTTGATCCTTGGTACTGTATCAGCGTGCTGGGGCAGTATTTCCGCCAAGGTCTGAGAGCACTGCTCCCATATTCACACCACCACAGTCACATCCTCTATCATCTTATTCTCAAAATGTGCAAAATTCAGCACTTATCCATGATGATGCTAGAGCCGAGTCTTCTGTTGAGGCTGAATATGCTACCTTGAGGTACTTTTATGTTCAGTTTCGACATTCAATTCCATTTTTGGTAATGCAAATCATTGAGATTTTGCATAATAGGATATCGGTTTTCATGATAAACATGGAAATCACTCCCCATTCTCAACTGTATGGATCATATGTATCATATCTGTCATATTAATCCTACCAGAAAACGGGCAATTAAAAGTTAGCATGGTGAAGTGTCACACTTTCATCTTTCTCCAAAACTATTGATACTTCCTTATTCTTGATTGTTTAGAGAAAGAAATGTTATAGATAATAGTATATTTCATTATTTTACTGTTCCCTATTTTTTCTGAGAGGCGTACAAAGTGAATTTATGTATCACTTGGAAGGGAACATGGCATGGGCTCTTTTGAGCTAGCCATTGACCTACAAGGTTACACTCAGGACCGCTTTCAACTGCATCTGCCTAAACTTATTAACAACTTCCATAAGGATAATACCTAAACTTATTTAACAACTTCCATAAGGATAATAGTTTCATTTTTTAATATCGATTAATCATGCTTTCAGTTATTGTGTTTTTTTTAATAACAAATTTGAATATCATGTTTTCCTTAGGCATGCTTGATTACATTTTCTTTCTTCTGCTAGTTTGTCTTTATAAGATGTAATGCTTCTCCTCTATAAATTAATGTAAACATGATGTTTTCTTTTGTGACTATTTCATTTTTCTCTCACTGGTAGCTTTTCTGAGATGCAAAATGCACGGGGCAGCATGGATGTTCTTGCTGAGATGCTAAATGCAATAGATCCTGTGAACAAGGAGGTGTATCTCTCTCCCCCTCCCCCTTTTCTTGTAATAATTGTGTACCCTTGGCAAAATCTTCTTATTTTCATATCTCCTTTTTTGTTGAAGAACTGTTCTTTTTTTTTTTTTTTGTCAAGCATCAGATTCAGTAAGCAAAATACCCTTGGCCTCCTGTTTTTTTTTTTTTTTGATTGGTGAATTGGAGGTTTCTTGCCTGATTCTCATTTAGCTAGGTTGAAATATGCAGGATGGCATGTTTTCGGCTACTGGGTTTTGCAGAATTTTGGACTTTGGTCTAATCATTCAGGATTTTCTAATTGCAGGGCCTCAGGCAGGAGGCTCTTGTTGACTTGGTGGAGCAGTGTCGTACTTACAAACAAAGAGTGGTACACCTTGTTAACTCAACTGTGTAAGGCTTCCTGTTACTTAATGGGGTCTAGTGAATTAAGATTCTAGTGTTCAACTACTGATAGATAGCTTTTGATTTATGGGTGGGTAAGGTCCAAATTAGCTCCATTAGGTTCTGTATCTTCACTTTATTAGAAGTCCGAGTAAACATGTCATTGAGACTGTACATGATTGTCACATTGTGGCATGGAGCCATCTCTTTCCATATAATATAGGCTCATTATATTGTTGTTGAAGTTTGTTTGCATAAGTACGATGATCATATAGACTGGTTCTCTTTTTCAATAATTGTCATTCCCTTGTTAGAGAAGTGTTACGCTTAGAATTGCAGAAATGAGAAAACTGCTTCTAAAATTTACTTTTGGGAACTACCTGCAACTATTGTTTCCGAGAAGAATCTCTACTTAACTTCCAATAAGTTGAGGGCAATTTTGGAAGGAAAGCGGCAAATATCAAAGCATAGAGCTCTTTCAAAACAACTAAAAATGGAAACCTGCATATAACTGTTTGGTTAACACAAAATGACAAAATTGTTGTGCTGTTTCTAGGGATGAATCACTACTCTGTCAAGGACTCGCTCTGAACGATGACTTGGAGCGTGTGCTTGCAAAGTATGAGTGTGTAGTCTCAGGAGCTAGTGTTGAAGCTGAGAAATTCAACCCTGAACCTGCAATTCGTGATCTAGTTGACGTGGATATTCCTAGTCAGCATGTTGACGCTGTAGAAAGCAGCAAGCAGGCAAATGAAAGGTATTTTTAGTCTTTGTACATCATCTCTATTGTGTTTTCTTTTTGTTCTCAAGTGCGCAGCTTATGTTTCTGGTTTCTAAATCCTGTTTACAACTGCAGCTGCTGACAAGATTAATGTATATCCACTACTAGATTTGTATTTCTGGGTGTTAAAAGGACTTTAATGATACTAATAGGTTTAGTTGGTTGATTTGTATTTCTGGGTTGATTCTGGTTTGTGAAATTGAAAATAGTGAAAGTTAAGGATGGTATAAGAAGTTTAAGTTGTTTCGATTTAATTACTCTACATGACTGGTTATCCAATTATATACTACTTTTCTGTGGTTATGATCCCATGTGTACACTATTACTGTTGTCAGATCTACTTTGGGAGCAAGTGCTTCAACCCTAGTACCAGTTTCAGCACCCCCTTCCGTCAATGGCTTGATATCTACTCCTAAGGCTGGTCCTGCAATTGACCTTCTCAGTGGTGACCTTCTGGGTGGAGACATTTACAGCTCACCAACACACAACTCATTGGCCCTTGTTCCTGTTTCTGCCCCTCAGCCTCCAAGCCCAGTAGCTTCTGGACACAATGCTTTGGCTTTGGTTGACATGTTTTCTGAAGGTAGCATAGCTCCACCTCCCTTTTCAGCTGGATCGGAATTTCAAAATCAGCAGCATCTGCATCCACAAAACCCCTCATCATACCCAAACGGGATGAGTCCAAACATTGGATCACCTTATGTAGAATCAGTGCTTCCACAAGCCCCGACTCCTGCCTGGAATGCTCAGAGTGTCCAGCTGCAACAGCCGCAGCCATCATCTCCAGCCTTTGGTTCCCTTCTATTCTTACTTTCTTGGGTGTTTTTTTTTAATAAAAAATTCTAGCTGTGTGTTGATTTAACAAAACTTGCTTATTTAAATGTTTGGCAGGCACCCATAATGGGTCATCATTACCGCCACCTCCTTGGGAATTGCAGTCAAGTGACGCCCAGACATTGGGCGCTTCAAATATGCCGGTGCCCACAATCAGCAGTCCGCAAATGCAGCCAATTACCAATCCATCCTTCTTGATGCCCATGTATCCACAACACATGCAAGGAGCACAGATGACGGGTGTAATTCCACAGCACATGCAAGTGACCCAGATGACTTCAATGTACTCTCAGCCGATGTACGGTAACCAAATGCCCGGCTATGGCTACCAAATGCCCGGCTATGGCTACGGGGAATACGGGCTTCAGCAAGATGCTCAGCAGCTCAAACAGAGAATGCATGGAATGTCGGTCAAGGATGACACTGCTGTGAGGGGCAGTGGTTCAAGCCAAACCTACATGGCTTCCTACTTGCCAGCAATGAAGAAGCAATCGAAAGGAGATGATAAACTGTTTGGTGATCTTGTGGACATGGTGAAACTCAAGCCAAGTAACACTCCTGGTAGGGCTGGAAGCATGTGACACTTGGTTTTGTTTCTGATTTCTTGTCTGCTTGTGTGGCTTGCTAACTTGATTGACTCACATAACCTTCTCCAGAAGGAAAACAATCTCCGTTCCCTCCTGTGTTTCTTCCTGGATAGCAACTTGGGCATATTTGTAGTCCTTCAGTATATATATTTATTTGCTTTGAGAATTAGTTTGGTGTTTTTTTTTATTTTATTTTCACGTTTACTATATTTTCATGTACGAAGAGGATGCTCTTGTTAGGTGGATTGCAACTCTTTGCTTGCTTCTGATTTTTCGGCCATAAAGCTGTAGGGTTTCAGTAGGAAAAAAAGGTTAGTTGTTCTTGTTTATTGGTCCCCGCAAGCCGAGGACCCTGCGATTGGGTAATTGCCCTTGAGGTCTTGGAATCTGTGCAGCAAAGTTGCCAAGTTGGGAATTGACATTTTTCTTCCATGTTTCAAGCTCACCCAACTGTGCTTGAACACCTTTCATCTGGGTGTTGAGATCAGCATGAACTCCATTAATCCCGTCATGGATGGCTTGTACCCAAGATGGGGGCTCTTGACAGCCCGGAGGTCTGTAAGGAGGAACTTTTTGATCTTGCTGAGGAAGTTGGCTTCCTTGGTCGTGTGTATAATTGCCCCAGGTGGGCTGAGTGTTATTCCTCCCTGCATAAGAGTTATTTCCTTGGTTCCTATAGGGACCTCTCATATAATTAGCTTCTTCATATGCCTCAGCAGCACGGACGTGTTGCAAGTTAGTGTAGACAGAAGTAGGATGGGCTTGAGACACGCATTCTTCACAAGGATGAGATGATTTACAGAAACTTACCTGCTTTTTCAAGCGGTTGATCTCATCTTGCATGAAATGGAACTTGACATTCGGCTCCACCTCAGTCATCTGCGGGTCATAAAGCTTCTTTTGTTGTGGCTTGGCTTGCTAGGTACCATACATGGCGTCATAGTTAGTCAGCTTGTCTAACAATGCCCATGTGTCGTCGAGGTTCATCTCAATAAACCCACAATCAATGTGCATGTTGATGCGGTCCTTGGTTGCAACATTGATACCCTGGAAGAAGATTTCTTTGAGCACATAAGTTGGTTGCCCATGAGTGGGGCACTGTCGGAGAAGCTCCTTGAATCTCTGCCATGTCTCTACAAAGCTTTCACCACGCAATTGGTGATAGGAAGTGATGCGCTTCCTAAGCTCCGTCGTCTTTGCTGGTGGAAAGAACTTAGTCATGAACAAGTCATGCAAAGTCATCCACGTTGCGACTGATCTCGGAGGCAAACTCTCAAGCCAACTCAGTGCTTTATCAGCAAGGGACCACTTAAAGGCCTTCAAGAGCACATATTCTAGTGACACACCATCAACATCAATTGTATCACATAAATTAGTAAAATTCTTAACATGCTCCCCTCAAATTGAGATCGCTTCATCACGGATATAAATTGAGACTTGATCTCAAAGGCCCGATCAATATCAAGGAGCATTATCGCTGATTCGGGCACCCTCAGTTCCGGGTGCATGTATTGCTTTGCATTCCAAGGGATAGCATTCAGTTGCTCCTGAAGTCGGGTAGCGATCTCTCTTTCACGTCGCGCAGCTGCGACTTCCAAATCTCTAAGTCGTAGGGCTTCAGCATTGTTACGCTCCATTTCAGCCATTTGCAAGCGGATATCCGCCAATTGTTGCTCAAGTCCAGCCATTGTTCTGTTCTCTCGTACTCTTTGATGCAAAGATCGCTCAGGCTCAGAATCAATTACTTAATCAAAGAAAAGTCGAAGTCCTCCAGATGGCATAAACTGAAAGCAAAAACAAAAAATAGAAACGAAATCAAAAACAAAACGGGTTATGCTGAAGGGGGTTGGTACAGAGGCCAAGGGGGTCAGTACCGATGCCTACAGTAATCACGAAAACTGAAAACTGAAAAGAACTAGGGTTCTGCCGAGAGGGTCGGTACCGATCCAGAGAGGGTCGGTAACGACTCGAAAATGATCCTAAAAAACCCTAAAAGAACAGAACTTGGCACTATTGAAATCTCCCCAGCAACTGCGCCAATTTGTTGTAAGGGTTTCTTGACAAACAAATAATTTATAAATCAAGACCCCGTTGAGTATAGCAGAGTCAAGTTCGTCCACGAGAGAGGGTCAGTATCAAGTTTCACTTTACTTAGAGCGCAAGTAAGAGCAAAAGATTGGATTTTTATCAATAAGAGAAAAAATTCTAATGTCTAGGTATCACCACAACAACAATTATGTATGTCAATGCCAATGAAACACAAAGATCATGCTTTATTCACATAAAGTCGTCAACTTTCATCAACTATGCAAGCAAATCAATCAACTTTCGTTAAATCAATAAACTTGTCTATCTATCTCTTTGCTTCAACAAGGATTGATCAACTTTCGCTTCAAAACCATAATTGACTATTCTGATTCATAGTTTTCGCTTTCGCTTCAACTATGAACGAGAAATTCCTTTTCCACTTTTGTTTAAGGATTTAGGAACAAGAGAATAGATTTATGGATTAAAAAAAATCAAAACATGATCAAAGGTAAGCATACACAACCGTTGTTGGGTTAACCCCAACCTTAGAAAGAAGAGAACTACTCACAATTCATTATGCAAGAACAATTAAATTCTATTAAAATAAAACTCACAATTGAATCCGAAACAAATGTCGTCTCCAAATTCAAAACTCGTCTATTCTCTCTTCTCTGACTGCCTTGGTACAGACCCCAGGCACTTCGGTACCGACCCTACTATCTCGACACTAGCCTCGTAACTGAGAGCATGCCTCGGTAGGGGGGTCGTTAGCCTTCGTTTTTGCCTCGATTCTTCTTCTAACGTGTCATGTGGGGTCGGTAACGAACATCTGAACTTCATTCTTGGCTTGAACTTGATTCTTCACCTCTTTCTTGGCATCACTTCATCTTCACTCCTCTTGCACTTTTCCCCGGGCTTCTCTTTACTCCTTAAATTGCTCCAAAACAGCTCAAAAGACCTATAAAACATCGCCAAAGCTTATGTAGACTCTATATCTTGAGCAAATACGAAAACCTACACAAACGACTCAAAGACATACACAAAAGTAAAGAAAAGCAACACAAACGTACAAAAACACACCCTAAAACACGACTAAAAAGGCGGACATCATGTGATAGTCTGTTCCCACTTCTAATTACATGTTTTTACTACAAACTTGCAAAATTGTTGACAAATTTTAAAATATGATGAACTATCATAAAATCCTCACTTGGACAAAGTTTCTTTCCACTAAGCACCTGGATGATGTCTAGACAGTCACTTTCAACCACCAACTTCTACGGGTGATGACACTTTGTGAGATGACACAAAAAAATTTGTACATAATGACACACGATGACACATATTTGATACCACTTTGAGTGATGACACATAAATGACACTTTTGAATGATTACACATATTTGATGACCAAATTTCCACTAGTGTCATTAAATTTCATATAGTGTCATCAAATTTGATTGTCAACAGTGGTCAACGTCGGTCAACGACCGAGTCGAGATGGAGAGGAAGGGGGTGCATTGCAGTGTTAACTCGTTGCATGGAAAATAAAATGGGTTTATGTATTTTACAAATATGCAATTAGGTATTTTTTTTATTTACTTCACTCTAATTTAATTTCCTTTTAATATGAAAATTTTGAAATTTTATTCACCACGGTATCACTATCACACTCCTCACTCCTCAGTTATGCAGATAGCAAAACACTCAGCTTGCTTCATCAGCAAATTCGGGCATTTTCTTGATTGTGGATTTTGAATTGATTCTTGATCCGTGGCGTTAAAGAAGCGATTCATGCGAAATATTTTCTTCGAGAAACATAAAGAATCAAAACCTTGTTCTTCATCATAGAAAAACAAATACTAGATGCACCACATTATTACAACTTCGAAACACAGAATCACATTATTACTAGATTCATGCGTTAAAGAAGTTCCGCCTGTTTTTGAAGATGAACCACATTATTACAACTTCGAAACACAGAATCACAGTTGGTATATCAGCATATGCCATTGAAGAATGAAAGTGTTACTAGTTCTAGTCCAAAAAAAGTGTCATCATGTTCATACCACCAGAACAATGAACACCGGTTGCGTTTTGGTCTTTTGCTAAGTAGCACCGTGCAAATCCGACTCTTGAAGCAGGAACTTGTCGCACCAATCACTAGCTTCCCTAACCATCAGCTTGGTCATTTGATGCCCTATCCCAGGCTCGAGTACTATCTGTAAGAGAACAGTCAAAGAATCAATACGAGGCCGCATTCACAGAGTTCCATACGCAAAATGCATATCCCGAGTTGAAGTTTGGACAGAAAATTTGGTTAGATGAAACAAATAGTTGGAGAATCGGAAGCTCAATACAAGAAGCTTTATATTCATCGAATTTAGATGGGTTTAATGTCCTTTATTAGCTGGAGACCCTGGATCAAACCTTAAATTTATCAGGGTGACCGGCCTGGTTATAAGCTTGCTCAGTTTGTAACCTGGGAATTTCCAGGCCTGCAACAGGACACCGAGGATCTTCACCACCTGTATGTATATCATAATTATTTCACGCCAATAACGCATACATAATTTGCACATGATATTATTAATAACAGGGTACTCTTGAAAAAGCCTCATAGAACTTGTTCCTAGACTTCTACATCAGCAAGCATATGACTGTCTAAGCTGATGATGATTATGCAAAGCATGACATTATCAGGGTATGAAAGAGGAATTCATAGCTAGTTGCGCTTGTGAGTTGTGATCGATATTCATAGGAAGAAATCAATAGAGTCAATTTACCGTTCAAAACCAACAATGGTCGTGGTGCTATCACTGGGACAGTGTAAGGGGAGTCAAACTCTGATGCTAGACCAGGTGCAATCCTATCCCATACCTGTGAAGGTTTAGGGTACCATTAATATTAAAATGCGGAAGTGCAAGTATTGGCTCCCACATACAATACTCAGGAATCGTTAAAGAACTATTTTCCTTTTGCCAAATTCAACACTATTGATGGCACGTTACGTTACCTTCTCCACAACTTCTCCATCAATTGAGCTCTTTCGCAAATCAGCACTTGCCTCTGCAAATTAAGTTAAGACTCATCAGAGCAAGAACGAACCAACCACAACATATTGTTTTGGAGAAATGGCCATTTTTCTATGAGTCAAACAAACTGTACCATCAAAGACAGGCTTTAAGCTATCAACCCGAGCTTGCCATTTATTATTTTCTATGGCCCATCGAAAACCCTGCAATCAAGGAGAAGGTTTTAGTTATTTTACAAGATTCCTTACAGCCCTGAAACCGAAGATTTTTAAAAAAAAAAAAATTCCACAACATTCACCTGAATGCCAATTACTGGAACCACCACTGCATATCGAGTGTCAACAGCAGCAGCAAACCATGCATGCATGCCTGAAGGGAAAAGTTTGCCAAGGAGTACGCAGTAGCTTACATAATTCATGATATATGTAGTCGTATACTTTGATTGACTAACCTCCTAGTGATTCACCAGTTATGCCAATCCTTTTTGAATCTATGTCTTCTCTCTGTGAAAGATAGTCTGCCAGCTTTATCAAGTCCCATGCCTACAGGATACACACCATTCCAGTCTTCGTCATGGTAAAGAATGTGCAAATCAAGTGAGAGAATATTAGTAAAAAAATGCTTTAGCCAATACTTACAAGTGATGGTGGAAAGCAAAACACATAATGAACCTGATAGGGATGCGTTTATAGGGAAACAGTATTTTAGGAGAAATAAAGAATAGTTATAATTCTTAATTAAGTTAGGATATAATTTATTTCCTTCTATGTTATCTTTTAAAAAGGATATGATCTAGGTATATCGTTTATTGCTTCTATTTAGAATTTCAGGATTATCTTTTATTGTATTATGCAGCCTATATATATGGCTCTATATTATCAATAATAATTAAGCAGAATATTTATCAAAGAAGGTTTTATGTAAAACCTAAGAGGGGTTCTGTCAAGGACGAACCAGCCTCCTATCTTCTCTTTTCTCTTATTCACCATAGATTCTAATACTAGTTCTCGCGTCTCTAGACCCGTGACTTCACCATAGATTCTAATACTAGTTCTCGCGTCTCTAGACCCGTGACTAGATCCTACGAGGCACATAACAGAACCTTGTTGAATATAGAAAAGAGAGAGATTTGTGGGCAAACCAAATGCTGATTTTGATTCATGCCAATTACAATCTGATTACAAATCTCTTTAAATAGATAAAAAATAAACAACTAAACTATCCTAAATACTAGGCATATCCACTAACAAATGCCCACTAACTCTCACATCTCTAACTTCCTACAAATCACGTCACACACATTCTGCTAACAAACTAGTTAATTACTAATTCATTAACTAATTATTCTTATCATTAATTAATAAATAAATAAGTTTGAATCATATTTCAACAAACCTTACTTCAAAAAATGCCAGCAATTAAAGCCTATCTAGTATTCAGTGTAGTTTATGTTAGCACGAGTATTCCATCAATATATTGCAGCATTTTCCAGTCAGCAGCATTAAAATCTTCAACTTTAATAATACAGAGAAAAATCAGTTAAAAGTTATAGATAAGAGAAAAAAATGCGCAAGAAAGAAAAGGATAAAAGGTACACTACCGTATCATATATGAATGGCATAGTATCGCCATTCTTCCATGATGATACAAGCGCCTGCTTGTCAATAATGAAACATTAGTCAGATAGTTTCACCTATATATATATAACTTTCTTCTATAACTGTTGGTATGCAAATAAAGTTTGAGTAACCTCAAATATCAATATTGATAACAATCCTTAAAAGTCATATCTAAATACTCAACCATATGTCACATTATAATTTATAAAAAAACATGAGCACACACATCTTGATATGTTGTATTGTTTTTGGCACGTTCACCGTGGTAGCGAGAGTCAATGCTAATGGCAACGTATCCTCGTGATGCATATGCCTGTTAAAGCCCAGAACAAGTAATGTAAAAGCTAGTTGGAACCAATATATCATCCTTGGTTTTGAAAGAATGAATGCTACAATAGTTACCTCAAGCAATGGCCGGACCCACTCTTTACATTTTCCTGTGCTGTGTAAAATTACGATAGCTGGTTTTTTCTTACGATACATCTCCTTCATACTTAAAATCAACACTGGTACACGCCCCTGTTCTGAACCCTAAAGATGAAGAAAACATTGCATGACGTTGTGGTGTGAGTGAAAGATCAAAGACAATTTTAAATGAGACGTGAACTCTTGCAGATCATTTAGTTCCAAGTGTTAGAATTGAGATTTCTTAGAAGTCCAAAAAATAAGACAATTTTAAATGAAGGTGCTTAAATTTCTGTTTTAGAACTAATCTAGAAAAGTTTCATATCCTTCCCTCAAGAAAAAAGAGAAGGATTTGTTTGGCACAAGAAGCCAAGTACTTGCAAGGAGCTTATAAGTACATAAAGCTCCTTAAATGTACAGGGATATCGTATCAAACGGAACCATAGTAGTATTTTCAGACATAATAGTTACTCTCTCTTGTCATCCCGACCTCATCTTTTTTATAGCATGGTATCGATGTCCTATGATCCTACAGGTCTGAGAGTATGAGAGAGCCAACAAGCAGCAACATAAAAAGCCTTGAACACATTCCCAGTTTTCCAAAAACATTGCTTAGTACAGAGTTGTGAAAAAGAAGGCCAATCTCAAAGGAGAGTTACTGGGATATTGTACAAGGTGATGTTAAAATTTCTTCATTGTTTGAAATTCACATGATGAATCACATAAAGTGGCATGAAGACAATCAAGTGTCTCAAAAGTTTAAAATTACGAGTGTTTTGCACACTGCTCATAGTGAATCCGTTTTCACAATGAAGGTTTGGGATAGGTTAAGGGAGGAGTTTAAAGGAAATGAGAGATTTAAGAAAATGCAATTGGTTAACTCGCAAAAGAGTTTGAGCTAGTAAAAAAATATATCTTTTAAGTTGAACTTAAATTTTTATAAGCTTGTGTGTTGAAAAACACACACACGCACACACGCACACACACACATACACACACACACACATGTTCTAGCTTGATAAAGATGTGCAGTAGCATTTGCAAAACATGATAGCTATTCCCTTCACATTTCTCATCTTCACGTTATATAACATATAAAACTTTGGATTGTGATGATTACGCACTAAATCCTCCACGATATCATACATGTAAATGACTAGATCACTTCATGTACAACATTAAAGTAATATTCAGAGAAAATGAAAAAGCTTACTACTTTCATAACCTAATCAAACCAACACAGATGCAGTCCAAGCATACATATATGATTAAATCAGTACATAAGTAGAAGCTAATTTATATTGCAAGTTTTTGACAATAGAACAAAGACTTGGAATTCATTAGCTACCTTAATAAATAGGGTTCAAATGAGGGAGCACCCAAGAGTAAATGTACTTGTTTATTGAGGCAATGAAAGAATTCAACTGGACATGGAGATAAAATAATAGAACATGACTGAAAAGAAGGTTACCTCTGTGTACAAATACAAGTTTTCCTCCACAAGCAAGTCCTTCCAATTTTGAATGCTTCCCTTTGGAGCTGATTCCATAACCTTGAAAAATCATGTAAAATGGACAATTAAAAAAATGATAAAGTGCCATGATATTCTGATCTCATCATCATCGCCGACTCGCCGAGTATAGTCCCGCTCAAGTGGGATATGGGGGTCAAGATGGGGGCACCCATAACCTGAACATGTCAGGAGGATGCGCCCGATAGACCCAAGGAAAACTGCAATTCAGCTATGTGACAATAATAACTGAATTTAGTTAGAATGCATCAAAATTGATCTAGGGGCTAAATTCATCTAAATGGCAATGTATAAAAGCCAATGAGCATGAAGATGCGCCCCATCCATGATATTCTAATTTAAGTGTGCCATATATTTATGAAACAACAATTAACCTCAGAGTTACGAAACTGGGGGTTGTCCTGATATAGTGGATCCATTACTGGTTTCGCACGTTCTATTCTCAGGGATACTGAAAAAATGCACAAAACCACAAGGGTGAGTGCTAAACAATCATTAACACTGATAGGACAGTAAACATTCCAACTTGTAGACAGGATTCATTCCTTACGAGGAGTAAAACCACGAGTCAAGGGAATTATTTTTTGTAAAACACATCAATATTTACATAATAGTTGGATACACACAGATACATAGGAAGCAAGACAGGAGCATAGAATCCACTTTTCAAACAGAACAATGTATTTACAGCAAGGAGCACAAATCTCTCCTTTAATGTGTTGTATAATAAGCTTGTATTAAGTATTATATTTATATAAGTAAAGTGTCTTATGTACACAATGTATTAAGTGTCTAAACTAGATTAAGTCAAGTTAGTTTAGTCAGATGATTGGCGCCTATGACAGTTATAACTGGCGCCAATAGAAGTTGATGTTGTAACTGTAGTTTAAGACAGTTAACAAGTCGGTTGTGTACAGTAGTATATATATGTGTCGTTGTATACAGAACAGAGTTAGTTGCTCTGTAGAAAAACAGAAGTTCAATACATTTAGCAGTATTTGAACACATCTCTCGTGTGTGAATTGTGACTTTCTGTTTACAGAAATTAATTGACTTGTTACTTCATTTGGTATCAGAGCATAATTGAAGAACATGTCGACTGGAAGCCACTCAGACAATGAGGAATCTGGAAACATCACTGGAACATCCGGTGATGGGGTGAATTTGTTTAAAGAGAAAACTCTGTCCTTTCAATTTCCTATGCTTTCTAAATGCAATTATGCTGTGTGGGCGATAAAAATGGAAGTCTTCTTGACTGCTCAAGGGTTATGGGAAGCAGTTGAAGGAACGCCACCAGTAGATGCCAAGAAAGACAAGATGGCATTGGCTTCAATTTATCAAGCGATTGGAGAAGATATTCTTTTGCAATTAGGAGCCAAGAAAAGTGCAAAGGAGGCATGGGACGTAATAAAAAATATGAATGAAGGGGCTGAGAGAATCAAGGAAGTCAGGATCCAGACTTTGCTTAGAGAATTCGAGGGACTGAAAATGAAAGAAAGTGAGTCGGTTGATGAATTTACTAGCAAACTCAATATTAATGTTAGCAAATTGAGAAGTCTGGGACATAGCCTTGATGAGGAAGTTGTGGTCAAGAAACTCTTAAGATCCACAAGTTCTAAATTCATCCAAATTGCCTCAATGATGGAGGAATTCTGTGATCTTAAGACAAAGCACGTTGATGAGATCATAGGATCCCTCAAGGCACATGAAGAACGCTTACAGGATTTTGGTGATAGAAGTATTGAAACTGCTCTTCTTACAAGTGCTGAATGGAAAGTGAGAGAGAAGAAGAGATTCAAAGAAAAATTCTCCAAAAGGGATAAGGCGTTCCAGGGTGATAGATCACAGGGCAACAAAGGCAAGGGCAAACAGAAGTATGAGAAGTCTGATCTGAAAAAGAAAAAACGGTTTGACAAATCAAAAATAAAGTGTTTCTCATGTGGTGAAATGGGACACTTTAAATCAGAATGTTCAGATAAAGATAAAGAAGAAAAGGTAAATCTGTTGGCCGAGAAGAAGGAAGAAGAACCAGTTTTGTTGATGATTAAAGATGAAGGTGCACATCAGAAAAGTTTGTTGACACCAAATTTGAGTGAAATGGTTGATGTGCAAGATCACAGCAAGTGGTACTTGGATTCCGGGGCAAGCAATCACATGTCAGGGGATGAGAGTTTGTTCTCTTCAGAGCTTTGGTGGCAAGATCAAATTTGGAGACAGTTCATCAATTGAGATCGCAGGAAAAGGTACAATATTATTTTCCACTCTCTCTGGTGAACATATACCATTGACTAATGTCTATTTTATACCCAAGTTAAAGGCAAATATAATTAGCATTGGTCAATTGGATTTAAATGGGAACAAGACTGTCATAAAGGATGGTGTTTTGTGTCTGTATGCTAGTGGAGGGAGATTACTATTGAAAGTTAAAAGACAGAATAACAAGCTGTATGTTATCTACCTTAAAGTAACAAGGGAAGAGTGGTTGTTGTTGAATCTGAATGATGAAAACTGGCTCTGGCATGCAAGATTTGGCCATCTGAATTTTAATTCCTTGATAAAACTGTCAAAGAAGAAAATGGTGATTGGTTTGCCAGAAGTTGCTCATGTGAATCAGTATTGTGATGGTTGCATGATTGGAAAACAGCATAGGACTTCCTTTCCTAAGTCATCCTTATTTCGTGCAAAGAAACCTTTAGAGCTCATCCATGCTGACTTGTGTGGTCCGATTGCACCACCCACACTTGGAGGTAACAAATATTTCCTACTCCTTGTTGATGATTATTCAAGGTATATGTGGGTATATATGTTAAAAAATAAAGATGAGGCTCTAAATCACTTCATGAAATTCAAGATGAGTGTTGAAGTTGAAAAAGAGATGAAGATTAAGGTCCTTAGGACAGATAGGGGAGGAGAGTTCACTTCTCACAGATTCAAAGAATTCTGTGAGAAAGAGGGTGTCCAAAGGCACCTAACAGCACCTTATTCTCCACAGCAAAACGGTGTAGTTGAAAGAAGAAATCAATCAATTATGGAGACTGCAAGAAGCATGTTAAAAAGCAAAACCATGCCTTCTTGTTTCTGGGGTGAGGCCGTGCAAACTGCTGTGTATGTGCTGAATAGATCACCATCACGAAGCTTGGAAAATGTTACACCATATGAGGCCTGGTATGGAAGAACACCTGTTGTGAGCCATTTCAGAGTGTTTGGGAGTATTGCACATGTTAAGAATGTTAAACCAAACCTGCCTAAGTTAGAAGACAGAAGTGAAAAAATGGTCTTGATTGGGTATGAAGAAGGCTCCAAGGCGTACAGGCTGTTCAATCCCGAACACTAGGAAAATTGTAGTAAGTAGAGATGTTAAGATTCAAGAGGAAGAGAACTGGAACTGGGAAAATCACAACCTTGATCGTGGAGTTTCTGGTTCTTTATCATCTATTCAGAAGGCAATAATCATGGATTGGGTGATAATCAAGCAGGATCTCTCGATGGTACAGGTCAAACTGTTGATACAGATCATGGATTTGGTGATCAAACTGCAGGCCATACAGAATCTGCAGGACTGAATAATGAGTACTCACCAGCATCATCTAATGCAACAGTGTCAAGTGGTGATCAATCTGAAACACCTCTAAGATTCAAATCACTACAAGACATCTATGAAGAGACTCAAGAAATTGAGGAAGAGGTTGGTTTATGTTTTATGACCAATGAAGAACCAAGCAACTTTGATGAAGCTGTTGCAAGTTCAGATTGGATGAAAGCTATGCAGTCTGAAATGGAGTCAATTACTAGGAATGGCACTTGGAAATTAGTTGATCTTCCTAAGAACCAGAAAGCAATTGGTTCAAGATGGATTTTTAAAGTCAAGAAAGATCCAAATGGGAAGATTGAGAAGTACAAGGCACGTCTGGTGGCAAAAGGGTATGTGCAAAAGTTTGGGATTGACTATGAAGAAGTGTTTGCTCCCGTAGCAAGATTGGAAACTGTCAGAATTCTATTGCTTTTGCAGCTGCCAGGAATTATGAAATTCACCATATGGATGTTAAGACAACATTTTTGAATGGTGATTTAATGGAAGAAGTGTATGTAAAACAACCTGAAGGTTTCGAAGATAAGAATCATCCTGAGAAAGTGTTAAGGCTGTATAAGGCCTTATATGGATTGAAGCAGGCTCCTAGAGCATGGAACTTCAAGTTGCATAAGTGTTTGAAAGGGCTTGGTTTCACAAGATGTAAGAGTGAACATGGATATACAAGGTTTCAAGATGAAGAAGTAATGATCATGGCTGTGTATGTAGACGATTTACTCATCACTGGGTCGAGCAAAGAAGTCATAGGGTCATTCAAGAATGAAATGCAGAAGAAATTCGAGATGAGTGACCTTGGTTTGCTAAGTTATTATTTAGGTATAGAGGTGAAACAAACTGGAAAAGAGATTGTCATAAGTCAAACAGGCCTTGCAAGGAAAATTGTTGAGAAGCTTGGCTTATCTGGTTGCAATCCTAGTATTATACCTATGGAGCCACGAATCAAGTTGAGCAAACATGATTTAGATGAAGATCTGGTTGATAACACCTTCTACAGAAGTTTGATTGGAAGTTTAAGGTACCTCTTAAACACTAGACCTGATTTATGTTTTAGTGTAGGGGTACTAAGCAGGTTTATGGAGAGTCCAAAGACGTCTCATATGGATGCTCTCAAGAAGGTGGTTAGATACATAAAAGGCACTATGAATTATGGTTGTATCTATAAGAAAAACCCTGCATTCACATCTCTGGTTGGGTATACAGATAGCGACTTGGCTGGAGATGTGATGATAGAAAGAGCACTAGTGGTGTTATCTTCTTTCTTGGAAAGAATCCCATAACCTGGACATCTAAGAAGCAGAAAGTGGTGGCTCTCTCATCCTGTGAAGCAGAATATACGGCTGCAACAGCAGGGAGTTGCCAAGGAATCTGGTTGCACAGTATTGTTAGCACTTTGGAAGGGAAGAACAGTCTTGCACCAACTTTGTACATAGACAACAAGTCTGCATTGGCATTGGCTAGGAATCCAGTATTCCATGACCGCAGCAAACACATTGATACTAAGATGCACTTCATTAGGGATTGTGTAGAAAAGGGGAAGATTAATGTGGATTATGTTAGAACAAATGATCAACTGGCAGACTTGTTGACAAAACCACTGGCGAGGCAAAGGTTCAGTGAACTAAGATCCAAGATTGGTATGAAGATATGAATACAAGCTTAAGGGGGGAAATGTTGTATAATAAGCTTGTATTAAGTATTATATTTATATAAGTAAAGTGTCTTATGTACACAATGTATTAAGTGTCTAAACTAGATTAAGTCAAGTTAGTTTAGTCAGATGATTGGCGCCTATGACAGTTATAACTGGCGCCAATAGAAGTTGATGTTGTAACTGTAGTTTAAGACAGTTAACAAGTCGGTTGTGTACAGTAGTATATATATGTGTCGTTGTATACAGAACAGAGTTAGTTGCTCTGTAGAAAAACAGAAGTTCAATACATTTAGCAGTATTTGAACACATCTCTCGTGTGTGAATTGTGACTTTCTGTTTACAGAAATTAATTGATTTGCTACTTCATAATGTACGAATTTAATCTCTCCATGATTGTGCTGACACCGTTATGTATTTCCTTTCCCCTCATTTCTCCTCATTCGAAAGATATAATTTGAATCACGTCATGATTACTGGAACACAAGATCTCTCTTTTATTTCCTGCCTAGAAGGCTAATGCCAAATACAGTCATGGAATGTCAACTCTATGACACTACAGTCAAACTTCAGTTTGTTGAAGTCAGTGACTGCTCTCTTCCAAAAAGCGCAAATTAGTGACCTTAAACCTGAAGGCTTAGTAAGTCTAAATCCTAGACAACAAGATTGAGTTCAGACTCTATTTCATCATTAATCCATCGGATTCAATAAAGATTTTTCATCACAAATAATTTAACAAATTCTCCGGTGAAACCGAAGCCGAATCGAGAATTGCTAGGTTACGGAGGTAAAGGATCTCACCTTCGTCGGATCTTCTACTGCTAAGGACACGATGTAAATCGGCACGAACATTGGCGGGATCAGGCCAAGGAGACACTGCGAATTCATCCATGATGGCCTTCTTCGCCAGCTCACTGCTACTGCTACTACTACAGGCTCTCCATCGGCGGTATTTATAAGACTTGTTGAACAGCTTGGCCGGGTCAATTCGCAGGTGCAAGGGTCCACTTGCCCGCGTGTGAGATAGGAGAGGTCGCACGCGTGGAGGTTGTGGCACGTGAGAAACGATGGTAGCTGTCATTGGCGAATTTGGCGCCGAGGAGGAAGGAAAGCGCCCGGGAGGTGCAGAGCATTTGTTGATTTATGTCGGAGTTTGTTGTCCGAATGTGAATTTTTTTTATCGTTTGATTAGCTGCCGACCACAATTTAAGTGGTTACAAAAATTCACAATATTTGTACAGGGATCAGGTAAGCAATACATAATGAGCTAAAAGTAAAACTAATTAGAATAGCAAAATTACATTGTAATTTGTTGTAAATTTGAATCATTTAATTTATCTATTCTAGACTTCAAGCTAGTAATAGGTCCGGTTCCGGAGTCGCCGGTTTTCGTTCCACAAAAGGGTGGAACCGGGACCAGCTGACCTCCGGTTCATTGGTTTTGGTTCTATTCGGTTCTGGTTTTTACTGGTTTACATCGATTTTGTGGCCGTTTTCGGTTCTGGACCTTTTAAAATATCACTCGGTGGAGAACTCGACCAAGTTTTCCAGAAACCGACCAAACTATCGGGAGAACTCAGGCAAGAACCCGATCGAGTTCTTGCCCCACCCTCGCTCCTCCTTTATCACCGGCCACCACCACAGAGGTTCGGAGTTGACGACCCCGAGGGTCCGAGATGCAATATTTTTTATTGAACAATTAAGGAAAAGAAGAGTTGGAAAAAGAAAGCTTGAAGTTGATATTAAGTTGACTACGTATCCTCTCAGGGTTATAAATGAATCAAAGCCCACGTAGTTCTCTTACCTTTGATACGAAACCCCACTGTCGAGAAAACTCCGACAAGAACCCGATCGAGTTCTCTTACCTTCGATATTAAGTTGACTTCATATAGTTTATTGATTGTGCTCTAAGCACCACCCTCTTCCAATTGTCGACACAAATTTGAGCTTTCAATACATCGAACGCCAATCTTGATCTCCTATTGTCTAGGATGTGGCCACCTTGGCTAAACTTTTGCTCAACCGATATCGTTGTGGTGGGAATGGCTAGTACTTGAGCGGCGATCTTTGCTAGTTTTGGATAAGTCTTCTTGTGTTTCTTCCACCAATCTAAAATTTCAAATTCATTTGCAAACTCAAAGTTAGTGGTTAGATAAGTATCGAACTCTATATGTGAGTTTGTGTATCTCGGTCTTTTTGTAAGATTTTGCAATAAACGAGAACCCATTCCTAGAAATGAACGGGGAGATGAGGATGTGATGAGGTATTTTTGCAGTCATTATACCTATCAAAGAAACCTTAACTAACCAAACTCAGTAGATCGGTAAGCAAGGGTCGATCACACAGAGACTCATGTGTTTGTGCTTTTATTTGTGTGTCAAGTAATAGAAATAAGGGGGTTTTGAAAGATTGAAAAACTATCTAAATCTAAGCAAACAATTAATGTAAAACAGATTAACTAAAGTTGATTTCTAAATATATGGAAGAGATATGTTCAACTACTTAACTTTCATTGTGATATTGTTGTCGATCATTGATTCTCTTTTCACCTTTACTAATCTATCGTGGAGTTTAATCCGAACTTTAGTTTTCGTTCATAATCCGACCGGATCTAAGAACCCTAATTATCTAACAACCTAGAAGACCTTCTAGATTCAATTAGACAACAGTTGTATGATTCAAGTATCGAAAGAAACAGTTATCAGAGTAACGAGACATCTAGATAAACTGTGATTGACTTCTCTTCTTTAACCAACGGTCCAACCGGTTCTAAGTTGATTAAAGTTTCTACTCTTGATCAAATTAACACCAACTGGTAATTAATAAGATTCGGTTGTACTTTAACCTAGAATCAATTAGGTGATGAAGCTAATAAAACCCTAGATTAGATTTATTCAATTCAGCAAAGAGAAATCAAACTAGTCAAGGTTATTGAGAATCAACTAAACCCCACAACTCATGCAAATCACAACTCAATTAACTAGTCAAACGAGAGAGAAATTAGCAAGACATAATTAAATTAAGAAAACTTACAATTAGGGTTCAAAGGTCTCCTCTTGAGAAAAGCTCTCTAGAATAAAACTTCAATCTAAATTGCAATTTACAATTATGAAAAGAAAAGAAAGAAACTAAAGCTAATATCCCAAAACAACTTCTAAAGATAAAAGATCTCAAGCTACAGTATCCAAAAATAACATAAAACTAGCCCAACACGGAGCCCACAAAGTCGGTTAAAAGCCTCATGCGAACGTTGAAATGCGCAGTCACAACCCAAAAAGCACGGTTGTGCTTTTCCTCCTTTGCTTGTGCTTTCTCTTCCTGTGTGAATTGCGCGGGTTGAACCTCAATTGTGCGGCCGCGCAATGTAATGCCTCAGACCGCACTTCTTCCGTTCTTGTTCCTTGTCTTCATTCTTCTTAGCTCCACCTTGTACCACCTCTTAGCTTCAAATGGCCATCCAATAACTCCACCAAAGTCAGTTGAGTTCCCGTCCCGTCCACGCTTGTTTACATGTAGATCTGCAAAACAAAACAAAACAAACGCTAAGAACTAAGCTAAACTAGACTAAAAATGTAACACCCCTATTTTGCAACATTGAGTATTACCGCCAGTGACCTCGGACTTTACCGTCCAAAGTCACCCAAGGCTTTATAATGATATTAAAACTTATAAAATGCGGAAATTGACATTTAATTAAATGTAATTAAAGATGAAATTGACCAAAATCGGAATTTTATTTATTGATAAGAACTTTCGTTCATTACATTGAGAGTCGTTTTACAAATGATGTAACAGCGGAAAATGAAACCCGTATAAAAAAAGGGTTGAAAAGACGTATTTAAAAATACATGTATGTTTCTCCAAGACAAATCATATGATGATGATTTGCTTGGTTAAAATAGAAGAGTTGGTGCACTATCTTCTGAATGCTTTGCTCTTTGAAAATTCCTTCCTTCCTTCAACGTCGTCCTGCCTTGATCTTCTATCCTTGTATAATGCTCCTCGAACCTTCTAGACTTTGTCTTCAAAGCTTCGGTGTGAACTTCCTAGAGTCTGGCATTTGTCGCGAAGGGCGAGAAATACCAGGCAAAAATGCGGAAAAAGTGGAATTAGTCTAAGGAGACTAAGCAAGCGAGAATGGAAATTCTCAAGGGTATTATGGTAATTTATAATATTCGAGAGATATTATCGGGATGTGTTTTTAGATATAGAACTTTATGTAGGGCTTATCGGAACGGAGAAGAGTGTATCTCGAGAGGAGATAACTCGTTAATCGAGAGAAGAACTACGAGATTGTAGACTTCTTTAGAGTAGAAAGTATGTTGGGAACGTTATTAATTCATACAGGTTTTTAAAATCTCTCGCGCCCTTACGGACCGAGAGCCGGATCGATCATTTGAGATCGGTCCGGTTTTGATGTCTTTTAAATGTGCATTGGCACTTATCTTATATCGCGACGAAAATGTCGATTACGTTAATGATTTTTAAAGAGTGTGGGGGGCTTGCAGGGCCCGGACCACTTAAGGGAAAACTTAGTTCCGACACTTAGCTACGGTGCCACTCATCCCTCCGTTGCACTCGGAGCGGACATGGATCATGATCCTGAAAGTCGTACTTTAAGCGCAGAGGCATACGACTTAGTAAATTATAAAGAGGCGTCGGGTCAGTTCCGCACCCCTCACTAATTCATTTGAACCGATCTCTTAACGAGATCGTAAACAATCAAGGTCATAAACAAGACTAGCATAATAGTCCTATCAAATATTAAATAGCGGAATAACGATAACAGTGGGGTCATTATTTCTAACAATCGATATTCTTAGGTTCGTTTATTATTAGCAAACAAGTTGTTCCCAACATTGAGAAATTTCACGAAACCAATTATTAAGGCTACAAGGAGAAATTCCACTTGCCTTTGCTTGTGCGATAGCGGATTAACAAAAGAGCGGAAACGTTGTTCTCGAAACGAAACGGGAGCTCGACCTATCGACACGGAATATTCGAACGAGCTTTAATAAGAATTTTCTCTAAATTCTTTTAAAGTTTTGGAAATCTCTTATATCCTAATTATAAGAGAATAATTTCTAAATTATTATAATAATAATTTAGGTGAAGATGAATAAAATAATAATATTCGTTATTATTATTTTAAATTTGTAATATCCTTTTATTCCTTATAAAATCCTTATTTTAATTTTATTTACTATAATCTTTGATGATCAAGTCATGACATGATTTATATTATTAAAATATTCCTTTTTAATTTAACTTATTATTCTTTCATTATAACCAAGAAAGGATAATGTCTTTATAAATTATTAAGATATAGTTTTCATAACTATATGAAATATTCTTTTTATAAAACCCTTCTTAGGATGTGAAAAGTCTAAAATACCCTTGTCATTAAATATCTTTTATTTCTCTTATTATTATTTTAATATCCACCTTATCAAATAATATCTTTTTAAATCTTATAATATATTCTCATTATAATATCTTTATTATTATGCTCTTCATAAAAGACATGCAATAATAAATAAATATATTTATGTTAATATATCCTTTTCTAGTATTTTCCTTAAGTAGGAATATCTACTAAACGTAACATAGTAACTTTCTATGTATATGATATAGTAATATTATCTTATTATCTATTTACATAATTTTCCCATATATCTTTAGTTTATAAGATAGAAACATATCTTAGAATATTATTTAAATCTCATATTGATCATATTAATTACTTTCTTTATTTATGAAAGATAACAATAATTTCTTATTAAAGTAAAAAGGTTCTTCATATCTAGAACATTATTTTATAAAATATGAGTATGCAATTCATTATTTTATATATATAAGTATTGATAATATTCTTAGCATATCTTTTCTAACAACTTAGGTCTTTACATTAATATCTTTAAATCTAGTATATTTAATATATAAATATCTTATTATCCATGTATATATAAATAATGATGAAAAAGTCCATTATTTTATTTAAGAAAACTCATGTCATAAGATCTATTTTATATTAAAATAACATCTATGATAATAATTTTATCCATGTACAAGGAAAATAATAATTTGATTTATCTTGTTCTAACCACCTAGATTTTATGTTCTTATTATAATGTGTTTCTTTATAAAAACACATGCAAATTATTTCATATATCTTTTTAGTCTTTAACTTAATCATATAAAATTATCTTATGATAAGAATATCTTATCCATATTATTTCCATGTTTATAATAAGATTAAAAACATGCAAGACTATTTTCTTTTTTTTACTAAAGTCTTGTTTTATTAAATCTCACTTATTTTGGACTATTACTTTTATAATAGAAGAAAAAATATGTCCAATCTAATATTATTATTTTTTAAATCCGAATTTAATGTTAAGAAAAATATTTTTATGATTCTTACAATGTATTGAAATTTATTTAATACTTACTAGAAATATTTCTCTTTAGATATTCTTATAAAGCATGTTAGTTTTATTCCCTTTTTAGCAATAAGGAAAGTAATAAAATAAAAATCTAATTTTTTCTAACAACTTAAATCTTATGCTGATTTTGGAAGATGCTAATAATAATATCTACTTATTAAAATAAAAAGGGTTTAAAAAAAATTAATAAAAAAAGAAAATAAACCTTTCTTCTACAGGTTTGTGCGTCTGTTGAGCAGAGGAGAAGCCAGGGGAATGGGCAAGGGGCGGCACACCAGGGATGGGCAGCCAGCAGGCCGGCGGTGGTCCTGCGAGGGTCCAGGCGGCGCGCGGGTCCGGTGTGGCTCGGTGGTGGCCCGGTGGTGGCTTGGTGGTGAAAGACTAGGGTTTAGTGGTGTTTTGAAGGAAAAATTCAGCAATTTAATGACTTCTCTTAGGCTGATTTTTGGACAAATTAAAGAGCAAGAAGGCTTAGGAAGAGAGAAGAGAGATTGTGTGTGTCTTCTAAGTGGAGAAATCAGCCCTTTAAATAGGCAATTCCATGGAGCTTGGTGATTCATGGCTATGGGATTTCACCAATGGGGATGAAGGGGATTGATGTCCATTGGAGGGAGTTGTGCTTGTTGGGTGATGATGTTTGATGATGTAGTAGAGTTGGCCTTGCAAGCAAGAATGGGGAAAGGGGAGGCTCCATTGACATGCATAGGAGAAGCGTCTCTTCAATCAGACAAAAGTCTGATGTGTTTTGGGAAGAAGAAGAATAGGATAACATAAAATTAAAAGAGGGGGTTTATGAATTGATGAGTTACAGTAGCCTAGCGGTTTGGAGTGTGTGTGTGGGAAGGGGAGACGCAAGAGGTCTCGGGTCCAAGTCCCGACTCTTGCCTCCTTTTTATTTATTTTACCTTGTCCTATTTTTGATCCTTGTAACACTCCATTATTATAAAATTCGAGAATTATATTAATCTTATTTTATTTGAATAAATTTTACATTTTCATAATCCTTCATAGAATGTTCTTAAATTTAATTAATTAATTTATTTAAACTCTATTTTTATAGAGAAAATATTTAAATAATTACCCAACTTGCTTAATATGCTTAATTAAATTCTCAATTGTCATTGTAGTAAACTTTTATAACCTTTCATAATATAATATGAGATTATAAGGATTATTAATTTCTCTTTTTTAGAGAAAAAAAATTATTGGGATAAATATCCGTTTTATTATATTTAGAATTTAGCGGATATTACAAAAAATAAGCAAAATAAGTGTAAATATGCATCCTAACCACTACCTATATGCAAGCTATCAAGAGGATGATGTGGATAATTGAGGCAAAGAAGGCGCCACACTACCCATGTTATAATAAACAAGAAATCTAATACGTTCCAATTTCGATCATACTCTTCTAAATTCAATAACTCATAGTATTCATTCAAAATATCTTGCAAACCTTGTATTTTACATCTAGGATTAAAAAAACTCAAGCAACAAGATAAATATCCAAAATAGTTTTTAATAGTTCAACCACTTCTTCATGAATAAAATGGCATCAACAAGGTCGTCTTGGTCAGGCCGTGAAATCCCTTCCTAAAAGGCACCACCAAATTCAAAACTTCAAAAAATATATATGAGCACTTGATGTATAGGTTTGACTAAAAGTATAACTTGCATCATTGAAAACTTTTAAAATTTCCATGATTTAACAACCCGATGACGTTCCCGTATCTTATTTCAAGCCAATACAAGTCCAAATGCAAGATATATGCATGGAACAAAGGCAAGTTAGTGATTGTATTAGGCTAGGGCAACCGAAATTTTTTACCATACAAGCAAGACAAGGCTAGTTTAATGTGGGGAAATCGAAGGGTTGTTTGTGAATCCAAAGGGTGGCGGGTTTGTGTGATGGTAAAGGACCTTTCAAGGTCTTCTTCTTCAACCTCAATATAGAAAAGGAGGATGAAAATTTCAGAGGAGTACAAGACACACACAACACACACACGACAACACACAAGCAACACAAAGACAACAAAACTCGGCAAGGTAAAGGCAAGAGTGGCTCAACGAGCACTTGCAACCATAGATTGCTCAATCAAAGGTCTAAAGAAGGAGTATCTTTTTTGGATCTGATACCACGTGATGAATGATCTTGTCGATGAAGTGGTGCAAGGCAATCCGAGGTTGACCCAAGCAAAATCTTCAAGAGATGGTGGCACTCGGTGGTTGAACTTAGTCTGGGATCATAAGGTTAGATCTTCCTCATCCGGACTCGTAACTCCAAATCTCAGATTTAGATCTATGAGTCTTATTGAATATCTCAAAATTTGAGAGTCAGATGATGAGTAATTCGAAAGTTATGGCTCTTGCACTGAAAGGCTGCAGGAACTACCGGGATGGAATTTCGGTTTGTTAAAGGGTGGCGGCAAGGGGGCTTCTTGGTGGCACCAATGGAGGGTGATGGTGGACGATTTTGTGGTGAAATGGAGGATGGAAATTTGATGGTTAGAGCTGGATATGGACGAATCTTTAAGAGGATACGACTCACCTCTCGAAAACACGAACTAGGAGGCTCGGGCTAGGATGTGACTCACCTAGATCGAATCTCCGAGCTTGGGTCGATATCACTCATGAATCCAAAGGTCTAAACTGAAAAATGAAAGGCAAAAGCAAGGAAATTTTGATTCAAAACAAAGGAGACAAGGATTTCAAGGTTTTTCGTTCAATCTTGTCTAAGGAGGCAACATGGACGTCTAACATGGTTATCAACCTAGCTAAAGGGACGCCTCCCACAAGAAGCCTCATACTTTGAAAAAGTGACCAAAATATCCATGAGAAAATTACATAAAAAGGCCCAAACTTTAAGCTAAACACACATACGACGCATGGTGCCGATGGTGAGACCAACAAGAGACTCCAAGTCTCACAAGTATCTTTTGTCGGTGCTCCAAGGGTCATTAGGCCTCTTTTGAGCTCCTCTTGCAATGCTCGAGCTCTTGCATGGGTGATTCGACCCAAAAATGGTGAAGCGTCGGTCTTGGAAGTTTGCACCGTGTTGGGATCATCAAGGAGGGGCTCTCGGTGCTTGGCCGCGTCTTGACACCTTCCATGGGTGTTCTCGGTGTCGTTGGTCCTTATTGGAGGAATGAAAGGACCTCCCAAAATATGGTCCGAGGGAACTTGAGAAGTTCCCAACAGACTTGGCTTCAAAGCCCTACTCGATACGGCACTCAACGCGTCAAGGCAAGGCATCGGCGCGTCCATGGCTGGCTCATGCTCCTCCTCTTAGTCTTGCTCTTCATGTGGTAGAATCACATCATCCTCCCTCTCTTGAAAAGGATTTGTCCTCGAGTCTATCAATCCTGCAAAAACAAAGGACACATCGAGGGAAGCACAAGCAAGTACAATCTATGAAAGTCAAATTAAGAACAACATTTCCAAGTTCTATATGATAGGTCAAAAAGTATGCACTAGCTACACCACTTCTCTTCCTATTCTTACGAGTACATCTGATGATAAAACAGTGAAGAGATTGAGCATAAGTAGGAAGCAATGGAGCACTATAACCTAGATGACATGTATTAGGAAAGAGAACTAAAATGGAAACAAGAGTACTTAGTCCTAGATGTCACAAATGCATGAAAGACAAGTGAAATTCTTTGATCAAATGCATGTGACAAAACCAAAACATAGTCTTAAATATGGACTAGAGGAGTGCAAGAAACTTCCCTAAGAGGTGCACTCGTATCACCCTATGAGGTCAACAATGGAGGTAGTTCTTCTAGCTCCCTTAGTGTGACATTTGCCATTACAAAAGCATCCTTCTTGGCCTCCACAAGCAAAGGAGTGTAATCACCGCTTGGAGTGAACAAAACAGCCTCGTCCTCCTCATCGAGCAAGAAGGGCAAACATGAAGGAACTATAGGAAAGGCATCTAGCCATGGTGTAGCCAAAGAGTTCATGGAACTACGAATGATGGTAGGATGAAGCTTGATTTTAGGAGATGATTCCACAGATTCCTCCTTTTCTTGTAATATGTGCATCATTTCGATTGGACAGTTGATGGTGATGAGTTGTTCCAATTCATGGAAGGAAGACTCTCTTTTTGGTAGTTCTATGTCACCCATCACTCCTTGTTGACATCTTTCCTCTAACCTTTGCATCCGAAGCTCCAAAGCTTCGACTCTAGAAGTCACAGGTTGCATTGCTTCTCAGATGGATTGGTTGACGGATTGTTGGAATGTCACCATCAAAGCCTCTAGAGATGCCTGAGTAAGAGGTGGGTTGGAGTATCGACGATCATCCCCATCATGCCCTGAGTCTGACATGCTTACACAAGTACTAAACAAGCAAGATCAACCCACAAATCACAAGTAAATGCCAAACCACAAGTCCTTCTAAATCAACTAAGAAAGGGCAATGGAATTCAAGTGCAAGATCAAGCAAAGAGTTAGGTATGGCTAGGCAAAGAACAATCCAATGCACACACAAGCACCCGAACTCAACAAGGACTTATAGGACAAGAAGCTACTAGGTACCAACACAACAACAATTTAAACAAATTTTGGTCTTGCTCGGATTCTCTTTCACGCGGGGTCCGACTTCTTCTATGCCCGACCTCTCTTTCACTTTCATTGGGTCGAGTTTTTCTAGCCCCGATTCTCTTTCTTTCCGAGTCCAACCTTTTCTTTTAAGGCTCAATTCTGAATTTTTTTTAATAAGGTGGCAAACAACCACAATTCACACAACAAGCAACAAGCAAGTTCTTTTCGAACTTTAACAACCCGATGCCATTCCCGTATCTTCATCCAAGCCTATGCATGTTAAAATACAACATATATGCATGGAACAAAGGCAAGGTCGTGGCAGGATTAGGCTAGGACAACCGAAAATTCTTACCACACAAGCAAGACAAGGCTAGTTTAATGTGGGGAAAATGAAGGTTTGTTTGTGAATCCAAAGGGTGGCGGTTTTGTGTGATAGTAAAGGACCTTTAAAGGTCTTCTTCTTCAACCTCGAGACAGAAAAGGAGGCTGAAAAATTCAGAGGAGTACAAGACACACACGACAACACACAAGTAATGCAAAGACAACACAACACGGCAAGGTAAAGGCAAGGGTGGCTCAATGAGCACTTGCAACCCTAGATTGCTCAATCAAAGGTCTAAATAAGGAGTAACTTGTGTGGATCTGATACCACGTGATGAATGATCTTGTCGATGAAGTGGTGCAAGGCAATCCGAGGTTGACCCAAGCAAAATCTTCAAGAGATGGTGGCACTCGGTTGTTGAAATTCATCTGGGATCACAAGGGTAGATATTCCTCGTCCGGACTGGGAATTGGATGATTCTAAATCCCAGAGTTAGATGTATGAGTCTTATTGAATCGCTCAAAATTTGAGAGCCATATGATGAGTGGTTTGAATGTTATAGCTCTTTCACTGAAAGGCTGCAGGAACCACCGAGATGGAATTTCGGTTTATTAAACGGTGGCAGCAAGGGGGCTTCTTGGTGGCGCCAATGGAGAGTGATGGTGGAAGATTTTGTGGTGAAATGGAGGATGAAAATTTGATAGTTAGGTCTGGATATGGACGAATCTTCAAGAGGATACGACTCATCTCTCGAAAACACGAACTAAGAGGCCCGTGCTAGGATGTGACTCACCTAGATCAAATCTCCGGGCTTGGATCGATATGACTCACGAATCCAAAGATCTAAACTGAAAAATGAAAGGCAAAAGCAAGGAAATTTTGATTCAAATCAAAGGAGACAAGGATTTCAAGGTTTTTCGTTCAATCTTGTCTAAGGAGGCAACATGGGCGTCTAACATGGTTATCAACCTAGCTAAAAGGACGGATCCCACAAGAAGCCTCATACTTTGAAAAAGTGACAAAAATATCCAAGAAAAAATTACATAAAAATGCTCAAATTTTAAGCTAAACACACATACGGCTCATGGTGTTGATGGTGAGACCAACAAGAGACTCCAAGTCTCACAAGTATCTTTGGTCGGCGCACCAAGGGTCATTAGGCCTCTTTTGAGCTCCTCTTGCAATGCTTGAGCTTTGGCACGAGTGATTCGACCCAAAAATGGTGAAGCGTTGGTCTTGGAACTTTGCACCATGCCGGGATCATCAAGGAGGGGCTCTGGGTGCTTGGTCGAGTCTTGACACCTTCCATGGGCGTCCTCGGTGTCGTTGGTCCTTATTTGAGGAATGAAAGGGCCTCCCAAAATATGGTCTGAGGGAACTTGAGAAGTTCCCAACGGACTTGGCTTCAAAGCCCTACTCAGCGCGGCACTTGGCGCGGCGCTCAACGCGTCAAGGCAAGGCGTCGACGCGTCCATGGATAGCTCATGCTCCTCCTCTTGGTCTTGCTCTTCATGTGGTAGAATCATATCAACTAGTATCAGAGCCTTTTACAAACTTGAGATCTAGTCTTGAGATATAGTCAAGGTCCCATCGGCATCGCATAGCCTTGTTCTAGATAGATTAGAATTTCCACATTTTTTTTACGTTCAAATTAATCATTTTTACAAACGATCAATTTAGCACTACATAAAACCAAGGTGATGCAACCATGCCTCCTACCATGTCACCATGAGACAAGAACCAAACCATGAGTATCTGATCCAGTGGACCGGTGACACGAGCTCGAGCCAAATCCATTGCCAATGCTACTCAGTCTATCTTGTCTCGATGCATAGCACATCAAGACCCATTGGACACCCACGCCCTTGCCAATTTCCAAGTCTTCGCCACGGTCGCACCAGGCATGCCCCTCATTATGCCATAAATTCCCATCAGCGTGCCCTTGTCACTTGGTTGCACGCCTCGACCTTGATCATTTGGCACACAAGCTTCATGCCACCGCCCGCTCCAAATCTATGCGCCTTGACGCACAAGCGAGCGCCCCCGGGTGAGACAAGTCGGCGCCATGGCATCGACCCTCTTCGGCACCCTTGGCGCGCAAGCAAGTCATCCTTGCCTTGTGATCCAAGACACCTGACGCACCTCTTTTGCCCTTGCCATGCCTTAACCGATTTTAGTAGAATCTAGGGAGTTGGTTAAACTTGGTTAAGGTTGTTACACATTTTTGGAAAGTCTATCTCTTACTAGATTGGCTATTCAAAATCCTATCTTCTATTTAGGCTCTATTCAACACAAGCTATTAAAGGTTTTTGGAGGTTTGTTTCAGTAAAAACCTACTTAAATAGGTGTTCGGTAAAACAAGGGTTTTTAGAAGTTTGAGGTTTTAAGAGGTTTTTAAGGAGGTTCAAAACCATAATTAGAAACCTTCATATAGATAGGTTTTTGGAGGTTTCAAGAGGTTATTGAAAACTTGTAGTATATAAATTTGGTAATTTATTTTAATTAATATTTTTATGATAATTTTAATTGTAAGCACCTCCTATAAACCTTGTACCACCAAACACTCAATTAGGTGTTTAGAGGTTATAAATTAGATTTCAAACACCTACCTAAAAACCTACACCTACTCTAAAACCTTCTTAAAACCTTAACCTCTTTGTAAACCTTGTTTTGCCGAACAAAGCCTTAATGCTTAATATCTTTTAGTTTAGGTGAAAGTCAAAGTTGTTCCACTTGACTTAGCCTGAGGTTTTTAAGATTTCTAAATGTTTTCTATCTTATACATCAAAGTTTTCTATCTTTAAGTCTTTTGATAGATTAGGACAAGTTTAGCACTATATAAACTCAAGATTTGTGATCGCTTTTTAACTAAGTTCAAATTAATCCAAGTTAAAGTTCATAGATTTTTTGGACTTTCATCTTTGTACAGCCTCAAAATCAATGGCATGGACGCATTATTTTGAAACTGATTTTCATATTGAACCCCAAACCTTATTCGCATAATCGCATTTATAATGGGATTCATCCAAATGGGATCACTTATACCAAACTCTATTCCCAAATCATCAATATACTATAACTAAAGTCAAATCACTCTATCCTATTTGTCAACCATTTAGGTATGCCACCTAAGCGATTTTATTTTTTTCATTTACTGATTTGCCCTTCTAAATTTTCAAATACTAAATTATACCAGTTTACAATTTCCAATTATTATTTAATTATACCACTCTACTTACTTAGTTTGATTTGTCATATTTAACTTACCTTTTTAATCTTACAATATAAAAGTATATTATTTTATAAAAGGTATTAAATTTTCAAGATCAATCTATGTAAACTAATCTACTATATATATATAAAAGCAATAAGGTTTGGAGCCACCACAATGCGCCACCTAGGATTTTGCCACATGTCGTTCCGAAATTACGCCATCTCAGCTTTTGCCACATGTCATTACCATATTAAATAACATAATTTTTCTTTTTTCTAAAAATATCATATAAACTTATTCTATTAATAAATTTGCCATGTCATTTACACATCATAAAAATATTTTCATAAAAAAACTAAAATTACCATATAAAAATTGCCGTAATTTTTCTTTTTTTCTAAAAATACCATATAAACTTATTCCGAAATTACGCAATTTAACATTATAAAAAAAGTCAAGATATTTGACACTACGAAAAGAAAGATTATAAAAATTGATCAATTGAATTAGAATCCACATATGTCGGCACTTATTGTTATGATTTGCAAAAAAAAATAAAAATTACATTATAAATGGTAGTTTAGATTTAGATTTTTTTTACATTGGTAGTTTAGATTTTTATTTTGATTTAAAAAAATTTGTTAATTATCACTAATATTCTTATGTTTAGAACTGTAAGTTTTGTCAATGTTTAGAATAATTGATTGTAAATTTATATTGAACAAAATTTTGGATGACTATTATCTAAATTTTATTACGTAAGATTTGTCAAATCAAACTACCTTAAATCTCATATCTTCCCTATATTATTTTATTTTTAAAAAGAACTTATAATTTTATTAAAGCTTTTCTACATATATTTTTTCAAAAATCAAGAAATTACTCATTTTTTATCCACTGATAGCTTTTGTTTTTTTAATAATAGTAACCCATACCAAATTTTATTATTATGTTATAAATCACTTTATTTTGGTTAAATTATAATGGATTTTTATATATAGAAATAAAAATTTGAAAAGATTTGGTGAATCTTTTATTTAAGATATACTTAATTTTTTTTCTGGGATTTATTAGTTATATTATAGGATTTTAGGTTTTTTATTTAACCATATGAATGTTTTACAAATTATTTTATCCCTCAAAACAACTAAATTGTACAAACTAATAAGATTACGTATATGGAAGAAGATATTTTTTCCAAATTATACAAATAAAATCTTAAGTCTTCTAAAAATAGGTCAATATCTGAAATACAATAAAACTAATAAGATTACTCATTTTTTATCTACTCATAGATTTTGTTTTTTTTAAATAATAGTGACTCATACCAAATTTCATTATTATGTTTTAAATCACTTTATTTTGGTTAAATTGTAATGGATTTTTATATATAGATCAAAATTTGAAAAGATTTGGTGAATCTTTTATTTAAGATATACGTAATTTTATTCTAAGATTTATTAGTTATATTTTCGGATTTTAGCTTTTTTATTTAACCATATGAATGTTTTACGAATTATTGTTAGTCCTCAAAACAACTAAATTGTACAAACTAATAAGATAATTTGGTTACCGACAAATTGATGAAAATCACAATTTCGAACAAGGTACGTAAGTTCGATTTTATAAATCAAGCAAAATTGATATTATTGTAGGTAAGAAATTCTAACCATATTTATAATTATATGTACCTATTTTCTTTGTTATTTGAAAATTAAAATATATTTTGGATCTTATTTACTAAAATTTTAAAATAAAAAATATACAAATTGACAAATATGTTTTTTTTGCTCCATGGTGTGACGTAAATTAATTTCACATAGTTAGGTCTTAACTCATTTAAGTTTTTTAGTTTGCATAATAGTCCATCTGAACCATCTAGGTAGATGATCCTCTCTGCTTAGAATCAATATATCTATCTATCTATTTATTACTAATAACTAAATCCGGAGCAATTTCTGCCACCACGTTGCGCCACATCACACCTTTATTAAAATAATAGTTTTTTATAGTTAATTAAGCAAAAAAGTTATCTCAAGTAAACATAAAGATAAAACAATATTTGTAAAAATTTATCTCCAAATAAACATAAAGATAAAATAATATTAGTACATTTTACCAATATAGATAAAAAAAAAGACATTATATTTATCATATTTGTAAAACATAAATTAAAAAAATATAAGAAAAACATGTACATGTGGTCAAATATATATCTTTGAAATAAAAATATCCATATAAATGATAATATCTTTGAAATATCCATCTATATATCTATAACTATATATTAAATCTGAACCTTTTTGAGCAACTAGAACAATTCTGACCCCACCTTATATTTAAAAAGTAATTTTGTATTCTTATTATTTATAATTTTTTCTTTTAAATTTTCTAAAAATCTATAAACCAACGTTCTAATATATTTAATAAAAAATTGAAAGAAAGGAAAAATAAAACATAAGATTTTTTAATATATAATGATAGATTGTTATCATAATAAGGTAGGAAAATATTTTTACTATTAATTTTTTCTGTCTAAAATTAACATTCCACTATATTTCATATTTGGAAAAAATTAATTCGAATTTTAACTAAAAATTAAAAAAATTTAATTTATCTTTATCCTTTTATCTATTTATGTAAATGATTTATGTAAAATATTAAAAAAATTATCTTAAATCAAATTTAGATAAAAAAAAATTAATTATTTTAAATAAGTGTATAATTACTTGCCTAAATTAAATTTATTACTAATAACTAAAGCTGAAGCAATTTCTGCCACCACATTGCGCCACATCACACCTTTATTAAAATAATAGTTTTTTATAGTTAATTAAGCAAAAAAGTTATCTCCAAATAAACATAAAGATAAAATAATATTAGTATATTTTACCAATATAGATAAAAAAGGACATTATATTTATCATATTTGTAAAAGTTAAATTACAAAAATATAAGAAAAATATGTACATGTGGTCACATATATATCTTTGAAATAAAAATATCGATATAAATGATAATATCTTTGAAATATCCATCTATATCTCTATAATTATATATTAAATCCAAACCTTTTTGAGCCACCAGAAAAATTCTGGCCCCACCTTACATTTAAAAAGTAATTTTGTATTCTTATTATTTATAATTTTTTCTTTTAAATTTTCTAAAAATCTATCTAATTTTTATAAAAACCAAAATTATAATATATTTAATAAAAAAATTAAAAGAAAGGAAAAATAAAACATAAGATTTTCTAATATATAATGATAGATTGCTAATTTACTATCATAATAAGGTAGGAAGATATTTTTAATATTAATTTTTTATATCAAAAACTAACATTACACACTATATTTTATATTTGGCAAAAATTAATTCGAATTTTAATTAAAATTAAAAAATTTATTTTATCTTTATGATTTTATCTATTAATGTAAAATATTTATGTAAAAGATTAAAAAAATTATCTTAAATAAAATTTAGATAAAAAATAAATTTTTTAAATATTTATATAATTACTTGCCTAAATTAAATTTTTATAAAAAAAATTGTATTATCTTTTCCTTAATTTCCTTTTTGGATTATTTATGTTAATATAAAAGATTTTTTATCTTTAAAAAAATTCTATATTCATTCATATTTTTTAACTTTTCTTATTAATTATATTTTTAAGTTTTTATTGAAAATTAAAGAATTGAATTTGATTTAAAAAATTATAAGAATTTACATTATTTGTAGCTATTTAATTATTTTTGTAAAACATTTATAAAATTTAATGATTCTAATTAAAATAATTTTTATTTATACTTTTTCATAAATAAATTATCATTAATCTATCAAACTTATATTGGACTCACTTTAACAACTTTAGTTGTACCTCACATTATATTGGCTCAACTTAATGATTTTTTTTAATAAATACGTTATTTTTATTTTTTATATTAAATTAAAATACTATTCATTAAATAAATTAAGTATTAAATCCATATAGTCATGCACGATACAACGAGTATAACAAGTTAAACCTGGTTATGAAATATTGTCAAGGAAAAAGAGTAATGTAGATTATTTTATCTTAATAATCTATGTTTATCTTCAATTTTAAACTTAATAATCTAGATTTAATTTTTTTTAATTTTATTTCAAAAACAAAATAATTTTTATACATATTATAGGCAATAAATTATTTACATTAAATTTTATATTATATTTTTATTTATTAATATATTTTTATAATATATCTAAAAAATGTAAAGTCATAGTCGTGCAAGGCACGACGGGTATAACTAGTTATTATATAATTATATCTTTCTTCATTATCTTATATCTACATAACATTTTTAAGATCAATCCATTTAAATAATTCTTTTTTAAGATACATTTATCATCATTACTATCATTACTATAAACTAAAGCATACGTTAAATACAGATGTATAATAACATGTGTCAACTTCACATATAAATATTTAATTAGGTAATTTTTTATTGGTTGAAATTTAATTATTTAATTTTTTATTGGTTAAAATTTAATTCTAGAGTCGATAAAAAATATTTAATTATTCAATTTAGGCATTAATTTTATTTTTCATTATAATCGGACTGTTTTTTATTGGTTGAAATTTAATCATAGACCCCACTTATAATATTTTATGATATATTTTTTATTATTATTCAATTAGATATTAATAAAAAAAGAGTTCTACATTCTAGGAAAATTTAAAAGATATTTTATTAAAATAATTTATTTAACCTAAATTTATTTATTATTCAATTTGGATTATAATAATTTAAAAAAGAGTTCTACATCCTAAAAAAATTTAAATTTATCTTCGTTAAACAAATGAAATACTAATTTACGTGTTATGATCATAATTATTCGTCCCTACATAATTGATATATCTGAAGAAAAAAATAATAATATTTTTGATGCAGTGAAACCAGTCATGTCTCATACCGACGTCGATGAGTTGATTCGAGTGTCATTTGATGGACCAATTACAAGGAGTCGAGCTAAGAAGATTGCTCAAGGGACGACAGCGATCTTAGTTCGATTGACAGCCATAGTTGAAGGGTCCAACAAGACGAGATGGGTTACTTGCATTCGACATCAATTAAGCCCGAATTCTATGGATTAACACAATGGGCGAGTTTCACAAGGAATGGGGCGCCATTTTCTATTTTGGGCCTTATTCATCTCTATTTCCTAATTTAGATACATGGAATGACTTGTCTTACTTTAGGGCTGAATTTAGTAAGTGGTCGAGTAAGATAAGTTGTTACATGGGTCAAAGTCAACTCTTTGACTTGACCAATCTAAAGGAGGAAAATATCTATATTGTTTTTTATTTATGGAAACAATTTTATTTCAGCATTTAGTTGGAGAATTTCGGCCCTAGGCATGTGTTAGTGGTTGATTATTCTCTCTCCTATCTTCTTATTATCTTTAAGATATTTATAGTTTGTTAGGAGTTTCCTTAATTAAATAAGTCAGATAAATCTTTATTTGATTTATTTAATTTAAGAGTATCTAGTTAGTTATGCTTAGATATTTTATATTATCTTGGAAAGCAAGCAAAAGCCCCATAATACCCTTCTAGGGTCGGCTGGGCTATGTGCCTTGCTCTCCAAGGAGACACTTTGTATTTCCTTTAAATACTTTGCAATTTTCATTCAATAAAATTAGCTTGAGATTAGATAAACCCTAGAAAGGTTTTATCTAGTCTTTGGGCCACAAAAATACACGTGTGTTTGTGCTTGCAATTCGATCATCATCATCATCCAATCATCAATCTTTCTTGTTCTCTCTTTGTGAATTGTTTAAGTTTGATTCATTAATTTGGTCAATTAGTTTAGTTCTAGTTTGATTATCCAAATCAACTAGTTCATCAACTAGAATTAGCGTTCGAGCCATTCTAGTTGAACTATCTATTTGATTCATCTAAGTGATTCAAACTGAGTTGTTTGTTTCTTATTGAGTTCGAACCACATTAATTGTTTGTGAACAAGTTGTTAACTTTGGAAGTGAAATAGGTTGGAGAATTCGATTACAAGGCAAGATCGGGATTTGTGTGGGTTCAAAACGAAATCAACGAGGAGTAATCCGAGGCGATCACGTATCAATTTTGTTTAAACAAAATTCGTACAAGGTACGGGAATACATGCTAGTATATTATATTCCGGCATGATTGATAATAAGAAAAAAGTAAATTAAACAAGGGATTAGATGTTTTTTGCCTTGGCTGTCCAAAGGGTCGGTTGACCCGTAACCCGACCCAACCCGCCCGTAATTTTACGGGTTGTGGGTCAGATTTTTTGATTTTACGGGTTGCGGGTTAGGTTTTTTCAGATTACGGGTTGCGGGTCGCGTTGCCGGTCGACACGTAATATTTAAAAAAATAAAAAATATATTATTGATGTATAGCGTGTATCAGACTATCAGTGTATGAATATCCTATTACCTGTATAACTTGGGTCAAAGGCCCAAAACTAAACCTAATTTAATTCTTTCATCTCCATTCTACGCCGCTTACCACCCTCCTGCCCCTCCCTTCCCCCTTTCTTCAGTTTCTTGAGTTCTTTTGAGAATTTGAGTTCTTGTCACCATAGCGTGTAACCATCGCGTATGAAAAAATCAATAGAGAGCCTGAGACTCCACGTTCTTAGGCTTTTGAGCCTGAACTCGCCGGCTCCACCTCAAAGGCCAACAACTCCACACCGCCGGCTCCACATTGCTGGAGGTCGAAGATGCTACTCCAGTGGCAGCGGTCACCGCCGCATCGGATCCAAACACCCGAAACTAGTGCAAGTGGGGGTTATTCACCAAACTGATCGGATTAGAATGAATCGAGATCCTCTTGTGCTAAAATTGGATGTTTGTGGCAGGGGAGGAGGAAACGTGCAAACTTCAGAGATTTCAACATACTAATCAGAAGAACGAAAACTTTAGAGATTTATGTGCGTGCCAATGTGTGAAAGCAAGGGTTTTGACCCGTCGAACGGGTCAAACAGGTCAACCCGTAACCCGACCCATAAACTTGTAACCCATTTTACGGGTTACGGGTCGGGTCAAGGGCCAGCTTTATTTTTTTACAGGCCGGCGGGTTGACCCGTAACCCGTAAAACAAGTTACGGGTCGAGCCGGTCGACCCGTTGGACAACCCTAGTTTTTTGGGTCAAGAAACGGGAGATCCCTACGAATTTATTATTAAAAAAGAACTAGTTTTCCCCTAATGGGGCTACATACTCAACAGTGAGCAAATCTAAAATAATACTAGGAGGAAAATCAAGCACATTAAAAGGAACATCAGAAGTAATAGCAAAATTAGCTAACATATCAGCTACTTTGTTCAAGTGCCGCTTGACAAATTTTAGCTAAACCTCCCCTGGATAGTTGTGGATACGTTCCTTGCAATTGCGGAGCAAAGGGAGGCAGCGAAAGTTCTTACTTTGATGACTGGATAGCAGTTCACAAGCGAGGGAGGAGTTAGATTGAATGACCAGCTGGGAGACTCCACGCTCACGAGCCAACTCAAGACCATGGAATACAGCCCACAACTCCGCAGTTAAAGCATCGCAGATGCCACAGTTAAAGGTGAAGGCTTGTATGAAAGTACCAAGTTCATTTCGGAGGACACCTCCACCATTAGCTTTGCCTGGATTGCCCTTAGAGACATCATCAAAGTTAAGAGTTAGCCAGCCCGAAGGAGCGGGAACCCAAGTCTGATTAGTTGCATTGACTGTATCCGACGACTGCACCGGCTGTAAAACCTTATTGATTTTCTCTGAACAAGAGGCGAAGGCAGCTGAAATAGCTATAACAATCGAAGATAATCGAAGGTAGTTGTCATGTTGCTCAAAAACCAGCTTGTTTCGCACCTTCCAAGTCTGCCACATCGTGTTTGCAAAAGTGGTAGACCAAGCATCATGTGCTTTGATATTTTCCAAGATCCACACACCAATGCTGTCACAAGTGAAAAAAGATGGGCAGAGAGAGTTACCACTCAACGCCCCCCAAATATCTTTAATAACAGAGCAATCCCTTAACATGTGAAGGGTAGACTCAGTTTGAGAGCAGCGTGGGCATGAATTAGATATCGCTAAATGTCGACGATCTCTCGTCTCATTGCAAAGAATAGCGTCATGGGCCGCCGAAAAAAAGAAAGTGACGGACCCGTTGCTGCACTGAGGTATGCCAAATAAGCATCCAAAGCTGGCTAGATGGATTCATTGATGGAGGTTGCAGAAGTTTCATGGCAAATTGAGTTGTAAACAAACCAGAAGATGTTTTCTGCCAACAAATGCGATCAACCACACTATTATCTGAACATAAAGTCATCGATTGAAGGCGAGATAGCTATTGATCAGGAAGAAAAGGGGAAAGCAACGTCCAATTCCATCCGGTTGGAGTCCAGGCGCCCGCCACCGTCATTGCTCGAAGATCCTCGGAAAAAGGTTGCAATACCAACTCTGCTAGCGGTTGATCAACTAGCCAAGCGTGGTCCCAAAAGAAAGTAGAGCGGCCATCAACCACACTATTATCTGAACATAAAGTCATCGATTGAAGGCGCGATAGGTATTGAGCAGGAAGAAATGGGGAAAGCAACGTCCAATTCCATCCGATTGGAGTCCAGGCGTCCGCCACCGTCATTGCTTGAAGATCCTCGGAAAGAGGTTGCACTGCCAACTCTGCTAGCGGTTGATCAACTAGCCAAGCGTGGTCCCAAAAGAAAGTAGAGCGACCATTAACCACAGACATGCCAACACCAAGCATTAGAGTGTGTGATCCTTTTAATATGCCGTTCCACATATAAGAAGATTGGGGTCGAGATTGAAACATATCAATGCCGAGGCGATCACCCCAATACTTTCCACGAATAACTTTGCTCCAAACAGATTCAGGCTCTTGTAAGAGCCGTCAACACAGCTTTGCAAGCAGGGCCGAGTTAGTTTCTCATGGATCGCAGCCCAAGGCCACCATCTATTCTTGGTTGCACAATTTTTTCCCAAGCAAGAAGGTGAATCTTCCTCTTTTCAGCTGTCGACCCCCAAACAAAGCTCCAGATAATTTGGTCTATATAGATCGGGGAACCAAAGTCGATTGCATAGCGTAAATTGGCAAACTTGTTAAGACAGAGTTAGCTAGAGTAATCCGGCTTGCGGCAGAGAGGGTCCTTGCCTGCCAGCCTTGTAACCTAGCCCTGACTTTATCCAAGAGGAACGAGTACCTGTCCGTCGTCATTTTGCCACAAAGAGTCGGAATTCCGAGGTATGTGCCAAAATCTTCGACCACAGGAATAGCGAGGGCGCTGGAGACTCATGACAAACTGAAGCAGAGACTTTATGAGCAAAAAATACACTACTCTTATCATAGTTGACTTTTTCTCCTGATAGCATACAAAACTTGTCCAAGCAACGCTTAATTACCACAAGGGATTAGATGTTGAAATAGATGTGGAATAGGAAATCTGGAACAAATTCGTCCATGAGAATAGCAATTGAAGCCTGATTTTTTTTGTTCATGCAAAATATCCTGTAGTTCGAGTGTACGCAAATTCACTTGGAATATTCATATTGTCCAGTTCTCTTTCACTATTCATATTTTTAATGTAAACAACAAGCTCTTTCAAAAGCAAATATCATGTTTGAAACGACCAGATCCCTGCAAGTCTGCTATTATAGCCAGCCATGAAAAGTCCGGCTTACATTAGCCAGCCAGCCAGCCAGAGTAGGGTAGAATTGAGTCAGAAACAACACGCAGAGTGCACCGTGATGCCATATGATGATGATCATTTTGGGTCAAACCCATCCGAGTTTACATTGATCAAATTAAAGCAGACGCTGTTTACCAGTCACCGAATCCACAGAAGCCTTTCTTCCTGCACGAAAAATATACAAGTGCATAAGCAAAGACCATCGTCTCTATCTTATTTCCAACAGTATTGACTTGAGAACTTGACAAGGGCAAATTGCAGAAAAAATAAAAACAAAATTTTATCGGTGCGTAGAAAACAAACATACCAGGACCAATGGCAAGCACAGTCTTTGAACCAGATAAAACCTATACGAACAAATATGTAAGGATATACTAGTACTAAATTGGCATCAGACATTAAGTAATCAAAGAAACAAGAAGCATAGCCATTGGGAGTTGTATCATCAAACTTGTAAAATTGCAAGGATATATTTTTAGGATAAGCAAAAATCACAAATAATGAAAAATGAGAAAGCACTAGTTCAGCTCTTATTCATCAACTGAAAGCATAGGTTTATCCAGCAATAAAAAGGATGAAGAAACAATTATGTGTGATAAGCCACTAATTGTTTATATACAAATAAAAGAAAAAATTAAGGCTGGGCCATTCTAAATATTCAGTAGGAAGAAGTGATAGTATTCTCTAGATAATTTAATTGTGGTGTTGCTTTAATTGCATGTGCTCAATACTCTTACATCTATCATTGTAACACTTCCATTCGGTCACAAGTCTACAAAGTGATCATTCAGAAAATAGTAGCTCTTTGAAAAACATGGGGTCAGATGACCAACTTACCTTGAGATGAAGATATCTTATATTTACTTTTGAAAGATAGAAAATGTACTGAATCGAATTCGAGAATGTTTAGCAACAAACTCAAAAATGAGAATTATGTTGTTAAGAAGACAAAGGCCACCAAGCACATGTAGCAGGTAAGAAGTTACGGAATAGAAAGACAAAAAACACCTGTGTCCGTCCTGCATCAGCAACAACATAAGTTGGAAGGCCAATGCTCTCAGCTGTATGTTTCAGCTTATTCCTGCCACAATAATGGTGGACTTCAGCAGATTAATTTGACCCCAACTCATTAAGATATTTTCAACTTACATTTCTTGTTGATTCTTGCAACTCACAACTATCTTGGGTTGCCCACTACACTCCCACTGTCTCAAAAGTGACCGGTGACTGCCATAAACAGAATTTGTACCACTATTCATATCCATAGTTCTTCATAGACTAATGCAAAAGCAAAAAATTATTATAGAGGGAAGGGAACAATATCAACTTTGGCCAAGCTATTCATTAGCCATCTCAAAATATGATGTGTTCATTGCATAGGCCAACTGACCCTCTCCCCAACCTCCAGGGACCCATCTCTCCACTGTTTTCAAGCCAGGGTAATAAAACTATACAATCCGATATGTCATGGGATTTTTTTAATCATTAAATGGAGGGTATGGTAGATACAATGCTGCAATTCAGTTTGTAATCATCATTTTGCTTGGCCTCCTTTGATATATATAGGGTTAGGTTCTAATAACACCACTCTTATAATTATATGGAGTGGAATAATATAGAGTGTTGGATCTAAATGTAATAAACGAACAAGATTTAATCTTGAAATTGAAGATTTACAAAATCTCATAATTATAGAAAACCGAAAAATCAATAACTTATATACATGATTATAATACTTTATATACATGATTATAATATATTATATACATGATTAGAATACCTTATATATATGTTGTTTTATAGAATGTATTCATGATTTCCGAAGGTGCTTACGATTACCTTCGGAATTAATGAATACAATCAATTAAAAGCATGCATAAAACGGATTATGCTCATGTATATAACGTATTATACTCATGTATATAACATATTACAATCATATGTATATAAGTAACTTATTACATGTATATGCGTAGGTATCTTCAAAATTCATGAATACAATCAATAAAACACACATGTATATAAGGTATTATAATCATGTATATAACGTATTATAATCATGAATGCAAGTAACGAATTTTTCGATGACCTATAATTACGAACTTGTGTTAATCTTCTCTTTCTTATAATTTCAAGATTAAATCTGATCCATTTATTATATTTAGATCTAGCGCTTCATAATTAATCACTTTGTAACTGTATAAACTAGTGTATCATTACACAATCCCATCATTCAGTATCACTATAGTGGTCTTATTAGAACCTAACCCTATATGTATATGAGGCACATAAGAATCAGGTTACTAGGCACTAGTTTTTATAAAGTGGTTGGTCATGAAGCTTGGTCTTCAACGTTTCATTTGAGAAATTTTTAAGAACAAATTTTTTTTGGAAGGAGCATGCAAGATATTTCAAATGAGCAGCATAAGAGAAAGAACAGAAAAATTAGCTGAGATGAACTTGATCATTACAGAAAAAGCATAAACTGGAACTTTTAAATTAGTTCTCATCAAACCTAACCAAACTTTACCTTTGCAGTAACTCTTGGTACATGCCAGTGGCAGCATCTGCGTGTATAAAGAAAATAGGATACTGTTGAGAGCTTAGACACCTTCAAGATCGGAAAAGAATCATCCGCACAAAATTTTGCTACCAAATTTGGATATGAAACACACAACTTACGGGCACATTGAGATGCAATCTTCCCTGTTCCCATCTTTAGGTCTTGTCTGACTACTAAAACCTGTATTGCATAATTTTGAAACATATATGAACAATGTCTATTATCTATCCAATTATAATTTGTCTGAAATTTGAATAAAAACTGTTCACCAAAAAACAAATGGGCTGATGTCCTTCAATATTGAAGATTGTTCATCAAGGCAAAGGAAAAAACTAACAAACCTACCCAATGGGACCTAAGATCTGGTAGAGCTACTACCTTGAAAGGAAATAACCGAATACAGTAGAAGCTTAGAATCCTGGGCAGAAGGAATAGACGCAAGTACCATTCAATTACACAAAATTAGAGTATTAGTTTCTGAAATTTATAAAAATCAATACAAGTAACAATCCGCAAACAGGGCTAATATCAAAACGCCCATAAAAAGAGAGAAAGAAACCAAAAACAAAAAGCAAAACAAAACTTGTGCAACAAAGAGATATTGTAGTAAGGAAATACCATTTTCAGCTCGTCATCAGAGTCACTCAGAGAGGAATCAGAGAGCTTATGGGGTCTTCCGACGAAGGAACCAGTATTGCCCGTATTTCTTCGTGGTGGGTTGATGGAAGGCTTAAACAAATCCAAGACCATACCACAAATGAACCCGATTACCAGACCCGGGATGAAGTTCTCAGGTCTGAAACCCTCACCCAGACATTGTTCCTTTTGTTTCCGCTGCTTCTATTAGCAACAGTGCACACCAAAACAATACAATCAGAATTCACGAACAGCAACGGACAGAAAAGAACACATTTTTCTTCTCAATTCTAAACAAATAGGGTAATCAGCAGATAGATATGAAGATAATACCTTTGCTGGAGCCTGAAACGAATTCCGAATGGAGCCGAACATCTGGGTGCGTCCTAAGAGATTAGGATGGATTTTTCTACAAAAGAAAGAGATTAGGATGATTCGTGCCCTACATTATAACAAAATTAGTTTTTTTTCATAAAGTGTTTTTTACAAAGGACCAGGAGGACAGTCCCGTGCATACGTACGGGGCACGTTTTTAACCTGCATTCGTTTATTTTTTTGTAATTTTTAACATTTTATAAAGTATATTTTTATCATTTGAGATTGTAAAAACATTTGGAACTTATAATTGTATAAGAATTGAAAGCACATGTGGGTTGTTTGATCTAAAAAATCATAAAATTTAGTACGTTCGAATTTTTTATGAAAAATTGTGTATTTTTTCACACCTAGTACTTCAAATTTGTCGCCCAATATTAAAACTTTACACACACGCTACAAATTTTTTTAATTGCCATTAGATGTTGTATACATTTACATATCGTTAGACAAATAAGAACTTTGGTAATGTTTATATTTTAAATTTCAAACAATTTAGGATGGAATGAATCATAATTAGTCAATTCATACGATTCAATTGATTATATATTTTTAGAAGTAATGTTTCTTCAAAAAAATTACAATAAAAATTCACATTGACTATATATTTTTTCAAAAATTTAAAAATCAATTTACAAACTTAACCCTCAAAAATATATTTGCTTGAAATAATATTCTTGTGTATATAACAAAAAGTTTGTTTGATCTAAGTTGACAAAAATTTAGTTTAGATAATAAATATCAATTATAATATAGTATTAAAAATAGTAATAGTAGATAGAAATTAGTTTAAATTTTAAATGAAAATAGGCTTCCAATATAATATCGAAGAAGAGATTTGAACAAATATATATATATAATAGAATTAAGATCCCAATAACCTATAATGCATAAAGAAAAAATAATTTATACATACCTTGAGCTATTCATGTTTATAATTGTAGCCATGGAGAGAATTGTAGACACAAGAAAGGGAGAAATGTGCATGTCAACGGATTTCTTTGTAGAATAATGTATATATAGGCCAATCTATGGAATACAATTGGTCAAAATACATATCTATCTATACTACATATATAAAGTTGTGTACATGCCCACATTTATTGAGTCTAATAAATCCTTAGTCCTTAAATTACATGTCCACTCAATCAAAATATTTTGTATTTTTCTCCTTAATAAATTGTATGTAATGAGCTTGCGATGCATTTCAAATTTATAAAGATCATTTGACATATTCAAAATGTATATATATAAAATGGATATATATCATATTATTACACATATCTATAATACATATATATTTTTGGCAATCAATTTACATATTATTTAAAACAGAATTTAAAACTAAAGTCCTTTCATATCATAATTCACAACAATGTATATTTTATATGAAAAAATGTTAATTATGATATTCATTGCCAAAAAAGATAGAATACAATATATTTGCTAGAATACTATTTATATAATATGGTATGAGGGAGAGAGTTTTCACAAATAAGTACAATACAAATACTTAACATACATAATTATAATTATTTTCATGAATCCAAAAATATAATAGAAAAAATTTAACAAAACAATATCACCCCATACATATAATTGTTATACGTATTAGTTCATTTTTACACATGAATCCAAAAATATAATATGAGAAAAAAATAATAGAAAAAAAAATTACTCCATACATATCGAAGTTCTTGAAGGTTGAGGTTGAACAATGTCATTTTTTAATATGATAAAAATAACAATAAAGAAAACTATAAACTTAAAATAAAAATGAAAATAAATGTTCATATATTTATATTTTTTGTAATTTCAATTCAACAATATATTTTTATATATAATATACTAAAAACACTATTTTTTAGAAAAAGATGTTGACAATGAAAAAACCACTATGTTTTTTTATTTATTAGAATTAATTGATGCTATATGATTAAAAATATAATAACCCTTTCATTTTCTTATGAATGTTGACACTATTGTATTCTTGAAATCAAATTTATAACTCCAAGTCAAACCAAATTTCACCTTATCATTACAAAGTTTAAATGCATGCAAATATTATGTTAATTAATTTTGACCCTAATAATTCTCTAGCATAACGTTTTTGTAATAATTATTGCATTCTTGAAATCAATTTTATAACTCCAAGTCAGACCAAAATTTCCCTTTTCATTACAAGGTTTAAATGCATGCAAATATTATAGTAATTTATTTGACCCTATTAATTCTCTAGCATAACATTTTTAAGCTTTAAAAGTCTATTTATTTAAAAAATAATGGCTATGGCTATGAAAATGTTTCATATGTAGATTAAAAGAAAAACGTTTATTAATTTTATTCTTCCACTATTAAGACTAATTTTGGTTAGAAATCATAACTATAAACACTTAAACTTTCACTTTGCCTATAAGTAATACCATATAAGTGGAAGGAGGCATCTTCTAGATTAGCTCTACCTCTTTAGTCAAGTCACTGATGCAAACTCATGAGGTATGCATTCTTAATTTTTATTCCTTTATTATCATTGTTTTTATTCTCTTATCAATTATATATCAGATAGTGTATCTTAAATCTTAAATATTAAGAATATTATCGACCTTTTATTTGTATCTCGCTTCATTTGGTAGAAAATAGTGTTCAATGGCTAAAGCACTCAATCGAGCTCTCCATCTTCAATTATTGAAGAGGTAAAATATGGTCATCTTTTAAAATTATCTACTTATAGTATGGTTTCTACCTTTTTATAATATGATGAAAAATCTAAGAATTGTAAATTCCTTATTATTATTTTCCGTTCCTGCTCCTACTTATGGCCATTGTAAATTGTAATATTTGATGTTTCATTTAAGTTATAGATTCTCAATGAGTCTTTCTCGAAAAAAGTTCTCTAATTTTTATTTTTGGTATATTCTTTTTTCAACAAAATTCAATTATATTACTCTTTAACCAAGTTATGTACATACTCCACGCTATTAACAAAAAATAGCCAAAAAATTAATAGATTAGCAAAAAATAAAGGATACATTAAGAAAATTGTTATGCAAATATAAATGGGAATATAAAAAAATTGTCCCATCATATGCAATAAAAATTTATGAAGATCATAACGTAATCGTGTAATTACTATAAAATTGATCCAAAACTACACAAAAAAGCTATAATTAATTTACAAATATCCATAGGCTTATCTACACTATGGTCATCATTGTTTATCATTAAATTATTTTCTAAACGCTTTTGCAATCCATCGGTTAAGACTCTTCACCTTAATCGTTAGATAATTGTGGGTCGAAAAATTTATATAACTAATTAAATATAATTTTAGTTAGAAAACAGTTACATAGTTTTTATGAAATAAATTTAGTTACAAATATTAATTTAGGGGATATAATAGCAACCAATATTTTATAGTGATATATATACCTAAATAATAAATGCGTATATGTCATGTGTAATGAAAATTTAAAGAACAATCTTGATAATCATTGTTGAAAAGAGCATTTTCAAAAAAATACACATGTAAAATAACCTGTCCCGTGCGTATGCACGGGTCTGTCCCCTAGTACATAAATAATGGTGTAATCAAGGGTGGTAAATGTGGACAATAAGTACACATATAAGAGGATAAATATCCTAAGAGTATCTCTATGTGTAGGTATACATCCATATTATAAATTGAAATAAATAGGATGTAATTAGGGGTGGTAAATATGGACAATAAGTACACCTTTAAGATGATAAGTATCATAAGAGTATCTCTATGTGTAGGTATGCATCCATATTATAAATTAAAATAAATAGGATGTAATTAAATGTGTTAAATGTGGACAATAAGTATACCTTTAAGAGGATAAGTATCCTAAGAGTATCTCTATGTGTAGCTATATATCCATATTATACATTGAAATACTTATAACATTTATACAATAATAGACATATAAAAAAAGGACTATTCCTTAAACTTTAAATAGGACTAAAGTAATCAAATAGGACTATTCCTTATATCACATTTTGCTGAGTTGGTTGAACAATTTAAATAGGACTAAAGTAATTAGACATGATGTTCACAAAGAGACTTGAACCTTAAACTCTTATAAAAAAAATAAAGTAATAATTGTAATAAGTTCTTCTCATATACATAATTTTATATAGATAGATGTATTAGAATTAGATCATTATTACTATTCTTTCAACAAAAAAAGAGATTATTCATTTTACAAAAACATTTAATGAACTTAATACATGAATGCACAATGCGAAAAAATGGTCTTCTTCTCGTATAAATTTTTGTATCGATAGATGTATTAAAAATAGATTATTATTTTATTTTTTCCCTTCAAAAAAGATTATTATTCTTTAGAAACGGTAGGCTAAATCAATAGATATTAATCTAAATTATTTATGCAGCATAAACAATTGTTAGGCAATAGGCATAAAAACTTTAGCTAGAATGAGGAAAAAGATTATTTAGAGATTCAAACTTTAGACCTTCTTTAGAAATGCCAACATTTTAACCATTGTGCCAAGTAGGGCTGAGCACGGTTCGGTTCAAACCGAAATTTTAAGCCGAACTGACCGAACCGAACCGAACCGAAACCGATATAATTCGGTTCGGTTTTCGGTTTAGAAATTTTCCAAATTTCGGTTCGGGTCGGTTCGGTTTTCGGTTAAATTTCGGTTCGGTTCGAATTTTCCAAAGAATAACCTTATATTTATGCAAAACCGACAAAAACCAAAACCGAACCGAACCAATTCGGTTCGGTTTTCGGTTCACATAATATGGAATTTCGGTTTTCGGTTCGGTTTTGAACCGATGCTCAGCCCTAGTGCCAAGGAACTCATCTTGTCATATAAAACATTTGATTTAATATATTTGAAATTTTTAATCAAGTGCAATAAATGCTCTATGTACACAACTTTTTAATGTTATATATAGATAAATTAATTGAAGTCTCAAACAATGTATGAGTAGAGTTTGGTTCCCATAAAACACTCCCTTAACATGAAACGGAAGGAGCATTCTGGGCCCTTGGATCAAGGAGATCCAAGGGCTGATGTTCTTTCTCCTTTTATTAAAGGAGGGGGCAATTATGTCTTTTCCCTCTCTAATTAATTAATCTTTTTTCTCTTTTTTTTTTTGTTTTTGGGGGTAAATTGAGTGGACGGACCGGACGAATTGAGGACGGCTCTCGATTGAGGGCGACTCAATCGATTGAGGGTGATTTCGGTACGAATCGAAGACTGTGTGATTACGAGTCTCGTTGGATTTCGATACGAATCGAAGACTGTGTGATTGCGAGTCTCGTTCCAACCATGACAGAAAGTGGTATTTTATTCCTCTTTTTGTGATTTGGTTAGGTTATTTGAAATTCTAGGGTTTATAAACTATCTAAGAGTGTGTGAGTACAAGAGGAATTCACAAATCCAACTCTACGACATTCAATACTAGCAAATTAGTAGAAGAGTGTGTGATTTGATTGATCTACGCTCGTAGCTACTACTGGAATTGACCTGCGTAGTATGTGCCAATACTAACAATTGAGAATACTAGCAAATGAATTCCTCTTCTCGTTGCACTTTTCGGACTTAATACTGCACTTTTCGGACTTAATAATGCACTTTTCGGACTTACTAGTGCACTTTTCATACTTAATAACGCACTTTTCATTTGTGTTTAGAGGGCATATATGCGACCGTATATCTTATTTTATTTGTTATAGAGAACATAGTTTATATTTTATAATCACCCTCATAATACAGAAATATGACTGTGATTTTAGTAGTAAGGGTTAGGACATTGGACTTTAAGGTGGATATGGACCAAAAGATCATGTCTTTGAATTAACATATTCTTAGTGCACTTTTCACAATTAATAATGCACTTTTTATATTTTGTAGTGCACTTTTTCTAATTAATACCACTTTTTATATCTTTTTGTAATGCACTTTTCATTGATTTAGTTAGCAATTTTGCAATGCACTTTTCCTATTATATACTGCACCTTAATATATTTGCATTGCACTTTTACTGATCTTCACTGATTTAGTTAGCAGTTTTTCAATGCGCTTTTCATATAAAGGTCAAATTTTCACCACTTTGGATGAAGCTATGGACTTCTACAAAAGATATGCATTTTATACTATTGTGTGCGCTTTTCTTTTAGTACAAGTAGCCTATTAGCTCAAATGGTAGAGTGGTGTGCTTTGTGCACAAAGATGTAGGTTCGATTCCTACATGGGCTAATATGATATCTTACAAAAATTAATTCTTAACGCATTTATTCTTAACCTAACTAGCTAGGTACTAAAAGAAGTTATATTTTATCGTGTGCGACAAATAACTAATTAACCACTATTTTTCGAAGAAGATCATGATCAAATTAGCTCATATGGGATTCGAACCCACGTCTCTGTGCATAAGCACATTGCTCTTCCATTTGAGCTAATAAGCTTTTCTTAAATTACGAATGTCTTCTTATGAATTTGAATGAATTTGAATGTCTTCTTATGTCATTTATCAATGCACTTTTCTTATGTTACAATGCACCTTTGGAACTTTTCAATGCACTTTTTACCACTTAAAAAAATGCACTCTATAGAGTTCAACTTAAAAAAATGCACTCTATAGAAATTTAGGATGCTTATTATCAAACACTTATATGTTACCAGGACCTTCTCAACAACATTAGAAGGGAGACTTGATCTTGTTTCTTGCTCGGATATCAACAAGTTTTTATCCATCATGAAGCCAACAACAAAAGGTCAAAACATTAGACAGGAATATCAAGATTACAAAAATAAAACATATTGCATACTTACACATTTAATACAAAGAATGACCAAGAGAAACAACACATCTAGAGCAATATGTTCATTCAAAGTATTCCCCAATGTTCAAGATAGTGTGGCAATTAAACAGTTTTGGAATGAGACTTTCTATTTGTCAGGAATGCACTTTTTTTACTTCATAATGCACTTTAATACTATCTAAGAGTGTGTGAGTAGAAGAGGAATTCACAAAATTGTTTAATGTACTTTTCTTATGTCACAATGCACTTTTGAAACTTTTCAATGCACTTTTGAAACTTTTCAATGTAGTTTTTCAATCAGATGATGCACTTTTCTAATGTCATTTATCAATGCACTTTTTTTTATATCACAATGCACTTTTGAAACTTTTCAATGCAGTTTTTCCATCAGATGATGCACCTTTCTTATGTCATTTATCAATGCACTTTTCTTATGTCACAATGCACTTTTGAAACTTTTCAATGCGCGTTCCTTTCACTCATGTCAATATTATATTCATTTGGATCCTAATAAACAACAAAGCTTCATAGCATTAACATTTAAATCAAACCTAGATAATACTAAGTTTTTGAATTTGAGTGGTCCGAAATCAATCAACTAAAGGTAGCATATTCCATGTATAACGCTAGTAGCAACTGTCATAAGTCTTTTAACTACACATGCAAATATGCAATGACTAAAGTTTGATAATTCGTACACTCACAAGTCAGAAGCAAAACAGAAAGGAAGATCGAATCACCCAACAACTAAAAATATGTAACCAGTAGCAGAGTCCAATCGAACAATAATACCAAGTTGATCATCGATCAAGTACAGGCTACAGATGAAATTGAAAACTAGGGGATTAAAATCCTATAAGGCAAAAATCAAAGAGGAAAGCAAAAACTAGACAACAAGAATACTAATAATACCGAATTACAGAGAGCTAAATTTGCAAGGACGGAGGGAGAGATCTGGAACTGATAGCCCGATTTCCAAAGAAGAAAGGTGAGTGAAAGGAACGCGCAGTTTAGAAGAAAGGTGATTTAATTTCAGATGGACTTCAAATTACAATCCATCTGATTCTACAATCACCCTCCTAAAACAAATAATGGTAGACTAGAGCAACAACAATGGTAATTCATATATCCAAAACACAATACCCACAATCAGACAACAAACATTATCAAGATCTATGTCTTCCGATCTAAAAACGCAAATTAGGGTTTATGAATTACCTTTTGGTTTTCTTTTTGGAGACATCTCGAAAGTAAAAAGTTGGGAGAGATCGAAGGTGACTCGGCGATCGAAGGGAGATCGAAGGCGCGATCGAAGGTGAGCGTTTGCGTGGGAGTGTTTGGTGAATGGGAGAGCGTGGGAGTGTTTGGGGGCGTCGTGGGAGTCGCGTGAGGGTGTGGTTACGAGAGTTTGGGAGTTTTTTTGATATTTAAAGTTAAGGGTATAGAAGTTGGGTTTATTTACAAAATCACCACCGTGTTGATTTGTTTTATTTTTTTTTTCAAAAAAAAAACAGGAGTAATCTGAGCCATTGGATCATGTCATCCAACGACTGTCATTTCTCCTTCCGTTTCATGTTAAGGGTTGGTTTCATTTGAACCAAACTGTGTATGAGTAATAATAATATAATTTTAAATATTTTATATATTTTATTGAGATAAATCTAAAAAAACTTTAAAATAAATAAAAAAAGATAATTTTTTCATAAGACTCGTATTTATTAAAAATTCTATTTGTATATGAAAAATATCAAAGAAAATTATATAAGTATGTTACATATTTTATAAAATCTATTATATATAAAACAAATTATTTTAATCAAAATTATTCAATTTTAAAATTATTTTTAAAAAAATAAAAAAATTAATGTCAAATCCTTTAAAAAATTAATAAAATTCATTCTTTTAAATCTTTAAAATACAAAATAAAATATAATTTATAAGAAAAATGAATAAATATGAATAAATATTGAATTTTTAAAGATAAAAAATCTTCTATATTTTACCTGAATAAGTCAAAAAGAAAATTAAGGAAAAGATAATTTATTTTATTTTAATCAAAATTCAATTTGGGTAAGTAATTATATAGATATTGAAATTTTGTCTATAAAAATTTAATTTAAGATAAATCATATACATAAATAGAGAGAAAATAATTTAGTTAGAAAGCTAAATTAAAAAAAAATAAATATAAGGTGGGGCCAGAATTAATGTGATGGTTAAAAGAGTTACAACTTTAATATATAATATTCATACCTATTGTGCCATGTAGGACTGTTTGAGGGTAAATTTTCATGAAATTTTCTTTTTCGTGATTTGGCTAAAATAACATAGTTGAATTATGGGTATGAATTGGACCCATAGTTTGAATTATGATATTTACATATTGACAAATCTTATACCAATTTAGACCCAATATAATTAAATACCAAAAATTAATTAGTGGGTGGTTGATAATATTTTCAACGATCCATTATTCTTAATAGAATAATATTTCCTAGTCAATTCTATAATAAAAGGAGGTTCCTATTTTTCCTTAATTGACTTGGTGAAACTTGGATCTCAAGGCTCTCTAAATTTTGGTCAATGCTAAAATTAGTGAGCTCCTCTATTTTATTAAGGGAGTTGAGGACAAAACATAAACGTTTATTCTCTAAATTAATTTGCCCATAATCTTATTAGGGGAAAATTTCCTAATCTAAGAAAAAAATATAAATTGTAAGTGGGTATAAATTCTCATGGCCGAAAGATGAGTTTGCAGGGCTTGTGTACATTTTTATGGATTTATGTATATAAATAGTTGTCAGTGCACAAAAATTCCGTCTTTAATACACTAATTGAATGCTCTTTCCTCTTCAGCTCCTAACTACTTCCTTCAACCTGTAACCTGCAAAACAATGGACACAGGGGACGGGAACCCCCTAATCCACCTCCGATGCCTAAGTCAAAAGAGCAATATGTCGAATCGAATGTCGAGGTACAACAAGAAAACAAGACATCTAGCGAGTATGGATATTCCTGAACAGTCGAGCTAAACGAATATTAGCCTGTTCAAGTTCTCAATATGCGCCGATATGCAACATGTGGCTTTCCCTACACGGCGAAGACGTGTATTTATAATGGAAGAAGGAGATAGGGGGCCGAAAATTATACATATCCTAGGGCTAGTCAGATGCCTTGGAGCCCATGCTAGGAATATTCTTCCCATTCTCCATCCTTAATTCTATCTTATTTGAAAGATAAAATCTCCCATTAAGTTGCATAAACGCCATATTTAATATAATAGGAAAATAAATAAAAATAATAATAAATACGTAGTAATTAAGAAATACCTTTATCACGATAACGAAAATAATAATTATGGTAGCTATGTTTATTTTACCAGCTCACAAATGCCCCACCTACATCGTTGTATGTGTTTTCTCATATACGACGACGAAGGATCCAGAGGTTTATTTAATCGAAGTGGTCATGCGGATTAGCGATTGGAGTCCCCTAACGCGTTCGTATATTCGTATATTCGTACATCCATGAGCGAATATCATGGGGCGCATACTCTTTTTTAGAGCGTCTCATTTCCTAACGACTAAGGTAGAATCATTAGAACAAACAAAATAGACTAAGAAGAACAAAACGTTTATGTTTAAAAAGTTCCTGGCCAGGATTTTTATTTAAGAAAACAAAAGAATACAAAAAAGGTGCTTATTCTAATAATTCTAGCCTCAGCTTAACATTCATGCGAGGAGCCTTCGACACAGGATCAACTGCCGGCGATTCCGCGGTAGCGGCTCGAAAAGCCGCGTGTGCGGTCAACAGTGCCGCAGTTGCGGTTGACAATTCCGTGGTTGCCTTCTACGGGATCCCGTGCGCTTCCTATGACCCGTCGAAGTACTAGGTCACCGACTCGAAAAGTACGGTATCTCACACGTCGAGCTATAACCCGTTTTGCTGCCCCTTGATAAGCTACAAGACGCACAACTACAATATCTCGGGGCTCCTTGGCGAAGTCGAGGTGGGCGGAGAGAGCTCGATTATTCTCTTCAGGCTCAAACAACGTTGTCCTCAACGTTGGTAAGCCGACCTCTAGCGGTATTACCGCTTCCGTGCCATAAGCTAAGGCAAAAGGCGATTCACCGGTCGATCTACGCGGGGTGGTACGATAGGCCCATAGCACTGCTGGCAGTTCTTAAGCCCATCTTCCTTTGGCTCTCTCAAGGCGTTTTTTCAACCCTTCAACAATCTCTTTGTTTGTAGCCTCTACTTGCCCATTTGCTTGTGCATAGCCGACTGAGGAGTAAATATTATTGATGCCCATCCCTTTACAATATTCTTTGAACTTTTCACTGTTGAATTGAATTCCATTGTTAGAAATAAGAGCAAAACGGATGCCAAAACGCGTGATAGTGTGTTCCCAGACGAATTTCTAGGTGTCAGAATCACGGATATTTGCTAATGGTTTCGCCTCCACCCATTTAGTGAAGTAGTCTGTGGCGGTGATAAGATAACACACCTTCCCAGGTGCTCTGGGAAAAGGGCCGACGATATCAAGACCCCACTGTGCAAAAGGCCATGGACTAGTCAAAGAGTGGAGGTCTTCTGCCGGCATATGTGAATTTTTGGCAAACCTTTGACACTTGTCACACTTTCTTACATATAGCTCGGCGTCTCTCTGCATGTAAGGCCACCAATATCCTTGAGAACGAGCTCGAAATGCCAAACTGCGACCTCTAGCGTGCATTCCGCATATGCCTTCATGAATCTCATATAGTAAAGGCTCAACCTTGCTTGGGGGTACACATCTCAAGTTTGGCCCAGAAAAAGATCGACGATATAAAATCTTTTCTGGTGACAACCAAAATCTATGAGCCCTTAAGCAAACTTTCCTTGCCTCGGCGACATCCGACGACAAGATGTTCTCATCCAAGTAACGAATCAAGGGCGTTTGCCAACCGAGATCATCATCAGTCGCGACCTCTGTTGAGGTGATTTCCGCGGCTATGCTAGAGGTGTCGATTGTTGGGCATCCCGAGACTTCTATCTGAATTGACGTCTTGAGCGTATCTCTTGAACAAGCGGCCAAAGTTGCTAAAGCATCAGCGAACTTATTTTGATTGCGTGATCTTTGTTCAAGTTCACAATGCTCAAATTCGTTTAGCATGGCTCTCGCCTTCTCCATGTATCTGATCATCTTTGCACCTTTGGCCTCATAATGACGCAACACTTGGTTAACAATAAGTTGAGAATCAAAGAAGACAAGTAGTCTGGCGACTCCAAAACTAGATGTTGTTTCTAATCCGAGTATTAATGCTTCATACTCAGCCTCGTTGTTCGTTGCATCAAAGTCGAGGTGGAAAACCAGTTGTAGGGCTTCTCCAGTGGGTGATGAGAGCACAATTCCGACTCCGGACCCTTGATTATTACTTGCACCATCAATCTCAAGAACCCACTCTCTCGGTTTTCTACACTCGGAGAAGGGCACGCGACCGCGACAAGGGGTGTCGCGACCGCGGTCCTGTTCGACTGAGAGTTGAGCGATTCAGGAGAGCAAACCGCGACCGCGGTTTCTTCGGCCGCGACCGCGGCTGCGCTAGCTGTAACACCCTCATTTTTCCCTCGGAGATATTACCGCCAGTAACCTCGGAATTTACACTCTGAAGCCACCCAAGGCTTTCACTGTATTTGAAGATATAAATAATAATGATAATTCAATAAATATTAAAACAAAATGTCCAACTTTCACAATCTTGAATAATCCAAATACTTGCGGAAAAATGAGCATAAATATTCTTGAACAAAGCGGAAGTAAAATTGTTGAAGGCGGTTCTTACAGACCAAGGATCTCAACCTTAAAACTATAAACTAGTTATTCAAAAGAAACTTGAAAAGTCTTCAACTGCTTCAAACTCTAATCACCACTCCTTTACTCTTTGATGTTCCGTATAGGGACGGTTGACACCAGCCGGCCATGCAAAAGAAATAAAGTGGTCGGTCAGTCTAATGAAAGACTACGCAAGTGGAATTTTATGTGAGGTTCTTGTGATCTTACTTGCATTATGACCATCGGTCTCCGAATGAAAGCCGGTCGATGGCATAACCCAAATAATCTCACGGAATGAGAAATATGATGAAAAGAGATTAGGACACCACAAGACTATGGTTCCTTAAGAATGAGAAAGGTTATGTTGGGAACTTTAGTTATCAACCAAGGTTTCGAAAAGCCTCCGTCGACTTATCAAATCTATAACCAACCTCACCGAATGTGTGTTGTCCGAATTCAGATTGGAGAATAGATTTATCAAAGCCGGGAGCCAAATTTGTTTTCCAAGTTGTAGTCACCACCTTGAACACGTTTTAATGGGTGTGCACTAGCACTTATCTTCTTTAATTACAAAACGTTGCATTCAAGTTGGTAGCTTTTAAGATGACAACGTGGTATGCCATAAGATATAGAATCCCACAAAGGGCGTAAAGGGTTCTTAAGTCCCGATACAAGGCACTAGCTAGGTGCCAAACACTCCTCAAAGCGGTTGAGCGAGCAGGGTCATGACCATCATTAGGGTCTAGGTCCATCCTAATGCAAAATATTATAAAGAGGTGTTTAGGGGTTCGTGAACCCCCACCCCTAGTTCTACGCTAGTCCAAAACAACGAATCTCAAAATGAGACCGTGAAACAAACAGGTGCACAAACATTGCAACCTAAATATAACTTCTGGCGTACAATAGTAATAATAACAATAAGCTACCATGGGTCATTATTTCTATGCATAATAAACCCTAATTCATTTATACGTTTCAACGTGGTCATTATTTCTATAATAACCTAAGTTCATTTTATTCAAACAAGCGTTCCCAACACAACATGCATACATGAATAAAAGTATTCATGATAAAATATGAGGGCGAACCACCACTTGCCTTGATTCGATGGCGAGCGAGAATTATCTTAGACGAGCTTGCAATCCAACGATTGATTTCCTTTTCCTGATTCATACATAAGATACAAAATAAACTATAAGCAATTTATTTTGTTCAACTTTTCCTCGTAAGTTGAATTCTTATGACTCGACTAAGTTTATATTTCTAATAAACTTATATTAGTAACATTAATAAAATCTTTCTTTATTAATGTAGGACTTTTTAATTTCTTTGTATTGCATATAGTAGATTCTTTATCTTTATGCATACATATTAATTAAAAATATTTACCCATATGTTATTTCAATAAAAACATATCTTTTTGCAAAGTATAACTTTTTAAGGCATAAAATCAATAGTATTCATCATTTGTTTTCTATTTCCAAATTTTATAAGAAAACATATTTTATGTTTTTTTCTCTCATAAAAATATTTTTAACATCTTATAAATTAAGATTTAAAAATATTTATTTTATTTTAAATACCCCAATTTATTAAAATACATAAAATAAGGTAAAAATGGGTAAGGAGGCAGCCAAACAGGCCGGGTCGGGCCCGCGGGCCTGTTACGTACAGCAGCAGCAACAATACGCATCTCTGACTTCAGAAGTTTCGTTCTCCTTCTTCTGGAATCGGTTCGAGGCGTGTGAGGTGTCGTTGGAACTAGGATGAGCAGCCCTACCAACTGTTGGCAGAATCGGCGGATGAGGTGGTCTGTGGTGGCCGAAAAACACCGCTGAACAGGCGGCTTTGGTGAGTTCGAACTAAAACAGAGCCGGATTTTTGTGTGGTTTCTAGATCGATTTTTGGCCAAATCTCGATTGGAAAGGGAGTGTTTTTGCTTAGGATTTGATAGGCAATGTCAAGAGCTATTTATAGGGCCAAGAATGAGCTTCAACGCTCCAAAAACGAGCCCAAATCCTCCATTAATGCCTTAGGACAATCCCGTTGATTTCGCCCATTTATGGGTGATTTATCTTGTAATTGAATCGGGATTGATTCTCTAATCCGTCTTTTGACTCCTCCCAATCCTTTCCATCTTAAATCCGACCTTATCCCTCTTCAATTCGAATTTAATTTGAAGGATTCCAAAAACATTGCACTTGGACCTAGAACGAGATTTTCGGGATGAGTTTGATTTATTGCTCCCATATTGATTGAGGGAACTTGTAGAGGGTTAAAAAATGACAAGTAGGCTTTTACGGAATCCATTTCCTAAGAAACGAGATCAATTTCCTCATTTGAAGTTAAGAACAAGTTGGGGGAGAAGAACCCCCATATTTGAATCTATTTTCAAGAACTTGCACAAACAACCCCTCTAGTTTAAGAAATGAACAAAAAATGTCCTTGATATTAGTAAATATCCTTAATATCTTTTTAAAGAATAAAACTTTTAATTAAAATTTTTTATATTAATTCTCTTTGTTTATAAAAATATGTTTAAACAATTTGGATATCTTTCTCTTAAAATTCTAATTTTATTTATTTTATCTTCCTTTAACATAAGGGTAAGGTCCATTATTATTTCAAATAACCCTTTAGAGGATAGTTGCTTAACTTTCATTTAATAAAATAAATTAGGTAAGCAATATATCATTGTTATGAGAATATTGCCACAATTTATTTTATCAAACAAAATAAAAAGGCAATTACATAATTGTCCTTCTTGAAAAAGAGGGTTATTACACTAGCCGCTCCCGCGTTTTTATTCGCTGGCCCTTGAGAAAATTCCGCTATGAAATCCGCCAACACTTGTCCTTTAATGGCGGTCCGAGGCATGTACTCAATATCATATTACCCCAACTCCACGACCCATTTAGCAACCCGTCCCACGAGATCCGAAATAGAGAGGAGCGCTCAAATAGGATAGGTTGTAATGACCTGGATTGGGTCCTCTTAGAAGTAATGATTGAGTTTACAAGATGCCGTAACCAAAGCCAATAACAATTGTTCCATAGGCAAATATCTCGTTTGAGCGTCAGGCAGCGTTTTGCTAATGTAATACACTGGCCTTTGATTTCCACGTACCCTCTTCTTTAATCAAGACTACGCTAACTGCTGACTGCTCGAGGAGACACGGCTAGATAAAGCTTCAAGGTGTCTCCTTTATTAGGCACAATCAAGATCGGGGGGGGGGGGATTGCAAGTAAGCCTTCAGTCCTTGCAAGTCTCCATCACACTCTTGGATCCATTCAAAAGATCGACCTTTCTTCAAAGCTTTGAAGAACGATTGGCACTTGTCAGAGGACCGACTAATGAACCGATTCAGAGCTGTTGCCATTCCTGTTTAGCCTTTGTACTTCTTTGATGTTTTAGGGCTTGTAATGGTGTCAAGGGCTCGAATTTGATCCGGACTTGCTTCAATTCCTCGACGAGTAACGAGGTGCCCCAAGAACTTGCCTGACCCAACCGCAAATGCGCATTTTGCGGGTTTAAGCCTAAGTCTGGATGCTCTAAGGATGTCGAAAACATCTTTCAAGTCTTCGAGATGGGATGATGCCCTTTTACTCTTGACTACCATGTCATCAATGTAGGCCTCAACGGTTTTCCCCATCTTTTGGCTAAACAACTTGGTGACTAATCGCTGAAAGGTTGCCCCGACATTCTTTAATCCAAAAGGCATCACCTTGTAGCAGAATATCCCTTGGGGAGTAATAAAGGTTGTCTTTTCTTGATCATCTTCATGCATTGGGATTTGATGGTAACCCCGATATGCATCTAGAAAACTCATGCGCTCATGGCCTGTTGTAGCATCCACTAGTTGATCAATTTTTGAAAGTGGAAACAAATCTTTTGGACAAGCTTTATTGAGATCTACAAGTCTACCCAGACCCTCCAATCTCCCGTCTTTTTCTTGACTACGACGGTATTTGCTAGCCAAGTTGGATACCACACTTCTCTTATGGCATTAGCCTCTTGTAATTTCTTTACTTCAACAATCACATCTTCGGTATGCTGGATAGAGGACCGCCTTGTTCGATGTATGATCGGCTTGGCGTCGGGGTAGACGTTTAGCCTATAGCAAGCAAGACTCGAGTCAATTCCAGGCATATCGTATGGACTCCAGGCGAAGACGTCACGATTACTTCGCAATAGATGCGTGATAGCCAAAAGCTCTTTGCTTGAGAGGTTTGCCCCTACGAAAAATTTCTTTTCGGGTTCACAATCTCCGACAGATCGATCTCTTGTAGTTCATCAATAGACTTTTGGGCTGGTTTCGAGCCTATGTTGGTGAAATCAAAAGGCTCCCGTCGTTCCGAGAGGTTTTCTACCTCAGACAGGCCGCGATCGCGGTTCAGGGATCCGTGATTGCGGTTAAGGCCTCTGCGCTCGCGGTCGATCCCGTCGCTAGTTTTCATGATCGCACGCGACTGATCAGGCGATCCCTGGTCGTCACCTCTTGTGCGATCCTTGCTTTTGGCATGAGGGTTTCCCGACCTCGTTACGCTTGGAATCTTTTTCTTTAGAGTCTGATTATTGTGTGTTTCGCGATCAAGTTTTCTCTTTCGGATTTCAGGGCACGTTCCTGACCCCGAACCGTCACGGTTTAACTGATTTTCGAGCTCGGGAATTATTAGGGTTTGATCATCCGATCGAAAATCGGACTTCGCTTGATCGTACCGTTGAAATCCGCGATCGCGATCGCGACCGCTTGATCGGGAATTTTTAGGGTCACTTGTTGGGGCTTTCGCTCGGGATTTTCAAGGCACGTTCATAGGCCGCGATCGCGGTTTCTCGACCCGCGATCGCGGTGCTTTTGAACCGCGGTCACGGTCCTGCTTGACTGGGGTTCCGCGATCGGTTTCGCGAATCGAGGGTGCCCCAGGGTTTCGAAATTTTTTTTTGTTTGGGATCGAATCCATCGATGAAATTGCGTGGATCGATTACTCGTTTCCCACGGACGGTGCCAATTGTTAGTGCACAAAAATTCCGCCTTTAATGCACTAATTGAATGCTCCTTCCTCTTTCGCTCATAACTGCATCCTTCAACCTGTAACCTGCAAAATAATGGACACAGGGGGCGGGGTCCCCCTAATCCACCTCCGATGCCTAAGTCAAAAGAGTAGTCTGTCGAATCGAACGTCGAGGTACAACAAGAAAGCAAGAAATCCAGCGAGTATGGAAATTCCTAAGCAGTCGAGGTAAGCGAATATTAGCATGTTCAAGTTCTCAATATGCGTCGATATGCAACATGTGGTTTTACCTACATGGCGAAGACGTGTATTTATAATGGAAGAAGGAGATAGGGGGGCCGAAAATTATACATATCCTAGGGCTAGTCAGATGCCTTGGAGCACAAGCTAGGAATATTCCCCCCCCCCTTCCCCAACCTTAATTCTATCTTATTTGAAAGATAAAATCTCCCATTAAGTTGCACAACCACCATATTTAATATAATAGGAAAATAAACAAAACTAATAATAAATACGCAGTAATTAAGAAATACCTTTATGGCGATAACAAATATAATAATTATGATAGCTATGTTTATTTTACCCACTCACAATAGCCAAGTTAAAATAAAGGGTTGTAATTCCATTTCCATGGCTTAAGTATTTCAAATTCCCATTTGCTTTTCCGATGAATATGAAATGAGGAGGCAAAAAGCAAATTGAAAAGAGCAATTAAAGAGGGGGAGGTAATTAAGAGAATTTAGTGGCAATATGCTTAACCGTCTACATGAACATGGCAGTCAAAATGGCCTAATTATGTAGGCATTTACTTCCCAAAATAAAAAAAAGGGGTACTTTGATAAAAAAACAAGGGGTACGATATATGTGCCTAATTCAATGTATTGCCAATTACTTTTATACTAGTTGATGTACCTGTACCCTTATACAGGTCTTTAATAGTAAAATTTATTATATACATATATATTAGTTTGAGTCTGGTTCAGGTGCAAATGGGCGCTCAGGTGCGAAATAAGAAAGAACAAGAGCCGTTGGATCAAGAAAAATCAAAGGCGCTGATCATTTCACTTAAAAAGGGGAAAAACGACACGTGCAAATTTTTGGCGAATTATTCGCGTATTTTTGAAAAAACGGAAATAGGACACGCGTCCAGATTGTTCATCGAAAATGTGGATTTGTTCATCAGTATTGTGGATTTGTTCATCAATACTATGGATTTGTTCATCAACAATGTGGATTTGTTCATCAACACTGTGGCATATTTGTTCATTGGTTATGGATTTGTTCATCAACAATGTGGATTTGTTCATCAACAATGTGGATTTGTTCATCAACACTGTGGCATATTTGTTCATTGGTTTTGACATATTTGTTCATCGGTTTGTGCATATTTGTTCATTAGTAACATCAATTTGTTCATTGGTTTATGCATATTTGTTCATTGGTTTATGCATATTTTTTCATTGCTATATTCATATTTGTTCATTGGTTTTGGCATATTTGTTCATCGGTTTGTTCATATTTGTTCATTGGTTTATCCATATTTGTTCATTGCCTTTTCATATAATTGTTCATTGCTAAATGCATGTTTGTTCATTAGTAACCTCTTAGCATACACCATATTATTGCAAAGTCAGATTCTTTATCTATTATTCTTTGTATTCAAGTTTCTAAATCAAACTTATCTTGTTTAGGTACTATATTGAGCACTTCATTCGTATTGACAAGTTAGCCTTAAAGCACTTCATTCGTATTATCCTTTGCATTCAAGATACCCTAAATGTACAAGTTGATGGTATTGACACATAAACATAAGTATATTTCTATTCACAAATAGGATATATCAATGAACAAACAAGGTTATATCAATGTACAAATAGAAGTATATCAATGAACAAATATGGGTATATCAATGAACAAATAATGATATATAAATGAACAAACAAAGATATATCAATGAACAAATAGTAGTATATCAATGAACAAATACTGGTATATCGAAACTAATTATATGTGCATCAAAAACTATATAATATTGTTTTCATACACATAAATAAGGTTAAAAAATCAAATTAAAAAAGTTCAAAATCGAAGAACATTGTTATCAAAAACTCGATGCACAATTAGTTAGTATTGAGAACAATTGGTCAATATTGATGAACAAATCGCTAGTATTGATGAACAAATTGGGCACGTCTCATAAAAACGTATTTTTCGAAAAATTCGTGAATAATACGGGAAAAATTTGCCCGTGCCGTATTTTATTGAAAAATAAACGAATAATACGGGAAAAATTCGCCCGTGCCGTATTTTATTTTTTTAATGAATGTTTAATCACGTACGTTGATTTTTTGGAAGGAACGAACGAGATTTATTCTCAATTCTCACGTGGGCGCCCATTCGCACGTAACTCTTCCCCTATTAATTTATATATACTATAATATTATAAAATTATATATTTAATAATTATTTTGAAATACATATAACTTAATATCAATATACTTTCATATCATTTAACCTCTAAATACTAAATAGAAATAACAATAAGAAAATATGTTTGAAATAAATCTAAATCAAATTAGAAAATGTATGTTAAATAATGCTTGAGAACAAAAGTTCTAAACTTATTCTTCTGATGCATGAAAAATTACACACACCAAAATCAAATTAAAAAAAAATAAAACACCCTGAACTACGTAAGGCTTGATTCTCTTTAAAGAGATACGTAGACAACCCATTATAACTCGGGTGCAACCCAAAACATAAAACAAACCCAAAAGTCTCCAACGTGTCTATATTATTATTAGAATTGTAAAGATGTATAGATAAGGGTCGAACTTAAAAATCATGTGAAATGTGTTTGTGCATTGTTGTTTTCTTTTAACAATTTTTGCCTAACAACGACTATATGGATTTAATGCTTAATGTGTTTAATCAATTGATTTTAATTTAATACAACACAAAAAAATGGTTAAGATGAGCACAATATGAGTTTGATGGCTTAATTCTAATTTATTTATGAAAAAATATAAATAAAATTATTTTAATTAGAATAATTCAATTGTAAAAATCTTTTACAACAATAGATAAAAAAGGTAAAATAATGTAAATTCTTACAATTTTTTAATCAAAATCAATTCTTTTAAATAAAAAATGAAAAATATGATTAGTAAGAAATGATGGAAAATTTTGAAAAAAAATATTGAATTTTTTTTTTCAAAATACTTCAATATTTACACGAATAAGTCAAAAAAGAAAATTAAGGAAAAGATTTTATAACTTTTTTTTATTAAAATTCAATTTAGGCAAATAATCGTCTAGATATTGAAATTTTTTATTTTTTTATCAAAATTTAATTTAAGATAAATCTTTTACATAAATAGATATAAAAAAATAAAGATAAATTATTTTTTTAATTAAAATTCGAATTAATTTTTTCACATAAATATATAGAAAGGAATTTAATTGAAAAAGAAATTAAAAAAAGTTTGAATTTTTAAATATAAAATGGGGTCATAATCAATGAGTTTGGTTCAAATGAAACGAACTCTTATCCTGAAACGAACTCTTATCTTGAAACGAATGCACTTTTCCTAGTTCATAGTGCACTTTTCCTACTTCAGAGTGCACTTTTTCGCATTTGCACTTTTCGTACTTTTCAGTGCACTTTTCGTATTTTTTGTAGTGCACTTTTTCATATTGCACTTTTTGTACTTTTCAATGCACTTTTGTATGAAAAGTGCACTATGAACTAGGAAAAGTGCATTCGTTTCACGTTTTAGGATAAGACTTTGTTTCATTTGAACCAAACTCCATAATCAATATGGTGGCTAAAAGAGGTACATTTTTAATATATAGTTATAGATTTGGATAGTGTTATATTATTTTTTTATACTTATATTTTTTATAGAATCTTTATAATATTAACATGCAGTTTTGACATGAAATTTATAACTAGTTGAATCCCCATGATACTCACATGATAATTTTACTAAAGATTATACAATAGTACAATATTATGATGTTAATATAAAATTTAAAACAATTGTATATAATATCGTAATAAAATTATGTAATTTATAAAAAAAATCTTTAAGATTGTGCCCCAAATTTTATCAACATATAGATAAAAAATTATATACTTGAAGTCCGAGTCGTGTTAAAAGATACAAAAATATTATGCATAAAATTAATATAAAAAATATTAGATCAAGTTATTATCAACATATAGATAAAAAAAGTTATATACTTGGATCCCAAATCTTGTTACAAGATAAAAAAAGATATGCATAAAAAATATGAACATATAGACCAAGTTATTATCTTATAGAAAATTGGATATATAAAAAGAATGATACAAATAATTATAATATTTATAGTTAAAAAATCTAACATTATTTTATTCAAAAATACAACGTGGCGCAATTTTTTCAACATACATGGTTTTTGCTTTATAATGTATTAGGTAAATAGAGTTTGATTCAAATGAAACGAGCTCTTATCCTGAAACGAACTCTTATCCTGAAACGAATGCACTTTTTCTAGTTCGTAATGCACTTTTGCTAGTTCGCAGTGCAATTTTTCGAATTTGCACTTTTTGTACTTTGTAGTGCACTTTTCATTCTTTTTGAAGTGCACTTTTCGTATTTTGCAATGCACTTTTGTATAAAAAGTGCACTACGAACTAGGAAAAGTGCATTCGTTTCACGCTTTAGGATAAGGGTTTGTTTCATTTGAACCAAACTCTAGGTAAATATGGTAAAGAATATAACTGAAAAGTATCTTATTATAACATATATTTAGTATTACTATTTTATATTTCTATAGTTTTTACTTCAGATAGAATTTTTTTAACTTAAATAAATTACTATAAAAAAAATTAGCATTAATATTATGTTCATATAGTTTATTATATTTTAGATAGAATCTTTTCAACATATTTGAACTGAAAAAAATACAAAATCCTAGGTGGCATGAAAAATCTTAGGTGGCACATGCTAAGATCCTATGTGGCATGTAGTTTATAATGTGGTAGAAAAAATGACTTAAATAAATTATTATAAAAATTATTTAGCATTAATATGTAATGTTCCTATAATAAAAATTGATAGGGATTGTCTCCAACACGCCATTGACTTGAAAAGGACCATACTAAGCAAACTAAGAGGAAGCTTGGTCTTGTGGGCTACCGTCTAGGGTGATAAGATCGAAGTAGAGAATAGTAGATGCGTACCTAACTTCCCCCGAAGTTTCCTCGAAAAGTAACCCACAAACATGGTATCCCTATCACTAATAATAGCTATAGAAATACCATGTAACTTTACCACATGATCAAAGAACAACGTTGCCACTTCCATTGCATTGTTGTTACTCTTACATGCAATAAAGTGGGCCATCTTACATCACTTCAAGCATCGTTGCTTCGTGTGCTGATGAGATATTTTTTTTGCAGTCGTTATACATATCAAAGAAACCTTAACAAACCAAACTCAGTAGAGCGATAAGCAAGGGTCGAACCCACGAGGACTTGTGTATTTGTGCTTTTACTTACGTGTCAAGGAATAGAAACAAGGGGGGTTTTAATTGTTTGAGTAACTATCTAAATCTAATACGCAAATTGAAATCAATGTAAGAATACAAGTATAATTGTAAATGTAAGTTGTGAAAGAAACATGTTTAACTAATTAATATCCATCATAGATACGCTTATTGATCATTGCTTTTCTTGATTCTCACTTCTCTTGAGTAATATACCGTAGAATTCTAATCCAAACTTCAGTTTTAGTTATTAGAACTACAGGTCTAACAACCCTAATCATTTAACAACCAAGAAGACCTTCTAGATTCAATCAAACAACACAAATCATCTTCTCCTCCTCTTCTTAAACCAACACATTTAATCAACATACGATAAAACTTACCTTCGACTCAAACATCAAATCATCTTCTCCTCCTCTTGTTCTTCTTCATAAGATAATTCTGAAAAAGATGATTGGGCATTGTGTTTCACAACTATGAATAAGGTTTTAGAAGAAAAAGCTAGAATGATCTACAATGAAAATGGTCTAATAAAACTAATATATAGAAAGAGATTGTAGTCGTAGGGAAAACGTTCTACTTTTGGACCGTTGAGTTGCTCGTATCGTAAACGATGTGATTTACAAAGCATGTGGAAAAACGGTTGTTGCGCATATTCGGGTGCAGGTTGCGCACATCATGAAGCATGCGCTCCATATCATAAATTATGATCCAAAATAAAATATTGGACGCGGGAGAAAAATCATGGGTACAAAGCATCGGCCAAAAAAGAATGCATTTTCGATATGCTTTAGATGGGCATTCAGAGTGCAGAACAAACAATTGAAATAAGGTACCTTATAAGTATAGACTATGACACTTGTTGTGGTGTGTCTTTGTAGAAGGTGAAGTAAAAATTTAGAGGGTTCTTCCCATGTTTTCGGATCTATACCAATCCTAATTTTTGGGTTTGAGGTTTTATGGTCAAAACCGTAATTTTTTCCCAACCAACTTGCCTACTCCAATCTAGCATGTCATCTCGACACTCTCACACACTATCATTCTGAAATTCAACCGAAAAAATATTTCTTAGGAACCTATGTATATATTCTCAAAATTCATTTAAATGTAGAAGGTAAAGTAAAAATTTAGAAGATTCGTCCCATGTTTTCTGATCTATACCAATCCCAATTTTTGGGTTTGAGGTTTAATGATCAAAACCATAATTTTTTTGCCAACCTACTTGTCTACTCCAATCTAGCATGTCATGTCGACACTCTCTCACACTATCATTATGAAATTCAACTGAAAAAATATTTCGTAGGAACCTATGTATTTAATTTCAAAATTCATTTAAATTTAATAACCAACTATACATCTATGATGACAATAACGAATAACAAATTTGAATCAACTATTTATGAAAGAGGAATTCATTTCTTTCATGCATTAATTTGAATCAACAATTCATGAAAGAGGAATTCAGTTTTTTCATGCATAAGTTAAACCAACACATTTAATCAATGTATGATAAAAATTACCTTCGACTCGAACATCAAATCATCTCCTCCTCCTCTTGTCCTTCTTCATAAGATATATCCGAAAAAGATGATTGGGCATTGTGTTTCACAACTATGGATAAAGTTTTTAGAAGGAAAAGCTAGAACGATCTACAATGAAAATTGTCTAATACAACTTATATATAGAAAGAGATTACTTTCATAGGGCAAACTAAATTTTTAAACTGTTGTGTTGCTTGCATCATAAAGGATGTGATTTACAAAGCGTGTGGAAAAAATGGTTGTTGCGCATATTCAGATGTGGGCTGCGCACATCATGAAGCAAAAATATTGTACGCGGGGAGAAAAATCATGGTGATGCGACCCTGTCCTTGCTCGGACTCCATCCCGACTACTCCGAGGCACCCGAGACCATGGCGTCCCCCTTGGATTAGGACTTAGTCTTGTTTTATGGATTTTCTCTATTTTCAGCATATTTCTATTTATGTTTTATTCTTTATATATGTCCTATTTTTAGTTGTATGGATGTTGGGCCTTGGTTGCAATCCAAGCCCAAATTCACCCTCCTTTTAGTCTTCCTAGGGTTTGTATGATCTCTCTATATAAAAAGACACCCCCCTTGTATTATTTACACTTAGTTTTATGATAACGAAGTTCTGCCGGATTTATCCCAGACTATCATTATAGGCGTCATTGATTCTTTCTCTCATCCCATATTCTTCTCGTCTGGCTCATCCTAGACACCTTCTTATCCTTTCAATTCTCTTCTCATCCCATATTCTAGGCCTCTAGCCTCAAATCTATCATTCTCTTCAGCCAAATCGAGACCCAATATGCGTTTCAATGCGAGATCCTTGCGTAGATTCACCTCCTTCAAGATGAGTTCACATCAACTGGCATCAGAGCCAAACGGATCGCGTAAGTCTCATCTCACCCTTTTATTCTTGTCGTGCACGAATTGTTTTTCTTTTTCCCATCCATTTTTGTGTTTGTTTGCCATAGCTTCCACCTCTACCATTACTCATCTAGAACCCCTCGTTTTTGCCTTTAAAAAATCACAAAAAGACAGCCCATTATCCTTCGACTTTGCACTTGTTTTGGTCTACATTGCATCAAGTTCAAGTCTTGCATGATTAGAGTTTTGTTTGTCTTTGTGGACGTCCAAATCTTTGTGTGGGTCGACCATAATTTTCTTTTGTTCTTCGTGTGTTCTTGGTAGGAAAGAGGATAAAATCCATTTCCGTCTCCTTCGATCTACAAATAAAAAGGATAAAATCCATTGATTTGTTTTTGATTGGCCAAGATTTACCAATATCTTTTTGTTGCCTTTCTTGTTACAATATTGGAGGATAAAATCCACAAGATTTGTGTGCATTTGTGAGTTGGCCGAAATTAAAAAAAAAATCAATCAATTCGACTCATTCCTTATACAAAAAAAAATCAAATAAAAAAGATTGTGTGTTCACACAAGCCAAAATAAGGCAAGTGAATCACACCTTTTCTTTCTCCCTACACGTCCACATTCATTTCATTCATTCCATATCTTTGCTTGATTTTTGTCATATCTTCTCTTGACTTATTGGCATATCCTTTCCTTTCTTATCTTGTCATAATCTTACCATATTTCTCTAATTGATTGGCATATCTTCTCTTGATTGATTGCCATATCTCTTGATTGATTGCTTTCATTTAATTGATATTAATTGATTGTTAAAATCTTGGCCTTCCCTCTTAGGCCAAGATCTCTTTCCATCTTCTCTTCTTTCCATCTTTGTCTCTTCTCTCTCTTGTGTGGGTTAGGCAACCAGCCGCCACCTCTTCCCTCTTTTCTCTCTTTGCTTGCTTGCTTGAGTCTTGTTTGCTTGTGCCATTACTTGTGCTTGTGGAGATCCTTAGCCCTCCTAACCCTTCAAGCCTCTTGTGTTCATGCACTTAGAGTACTTGGGTCAGTGAGTCCTATAAGATCTCGACATTTGTTTGCTTTTTTTTTCTTATGAACTCCTGATTGTAGCTATGTCTCTTGTTGTGATAGATCTTCACCAAAGACGCTTTGTCGGGTATGATGACCCCGAGACGTTTTCGGGTTGGGCAAAGCACGTGGCCAAGTACTTCAGCCAACGGGACTATATATGACCAATTTGAGCGTTGTGACGTTGCCATTGCTTGCTTCACTAGTTACGCTCGGGATAGGTTTAATCGCTTGGAGGATGAACGATTGTCTAGGCAACAACACCCCATTGAGACTTGGCGACATCTTGTATGTGTTCCACATGGCTCGACATTTTCCCCTCAATGTCGATGCACAAGCATTCTTGGAGCATGTCATAGCGCTCATGCATCACAAAAGAGTGCCAATGCAAAGCTCCGACACCCACCCAACCCAGCTCCAGTGCACTTTGTGCCGAGTCCCGAGTTGGTCGAGTCATCTTTGCAAATCGCCGAGTCAGAGCGTCAACTAGCTGAGATTTCCCCCAATTTTCGTGTTGTGCTCATGGCGACACACGAGTCCGTTCCGACACCCAGTCACCATTGGCGCCGGTGTCGAGCGAGCCCATCATCAAGTCAGCCGTGGTGCCACGGCCGGCAACCGTGCCAAGTGAGCACGACCTCACCGAGGATCCCGCACCCGCAATGTTGACACCTGAAGTCAAGAGCCCGAACAACGTCGAGCTCGCTCCTACGCCGTCGCCTTATTTGGATTTGCCTCCGGTGTTAGACAAGCCGATCGACATGCCATTATATTTGATGTCCGACATCGAAACTGAGTCCGGACACAAGCCTGCCCCTATGTCGACACCGTATATTTTACTCTTCGAGAAGACCCATGTCGATGTCAAGGTTTTCACTAGGCTGCATCTTTCTTCCCTTGTCCCTACCACGTCGAAGTGAAGATGCTTTGAATCTAAGGGAGGGAGGATGATGCGACCCTGTCCTGGCTCGGACCCGATCCCGACTAGTCCGAGGCACCTGAGACCATGGCGTCCCCCTTGGATTAGGACTTAGTCTTGTTTTATGGATTTTCTCTATTTTTTATCATATTTCTATTTATGTTTTATTATTATTTATGTCCTATTTTTAGTATTATGGATGTTGGGCCTTGGTTGCATCCATGCCCAAATCCACCCCTCCTTTTAGTCTTCCTAGGGTTTGTATGCTCTCTCTATATAAAGAGACACACACCCTTGTATTATTTACACTTAGTTTTATGATAACGAAGTTCTGCCGGATTCATCCCAGACTATCATTATAGGCGTCATTTATTCTTTCTCTCATCCCATATTCTTCTCGTCTGGTTCATCCTAGACACCTTCTCATCCCATATTCTAGGCCTCTAGCCTCAAATCTATCATTCACTTCCGCCAAATCGAGACCCAATACGCATTCCAATGGGAGATCCTTGCGTGGATTAATCTCCTTCAAGACGAGTTCACATCACATGAGTGCGAAGCATCAGCCATAGAAGAATGCATTTTCAATATGCTTTGGATGGGCATTTAGAGTGCAGCACAAACAATTGAAACAAGATACCCTATAAAGTATAGATTATTATACTTGTGGTGTGTCTTTGCAGAGGGTGAACTAAAAATTTGGAGGATTCGCTTCAGGTTTTCTATACTATTTCCATTTTTGGGTTTGAGGTTTTATAGTCAAATCGTCATTGTTTCCTAACCAACTAGCCTACTCCAATCTTGCATGTCATCTCAACACTCACACACTATCTTTATAAAACTCATCCGAAAAAATATTTCCTAGGAACCTATGTATATAATTTCAAAATTCATTTCAATTTAATAAACAACTAATCATCCATGATGAATTAATGAATAACAAATTTGAATAAACTATTTATGAAAGAGGAATTCGTTTCTTTCATGCATTAATTTGAATCAACAATTTATGAAAGAGGAATTCTGTTTTTTCATGCATGAGTAAAACGAACACATTTAATCAACACATGATAAAACTTACCTTTGACTCGAACATCAAAGCATCTCCTCCTCCTCCTCTTGCTCTTCTTTATAAGATAAATCTGAAAAAGATGATTGGGCATTGTGTTTCACAACTATGGATAAGGTTTTTAGAAGAAAAAGCTAGAATGATCTACAATGAAAATGGTCTAATACAACTAATATATAGAAAGATATTACTTTCATAGGGCAAATTGTCAATCTTTGGACCATTGAGTTGCTCGCATCATAAAGGATGGGATTTACAAAGCGTGTGGAAAAACGATTGTTGTGCATATTCGGATGCGAGATGCGCACATCATGAAGCACGCACTCCATATCATAAATTATGATCCAAAATAAAATATTGTATGTGGGGAGAAAAATAATGGGTACGAAGCATCAGCCATAGAAGAATGCATTTTCGATATGCTTTGGATGGACATTCAAAGTGCAGCACAAACAATTGAAACGAGGTACCCTATAAAGTATAGGTTATGATACTTGTTGTGATGTATCTTTGAAGAGGGTGAAGTAAAAATTTGGAGGATTCGCTTCAGGGTTTCGGATTTATACCAATCCCTGTTTTTGGGATTGAGGTTTTATGGTAAAACCGTCAATGTTTCCCAACCAACTTGCCTACTCCAATCAAGCATGTCATCTCGACACTCATACACTATCTTTATGAAATTCCACTGAAAAAATATTTCATAGGAACTTATGCATTAATTTGAATCAACAATTTATGAAAGAAGAATTCTATTTTTTCATGCATAAGTTAAACCAACACATTTAATCAACATATGATAAAACTTACCTTCAACTCGAACATCAAATCATCTCCTCCTCCTCTTGTTCTTCTTCATAAGATAAATCCGAAAAAGATGATTGGGCATTGTGTTTCACAACTATGGATAAGGTTTGTAGAAGAAAAAACTAGAATAATGTATAATGAAAATGGTCTAATACAACTAATATATAGAAAGAGATTGGACAACCGTTGAATTGCTGATAATAAAGGATGAGATTTACAAAGCATGTGGAGAAAACGGTTGTTGCGCATATTTGGATGCAGGCTGCACACATCATGATCATAAATTATGATCCAAAGTAAAATATTGTATGCAGGGAGAAAAATCATATGTACGGAGCATCGGCCACAGAAAAATTCATTTTCGATATGCTTTAGATGGACATTCAGAGTGCAACACAAACAAACAATTGAAAGAAGGTACCCTATAAAGTATAGATTATGATACAAGTAATGAATTCCAGTACATGAAAACAATATATAATATAATGAAGCATTACAACCCACTAAAAGAATTGAACTACATACCATGACTGCATCAAGCCAAACTATGAAAAACGACAAGCACGTGTAATGCAAAACATGAAATATGTCCTCCTCTGGCCTCCACGTAGAGCTTTTAGAATCCAGACCCATCTTTATGTATATATAATCATCTGCCCTCCAAGTCTCAGACTCGGACTTAGTCTGAACAAGCACACACAGATCTGCAAAACCATCACAGGTCGGCTGTACACATCACCACCATAATCCCAATTTACCAAGCACATAATGAGATGAGAAACTCAAACTCTCATGTTGGGGCTGTTGCTAAAATAAGCAATCAGCTAACTACGCCAAGGTATTGCCCACAAAGGGTTATACACTGCAATCATTTCAGAGTTTCTTTGGCAGGTTGTACGTCTTCTTCAGAAATTTTGAAGCAGCATCATCATTTCGGTAGCACAAGACACGCAGTAGTGTGTTGGGTTCGGTGGGGTTCCACTGACCAGATGTCGGGGGTAAAGGGAGTCTGGATCTGGCAGAAGATCCAGAAGTTTCCAAGGTGGTGCGTCTGAACCTTTCAATTAGACTCTCTGTATCAGTTCTAAAGAGGGGAAGAACTTCTCTAGCTGTGGAGGAATACTTGTTGATCAGATCAGAAGCCAAACCATCCCCATTCGCCCAAAACAGATCTTTTAGGGATTTGAAATCATCCTCAATCATTTGAGAATCCTGCTTAGAGAATGCTCGCGATGGGCCTCCAGCAAGCAGAACCAAAAGGAATCCGTCAAAGGAGGCCTTCATTATGTCTGTAATGACTCGAGTACGGATTCTGTCATTCACAGTGTCTGATATGACAAGTAGGCTCTGCTCTAGCTCCTGAATGAAAGGCTCAATCCGTGAAGATGATACTTCTCCAACATACAGTCCATCCCAGAGAGCATGGCTAAGATCATGGAAGACGGTTCTGTATGCTAGTGCCTCTGACAGTTGTTGGATCCCTTCAACACAAGCACTGGGTGAAGCCTCAAACTTTTTAACTAACCCGTTTGAAAAGTCTTCCTCGGTAGCAGTCTCAGAATTTCTCAAGTGAGTGATTATCCTCTTCTCCAAGACTTCCAACTCAGCCCTAATCTTCTGCAGAGTATTTATGCGTAAACACATCTGTGGAGCACTGAATGTACTGTCTCCATTTGTAGCAACTTGAGAACTCCTCTTCTGAGAGTTCAGTGGCTTCTCTTTTTTCTTAAACACACCCAACTTTTTCCCATTTGAACATCTCGTCAATGCAGGCATACTAGGTACATATGTATTTCGTGATCCTGCAAGTGAATATTTTGAATCAATCAATCAAGAATGAGAAGAGAAAGAAAGAATCTCGGTATCAAGCACGTACCACACCCAGATCTGGCCTTGGTTGCACAATATTGTAGACATCGATCAAGGCCAGTAACAAGATCCGGAAGCATCACTGGGTGCATAGGTATAGGCAGTTGAAAGTATGCATCCAAAGTTTCATCACTTAGACGAAGAACTTCCACTGCAGATGGAGCCATTCCCTCTTGGCTGTTGTGTGGATTCCAAACCTTTTGAAAAAGCCCAAGTAGTTTTGATTATTGAACACTGTTTATGACCAAATAATGTGTACATATAACAGCAAATGAACAAGAGGTATCTGGGAGCATTTTGCTGCATGTGCCCCAGAGAGAAGACAAGGATGGAACTATGTCACAGAGCATATCAAGACACAAAAATATTCTCAGGTCAGCAGCCCTATTATTAGCTATTATACTCTAGCAAATAGCAAACTATGAATTATTTATGCTACTAATTTTTTAAGACAGTCAAAATCTATGATGATTAGAGGCTAAATAAGAGTCAATATCAAAGTTTGATAAATTACAGCGAAAATTAACTGCAGCACTTTAGTGCAAACTAAGATCAAATGCGGTCTGCAATAGTTTGGCTGAGGCTTTCTTAGATTAATAGTCTAGACTGATAGTCCATAGGACCATATAATATAAAAGAGTTCAAGGAATTGTGCCAACTTTCCTCCCCCCATATTTCTAATGAGGGCACTGGAACAGATTCTGTCTATTGGTATTAGCATATATTATATCGAAAAGGAATGCCATAGATTATTAAATCAGAAACCTAGACCAATCAACCAAGAAAGTTGTGGCCCTCATATTTTTAGGGACATAAATTCACAGACTAGAGTTATTTATTAAGGCAAGAAAATAAGGCCACCAAATTCACTCATTACAGAACACTTTAAACTATAATGTAGATCTATCAGTAAAAGCTGCCAACAATATCAATCGGTAATAAGCTTGCAATGTCATTTTTGGGTGAGAGTAAGGCATACCTCATGTTGAAGATTAACATCAACCGAGACCTTCAATTTGTCAACCCTGGTCTTTATCCATATTTTTACCAGATTGCATATTACTGTTTCAGCCTCATAAGGAGGCATTTCACGGATAATTCCTTTTCCACCATCTTCACTGTCTACAGAATCCTCAACTGCAGTTTGTACAAGATCTTTCTCCAACTTATCAGCTGCTCTCAACACACATACAGCATCTGGTGTCAATTCTGATATACCTGAAATGAACTGCTTTAGCTCATTCCCATAGCAAGCATGGAGAGTAGCAACAGCCACACCAGCAGCCAATGGATGCCACCTCTTCAATATCGGACTGAAAACATTCTTCTCTTGAATTGCTAACTCACCAACATCCTTTGCAAGAATTGCAAGCACAGGAAGAGGATTGGGCTGATTCTTAGTTGCCCTTCTACTTGAATCTGCCTTCTCCATCCTCTGCATATCAACAACCAAGCCATGTGATAAGACGGTCACAACACATGATCACATTTCAAGAAATTCAATAATAGAAAAGGCTAGTAATCATGTTTATATTTGATTCTTAGAACATTCACATCATGGTATTTCCAACTTTTTAGTCCTTTCAGTTTCCAGGTGCCATGCATTGCAGCTTCTTTTTGGAAAGTCAAATATAATACAAAGACAATCCCTCTCCTGCTGCTTTCAGGAAGAACTGTTCAGTCACTTTCCAAATCCAATAGCCCAACCCAAAGTTCAAAACAAATTTTCTGCATGTATTATAATATGCCCCCAACAATGTATAATAACTATACATCAACTCGTCCCATTGTAGTCCTGCTCGTGCAAGATTTGGGGGGTCAAGATGTACGAACCCTTACCCCGAACATGTCTAGAGGGTGTCTCTAATAAACCCAAAAAAACAAAAGGAAACAGAAGCAAGCACACAAACGAACAACATACAGAGTAGTGAAACTAAGAGCGATGAAATTACTCACTATAAATGTGATTCTCCCCCTGACCCATTAAAAGAGCGATGAAATTTCATCAATCAAAATGCAAAACAAAATATTGAGAGCCCCCCTCCTGGTCTAATAACATTAGACAAATCTAATATCTCCTAAGGTGGACAATGCAACACAGAAATCAGAACTTGCCTGTGCAAATGCAGTGCGCAGAGATGACCTGATATAAGTATCAATTCTGCTCCGAGCTACATCAACTTCACCTTTTCTCTTCCTACGATATTCATGGGATATATCCTCAACCAACACTTTTGCAGCCGAAACACCAAGAGAGACAATGTTAGGCATCGTTCCAATGTTTCCACTATCAAATGTATCATGATATGCAAGCAGTCTTTTCTCTACCCAACCCAATATTGAAGTTAATGTTGTACTTAAAAGCTTGGAATATAAGGGATCCTTTGTTGCCTTGGCATCTTTCGCAACCTCATCTAGCTGACCCTCAGCAGCTGAAAGGAGGTCATTGTCAGTTTGTCCAGTTGCAACAAAACGGTTAAATAAAACCCATGAAAAACATAGGTTGTGGAACATCTGGTTAATTCCAAGTATTCCCCAGGTCTTCTTAATAAGTTCCATCAGCTCTTCAACTTCTTCTATGATGGATGATTCGTCAATGGTATCAAAACATGTTTCTAATATAATTTCATAGAGACGAAGATTGAAAGGAGTCCCATCTGCCCAGTGGCATGAGTCTGAGAGAGATCCATCCAATGACCTACCAGCAAGAGACATTATAGCAGTACGAAGAACTTGCATTGATTCATTATTCTTCCCAGTCTCTATGGGTCTCTCTAGAGCTCCACGAATTAACTGTTTTAGGCGTTGTTGTGCGGCAGTATCCGCCTTACCTATTGGCTGACGAGGATGTAGGATAAGTCCAGCTTCAAGAACCTTAAAGCATCTCTTTTGCCAGCCTTCATACTCTTGATGATTAGGAAAATCTGATGCCTTCAACTGCTGTAGTAGCTCCAGTGGCAAAACCATGGACTCAACACGCTTCCCAAGCTGTAACCAAGTACATTAAACGGGAAACATATTACATCCCAGAATTGTTTATATCTAGGTTAAGCATAAACCAAATTTAAAATATCTAGATACAATCATTTCAACAGAAACTGCATATCATTGGCCAAGTGGTGGAAACACTTCGTCCAGCAATTCAAGTCATATTTTGCCTCAAACACTTAGCTAACTCTAATTCAATTTCACAACATCTTCTAAAAATAAGCAATTGCGTGCTCTCAGTCCCATCAGAAAATCTTCAAAACAACACTAGCAAAACTCCTCAAAAAATTTGTCAGATTCCACCATTCTAAATCAGATTCTCATTAAATCTCACCATCCATAGACTCTATAGTAGAACAGAAAAAAAAAATCTAAGAGTGAAGATCCCTCCCTCTCAATTTTCCCCACAAGAAAGCAGTACGACAAATTTCAATCAATTTCGTGATTGAATTGACAATTTCGGCAACTATCCAATTTTCTGACAATATAATCCAAGATCTGCATGTCTTCTATCCAAAATTCTCTCTCCCCTTCAAAGATCAAACAAAGGAGCAGAGATCTCACCTGACTAGCCGCGACCCTCAAGAATGCTCTCCTGATTCTCGAATCGACAGTCTCCGAAACCCTCATCTGAACCCTCAAGAGCTCCCCGACTGTCAACGGCTTACTCATTGGACTACCATCGGCCTTCGGACTGCTCCCTCCTCCTCTCTTCAACCCCAAGCTCGATGTCGACGATCTCAGTCCCAATGCCTTCTTCATCTTGCTCGCCGCTGCCGATGTCAGAGATCGCTGGAGTGGCGACGTTCCTCCTCCGGCCGATGACGGCGAAGGCGACGCCGACGAGGAGTGAGGAGACGGCGAATTGGCGGATGCGCCATTGGAAATGCTGGAGAGGGGCTTGCCGGAGGACGTTCGGCATGCGGCGACCAAGATCTCGTAAGCGGTGTCACGGAGATCGGAGGGGGAGAGTGTGAGGGTGAGGTCGGCGGTGAAGGGAGATGGGAGGCCGGCGCTGGCGGCTATTGGTGGCGGAGGGGTTGTCTCTCTCTTGGAGCCTCCCAGTGAGGTCCTATGGCTGAAGAGGCTCGTCATTGGATGGTTAGAGAGAAAAGAAGAATAAGTGGGAGAGGGAAGGGAGCATAGGCAGTGCAGAGAGAAAGAGAGAGACGGGGGTAGGAGACAAGCGAGTATTGCAATTTTACATTTTCTTTTCTTTATTGACAAAAATATGTTATTCCAGCTGGAAAAATTATACCTCCGTATAGTCAATAATATCATCAACTACAATAGAATGCTAGAGAGTGAATCATATGAAAATTATTCTTATAATGAAAACTGGAATTCATTACTATCCGTTTGATCATATACCGTGAACGGTTACGATCGATACGCGTGTTTTTTAATTTTTAAACTACAAGGGTAAATTTGTCATTTATCTTGTTTTAATTGTCTTATCCGTGTCTCACTTCTGCAACATGGATGACTTCTATGGAGTTCTAGCTTCCAACCTCCCATTCAATCTTCCTCTTCGATTAGCTTTTAATTTTCGATCGTTCCTCAGCTTCCAACCTCCCATTCAAGTAATTTTTTGACTTGTCATGGATTCAATTCCAGGTATGAGGTTTCATTCACTTTCAATTTTGATTTTTCGTTTTACTGAATTTTGGGTTGGATTTCACCTTTTGAATCTCAATTGGCATCAATATGAGTGTGAATCGATCATAAGTTTCAAGTATGTAGTACTTTGATATCATTTTTTACTGTCTATTTTCGAAAATTGTTTCTATGATGTTTTAGTGTAAGAGTTTTGAGATGCATATAACATGTTCGATAAAAGTCCTAAGAGAGGAGAGTTGCTCCTGACTTGACTTAGATTTTATGTGAACGTACTGTAATTTTACGTGAACTTCATATGTTTTTAGCATGAACCTTACATCAAAATGTGTGTTATTTTATCTAATTCTTTCTTCATTCATCCTTTTATTGTAGGATGTCCATCAATTATAATTGACAAATTTGAGTGGTGAAATGTCTCATGCTTGTAGTGTTGATGGTCACAATGATTGAGATTACGGATTTAAGTGGTATTATGAAGCTCTTTTTTCTCAAGGAGGGACGATATATTTTGTTCCCATTTGTCCGAATGGTATCAAGCATGCTCTTGGAATTCAATTTAGCACATCAGATGAAGGCATTCAAAATTTCAAGGCCTATGTCTCTGTTGACATTTTTATGTATATTTAGGTTCTGAACGTCTACATTCCTAAGGCAAAACTACTGTGTTGAAATACCTTCTTTGTAGTAGGAAAGGTTATAATGATGGACATAACAATAAACATGTACAACTTTTGTTCAAGTTCAATATGGTTAGTGGCTTAATTTTTCGTCTCATAATATATGTGAACACAAATACTAAATATGTGAAAACAAAAATAATAATTATGTGAACATACAACTACTATAGCAAGGGAGGCCACACCATTAATGTCAAGGCTGAGAAATTGCAGATAAAGACTCGAATCCTAGTAGATGACTTCATAAAATATAAGGATCTTGTTCAAAAATATGTGATTATGTGACCATACATAATCAATATGTTAACATACAAAGTCAATAAGCGAATGTTAAGATAATATATGTAACCTTGAACATGATACAAGGAAACTCGACTTTGAATTGAGATATCATAAGCACACTATGTAGCCTATGAGGGATTTGAACCCACATCCACGTGTATCAACACATTGCTCTACCATTTGAGCTAATAGGCTATGACAAATCAATTAAAAATGAGCATAAATAAAATAGACAGAGATGAGGTGCAAGCAAGAGTTAAAATATCGGATAAAAGAGTTTAACAACAACTATCTTTACATCAAAATTAACACCACATAAAGCAAACCGCGAAAAGAATCAAATACTTTGAAAATGTAACCAACATAAAGCAGATTTTGAAGCAAGAATGAATAGCAAGTGTACAATAATGAAAGAGAAGCATCACATAGCTCAAGTCATCAGCAAAAATTCAACAAATATGTTGGACGAGATAGTGATAAAGGTTTGTAATGACCAAAACAAATATAATAGAAATCAAGAGGGGTAAACATCTAAAACATTAGCAATAAGAGAGAGAAAATCAGACACAATAAATGAAAATTTTTCAAATGAAAAAATATGAACACTGGAATATTATATATGAACATTCCAATGTTATACATGAACCCAACTCTAAACTGTCAGAAAATGAGGGAGATTTCCACCACTTTGAAGAATGTGGGTACTTAGATGTATTTATTTCAAATTTCATACAGTTATTTTAATCTTGCACTTCCCACAAAATAAGGGATTCATTGCTCATCTAATTTAAGTATATCCTAGAATCTAATCTAAGCATATCCCAGAATCATTAAGCTAGCCTTGCATAAACATCAAGTGCATATTTGAGAACTTTGCTTCCCCAACTCAATTTTAAGCATAAACATTAATCATAAAAAAAGTTTGTAGTCAAGTTGTGACAAAAATACAAAAGTAACAGGGGAGAGTTAGGATAGACCACATTGCACCAGCAAAGATCTTAGGCTTAGGGAAAGAACCTCTCATGACAACCTTTTGCACGTCATGAATCTACATAAATACATTATTCCAAATCTTATTCAACCAACCTTCTTTGTTCACACACTCAACATAACTCAATGCCCTTGCAAAATCCTTCATATAATAAAATGTGAACCTTATAGTTTCCATTCATGAACACATAGATAAAATATATGAATCTACATTAATACATCATTCCAAATCTTATTCAACCAACCTTCTTTGTTCACACACTCAACATAACTCAATGCCCTTGCAAAATCCTTCACATAATAAAATGTGAACCTTATAGTTTCCATTCATGAACACATAGATAAAATATATGAATCTACATTAATACATCATTCCAAATCTTATTAATCCAACCTTCTTTGTTCACACGCTCAACATAACTCAATGCCCTTGCAAAATCCTTCACATAATAAAACGTGAACCTTATAGTCACCACACATGAACATATAGCTAAAATACATGAACTTCAACACATGAATAGCATAGTCACATTACAAATCACGAGCCTCATATATAGAACAATACGAATCCAATAGAAGTTGAAACACGAAAAGTACTATGAAGCTAGAAACTTGCAATACAAAACAGATCTAATATTGATAGCAAACGAACACTTGATACAACAACAATTGAAATTTCATTTCAAATTGGGACAAGAAGAACACAACCATAAATCTATGAACCCTAGAAATGTAAGGCAAATTGTATTTCTTACCTTCATTCGAACCGCTTTTTGATGAATTATCCACCTTATTTGCCATGAATTACTAAATTAGTATCTTAGGAGATCTTATGGCTTGTGATTGAGAATGACAAGCTTCTTCAATGGTGGCTCAAGTAGAAGCGTGAATGAAAGGTCAAAAGAAGGTGTTGTGTGTTTTTACCCTAGAGCCATTTGAAATTAGATTTATTACAAAAATGCCACTGAAAAAATTTGTAAAGCCACGCGCTTCCTTTTTTAATTTGTTATCTCCGTTTAATCTAAACCTTTGATATATTCAATCTAACGGATGAAATTAATTTTCAGTTTTCATTATAACACTGATTTCCATCTGAACCGCCCTCTAGAATGCTATCACAAAGCTCCTTTATAGAGAGAGAGAGGCTCAGCCTTCTCTCTAGAAAGTGGTAGCTATGGTGGTTGACTGAGAAGGTCGTCGGTTTTCGGTCGAGAAGGCCACGGTTCCGCCGAGAAGGCTTTAAGTTGCTGAGAAGGCATGTATTTTTTGCAAAGAAGACATATAATTAATCCATATAGAATAATTTCTTATGCTGGGATTAGATTGATACTTCTTGCTTATATACTTTGTCTGGGATCATTTTGGTAACACCCTGCTTACTTGAGTAGAATGAATGCTCGTTTGTGAATCTTTTTTTCTTAGAGTTGACAAGTACAATCGAAGAGTATTCAAGGTTCCTTGGTTTAGGCCTCGCCGATCCGTTTTGGAAATCCCCTCTCCCCTTGGTTAGATCTAGATGTCGACTTATTGAGCCGTGACGCGTTAGAGTTTCTTCTCCGATTGGCTTCTCAAGTTGGGCCTGGGTGTGGACTATTTTGTGCCTTTTCGGTTTTGGCCGTCACTTGCGACGGTGGTGGCCGGCGATCTGGTTTTCCGTCCGCTCCTTTGTGAGAGTACTTTGATTTGTGATGGTGATGATGAATGACGTGGCTTATTGCCCTGCTTAGAAATGGTGTGGCTTTGGTTGTAGTTACGTGGCTGTCTTGCTTTGCACTTGGTGTGTTGGTTGTTTTGGGCTTTGGCCCACTTTTGGGTGTGTTTGTTTTTGTTGGGCCTGTGTGGGCTTTCTTGGTTGTGAGCCTTGTTTGTTTCTTATGGTCATTTGCTTTCTCACGTAGCCTTTTGCAGACTTTGTATATATATATATATATATATGTGTGTGTGTGTGTGTGTTTGTTTGTTGGCAGGTTACTTCCAAGCTCTTGAGTTCGTTGGGGTGGCGTTTAGGTCGAGTTGTGGTTCCGGCTAGAGTTTTGTCTTCTATACGCCTTGACTTGCGTGGACTTTTACTTGCTATCCGGCGGCACTATACGCCTTGGTTTCTAACCCGCGGAAGTGTCATACTCTCCCGTTTAATGCCTTCCCATTAGTTCTCTTTGTTAGCTTGGGTTGTTTTTCTTTTTCATGCCGGTTTGTCCGGCTACCGAGTTTCTTCGGTATTTCGAATCCTTTCCTATTCAAAAAAAATAAATAATATCATCAACTACATCATCAACCCAAAAGACACTCCTAACAGGGTATCTAATATTTATAATTTTTTTAAGGCCGATACCATATGCACACAATTTTTTATACAGACGTACAAGAAAGTACACGTTTCATGAAGCGTGTCGTTTCATAAATCGTGTAGATTACGGGTACCCGTGTATAAGGGAAAAAAATTTGGTCTCCTGTGCACGCCTCATAAAGCGGCACGCTTCATGAATCGTGAACGGTTGCTTTTAGTCTACGCTTCATAAACCCTATGTGCGCGACACAATTATTGTTTCGCAAATCGCAATAGAGTTTCGTCGACGGCCGAGAGAGGGGATTTGGAGAAGGACAAAAAAATTTCTCCTTCAAAACAAATAGAATTTTCAAAGTTGCAAATACAATGTCATCCACTGCTTCACCCTTTTCAGATTCAACTTATGAAGAAAAAGATTCATCATCTTTTGAAGAAGAATCATCTTCTTTTGAAGAAGGAGAAGATGAATACGAAGATGAAATTTTCGAATCTGAGGTAAGTTTTGATTTCATTTTTTATTAACGATTGAGTATACATAATAAAAATTCTTGTTCATAAACAGTTTGTTTGTAGAATTGAAAAGTATGTGTGAATATATATACATAGGTACATAGGAAAGATTTTTCTGCTAAATTTCATAACGATACTATGTGGGACAATCGAGATGAAATGATTGCTTGGGCAAGGAATGTTGGTAGTGAATGTATGATGGTATTACCAATAAAAACCTCAAATGCAAACGTGGTTATACTAGCATGTCATAGGCATGGGAAGTATAGATCAAGAAAGAAGGGTCAAATTATCCCAATTGTTAGACCACCTAGTGTGCGCACACTACATAGAAAGTGAAATTGCAAATTTGAGTTGCTTGGGATACGGAGTAAATCAACTGGAAAATGGGCCCTGACTGTTGTTTGCAGAGTCCACAACCACGACCTGCCAACTAGTCTACTTGGTTATGCATTTATGGGTCGAACGACAGTAGCCTAGAAGGAACTTGTCAGGAATTTGAGTTATATATACGTCCCCCCAAGTTGTATAGTTGTTGAGAGGGTTTTTACTGACAATAAAAAAATTTGTAGTCAAGACCCCGCTGAGTATAGGGAGGTCAGGATCGTCCAGGGAAGCAAGGTTGTTTGATTACCGAACTACGAAAGCAAGAAAACAAAGCAAACAAACCAAAACAAGGCTACGACAACCCTCGGTACCGACCTTGTCAAGGCCGGTAACGACGCTGGGTTTCTACTAAAACTATGCAAACAAGACAAAGCAACTGTAGGCTCGGTACCGACTTGTGTACCTCGGTAACGAGTCTGTTCGAAAGTAAAAACGAAGGAAATTCAAAAGATAAAAACAACTACTAGGATAAGGGTTACCACGACATAATCATGCATACGAACTAATGTGAAGGACGATTATCATGCCTTTATGATAAATCTATCAACTTTCGTTGACCTAAACAAGTAAATCAATCAATTTTCATAAATCAATTCACTTCTCTACTTAGTTTGAATCCAAAGCTCGAAACTTTCGTTATCGAACAATATCAACATTCAAGATCATTACTTTCTCTTTCGATCAAGCGATAAACTCAAATTACTTCGACTCTCGTCTAAGTATATGCATAAACAAGTAGATAAAAGGATAAAAGGCATTCAAACATTCAACACATTCATTCAACCATGCACAACTATGTCGGGTTTCAACCCCGATCCTAGAAAAGTAAACTACTCACTCATGTTTGAATCAAAACAAGCAACTATATTGAAAATATAAAAATCTTGTCTTACAAACAACCACGTTCACGTTCAAACTCAAGACAATGAAGAACAAGAATAAGAACAAGGAAGCACGATCTCGTTCCAACTCTCTCTCTCGATCGTGTCCTCCTCTTCCCAAACTCGTGAACTCCTAAAATTAGGCTAGAACAAGGGTATTTATACTAAAAGAACTATCTAACAAAGATCTTAAAAGATAAAAACTTTCCAAACTAAAAAGATTACAAGATAAAAGATAGATTTTCTCAAAGTCGACGCCGCCTACCGACACAGGCCACCTCGGTAACGACCTGCACAGGGTCGGTAGACACTTGCTAAATTCCCCCAATAAAACTCTGTTGCTCAGCTCGGTACCGACCCTCACAGGTCGGTAACGAGCTCTCTGTTTTGGGTTTTTATACACTTTTCACAGCTTCTCTTCGGTCTTCAATGAGATCTTCAAGATGTAATCCTTCTTCTCTTCTTCTACGCAGTCCACCATCCACCCCTTGACTTCAGCTTTGCTCAGAAATGCTCCTTTCCGCTCCAAAAACCTAAGAAAAACAGAAAAATGGAGTAGCTTCCATACTTTTCACAAAATATGCAAACTTATCCAAAAACACACAAAACTAACACTAAAACTCACTAAAACTAAACTAAACAACCTAAGAAAAATACCTAAAACTATACTAAAAACATGAACATCAAAATACCCCATACTTAGACTTGCTTGTCCTCAAGCAATCACTAAACAATAACGAAAACCAAACATCATGCTTATCAAGCAATAACCTTCATCTAAAAAGCAAGATCAAAAACATAACAAAAATAACAAATGGCTATTAACGTCATCACACATATGTAAGCACTAATAGACATAAGCAACTACAATCCAACCTCACCAAGGATAAAGTGTTTCACTCAACTCTCATGTGTTTGGGTTATAAATTCATCTCTCAACTCAATCTTATATGCAAAAACTCATAGAAATTGGAACTTATATCACCAAACTCTCCATCAAAGATTTGTCAAAACAAGCAAAAATCATCAAGAGAACTTAGGCTCAATGAAAAACTTCATAGAAGCTTCCATTCGGCTGGGTTGTAATGGGGCTTGGTAAAGACAATTAGACATGGAAATATTTTGGCTATGTGGTGCTAATAATATCCGGGAATCAAAGACTCCTAAAAACTCACACATATCCAAAACTCTCATAAAACAAATACCAAACTCATTCTTCATTATGCTCTTACTTTTCACTCACCAATTAAAAATCCTAAAAAGTCTCATAAAAACTCAAAGAATCTCTGGTTTAAACCTTAAACACATTGCACATCTTTCTTCTTTCTTTTTTTCTTCTCTTTTTGTATTTTATTCCTTTTCGACTTGCCTCGGTACCGACCTGAGAGGGTCGGTAACAAGCTACACTTTTGCTCATCTTTCTCGTTTTTTCTCTCTTTTAAACCATCGGTACCGAGCCCACATAGGCTGGTATCGATCAAACATTCCTTTTCTTCCTTTTGTGCGTACTTTTTAACCAAGAGATCTTTTTACATAATAAAACAAGAGACTTCCAATCTACCCCACCAAAAACCCTATTTTGAACCAACACATATCTTGTACTCTACAAAAAACATTCCTCTCCAACTAAGTCCTAATCCCCGGATAGGGTCAAGCTTATCTCGGCTAGGGAATATTTTGTGGAGCAACAAATAAAAGGCTAAAGCTCAAACTGGCTGTCAAAAACAAGGAATAATGTAAGGGTGGACAAGGATTAATAAGGCTTATGAAAAATAAGTTCTCTATCATATGACTTTCACAAGTAATGAACTAAAAATCTTATATAGGTCTCAAGAAATAGATAACCATCACAATTCCAAGAGATAATATACATAAAGAGAGTAAATCACACAAGAAAAGTCAAGGCTAAAAATAATATCTTTCAAGGTCAAATTTTTATGTTGGATTGCAACTACTTATGCTAAAAGTTTACACATGCTCAATTTCAGCATATGCTATTCCTCTATAAAAAAACAATTTCATCATAAGATTCAGGCTATACCATCAAAAACATGCTGAAAGAAAATTACATGGTCATGCAAGCAATTAACTATCATAAAACCAAAAGACAGGGTACTCATCTGTTCTAAAAACTCTTTTTTTTTGGATTTTTCAAATTTTTCAAATTTTTTTTAGAGCAAAGACAACTAAGACAAGAACTTAAAAACAAAACAAACAAGCAATTTTTCTTTTCCCTCTCTACCCCATACTTAAAAATTACAGTGTCCCCACTGTAATAAACAAAAGAAAAGAAAAGAATAGGGAAAAGAAAGAAACTCACAAGATAGCCAATGAGGCGGAAGAAATCATCTTGAAAAGCAAGATCATCACTGAGGTGGTGGAAACTGGTGCTCAAAGTTGCCCATGAACTCGTACATCGTCCTCCAACGCTCTTCATCAACTGTCACACGCTGCTCCATCGTCCTCCAGCGAGCGTCATCTTGTTGATGTCTTGCATCCTCAAGAGCCATGCGAGCGGAATACACACCCTCCCAACGATCCATCTGCTGAGTGAGCTGTGTCTGCTGCAGGTTCAGCTGTTGCATCTGAAAGGACAAATCTTCAACCCAGGGAGGAGGAACATTCGATCTGTAGCTGGGATGGGGCGGTGGTTGGTAGTGATCATGGGGCTGGAAGTGGTCTTGATAGATAACCGGGTTGTAAGGCACCAATCCATACGATTGTGGCTCGATAGGTGGAGGAGCAGGCTTGTTACCAAAGTTGAATGCCTCGGTATTGACCTCGAAATACTCAACATCGAGCCTAGGTTGCTCGGTACTGAGGTCGGTGTGCTCGTCAAGTATCTTGGTACCGACCTCATCGTCCTCAATATCGAGCTTCTCCGTAGCTGCCTCATCTTCGTCCATGGCAACTCCATTTCTATCATATCTCGTCTCACATTCCCTCAATGTCGGCTCATCTTGAGGCTTCTTGTCCAAAGGGAACGGATGAGACGTCTAGGCTTCGTACCATTTTGGCACATAGAGCAACTCCAGTTTATCCCGCATAATCATGACATCTTGTCCAAGCACCTTGGTGGTGACTCCAGCATGAACCCTCTGAAAAATGCCGGAAGATCACCAGTATTTTGTATCCAGCTTCTGGGGAAGATGTGGGGTGTAGCGCGTGAGGTCGACACCGAGCTCCTCCGCCAAAAGACTCACCATGTTCCCACACCAGACTTCCTTCGAAGAGGCCCCGTACCTCTCTACATATTTCAGCCACTCGTACCACAAATTCATGGGGGCGGGGTCCTCGAAAAGAATGGTGCGGAGGCATCCAACCTCTGTCCTTGTCGGCCTTGAAAGGTCTTTCTTGGGCCAAAAGGTGGCGCCCAAGACTCTGATAATGATCTTGAAAATGGGGTTGATGATGCGCGCCCCTGGAAGTGCCGGTGCAGAAGGATTGATCTCCCCGGAAATATAGCTCCATGTGTCGGTGACCTTGAAATCGTCGGGAGCCTTGTAATCCCGAGAGTGGTTGGGGAGGTCGAGGAGACGGTTGAACTCGGCCATTGTGTACTCATGGTTGGCATTGCCGAGTCGGAACTTAATCTTTCCGACCGATGTCTTGGACTTGAAACTGACTTGGAGAGTGGCTATGAACTCGGCGGTGAGGGCCGGGTAGTGCGGGATGTCCTCTTTCTTGAGTAGATGCGGTATACCGAGAATAGCGAAGGCGTGCTTGACATCCTCGTAAATGCCGTTAGCTTTGGCACTTGATCTTGAGAACCACCTAGTGAAGTGGTCCTTCTGAAGGACAAAATCAAAGATCGTCCGTTGGTCCCGAGTAGGCAAAATTACCACGTCCATTTGTGGAGGAGACGGAGATCTTTGAGTCCTCCTTTTCTCTCATGCCCTGGAGTTGGCTCGGCTTGTGCTTGCCATTTTGGTACCTGAAAAGACCATAAAAATCCAAGGTAAGATCCATTCAAACGAACAAGAAAAACCCCATACTTGCTTTCGGAAATGTCCTCGACCCACCTCGGTACCGAGCCAAGAGGGTCGGTATCGAGGTCTCTGGGTTTGGCTTTGGTTCTTAGCAATCTCAGGTCGTTACCGATCCTCACAGGTCGGTAACGAGCTTGGGCGAGAACAATATGCGATCAATTCCGAATCCCAAATCCCAATTCTTCCAATAATTTTGCACAATTTCAAACGTGATTCCTCATAAAAACACACAATCAAGAACATGCAACCCCATACTTGCTTGAAACCTTATCTAATCATGCCAACTATTGCAAAAAACTCATGGTGAAAATTATGCAAATCAAGAACAAGTTACTTCATGCTTTGCTATCATCAAAATTTAATGTAAATCGAGCAAGAAGAACCGAAAATTAATCAAGATTAATCACCAAACATAGAACAAGGAAGAACGATGGCAATGTAGACATGCAATTTGATTTCACACAAGATATAAATATGAAAACTACCCCAAATTACCATGAATCTGCAAGAAAAGAGTTAGGGTTTAGAAATCATACCGTAGATTAGTAGAATGGAAGAACGAAAATTCAAATTGCAAGGGTAACGAGGGCTTGAATGCTCCAGTAACGAATCACAAGGGGTGTTGCTTCGTTATCGAATGGGTTGTGTGGGATTGGGGATATGGGTGCGGTTTGACAGCGTTGAGAGAATCCGATTGGAGATTGATTGAATTTTTGAGATTTTGGTTGAGATTTGATGTGGATTTGGAAGCTTGAGAGTGTTTTTAAATAGTTTGGGAAAGAGGCGGCGTGAAGGGTGAGGCGAGGGAGAAGATAGAATTAGGTTTAAAGGACTTACCTTGCCCGCGCGTTGTTGGATCCGTGTTTCGTCTCAGGTCGGTACCGGCCCTCTCAGCTCGGTACCGAGCCTGGGCGACTCAATTCCTAGCGCCTTTTCGAGCCCGACTTCTGTGACATGTTAGCTCAAGAAATATCCTATCCCGTAAACTTCTACACTACTGAAGAAACTCAAAAGAAAGCAAAGAAAAAGAACTATAAAAAAAGAAAAGAAAACCGAACTAAAACTAAAACTAAAACCGGGTTGCCTCCCGTAAGCGCTATTTTTAACGTCGTTAGCCCGACGAATTTACCTGGCTAATCAAGGTGGTTCCTTCTCAGCTCTGTTAGGGTCTTGGGAGACCCCATACTTAGCGTTAAAGGCATTGTTATTTCTTCTTACTAAATTCGGTCCCTCATCTTCTAACAGTATGCTCGATATTCCTACACGAGGGTTAGTGAAATCCGAGAACCAAGGAGGTTTCGACTCCTCTGTAGCATAAATAGTGGGGTATGGTGTAGTGAATCTAGAATTAGAGTACTTGTTGGGCCCGAGAATCACCAGTCCATCCACCGGCCCAGCCCATCAACGTTAGGCCTAAAGGCGAGATTCAGATCACCGAAATCATCCTCCAAACGGTGAAATCGGCAGTTGAAGCTCAGCAACAACTGGCCAGAAGGTGTGGCTTGGAACGTGCGGGAATGGAGCCATGACCGGCGAAGCCGGAGAGCGGAAGTTAACACCAGAAAACGACGCTTAAATAAGAGGGTTAGTCTAGGAAAGGGATTCATTCGAATGTATGGAAATCAACCCACTGTAATTACAGAGTTTCTAAATACAACCGATTTCTTTGGCCTTGAAATTGTGTTTATCGGTTAGCTTGCTCCCACAAATCCAAAAATTCACCCTTGATTGTCATCGGTCGGAAATTGACCAAAACAGTACTCACCTTGATCTGTCAGTGAGAGCGTTGGCATCGAGTTGGTTGAGGTCGTTATCGACCTGTCAAAAGTGAAGCCTCTCTAGGTATCGTGCCAAAATACGCCGCCTTCGTCATATTGTGGTATGAAGGGCTCGGTACCGACCCTAGGAGGGTCGGTAGCTTCCTTAGTAGCGCTCTCGTAGTCTTTATTGATTGGAAGAGAAACTACGGGTTTAGCAATGTCGAGCTCGGGCTGAGACGTCTCGATCTGGGCGGCCGTGGCCGTGTCATTGGCATCTTGATTAAGGCTGAACTCGACCCGTTCCTATCCTATATCAAAGGTGAGGAGTCCTTTCCGAACATCGACTCGAGCACCTGCTGTAACAAGGAATGGTTTGCCTAGAATGATGGGCACTAACGGATCTTCCGGCATGTCGAGGACAATGAAATCGTTTGGTATGAAGAATTTCCCCACTTGAATGGGAAAATCATCAACGACTCCAGTAGCCTTTACACTTGATCCATCTGCCATGTACAGCCTTATATTCACGAGTTCTAGAGGTCCCATGTTGGCTTTTGACCAAATCGATAAGGGAAGTAAACTGGCACTAGCTCCCAAGTTGCATAGTGCTTTGAATCGGTGGTCGCCTATCCCAATAGTGATAGCAAATCTCCCGGGGTCACCTAGCTTTTCCGGAAGGGTAATGGTTCGGAACTCATATGTCAGCTCTGTTATTGACCTTTTTCTGCTAATAATGCCCTTCAAAAATTCGGTGCAAGCCGACATTTCGCTTAGGGCCTCAGCGAATGGTATAGAGATATTTAAGCCCTGAAGAATCTTAACGAAACGCTTAAATTTGCCTTCTGTTGAGTCCTTAGACTTCTTAGTAGGAAAGGGGAGAGACTTCACCAATCTCAGAGCCAAAGAGGGCTCGAGAGGTGGTGCTATCGAGTTAACAATAGGGTCGATCGGTGCCGTAGAAGGATCAGTATCGACCCTGGTGGGGTCGGTATCGAGCCTGGGACTAAGAGAGGGGCTCGGTGTAGAGAACTTACCTGGGTTGGGGTCGGTGACGAGCTTGGGAGCATCGATACCAAGTGGTTCAGGCTCAGTAACGACCCTCTTCGGCACGTTGTCGACCTGGGTCGAGGCGTCTTCTTCAGCACCGGGGTCCTTTTCCTTGGTTTTGGCACGATCTGGCAGCGTCTTCCTGCTCCTGAGGTGTACGACCGCTATCTGTCCTCTAGGGTTCTCATCGGGGCGGCCCGGGAGTTGCCCTTGCGGCCTCGGAATCTATGCAGCTAGATTCCCTAGTTGTGAGTCAACACTCTTCTTCCATATATCGAACTCTCCTCATCTTTTCATCTGATTATTGAGGTTGGCTTGGACTCCATTGATTTCATTCTTTACTCCATTAATCCCTTCATAAAGTCCTTGAACCCAAGATGGTGGCTCTTGATAGCCTGGAGGTTGATATGGTGCGGGCCGTCTATTTGGAGGGGGGGGCTGCATAATTCTGATTTTTATTTTGATTTTGATTTCCCCAAGCCGGATAATTGTTTGGCCTATCAAAATTATTAGGCGGGTTCCTGTATTGTCCTCTCATATAGTTCATCTCAGCATATGTCTCAACGGCTCTAACCTGCTCGATGTTAGTGCAAGCATAAGTACTATGGGCAGAAGAGCCACACTCTTGACAAGGTTGAGGAGTTTTCAAAAAACTTTCCTGTTTCTTCAGACGATTGATCTTATCTTGTGTAATTTGATTTTTGACATCGGGATCAACTTCGTCTTTATTAGGCATGTAGAGACGATTTTGTGGCTGGGGTGGCTGCTGGGCTCCATACATAGCATCGTAATTGGTCAGTTTGTCCAGCAACTCCCATGCAGCAGTGGGATCCATCTCAATAAAACCGCAGGCAGTGTGCATGTTGATGCGGTTCTTCGTTTATGCATTAATCCCTTGGAAGAAGATTTCTTGGAGCACATATGGTGGTTGCCAATGAGTAGGGTACTGTCTGAGCATCTCCTTAAATCTCTCCCACGTCTCCACAAAGGTCTCGTTAGGCAGCTGGTGATAGGAGGTGATGCGTTTTCTCAACTCCGTTGTCTTAGCAGGAGGGAAGAACTTTGTTAAGAATTGATCATACAAAGCCTTCAAAGTCCTGATAGACGTAGGAGGTAAGCTCTCCAACCAACTCAGGGCCTTTCTTGTAAGAAACCACCTGAAAGCTTTTAATAGAACATATTCTATTGAGACACCTTCAACTACAATAGTGTCACATAAATCAAGAAATTTTTTAATATGTTCCATAGGGCACTCAGTAGGTTTCCCCTTCAAACTGAGCCCGTTTGATTAAGGATATAAATTGAGACTTTATCTCAAAAGTCTTCTCTATCTCCAGAAGCACGATTACAAACTCTAGCACCCTCAGTTCTGGATGCATATACTGTTTGGCATTCCTCGGATAGGCATTGAGTCTTTCCTGTAGAGCGGTCTTCTCAATCCTTGTAGCATCAAGCTGCCTCTGGAGCTCAGTCATCTATTGAGCCATCTCTTCAAGAGTCATCGCCATGGCTTGGTTTTCTCTTCTTTTGCGGCGGAGGGTACGTTCAGGTTCAGAATAATAACCAGTGTTATCAAACTCGAGCTTTCAACGTCCTGCTGGCATAAGCTGAGAAAACAAACAAAAGAAAACGAAATTAAAAACAAAAACGGGGCCTGGCTATTCCCAGACCCACAGGTAAACAAACAAACATTGTTGCTTCCCCGGCAACGGCGCCAATTTGTTGAGAGGGTTTTTTACTGACAACAAATAAATTTATAGTCAAGACCCCGCTGAGTATAGGGAGGTCAGGATCGTCCACGGGAAGCAAGGTTGTTTGATTACCGAACTACAAAAGCAAGAAAATAAAGCAAACAAAGCAAAACAAGGCTACGACAGCCCTCGGTACCGACCTTGTCAAGGTCGGTAACGACGCTGGGTTTCTACTAAAACTACGCAAACAAGACAAAGCAACTGTAGGCTCGGTACCGACCTGTGTACCTCGGTAACGAGTCTGTTCAAAGGTAAAAACGAAGGGAATTCAAATGATAAAAACAACTACTAGGATAAGGGTTACCACGACATAATCATGCATACGAACTAATGTGAAGGACGATTATCATGCCTTTATGATAAATCTATCAAATTTTGTTGACCTAAACAAGTAAATCAATCAATTTTCATAAATCAATTCACTTCTCTACTTAGTTTGAATCCAAAGCTCGAAACTTTCGTTATCGAACAATATCAACATTCAAGATCATTACTTTTTCTTTCGATCAAGCGATAAACTCAAATTACTTCGACTCCCGTCTAAGTATATGCATAAACAAGTAGATAAAAGGATAAAAGGCATTCAAACATTCAACACATTCATTCAACGATGCACAACTATGTCGGGTTTCAACCCCGATCCTAGAAAAGTAAACTACTCACTCATGTTTGAATCAAAACAAGCAACTATATTGAAAGGAAACATTGAATTAAAACTTACTTGAAAATATAAAAATCTTGTCTTACAAACAACCACGTTCACGTTCAAACTCAAGACAATGAAAAACAAGAACAAGAACACGGAAGCACGATCTCGATCCAACTCTCTCTCTCGATCGCTTCCTCCTCTTCCCAAACTCATGAACTCCTAAAACTAGGCTAGAACAAGGGTATTTATACTAAAAGAACTATCTAACAAAGATCTTAAAAGATAAAAACTTTCCAAACTAAAAAGATTACAAGATCAAAGATAGATTTTCTCAAAGTCGGCGCCGCCTACCGACACAGGCCACCTCGGTAACGACCTGCACAAGGTCGGTAGACACTTGCTGAATTCCCCCAATAAAACTATGTTGCTCAGATCGGTACCGACCCTCACAGGTCGGTAACGAGCTCTCTGTTTTGGGTTTTTATACACTTTTCACAGCTTCTCTTCGGTCTTCAATGAGATCTTCAAGATTTAATCCTTCTTCTCTTCTTCTACGCACTCCACTATCCACCCCTTGACTTCAGCTTTGCTCAGAAATGCTCCTTTCTGCTCCAAAAACCTAAGAAAAACACAAAAACGGAGTAGCTTCCATACTTTTCACAAAATATGCAAACTTATCCAAAAACACACAAAACTAACACTAAAACTCACTAAAACTAAACTAAACAACCAAAGAAAAAAGACCTAAAACTATATTAAAAACACGAACATCAATAGTGGAGCAGTTGAGAAAGCTTTACCCCGGTAATGTAACGTCGGCAAAACAAGTTGCAAATCTAAGGGCGAAGTTTCTAAAAGAGGATCGTAAAAATTTGACCGTGACCCAATATGCATTGCAGTTTGTGCAACAACACAAGTACCGAGTATTCCCTAAAAGGATACATGGTTCGGATCATATCGATATCCTATTTTTTGTCCACCCGACGTCCTTGCATTTGATGGAGTTGTTTCCGTATGTCGTCATTATGGACAACACATATAAGACCAATAGATAAACTCTTTTAAAAAGTTGAATATGGAGCCATTGATTATTCTATAAGGTGTTTAACAAATTATTTTTGTGATAGGTACGACATGGCATTGCTTGAGATGGTTGGTTTTACGTGCACCAACAAATCTTTCAACATCAGTTTTGCATTTCTCTCTAAAGAAGACACGACTAGTTATACATGGGTGTTAGAGCATTTGAAGAGTTTGTTTGAGGAAGTGGGTACAATGCCAAATGCAATTATAACAGATCAAGAGAAGGCAATAATGAATGCAAAGGATGCAGTTTTCAGAGAGAATGTGAAACATCTACTATGCTGGGTGCATGTGAAGATGAACATTAAAGCATATGCTATTTGTTTGCTTAAGGACTTGAAACTTGCGGAAAGGTTTGATAATAGATGTTGTGGGATATTTATGTCAACTACAGAGGAAAAATAGGAGGAGAGACTCCAAAAAGTAAGAGAGCATTGGGGAGGGTTGATGAACTATATGGAGAGGTCGTGGCTTGGGCCTTACAAGCAGTGCATAGTCAAAGCATGGACCGACCACTATCTTCACTTCAATACGAGAACAACAAACAAGTAAATGTAGTCTCATATAAGCATGTTGAATTAAACAATTGGAGTACCTTCATCATATAATTATATGCTCATTACAGGGTCGAGGGCATGCACCATGTGTTGAAAAGAATACTTGATAGTTCTCGGGGAGGCTTCAACAGGGTGATTGGAAGGATCCATGATCAAATTGAGTACCAAGTTGGCAGTTTGAGGGGCGATTTGGAGTTGGCACGTACCAAGTTTCCAACAGAGTTGGAGGGTGTCCCTAAGGAAGTGAAGGCGATATTTGTTCGCCTATTTTATAGTGTCAACACATTGCCTAAAAATCTTGCTGGATATGTTCTACTTGTTGATGAAGGACAAGGAAGAGGGAAAGTTGGAGAAGGAATGTGTTGATTATTGGTGGAGAGAGCGAATGAGTCTTCCTTGTCCTCATAGGATTGCCCATGCAATCCTCACCAAGCAGCCAATAATGCCAAGTGAGATACACCCGTTTTGGCATCAAGTAGTATGGGAAGGCGTCGATCCACAACGCATGCCCATAGATGACATAATGCGTCTATCACTTGCTGATGTGAGATGGAGAGAGATGAAGGAGTATTATAGGGCAGGAAAATTGACAAAGGCGCAGGTGTACACGATAACCGAGACTTTTATAGACTTGGTGAGGCCAAAAGAATCTTCTTTGGCTGAGGCGGTAGGAGCTATGAAGAGGGGACATCCAAAGGGCTCCACTAAGTGGTCTAACAAGAGTAGTAAAACTTTGCTTGAGCATAGGATGGATGTATATGAGAAGGAGAAGAAAGAAAAAGAAGATAAGGAGATGGAAGAGAAGGAGGGTAAGAAGAACACTAAGGCAATCCCATCCACTAAGAGAAAGTGTGGAAGGCCAAAGGGCTCAACCAACAAGGCCTCAAAAATAATTGCAGCAAGTGTTTGTGCAAAAGGGTCGAGTGACGACGTGATGTGGTTGGGTGTGAACTTTGGAGTTGACAACGTTGACCATTTCATGTTTCCATATATCGAGAGGGCTAAGGATGTAAAGGGAGACGGGCATTGTGGTTATCGATCCATGGCCGAGTTGTTGGGACATGGAGAGAGCGAATATCGTAGAGTTCGATGGGAGCTGGCCGCCGAATTGAGGCAAAACTGAGTCATATATGAGTGTGTGGGGAACGCACCCCCTATTGATGAACTCTTGGAGAATCTTCCATATGATGTTAGCCCTTGCGCGCGACAATATTGGCTTGAGATGCCCATGGTTGGGTTGATCTTTGCGATATTACATCAGGTTGCTCTTGTTCTGATTTCGAAGAAGGTCTCTCACACCTGATTACCGATGAAGGCGAGAGGGGACAACCCGCACCCTCCCACAAGGATCTATGCCATAGCCTTGGTAGGACAAGAAAACCACTTCATCCCGGTAATTATCCTGTCTATATAACTAATTTATACTTAATTTCTTGTCAATTATTTATGAATTTTTTATGTAGGTCTAGTTGAGTGATGACGCGCCACTTCCTCCGCCTCCTACGGATTGGACAAGGAAGCATGACCCAAGCGTCAATGATTGGGATGAGCCGTTTAGGCAGAGGATGGAAACGTGGTGCCAAAAGCGGATTCGTAATGGTCTAACCCCAAATGTAGCATGTCATGGTTAATTTTAAGTTATGTAATATAACATTAGTAGTAGTATCACTTTGTATTGACATCTCATCCTGTGAAATTTCATTACTCTTAATGGTTTTAGTTGTTGTAACAAGTTTGGTTAGTTCGAAAAAATTGAGAGTTCAAATTATGCTTTTCATCGAAATATAGCTACATTATTTACATTATATTTTTTTCACATTAGGGTTAGATTTAAGGGTTTATGACATAATGTATTTTTTTTATGTTTAGGGTTTTGGATTTTGTATTAATATTGTTTTTAAGATATAGGGTAACTGCGTAAGAGATGAAAAAATTTGGTTTTGAGGGTTAATGGAATTTCATTCTCATTAGGTTTAGGGTTTTTAGGTTTTCGAGGGTTATTAGGGTTAATAGTATAGGTCAAAACAAAATAATTGGCACTTTTGTTTGATCGCCAATGCGGCACACTTGGTCCAGGTACACGCGTATGACTTATGACGTCTCGGGTTTGAAACGGGCAAACCGAAATCGACCGAATTTCTTTTCCCAAAGGAAAGCGCTTTATGAAGCAGCACGCTTCATAAAGCGCTTTTGTTCCATGCCCCGGGCCCCGTGTGGAAAGGCACACAAGGCGGGGGGCGGGGGGGGGGGGGGGATTTTGACGCTTCATGAAGCAGCCCGCTTCATGTAGCGTCAATGGCTCCCAACAAGGGAAATTCTCTACACAGATGCTACAGATGTTGCTTCTCATGGACTTGACATACCTAATGTTGATAAGGTCAGTCTCTTGTGGCTTCATTGTGAATACAAACCTGATGCTAAAATGTGGCATCTGCTTATACAATGCTGCCTATCCAAATGTGATTTTCACACCTTTTAGTTACATGTATGGATTAATTCCTTCACGTATAATCCTTTCTACCACTTTTAGATCAATGGATAGTAAGTTGTTGAGTCTAAAATAAGATGTGCTATCAAGATAATCATGAAGATTTTTGCAATCCATTTATCCCTCAATATACTTGCTCAACTCACAACAAATAAAAGATGGTCAAAGTAAAGCTACTGCCATTCAATCGTATAACCTCTCATTTTCAAGAGTGAGAATGTTTTTCCTAACAAAAATTGTTGAGTGAATCTTCATTCTAGACATCCTAATAATTATCTCAAGCCAAAAAAAATTACTAGATTTATTGAACTTTGTTCTATTATCCATCTGTCCATGTTTGTGTTTTCTCACCTCAATTCTATATATATTCTGACAAGGGGCATCCCTTTGTATATTCACATACTAGTACACTTAACCATGTTTTTGAATTTAACCTTTTTGTATGTTGGTTTGGGTCTGCATCTTAATGCTAGCTAAAAGTACTGTTGCATCTGTAGGAATGAAGACTATAATATGGAGTATAACTCATGCTCATACTCCATATTATAGTCTTCATTCCTGTGGACGGAACACATCAGTGTGCTCAAGGATGGAGTGGGTGGACAGAACACTATTGTAGGGCTCAACAACAGAGGTTGACACTTGTGGAGATGGGTAGACAGTGAAACCCAACTTTGACTTCTTTCCATAGTCAACTGAAAGCCTCTATAGGATAAGTGACCCCAGACCAGATCCAGTTCCACCACCAACAGCATTGAATACAAGAAAACCTTGAAGACCTGTGCAGTTGTCAGGAACCTTCCTTATCATGTCCAAGCAAAGATCCACAATCTCCTTTCCAACTGAAACAACAAAGCATTAACATCAGAATATTGAACTTGTAAGATATTTCAAGTAAAAATTGAGACCTGTGCATTTTATGCTCATTGTTTATAAACTGCAAGCAAATGAGAACTCAGGCTCATCTGATGAGATTTGAATGGACCCCATGATCAGGTATTAAACTTGCAGCTGAATGCTTAGTTTGCAAAAAAGCTTCAGCCACAGATTGTGTAGTTTGAATCAAAGTTGGCAAAGAATTTTTTTCATGAGAAAACAAGATCATTGCGGGCCTTCCAAATAAACCAAACCATTGGGAATATGATGTTGATGTCTCAACACCGAAATTGCAATCCAACAGTAACAAAAGTCGTGAATTAACAAGACAAGATGCTGAAGATACTGAACAATTAAAAATATTACTTAAATATTGACATAAGCAGAAGTTCAAATATATTGATAGACACATAACAAGTCTTAACAAAAGGTAATAATATGTGGCTCACTGCCAAACAAAAACATCATCTAGAACTTAACCAGACATTGATTAGAACAACACGTTGATTAGAACAGAACTAAACCTAAATACTGAACATATCTAAGCGACTAAGAAAACAAGTAATAAGCTCTTCTATTATAATCGCGTTTGCTTCGCTTGAGCCTTCAACCTCGTTCTCCACATGCTCTCTCTTGACAAGTCGATTATCAGGTTTAATCTCAATCCCGTTCATCTCCTCCTGAAATATAATCTCCAGGGTTTTGAAATACCCTAAATGACCCAGATGTTTGCCAACCTTCTTAATCCCGACGTCCTTACTTTGCATCAGTTCCCGCATAAACAAACGAAAGGCTAGTAGATCCCTAGCATGAGCCCTTGAAACCATTGTGCAAGATGGATGATGAGAACGGGATGATGGAATGTAGTTTTATGAATGCTTTGTGAGTTTGCCGTGAGAAAAAACTGATGGCAACGTGCTTTTATACAAGTAACTGGAAGAGGTGATATTTTTCCAGAAGGAATTTTTGCGCCAAATCCTACATGAAAGTAAAGGAAAGTGCGCCAAAACCAATCCAAATCAAGGAATTGTATGGGAATTGCAGATTGCTTTCGTAAATATAGGATCGTAATCGGTTTACATGGGCAACTACTACTTATCCAAATCAAGATGGATAATCTTTTCTATTTTCGGAACAGAGATTCCACGCTTCATGATGCGTGGATTATCTATTCTGAATGGCAACACCAGTTCTGAGGGACACGCTTCATGAAGCGTCCCGCGTCATGAAGCACTTCAATTATGTAACCGTAAACCCTCGAAATCCTAAAAACCCAAAACCTAATGTTTTATTGTTTTTTTCAATTTATGGGTTGAGGGTATTTCATATGGTAAATTTAAAATTTTTGAACATTCGGGTTAAGATTAGTCATAGGGTTTAGAGGGATTGGGGTTTAGAGGGTTTATGGTTTAGAGTTTAGGTTTAGGACTTATTAGGTATATGGGTTAATATGGTTTTATAGTTTTTAGTGTTAGTAGGGTTCCTAAACTAAACACTTAAAACTAAAATGAAATTAAACCCTAAACCCGCTAAACTCTAAACCCTAAAACCTCTAAACCCTAAACCCTCTAAGCTTTGTTATTGCAGACCCTCTAAACCCTAAACCCTAATCCGTCTGAACCCTAAACCCTATGAATAATCTTAACCCGAATGTTCAAAAATTTTAAATTTACCATATGACATACCCTAAACCCATAAATTGAAAAAAAATAAAATATTAGGTTTAGGGTTTTTAGGGTATTGAGGGCTTAGGGTTTAGGGTTACATAATTGTATAACCTAAACCCTCTAAACCCTAATTATTGTTTTACAAAATACTTATGTACATTTCGTACCATGAGAATGATGATACAACCCTAAACCATAAACAATAATTAGTGTTTAAACCCTAATCGTATAACCTAAACCCTAATTGTAAAACAATAATATTAACAAACCGTCAACATTAAATCCCAATGCATCAAGCTCAAAAAAAAAAATCCCAATGCATCACAAAAAAACTTAATCAACTCAGGTGTAATAGTTTTTGTAATTTTATGCTTATTACGTTTATGGTTATGAGGGTTTCGATGGTTATTTTTGGCATTAGGGGTTAAGTGTTTAGGTCAAAACATAATTTTCCTATATTATATTGTTTTTTCACATTAGGGAGTATGTTTAATGTTTTTACATGTTCAGGTGTCACAGGTTATGGAATTTTAGTGTTAATAGTTTTAGGGTTATTAGGGTTTAATTGTTTTTTAGGGTTTATGTGTTTATGTCATAAGATAGTTTTTGGCTTTTGAACTTGATTGCCAATGCGGCACATATGGTACAGGTACATGCGTATGAGTTATGTGGTCTCGAGTTTGACACGGGAGGGGCCTAAATAGGCCCAACTTTTGTTTCCCAAGGGATCACACGCTTCATGGAGCGTCCCACTTCATGAGGCGCTTCTCTTACAAGCCTTGCCCCTGTGTTCCCTTGCCAGGTGGGGGAGTGGACTTTGACACTTCGTGAAGCGTCTCGCTTCATGAAGCGTCAAAGTTCAACCATATTCAGCTATAAACCAGCAGATCATTCCAGTAATACCTTTGATGCCTAGCTTTCTCACACAGATCATTCCAACAAGCACACAAAAAAAATATTGCTAGCATGAGCATTAAAACCACCAACAACACCAGCACCTGCTGACCCAGCAAGATTCTTTAGAGTATTGAGCTCCACCATGGCTTCAACACTCGTGTTCAAAACATTCCTTACAACGCCTTCCTTTATACAGAAAAATATTGCTAGCATGAGGACATTTTGAACACCCTTAGATACCATATTCATCCCCATTGCATCACTAATACTTCTCCATCTCTCTCCAGTGGCAGAGCATATTTCTACAAAAAAAATGAATCATCTGATAGATGCAACATTGATGTTGATAGCTCACCACAGTGCACAAAAGCAATACATTCTAGGCTTCTAACCACGAAAAAAAAGAAAACAAAAGCTGTACGAGCTAAGTATTCATCTTTCAACTGCATATACTCAAAAACAAAAGAAATAGAAAGAAAAAGTTATTGGAAGCTCTTCGTGATGTTTTTTCACTCTATCATGAATCTTTGGGGAGAACACTATTTGCCAGGCTGCAATACATCATTCATATTCAGGATAAGGAAGCTCTTGGTGATGTTTTTGGGCTTAAACAAGGACTAGATCTTCTCCTAGCTATGCTTGTAGAGAGTCTGTCTGTTACTCTTGCCCCTAACTCTGGTAGAGTGCCACAACTAGTAACAAATTCACCCACTGATGCTTCTGCAATGCAGCACCAACTTACTGATGTTTCAGAAGCTCCAGAGGCAACTCCATTGACATTTGAAGGGCTTGTTCAAAAGCATGCACATTTTATCATCAAGATGAGCAACATTACAGAAGAAATAGAAAACAAAAGCTGCCAGTACATAATCATTACCTTCTCTTCATTCAACTGCATATACTCAAAAACTGCACGAGCTAAGTATTCATCTTCTTCAACTGCATATACTTGTAGACATGCCAAACAACTCAGATGCGATGACTCTAAGTTGTCAGCCTTTCATGTTAGACACAATAGTAAGAAGTTGTATGGAAGATATAGCTAGCATACATTGATTGCAATTTATACACCATAGCTTTCTAAAAAAAAAAATTCAGCATCCTTTTAAATGTCTTTTGAAGTTTATAACATCATAGTTTGGACTAGCACTAAAATCATGACAAAGGTCTTCTCTTTCCCATGAACTAAAAACATGATACTTTTCTTTTCACTCATCAATGCAGCCACAAAAGAATTAGTGTGAAGAAGGTGAAATTTAATTTTTTTTACAATCTAACCTCCCATAGCAGCAGCCATGAGGATCCCATCTTTGCATCTGACTTCCTTGACAGTCGCAACCTCCCAACAGCTCTTCCACTCTGACTTCCTTCATTTCAAACTGTTCTGCATTTGATGTAAACTAAACATTGTCAAATGAGCACAAATAAACTGTAAACTAACAGTTTATAAGCTGTAAGTGGAGTGGGAAACAACAATTTATAAGCTTCTGAAACATTGTACAGCTATGACAAATGCCTTGTTTCAACCAAGGCCTCTCGCATTGTAGAGCTATGACAAATGTCTTGTACATCTATGACAATTTATAAGCTTCTGAAACAACAATTTATAAACTAACAATTTATAACTGAACTATGAGGCATCAACTGACAATGCGACAACATAGTTCATGATTCATCCCACCCATAACATAAAAAGGAAACTAACCCACTAAGATCAAATAACCAACCAAGAAAATACTTCAATTACCATGAGCAAGATCAAATATACCTCCTCAAGTTTTCCATATAAAATTCAAAATAGAACCAACAGTGTTGATAAGTACAAAACAACAGTTTATCAGACTAATCACCATGCATAGCTATATCAACACTAATGTGGCTACATAATCAGACTAATCACCATCAGTGTATATCTCCTAACCTCTAGCACCATCTGGACCTCTCGCAACACCACCAGCATAATCAGTCTTTATCTCCTCACCCTCGGCACCATCGGAACCTATCCCATCACCACCAGCAACATCAGCCTCTCTCTCCTCAAACACAGCATCACCCCCAACAGCACTACCACTCCCCTGTCCTGTCTCATATTGAGAATCCCTAAATGGTCTGCTTAAAGGAGGAGGTAGCGGTGGATGGTCGTCCCCTAAAATGCGAAACATGTCCTCGAGGTATGGCCGAGCGTTGTGATCAGAGGGCAGTCCATCCAGAGCATCCAGTACATAACCAATCATTTGCTGATGTCGCTGCACATGTTAGAAAAAGAGTTAGCTACAATACAATGCTAACGATTAATAATTAATGGAATTTAAAAAAAATTGAAACGTACCACGATAATATCAACCACAACTGCGGGGTGGGCGAATGGCTCGCGCGGACGATCCTGACGAGGTGATCGAGGGTCTACATAAGGATGTGTAACTCCGTCGAACCAGTTAAAATAAGCAGCCTCTGCCTGCCATGGATACCGAGCCAATGTGTGCTGGTGCAGGTCGATGAGGTGGTCATAATGCTCATTCCAATACAAGTCATCCTCGGCGAACTCGACCACATAACTGCACAATCCAGTGCCATGCCTCACTCTACTCGGCACAATGGGATCGGGGGGTCGGACCTGCACACGTCTATACTATCTAAGGCATCTCTCTGGAAGGTACACCTCCTTGATATCGAAGCACTGAATAATGTCGCGATACCTCGAAATCCGGTACGTCATCTCAAAATCCAATTCCAAGCCCCATGGCGACCATAAAAACAATACTCAATACACGAACCAGTTTAGGATACAATTATTACAATTTCATATATGCCAATTAAGTTCTATTACATCATTTTACCTCATCAGCGCGAACACGGTCCAAAACCCTACGAACCTCAACTAGGTGCAAAGGACACTTCGGAGCCGAACGCGGAACCGTGTCTTCTCGGACACCCGCTCGATCATCCATAAGAAGGTCAACATTGAGCACTGCATGCCCTCGATACTAACGAAAGTAATGCCATATCCAAGTCTGTGAAAATACATTTAAATTAGTACCTAAATACCCTAAGAATGATGATACAACCTCCTATCGTCGTGATGTCTGCTCGAGTTGCCATTCCTAGCTGACGGTATAAAAGTGCCAATGTAGCAACCCCCCATGCATATCCAGTCGTGAGGTCGAGGTCTAGCAGTGCTGTAAATAATGCAACTTCACCTTGTTAGTGCTCTTGTCACAGAACACTGTCTGCCCAATTACCCACAATAAGTAAGCAGAGGCTATATGACCACTGTCCGCTCTCTCTGCGATCATCCTCATCACAAGTGCCTTCAACTCAGTACTACGAATACCAGCACCACTGTACTAAGCGTATGCCTTAGTAAGCCCTAACACCTCCATAATGCGAGCAATGAAATCGTCAACAGGTATATGTGTCGCAAGCTGCACTCCATCGATCGGAAAGCGCATAATGTGCTCAATATTGTGGAGCGTGATCGTCATCTCACCCCAAGGGAAGTGAAAACTGTTGGTCTCGGGATACCAACGCTCAATAAATGTTGTGATGATGACATGGTCGTTGCCTCGATAATCAGGAATTGCTAAACGAGCAAGACCGGTCTGCTGTGCAAGGGCCCACCACGTATCTGGCCCATCAACCATATAAGGACAGATCTCACGCCATACCACAGGTCGTGAATAAGCCTTCACGACCTTCTGCCACTACATTAAAATTATCACACATATTCAATCAATCGTTTTACTTCGAATTAAAAAATTTTCAAAACATTTATTTTAATTACGCTTACCAACTTATCCTCAATGACAACTCCTGGAACCTCCGGTACGGCCGCTTGTGTCCACCTCCAGATCGATGCTGCAACATGAGAAGGATAGTCTCGAAGGAGGTCAGGCAAACGTGGGCCTCCAAGCTGCCACATGTCTACCTCATGAGCAACTGGTGCAGGCGCAGGTCTAGCCGGGGGATGACTATCCTGAGGTCCGGGTGGAGGATGGGTGGGTTCGCCCCCCAGAATGGGGTCGGAAACATGGTCATCCGGAGGCTGTGAACATTGAGCAGGAGGGGTCGGGACACGCGCATGTACGGAGTCAACATGATAGGAATCTAAAGGTTGTGAAGATATAGAAGGGGTTAGTACGCCCTCCTGACGAGGATTGGAAATCTGATCGACTGGAATCTGTGAAGTAGGAGGAGGGGTCAGTACACGATCCTGAATGGGCTCGGAAACGTGATCATCTACAGGCTGTGAAGCAGAAAGAGGGGTCGGGTCGCCCTCCTGAAATGGGTCAGAAATCTGATCGACTGGAATCTGTGAAGTGGGAGGAGGGGTCAGTACACGATCCGGAATGGGCTCGGAAACGTGGTCATCTACAGGATGTGAAGCAGAAGGAGGGGTTGGGTCGCCCTCCTGAAATGGGTCGGAAATCTTACTGGAATCTGTGAAGTGGGAGGAGGGGTCAGTACACGATCCTAAATGGGCTCGGAAACGTGGTCATCTATAGGCTGTGAAGCAGAAGGAGGGGTCGGGTCGCCCTCCTGAAATGGGTCGGAAATCTGATCGACTGGAATTTATGAAGTGGGAGGAGGGGTCAGTACACGATCTTGAATGGGCTCGGAAACGTGGTCAGCTACAGGCTGTGAAGCAAAAGGAGGGGTCGGGTCGCCCACCTGAAATGGGTCGGAAACCTAAGACGTCGGTGTCCCTAAAGGTACATGATGCGGGGACTGAATGGCCTCTACAAAAGTAGGAGGGGTCGACATATGCTCTCGTGCTGGGGTGGAACTTCCAGCAAGTAGAGGGTCCTCGACCCGATGGGTCATATCAATGTCCATAGAAAGATCCTCAGTAGTCTCCACGGGGGCAGACATACCTATGTCCTCACAAATCTGACTATCTGCAATAGGAGGGGCCGGGTCATATCCCTGTAGCTCTGAAATAAGAGTACCTGCCACTTTTGGCTTCGTAGCCCTCTTCTTTGGGGCCACAGCCTCAGCAGGCTCTGACTGCAATATACGTCGACGCTTCGCCGACCTCGTCCTCTTCTTCCTCGGCGGAGTATGCATCGTGGAGGTGGAACTATGCAAGGCATTAAGCCTCTCCTGAAACATCTATTTATGTGTTCCATTAATATTAGATTTTTTATTTTCACAATAATTTTATACGGGCCTAGACTAGGCACGACATTAAACCTCGTCCTCAGCTATTTATGTTCTAATTCCCAATTATCGTTTTGTACTCAACTGTTTTACACATATAAATATTTGTGTTCTAATTCATTTATCTTTTCATTCATATAATAATACGAACCATTAAGAAGATTGATTGAAATTCAATATTTTAATATGAAAACAAACTAATAACAATACTATATGAAAATTTTTTAATACAACTTTAATATATTATAACTAAAATAATAAATTACATAACCAAAACGAATTAATTGCAATAGACGTACCGACATTCCAGACTTGCCCCACCAATCTGGTCTAAAGTCCACGCTTGTAGCCAAATGAGGTGATGAATGCCCACCAGTATCCATAACCTCCCTCGTAGAAACTCCGACATGACCCACATGATCATCCACACCCATGACATCACCGACCCCACCAGTGGGTCCCGCATCAGTCCCATCACTATCCTCCCGCCCCGCACCACTATCATTACCTCCATCGCCACCACCCGCCTCCACCGCATTGGGGTCGTCAACCACTGTTTCAAAAGATAACCATTATATATTCAAAAACTAATTTTCAGTTATAATAAGGAATTTAGTTTTTCTGCCAGTTTGAAGGAAAGAATGTTACAAAACTATATTAAACATTCAACTATATGAAACAATGTCAGAGAAGGAACAGACTATCTTTGTATGATCAAAATAACTGGTAACATTTATTACTAAGATATTAATAAAGCATGTCAATTCAATCATCAATAAAAGTGAACATAGTTCAATCCCACAAGCTTCATTCTTGTTATCCAACAAAGCTAGCTACCATAAGACAAACTTGTATAAAAATTGTGCTCTCAAGTCTCGTGCAAATGCTTTATATCCAATGAATGAGATGTAGTGAATATCATTTGAGAAATATGATAATTTTATGATACAAGAAATGCAAACATCCATATTATAGGTCTTTCTACCAACTCCTACCATGAATGCATTAATTGAGCTCCAAAAACCCACCATTTGCAACAGATATAATCAATTTATCACCAATAGTAGCAGCACAAACATTGATACACCAAAATGATGGATTTCTCTATTTTATGTAGAATGTATTTACTTAAAAGAAGGAACTTTTCAATGAGCGCATGATTTCCACATATATTTCAACTACCAACTCCTCCAATGAATGCATTTTCAGCTATAAATGCCAACCATTTACAACAGATATGAGCCATTCCTCTATAAGTTCATCTTTCCCCTCTTTGATTGCTCAAAATTTTTCAGCAACCAAGTATTTGATTCTTTTAGATCTTGTAAAATTTTCTGCAATATAAAGATATCAGACTATGCATTTACAACTTTCTCTAGTTCTTCTTCCAGTTGGCCTCTTGTCTGATCAAACTGGCAACCCCTGTAGCACACAAATCTTGCTCTCCATCTTAGCCATTTGCATTTGGCTCAATTGATTTGAGTTGTCACGCTCTTGCCTTTCAGCAGCCAATGAGATACGCAGATTCTCTACCACTCAGAGAGTGGACTCTCTATCATCTTCCATGCATGACAATGTAAGATTGCTCCAAGTCAACATGTTTTTTCCGAAGCTCTTCAAGTGTCTTGTGAGCAGTTTCTAGCTTAAGCTCTAAAACTTGCCTCTCATTAACCAAGACAGACTTCTCATCACTAAGCACTTGGCACGAATCTACCAGGTCTTTTGATCTTGTCCTCAATGCTTCAACCTCTGCTTTTGCATCAAAATTAGCATTCTCTAAGAATGTGTTCCTTTCTGATATCTTATCCAAATTCTCGTTTGTAATGGATAACTGAGAGATAAGATTGGCCTTCTAAAAAAGAGTTGTAGACTACTCATTCATAATCAACTGACATGATTCCTCCAATGTCATTACCTTCCCTCTTGCATCCTCCAATTCATCACTTATTTCTGAGATTCTAATGCTCTAAAATGCCTTTCTTTTCAATAAGTTTTTCCATCACACTCAACTTCTACATAAGGCCAGATATCTCAGCTTCACTAAGTTTATGCTCTTAACTTCAATAAGCATGCTTATTTTTCCATGACTAATCTAGTAGTCCTTATGCAATGACTAAATTATAGTTTATCACAAATTAACTAATCATTCTCAATATATGTTTTAGCTATCGTTTTGCATATCATTTGCATTTCCATAATCACTCTCCATACAAATATAATTTGAACTGGCATTAACTAAGCATTCTCATCTAAGCCTTTCAACTTTAGTAACACTGTCAGTAATGACAGCTGTTGAGAGGCTTTGTGAGAATCAAAAGACAAAGGCACAAGGCTTTGTGAATATCACTTAAAGGAAATGAACTTTAGTAGCACTATCATCACAAGGCGAAGGCATGAAGCTGCAACCTCAACTGTTTTTTAAACAGATGCACAACAACAAGGTAAAAGAAAAGGAATAATAGAAAGATTATGAAGTTGCAACTTGCAAGGAACTCAACTTTAGTAACACTATCAGCGGGCATGGTCATTTTAACTGCTGTCCTGCGCCAACTCATACAACAGAATGCATATGCTTTGTAAAACCATGAAATGAATCAGAGCAATCCAGTGGGAAGCTGGTAATGAACGTAATCAATCTGTTACTGAACTGTGTTCTAGAGTGTGTCTCTTTTTTCTGTTTCCGTTAAAGCTTCAAATAATCACCTCTAAAGCTTTATCTTTACTTTCTGATGATTATGAATTTGAAATGGATATTCCTAAGGCTGACCAGTTCTATACGAACAATCTGGCTGGGAAAATAGTCATAGAGCTAAATTAGGGTTTCAAATCATTCTCCATACAGCTGAATTAGGGTTTCAAATCAAAATGCATTAACCACAAAATCAAACATCCACTTTAATCAATTTTCATATCTGCATCAGCCACGGAGCTGACTTCACCACAAGTACCATCCACGCCACCGACGACTATATGCGCCACACCACGCCCTCTCCCACGAAGAGGCCGACTGATACCTCGAAAACGGACCATTGAATATATTTCTTGATATTTGAGAGAGCAAATGGAGGGAAAGGTAAGAGTAATTCGAAATCACGAGAGAAGAACAATGCATGATGTTTATGCCGAAACAGATGCGGCTCGCGTTATATGTCGTTTAAAGTAAACGATTTATGTATTGAGACGCTTTACGAAGTGCTTAACTCGGCCGACCCTTTCTTGGTTATTGGGTACCCGTTAGTTATATGCTTCTTAGAACGAGACGCTTTATGAAGCGTCTACTTTCCTTGTGCACCGGGATAAAACTTTGTGTGCATAAAGATTTTCTGTTTTTTTAATTATATAAAATTTTCTTTTGGTGTTTTTTTGTTTTTGATTTTTCTTCTTTAGGTTTAAAAAATTATTTTTTGGTGCCTTTTGTTATTGATAAAAAAATTTTACCATAATCTAAAGTTTCTAAAAATACATTTTTCAGCGAATTTCTGTTAAAAAATTAAAAAAATACTTTTTTATTCTTTTATCTACTTTTTTTTTTACATTTCTCCAATTGGAAGTTTCGAAGTCATGAGATACCAAACAAGAACACCGCATAAACTGCAAGAATGTTGTAGGTGACCTAGGTCGAGATCAACAACTTGTAATTTGCTACCCGTCTCGCACAATTTTGGTCTCAGAGTCATATTGAAGCTCTCATCCCCCATTCTTTTCTCATTTTGTTGATTCGGCGGTTTCGTCGATTTCGTTTAGGAATAAATCTCCGTCGGCATTGGTTGATGGCTTTGCGACGTATATGATGTTGTTTCTACAGCATAATAATTAGGAATTTTTAGTACATATTTGTATAGTGTTTGAGGTCTTTTAAGAGCTTTATTGAAGATTTAGAGTTGAAGACCGAAGATTCAGAGTTACAAATTTTAGAGATTTGACGTCCTGTTGAAGGTCGCGATCGTCGATGTCATTGGCGCAATAGCGGTGGAGCAACTAAGGTGCATTGTTCCGATGGGCCGCGACCGTAGTATCACCGACGGCGATCGCGGCTTGTCACCGCCTTTGAAGGTCAATATGGTCAAGGCCGCGATCGTGGCCACCCAAAACGACGATCGCGACTCTGCTGGACTTCACACGCGCGATGATCTTCTGAGCCTATCTTTAGTTGTTTTATATCTTTATATTTCCTTTTTGGTTTTTAGTAGTTTATAAGACCTTTTAGTTGGAGCTTTTCAGTAGTTACCTTTTGCTTAGTATTCTCTCTTTTCCCTTGTTTTGATAGAGATTTCTATGGAGAACTAAACCATTTGATTCTATTCAAGTTGAAGCTTTTGGATCCAAGTGAATTGTGAGATTCTCTTCTCAAGTTTATTCATTTAAAGTTATTTCAATTTCTCTTGAGCTTAATTGTTGTTGATTGTTATTGATTTCCTCTTGTTTGGCCAACTAGTTGAAGTTGATACATTCATTTGCTAGGATCTAGTTTTCTCGTAGTAAAACCTAATCCTTTGTAGGAACTCATAGTTTTAGGAGTCGTTGGATTAAAAGAATTGAGAAAAGAATTACCTGTATGTTAATTTTTTACTCGTGCTAATGATTCATCTCTTTTGCCTCTTGATTCAAAGATCGAAATAACCCTTTCCATGTTGAGACGTGAAGCTCGGAATCTACTCCGTGAATTACCTTTCGACCTAGATTTTGCTGAAATCGAGACAATGAGAGATCAGACTTTGAGACAGTTGACTGCTCAAAAGTTTCAAAAACAACCCCTGACTGTGCAATTCCATTCCCTAAATGATGGTGTCAAGTTTGAACTGAATCAAGATTAATCTACCTCTTGCCCCACTTCCATGGGCTGAGTGGAGAAGACCCCAACAAGCATCTAGCTGAATTCGATTAGGTCTTCTCCAGCATGAAACCTAATGATGTAACCACTGTTCTAAAAACCCCTTCTAGACCTTATATAGGCCCCACCTAGGCGTTGGAAGGTCCCAACTCGCCTAGCCTTCTAGCTCGTCTAAGACCGCCTGAGCAACCGTTCAGGCCATCTAGGCGGTAAGTGGCCCTTCTCCGCCCAGAGTCTGCCTAGAGTTTTTTAGAGCATTGGATGTAATTGAGGATCAGATCAAACTGCAGACATTTCCTTTCTTTCTAAAGGATTCATCCAATGAGTGGCTCTACTATCTTTTCCAGGCTCCATTAACACTTGGACTAAGATCGAAGCAATAATCTTGGAGAAATACTTCCCCGCCACCAAACCGAACAACCTCAAAAAGAGCCTCAGCAACATTGAACAACAGGCTAGCAAGAGCCTGTATGACTATTACAAGCACTTCAAGAGGTTGTGTGCTAGTTTCCCATATCATAAGTATTTTGATCAAGATCTGGTGCTCTACCGCTTTCATGGATTGTTTGATGATGAGCGCCGCATGGTTAATGCAACCTGTGGAGGGAGCATTTTGAATAAAACACCAACATCAACCCTTGAGATCTTCTCTGAATTTTCTGAGAGCACAAGGCAATTCAGTAAGAGCACTAGCTCCCATGGAGTTAATGTTATTTAATGCCTCATCTTCTTCTCTACATTATGAGGTGGCAGAGTTAAAAGATATGATGAAGATGTTGATAAGGATTGAATCGGTGGAGTCGGTGCAAGGCCACTTCGACGCTCTCTTCTTGTCTAGGGATTGGATGATGGACCTCAGAGATGAAGATGAGTAACGTGTGAATGGATTTAAGAACTAGAAAATGGAGGATGGAAAAGGTGAGGGTTGTTGGATATGGATGAGTTTAGGGCGTGTATATGACTCACCACGCTCGAAACTCAAACTACGAGATTCAAGGACAAGGATGTGACGCACCTTGCTCTTGGATCTCAAGGGTGATCCGATATTACTCACGAATCAAGATTGAAAAACAAAGAACATAAAACAACTTTATTAAAAGGCAAATCGCCAAACCAAAGTCGAAAACATGACTAAAACAAGACAAAAGTTTCAAGCATTTTCAAGTGTGTTTTAGCAAGGGATACACACGGCCCTTTTAAAGAACAAAGAGCTATCCATCAAGACCCTTCACCAACCAGACATTAAACAGTAATGAAGATGAAAAACCCTTGGAAGACCATCATTTAATGTGCCTTGACTTGGCAAGAAAGAGGCGCCAACTCGGCACAAGCTAAGCGCCCAACATGGCCTCGGCGCGCCCGGTGACAAGCAATGTGCACTCCATGTCGTCTTCATATTTGATCGGCAATCCAGGGATCAGGAGACCATCTTGAAGCTTTTCTTTCAAGACACGAGATCGAACCCTTGTTATCCGCCCTAGATAAGGCCCCATATCACTGGCGTGGCTGGCATGCCCAGGTGGCTCGGTACCGAGGTGTGGTATCTCGGTATCGTGGGTAAAAGAGTCGCCAATCACTTCGGTACCGAGGTTAGGAGGCTCGGTACCGGGGTTGGATGGCTCATTCCCATGAGTGGATGGCTCGGTATCGACGTTGGGAAGCTCGATATTGGATGGCTCGGTACCGAGGGCGTCAGAGCCATGAGGTGGCTTGTGAGGCGTAGTCACATCATCCTCCCCCTCTTGAAAAGGGTTCGTCCATGAACCTTCATCCTGCACCTCATCATCATCGTTAAGAAAATAAGGACAAAGGTCGAAAACGTTAAATACCTCATGCACACCGTAGCTTGGTGGCAATTCCACTCGATAAGTGTTATCATTGATGCGCTCCAACACCACAAATGGACCATCACCTCGTGGTTTCAACTTTGAATTGCGAAGGATAGGAAAGCGCTCCTTCCTCAAATGCACCCATACGAGGTCGCCCGACTAAAAAATGACTTCCTTGCGCCCTTTGTTGCATTGGCGCACATATTGCATGGTTCGCCTTTCCAATTGAAGGCGAGTATCCTCATGGAGTTTCTTGACCTCAGCAGCAAGGTCAAGGCCTTCACGGCTCTCCCGATCCTTGGTGGCATAAGCCATGAGGTCAAGGGGCGTAATAGGGTTGCACCCGTAAACCACCTCGAAGGGCGTCTTCTTGGTGGCCGAATGCACCGATCGGTTATAAGAAAACTCTGAATGGAAGACATTCTTCCCACCTGCGCAGATTAGTAGACAAAAGAGAGCGCAAAAGAGAACCAAGAGTTCGATTCACGACCTCTTTTAGTCCATCCGTTTGAGGATGACAAGTGGTAGAAAAGAGCAACTTTGTGCCTAGCTTGGCCCAAAGAGTCTTCCAAAAATAGCTCAAAAATTTAGTCTTCCAAAAAAAGAGTCTTTCATTCACTAGCAAGCAAATTAATCTACTTTCATAAATTAATTCACACAATCACTTGTTTCGGATCTAAAGCTTGAACTTTCGTATTTAAACAATATCAACCTTCAAGTCTATAACTTTCTCTCTCAATCAAGTTAAAAACTCAAATCACCTTGACTTTCATCTAGGTCTAAGAACAACAAGCAATCTCAAAAATAGATAGAAGGCATTCAACACATAATCTCACTCATCAAACATGCATAACTACGCCGGGTTTAAACCCCGACCCTAGAAAAGAAAACTACTCACTACTCATAACTAAGAAACAATTAAATTACACAAAAGAGATCATTGAAACAAAACACTACTCAAATTAATAAGAAAAATAATCGTCTTACAGAAATTCAGAAGAAACCGAAAAATACAAAACACTGAATCGAAACCACAACTAACGACCTCGGTAACTCTCGTCCACCGAGCTCCCAATCTTCGACTCGTCTCTCTCTCCTTCGGCTCTTCCTCTTCTCTCTACTACTTCCTTCTCTACTAGGCTAATAAGAAGGGTATTTATACTAATAAGGCTAGAAAATAAAAAGGCTAAAAGATAAAAACTTTCCTAAAAAGATAGAAATAAAATCCTAAAAGATAGAAATAAAATCTAGAAAGATAATAAGACCTAAAATACATAATATAATAACCCTAAAATTCATAAAAAACACTCTACCGACACGGAAATAAATTCCCGCACAGGATCGGTAAGTCACAAAATCAGACTCTCGAAAACTCTATCTCGTAACCTCGTTAACGAGCCCTCACAACCTCGTTAACGAGTCTGGGCTTGGCTTCTTCAACACTTCTTTCTAAATAACTTAAACTTCGACTTCTTTATCTTGTATTCCTCCGTCCTTCATTATAGCACTCCCAAATTCAGCTCCAAATAACACCTTTTCCTTGCCAAAACCTACAAAAATACACAAAACGGAGTAGCTTCCATACTTTTCAAAAAATATGCAAAACTATCCAAAAACACACAAAACTAACCCTAAACTTATCAAAACTAGTCCTAACAAACTAAGAAAACATACTAAAAACTATACTAAAAACATGAACATCAGTTAGCTACTATTCTAATCCATGCTAGAAATCACACAATACTAGTAAGACGTTTTTAAAACCAATCAAGTTCCTAACACATGCACATGCAAGGTCCACACGAACACAACACATATCAATTCTAAATCCATACGTAGCTTCCAATCGATCACACACATCCGCACATCATACATCCATACATCCACATCTTCATACACATCAGTTCATATGCGGCAATGCAAAGAAATGAGAGGAAGGGAGTGAGGGACGAAAATTGGAAGGAAAGAGATGGCTTTTACAAGACAATTTCTTAACTATTAATCCTTTATAAAGTAACATGATGGATAAGGTGAAAAGTTAACATGGAAGAAATTGACTTAGGATAAGTATATGGACTTTAATGGAGAAGAAGAAGTGACTTCCTTAATGACTAAGTATTCATATGTAAAGATCATTAGTAAGTGCATAATATTTGTCTATTAGATAACTTATCCAACTAGGAAAACTTTATTATATAAAATCTTGGTAAAAACAAAGTTACTTGAGGTTACTTGCAAGCAAACCAATCTCGGCATGTTATTTGAGGAACATAATATAAAAATACACCCGAGTATTACATGCTACCACCCTTAAAGAATGTTTCGTCCCGAAACGTCCAAAGATGTACGAAAAACAAACTCATAATGCTTCTTAAGATATTACAAACAAGTCAAACAATATGTAGATCATACCCTTAGTATACAACAACTATAAACCAAGTAAGTCAACTTTACAAAAGTAAATCAAACAAACCACTCAGATAGTTACAACTAACCGTAATATATAGCTCTCGATCACCGCTAACTTATACTCTCAAAAAACTCAACTAAACTCGGGTATAACTCCGGATAGCTCTCTCCCATTCTAGTCTCAGTCTCCCAAGTGGCCTCCTTGACTCCTCGTCGAGACCACTAAATCAACACAAGCGGTATCTCCTTGCTCCGTAGCTTCTAAATCCATCTATTTAAGATTGCTATTGGCGGCTCTAAAAAAATATGATCTGGCTCAACCTCCAACTCCTCATATTGAGCTTATGACTGGTGTTAGGCACATACTGCCTCAATTGTGACACATAAAAAAAACAACATGAACTCCATTCAAGGCTGGTGGCAATGGCAGCTTATAGGCTACCTCGCCTAACCTCTCAAGAATCTCAAATGGTCTAATGCACCGGGCACTTAGCTTCCCTTTCATCCCAAACCTCTTGCACCACGAGTAGAAGACACTCACAACCATACATGTGCCCTTACCACAAACTCTAATGATTGTCGTCTCTTGTCTGCATAGGACTTCTAGGGATTTTGCGTAGCCAACATGCGCTCTGGAATCAAACCTCTACAGTCTTTTGAATAATTTGTGGACTCTTGCCTAACACATCTGATTGGTCGTCCCAACATGGAAGTGCCATCCATCTCCACCCATACAAGGTCCCCTACGATACCATCTATTATTATAGGAAACTCCACTATCTTTAAGTAATCTGACTAGTGTCTCCCTATTCCAGAACATATGATCTCATCGTATCCTCTCACATCTATCCTCTTAGACTATCAAATTAGTTGAAGGTGATAGGAAGTCATGCAGCGTAGCCTCATACCTAGTGCCTTGTGCACCTGTTTGTAAAATCTAGTTATAACATGTCCATCTCTAATAGTCGCTAATGTCATAGGCACTCCCAGTAGTCTTATAGAATATAAAACCACCCCCTATTTTATCTTGTTTGCATTAAATCACCCCTATATTTTTAGCCTTGCCTTTGGCTTGCCTGATTCGGTAGCTTGTGCCGCTCTAATTTTAATCTTTCCATACATGTTGACATGGATCTCTTGAATAATACTTAAGGATGAAACAACTCCTATATAAAAATTTTCATATAACCACCTGATATTCATGTTTTTGGTCTAGTTTTTAGTATGTTTCTTAGTTTGTTTAGTTTAGTTTTAGTAGTTTTTAGAGTTACTTTTGTGTGTTTTTGGATAAGTTTGCATATTTTGTGAGAAGTATGGAAGCTACTCCGTTTTGTGTCTTTTTATAGGTTTTGAGCAGGAAAGAGAGCATTTTAAGCTGGATTAGAATGTTGTGGTGGAGGATGGAGAACATGAAGATGAAGAGGAAGATTGCATAAGAAGAGCGAAGAGAAGTTCAAGTTTAAGTGAAGAAAAGTTGGAGAAAAGCCGAAACCCAGGCTCGTTAACGAAGCTGTGAAGGGTCGTTAACGAGGCTTAGAGATAGAATTTTCTGGTGGTTTTTGTGATTCCTACCGACCCTGTGCGGAGGTCGTTAACGATGATTCCGTGTCGGTAGAGTTTTATCTGATTTTAGGGTTGTTATATCTTATATCTTGTTATCTTTTTTAGCGTATGTTTTTATCTTTTAGGGTTTTTAATAGATAGCTTTCTTAGTATAAATACCCTTCTTTCTAGCCTAGAGAGGGGGGGTGAACGATTTTTAGGAGGACGAGTTTTATTTCTTTTTGGAGAGCCGAGAATTGACGAGAGAAGAGTGGAGAAGAATAACGAGTTGGTTCGTTCGAGAGAAGATCTAGGGTCGTTAGTCGAATTTGCTCGGGTTTTGTTCTGTGTTTTCGGTTTCTTCAAGGATATTGTAAGACAATATTTTTCTTATTATTTTTGAGTAAGCTTGTTTTGTTTTCAATGTTTTCACTTGTTCAAGTTTTTTGCTTTATTAATATGAGTAGTGAGTAGTTTTCTTATCTAGGGTCGGGGTTGAAACCCGACATAGTTATGCATGTTTGATGAGTGAGTTGATGTTTTGAATGCCTTTTATCTATTTTAGATTGCTTGTTATGTTTATGCTTAGACGATAGTCGAGGTAATTTGAGTTTGCAATTTAATCGAAAGAGAAAGTTGTTAACTTGAAGGTTGATATTGTTCGATTACGAAAGTTTCGAGCTTTGGATCCAAAACAAGTGATTGAGTGAATTAATTTATGATAATTGATTGATTTACTTGCTAGTCAGCGAAAGTTGATGATTTTATCTATTTAAAGGCATGATCTTTATCTTCTTATGAGTTTATATGCATGACTATGTTGTGGTAACCCTTGTCCTAGATTTTTATTCTTAATTGAGCTAGTTTGCTTCCATTATATTCGTTATCGAGTTAGTGGCCTCGGTAACCGAACCTGCGTTTTAGGTCGTTATATCAGTGTTCGTAGTGCTATCCAGGTTCGTTAACGACCCTGACAAAGTCGTTAACGAGGTTGGTCGTAGGGTGTTTTGTTTTGTTTTGCTTTGTTTTACTTTTTGTAGTTGATTGATAAACAACCGTGCTTCCCGTGGAACGATCCTGACTTCACTATACTCAGCGGGGTCTTGACTTATAAATTTATTTGTTGTCAAGAATACCCTCCCAACAAATTGGCGTCGTTGCCTGGAAAGCAACAGTGTCTGTTTGTTTATCTGTGGGTCTGGGAATAGTCCGACCCCGTTTTTTGTTTTAACTTCGTTTCTCTTTGTTTGTTTTCTCAACGTATGCCAGCAGGATGTCGCAGGCTCGAATTTGACAACACCGGTTATTATTCAGAACCTGAACGTTCCCTACACCGTAGACGCAGAGAAAACCGAGCCATGGCTACACAGGAAGAGATGGCTCGTCAGATGGAAGTCCTCCAGAAGCGGATGGAGGAGCTACAAGCTGATAGAGATGCCGCTACTGCTGAAGCTGAACGTCAACGACTCAACAGTACTCGTTTACAGGAAGAGCTGAATGCCTATCCAAGGAATGTCAAGCAATATATGCATCCAGAACTGAGGGTGTCGGAGTCTCCAATTGTGCTTCCGGAGATAGAGAAGACATTTGAGATTAAGTCTCAATTTATATCCTTGATCAAAAGGGCTCAGTTTGAAGGGAAACCTACTGAGTGCCCTATGGAACATATTAGAAACTTTCTTGATTTATGTGACACTATAGCTGCTGAAGGTGTCGCACTTGAATATGTTCTATTAAAAGCTTTTTGGTGGTCTCTTACTGGAAAGGCCCTGAGTTGGTTGGAGAGCTTACCTCCTAAGTCTATCAGGACTTGGAAGGCTTTGTATGATCAATTTCTTACAAAGTTCTTTCCTCCTGCCAAGACAGCGGAGTTGAGAAAACGCATCACCTCCTATCACTAGCTGCCTAATGAGACCTTTGTAGAAACTTGGGAAAGATTTAAGGAAATGCTTAGACAGTGCCCTACTCATGGGCAAACTTTATATGTCCTTCAAGAAATCTTTTGCAAGGGTATTAATGCAGAGACAAAGAACCGCATCAACACGCATACAGTGTGCGGTTTTATAGAGATGGATCCCACAGCTGCATGGGAATTGCTGGACAAGCTTTCTAACTATGATGCCATGTATGGTACCCAGCAATCACCCCAGCCCCAGAGGCGTCTCTACATGCCTAACAAGGAAGATGTTGACCCCGATGTCAAAAATCAATTCTTGCAAGACGAGGTCAACCACTTGAAGAAGCAGGAAAGTTTCCTGAAATCCTCTCAATCTTGTCAAGAATGTGGCTCTTCTACCCATATTACTTCTGCTTGCACTAACATAGAGCAGGTAAGAGCCGTTGAGACCTATGCTGAGGTGAATTACATGAGAGGCCCATACAGGAACTAGCCTAATAATTTTGACTGGTCCAATAACTATCCAACGTGGGGCAATCAAAATCCGAATTCAAACTATGCAGCGCCTCCACCGGATAGACGACCTGCGCCATATCGACCTCCAGGCTACCAAGAGCCACCATCATGGGCACAAGGGTTATAGGAAGGCATTAACGGAGTCCATAATAAGTTCAATGAAGTGCATAGCAAGATTGATGGAATCCAAGCCAACCTTAACAATCAAAACAAAAGATGGGGAGAGTTCGATGTGTGGAAGAAGAATGTCGACTCCCAACTAGGGAACCTCGCTGCACAAATCCCAAGACCACAAGGGCAACTCCCGGGCTGTCCCGAGGAGAACCCGAAAGGACAAATAGCAGCGGTGCACCTTAGGAGCGGGAAGACACTACCGGAGCGTGTCCAGGCTAAAGAGAAGAGCCCCTCAACTGATAAAGAAGCCACGACTCAGCTCAATAACGAACCAGAGAAGGTCGTTACCGAACCTACACACCATGGTGACGATGCTCCCAGGGTCATTAACGACCCTAGTCCAGGTAAGTTTCCTATTCTGAGCTCCTCTCTCAATCCCAGGCTCGTTAACGACCCCATCAGGGTCGGTAACGATCCTCCGAGTGCACCAAACGACCCTAAAGTCGACCCGGTAGCATCACCTCTCGAGCCCGATTTGGTTCCGAGAATGGTGAAATCTCTTCCTTTTCCTACTAAGAAGTCTAAGGACTCTACTGAGAGTAAGTTCAAGCGTTTCGTAAAGATTCTCCAGAGCATAAGCGAAATTCCGGCTTACACAAAATTCTTGAAAGATATTCTTAGCAGGAAACGATCCATTACAGAGCTGCAAGATGAGGTCCGGTCCATTGTGCTACCAGAGAAGTTAGGTGACCCAGGGAGATTCGCCATAACAATTGGCATAGGCGACCACAAATTCAAGGCTTTATGTGATTTGGGAGCCAGTGCTAGTTTGCTCCCTCTTTCAATCTAGTCAAAAGCAAACATGGGACCATTGGAGCCTGTAGACATGAATCTCTACATGGCAGACGGATCAAGCGTAAAAGCTACAGGAGTCGTGGACGATTATCCCATTCAAGTTGGGAAATTCTTTATTCCAAATGATTTCATCGTTCTCGACATGCCTGAAGACCCTCACGTCCCCATTATCTTAGGCAGGTCATTCCTAGCTACAGTAGGTGCTAGGGTAGACGTGCGGAAGGACTCCTCACCTTTGATATTGGAGAGGAACGCGTGGAATTCAGCCTTGACCAAAACATTAATGACCCAACTGCGGCTGCACAGATTGAGTTGACCCAGCCAGAACTCGATATAGCTGTTCCTAAAGACCCTCCACCAATTAGCAAAGAGGACGAGAATTTCACACAAATCTCTACCGACCCTCCTTGGTACAATATCGAGTCCCTCATGCAAGTCTATGATGACGGTATCGTTAGCACGAGATCGGTAACGGCTCCAAAGACCTCAGTATCAACATCTTTCCAATAAATCAAGGTTAGTACTCTAACCATGAATTCACTAGTACTGGTTATAATTCTTCTCCATATTTTATTCCTACACCGTACCCCACCATTTATGCAATAGAGGAGTCCAAACCCCCATGGTTCTCGGATTTCACTAACCCTTGTGTAGGAATACCGGGCATATTACTAGAAGATAGAGGACCAAATTTGGTGACAAGAGCCGATAATGCCAACAGAGCTAAGTATGGGGTTCCTCAAAACCCCGACCTAGCTACCAGAGAACCACCTTGACCCAAGGTAAGTACGTCGGGCTGAATACGTTAAAAATAGCGCTTACGGGAGGAAACCCGGTTTTAGTATAGTTTAGTTTTTTTCCTTTCTTTTTAGATCTTTTTTCTAACTTTCTTTTGAGTTTTAGTAGTTTTTAAGGTAGCAAGATAGAATTGTTTTTAGGCTAACCTGAAACAGGAGTTGGGCTCGAAAATCACTGGAAAAGGGATACGCAGGCTCGTTAACGACCCGCACCAGGATCGTTAACGACCTTGTTCGGTGACCCGAAAAAGGAAACGGGCAGGTAAGTATTTTTAACCTAATCTATCATATATCTTTTACTTGTTCCGCCCTTTTACCCTCATCCCCTACCTCTAGCCCTCTCCTATAAATCCCTTCCTAAACTCCCAAAACCCCACCCTCAAATCTCTCAATCTATAGCCCAAATCTCTCAAAATCCTACCAGTTTTTCTCACCAACAATCGGAATTCGCACCACCGCCCTACCCCCGGAATTTTACCCCGTTAACGAACCCGCCACCCTTGCATTCGTTACCGGCGAGAAATCAAGCTCGTTAACCACTCCAAATCTCAATCTTGTTCTTCAATTTCTCAATCTAACGGTATGATTTCTAAACCCTAATGCTCTATTTGCAAGATTTATGATTCTAAGGGTAAAAATTTTATATCTTGATCTTGTTTGAAGAGGTTGAATTGCATGTCTTGTTTGCTCAATGATTTTTTTGCTTCATATATTGGTGATTGATCTTGATTTAAATTGGGTTGTTCTTGCTTGAATTTTCATTGAAATTTGATTAGAAAAAGCATGAATTACCTTGTTCTAGAATTGAGTGATCTTTACCATGAGTTTTTGGGCAATTTTGGCATGTTCGGCATGGGTAATCGAGCAAGTATGGGGTGCATATACCTGATTGTGTGCCATGTGTGGGATTGTGTTTGATGCATGCTCGATTTATTGTAAAATTTTGGAGTAGTTAGCACTCGGAAACTACGATTGGTTCTCGATCAGGCTCATTAACGACCTGTCCAGGCTCGTTAATGACCTTGCAAATTGCCTAGTCCAAACACCAGTCCAGGCTCGTTACTGACCCCAGTTGGGTCGTTAATGAGGCACTTCGACAGCACTTTCAAGACCAAGTATGGGATTTCTTTTCTATTGAGTTGTGTGGATCTTATCTTGGACAATTCGCATTTTTGTAGGTCCATATGGCAAGTTCTAGCCGAGCTGCAACAAGATCCCAGAAGAAGAAGAAGACTCAACGGTCCCCGTCTCCACCCCGCATGGACAACGTGATTTTGCGCACCCAAGCACAGGCCGATCGCTTCAATACCATCTTGGATCGAGACCACTACACTAGGTGGTTCTCGAGGTCGAGTGCAAAGTCCATGGGAATTTATGAGGATGTCAAGGAAGCCTTCGCTATTCTCGGAGTACCACAATTGTTAAAGAAGGAGGCGACACCACACTTCCCCGCTCTTACTTCTGAATTCCTGGCTACTCTGGAGACAAGATTCCCAACCAAGACCTCGACTGGAAGGATCCGATTTCGACTCGGTAATGTCATTCACGAGTATACTATGGAGGAGTTCAATGGTATTCTCGAGCTCCCTAACCCGTCTCGGGATTACAAGATTAAGGACTATAAGGTGACAAGGACTTGGAGCTATATCACCGGGGAAGTAGAGCCTTCCGCTGCAGCACTTTCTGGGGCTAGCATCATCAACCCCATCTTCCGGATCATTCTCCGAGTATTAGCTTCTACTTTTTGGCCCAAGAGAGAGTTGAATAGGCCAACAAGGACAGAAGTTGCATGTCTCCGAACCATACTCTTTGAGGATCCCGCCCTGTTGAACTTGGGGTACGAATGGCTACAATATGTTGAGAATCAAGGGATCAAGTCAAAGGAGGTGTGGTGCGGGAATTTGGTTAGTCTCTTGGCAGCCAGCCTCGGTGTCGATCTCTCCCTCTACACGCCGAGCCATGCGCAGTTGCTAGACCAGAATTATTGGGAGAGAGGCCACGCTACCAAGGTTCATGGCCGAGACGTCCTTCTCACTCAAGCTAAGATGGAGCTTCTTTACGTGCCAAATTGGTACAAGTCATGGACGGGGCATGCGTTCCCGTTAGATCCCAAGCCACAAGATGAGCTGTCATTGAGGCCGTGTGTTTCCCGGTTTGCTCGGGAAGAAGATGTCATGGACGAAGATGATGATGAGACTGAGGCAAATACAGAGGCGGGCGCGGAAGAGCTTGACATCGAGGAAGATGACCTCGATATTGAGATTTTGGGCAACAACAGCTTCGTTAACGAGCCCACCAGGGTCGTTAATGACCACTTCGAGGCTCCTACCGAGGCACACAGCTTCGGTAACAATCCCCCACCGCCACCTGTCGAGCAACATCCTTATGGTCTTATGCCCTACAATCTGGTAATTTTTCAAGCACACTTCCAACCTCACAACCATTAGAAACCACCTCCTCAGCCTGATTACACTGGATCAAGTATCCCACCTCCATGGGCCGAAGATCTCTCGTCTCAGATGCAACAACTTAACCTACAGTAGACTCATATCCACCAGAGGATGGATAGGTGGGAGAGTGTCTATTCTGCTCGTATGGCGTTAGATGATGTGAGGCATCAGCAGCGGGAGGTGGATGATGTAGAGCATTGGAGGACATTTTATGATTTTATGGGGAACTTTGAGCGCCAGTTTCCACCACCAGGGCGCTGATTCAGTTTGAGAGTTGTTGTTTTTTTCTGCTTTAAAAATCTTTTAAGTTTTTCTTTTTCTTTTTCTTTTCTATTCTTTTCTTCTGCTTATTTTTATTACAGTGGGTACACTGTAATTTTAAGTATGGGGTGGGAAAGGGTAGAAATCTTGTGTCGTGTTTGTTTTTCTTGTGTTTTGTGTGTTTTAGTTGTTCTTTGTTTTATAAAAATCAAAAATCACAAAAAAATTGAAAATTTGAAAAAGTAAATAAAGAGTTTTAGAATAGATAGATACCCTTTTTCTTATGGTTCTATGATAGTAGTTGCTAGCATAATCATATAATTCCTTGCAAGCATGTCTTTGATAGTATAGCCTGGTTTTTGGTATAAAGTTGTTTTTATAAAGGAATAGCATTTGATGGAATTGAGCATGTATACTTTTTAGCATAAGTGATGCAATCCAACAAAAAATTCTACCTTGTGAGTTATTTTTGGCCATATAGGGAGAACATTCACAAATCCCTCTTCTTTTCTTGTGTGATTTACTCTCTTTATGCATATTATCTCTTGGAATTGTGATAGTTATCTATTTCTTGAGACCTATATAAGATTTATTAGTTCATTACTTGTGAAAATCATATGATAGAGAACTTATTTTCTTAAGCCCTGTTTATCCATATCCACCCTTACATTATTCTTCTTTTTGAAGCCAAATTGAGCCTTTAAGCCTTTTATTTTTAGCTCCACAAAATGTTCCCTAACCGAGTTAAGCTTGACCCTATCCGGGTATTAGGACTTAGTTTGGAGAGGTTTGTTTTGTTCAGTGATATGATATGATTGGTTCGAAATTAAAGTTTTTGGGAAGGGTAGATTGGAAGTCTCTTGTGGTGATTTGTAGAAAGATCTCTTGGTAAGAAAGAATGCACAAAAGAAAAAGAAAGAGGCTGAAAGAAATATGAAAAAAGGGAGAAGTGAATGTGCATTTGTGTTTGAAAGATAAGCCAGAGATTCTTTTGAATTGTTTTATGAGGCTTTCTAGGATATGTTGGGTGAGTGAAAGAAAAAGTGCATAATGAAGAGTGAGTTTGGTAACGTTTGTTTTTATGAGAGTTTTAGGAGATGTGTGAGTTTTTAGGAATTTTTTATTCCCGGATATTATTAGCACCAAATAGCCAAAATATTTCCACGCCTATTTGTTATTACCAAGCCCCGTTACAACCCGGCCGAATGGGAACTTCTCTGAAGTTTTTCATTGAGCCTAAGTTCTCTTGATGATTTTTATATGTTTTGACAAATCTTAGGTGGAGAGTTTGGTTATATAAGTTCCAATTTCTATGAGTTTTTGCATATGAGATGAGTTGAGAGTTGAATTTATAATTATAAGCCTAAACACTTGAGAGTTGAGTGAAACACATTACCCTTGTGAGGTTGGATTGTATTTGCTTATGTCTATTTAGTGCTTATATTTGTGATGACGTTAATAGTCATTTGCTATTTTCTGCTATGTTTTTGATGTTGCTTTTTAGTTGATGGCTATTTTCTTGATGAACATGATTGTTTGATTTTGGTTAGTGTTTAGTGATTGCTTGAGGACAAGCAAGTCTAAGTATGAGGTATTTTGATATTCATGTTTTTGGTCTAGTTTTTAGTATGTTTCTTAGTTTGTTTAGTTTAGTTTTAGTAGTTTTTAGAGTTAGTTTTGTGTATTTTTGGATAAGTTTGCATATTTTTGAGAAGTATGGAAGCTACTCCATTTTGTGTCTTTTTGTAGGTTTTGAGCAGGAAAGAGAGCATTTTAAGATGGATTAGAATGTTGTGGTGGAGGATGGAGAACATGAAGATGAAGAGGAAGATTGCATAAGAAGAGCGAAGAGAAGCTCAAGTTTAAGTGAAGAAAAGTTGGAGAAAAACCCGAAACCCAGGCTCATTTACGAAACTGTGAAGGGTCGTTAACGAGGCTTAGAGATAGAATTTTCTGGTGGTTTTTGTGATTCCTACCGACCTTGAGCGGAGGTCCTTAATGATGATTCCGTGTCGGTAGAGTTTTATCTGATTTTAGGGTTGTTATATCTTATATCTTATATCTTGTTATCTTTTTTAGCGTATGTTTTTATCTTTTAGGGTTTTTAATAGATAGCTTTCTTAGTATAAATACCCTTCTTTCTAGCCTAGAGAGGGGGGGTGAACGATTTTTAGGAGGACGAGTTTTATTTCTTTTTGGAGAGCCGAGAATTGACGAGAGAAGAGTGGAGAAGAATAACGAGTTGGTTCGTTCGAGAGAAGATCTAGGGTCGTTAGTCGAATTTGCTCGGGTTTTGTTCTGTGTTTTCGGTTTCTTCAAGGATATTGTAAGACAATATTTTTCTTATTATTTTTGAGTAAGCTTGTTTTGTTTTCAATGTTTTCACTTGTTCAAGTTTTTTGCTTTATTAATATGAGTAGTGAGTAGTTTTCTTATCTAGGGTCGGGGTTGAAACCCGACATAGTTATGCATGTTTGATGAGTGAGTTGATGTTTTGAATGCCTTTTATCTATTTTAGATTGCTTGTTATGTTTATGCTTAGACGATAGTCGAGGTAATTTGAGTTTGCAATTTAATCGAAAGAGAAAGTTGTTAACTTGAAGGTTGATATTGTTCGATTACGAAAGTTTCGAGCTTTGGATCCAAAACAAGTGATTGAGTGAATTAATTTATGATAATTGATTGATTTACTTGCTAGTCAGCGAAAGTTGATGATGTTATCTATTTAAAAGCATGATCTTTATCTTCTTATGAGTTTATATGCATGACTATGTTGTCGTAACCCTTGTCCTAGATTTTTATTCTTAATTGAGTTTGCTTCCATTATATTCGTTATCGAGTTAGTTGCCTCGGTAACCGAACCTGCGTTTTAGGTCATTATATCCGTGTTCGTAGTGTTATCCAGGTTCGTTAACGATCCTGGCAAAGTCGTTAACGAGGTTGGTCATAGGGTGTTTTGTTTTGTTTTGCTTTGTTTTACTTTTAGTAGTTGATTGATAAACAACCGTGCTTCCCGTGGAACGATCATGACTTCGCTATACTCCGCGGGGTCTTGACTTATAAATTTATTTTTTGTCAAGAATACCCTCCCAACACCACCCTTGGATATGAAAAAGAAAAAATTGAAAAGGAAATGTTTATTTATAAAGGTGTTATAACAAAAATAGAGCCCGATTGATTTATGTAAATTTTCAAAGGGAAAATCCGTTTGAAACATTTTATGTTTTGACTTTTTCGAATGATGCATTGAAAAAAATTATTCCGGATGAAACTCTCGAACTCTTGAAATAGTTTGACTTATACCTTTCTTGTGATTTTCATTTATATATGGTTGTTATTTTTGTAATAAAAGAAAATTAAATTTTTTATGTATTTGATTAAGTAAAAATAATATTTAAATATTTTTACAAATAATAACTTATATAAAAAACAAATTTTTTCTTTTATTATAAAAATAACGACAATATGTAAACATAATCACAAAAAAAGGTATTAGCCGAATAATTTCAAGACTTTAGGGTAGCAATTGGAATAGTTTTTTTAGGTACCATCTAAAAAAGTCAAAACCTTAGGGATACCAAATTGAATTTTTTATTTTTATATAAGGAGTGGTTATATGTAAACAACACAAAATAAGGGACGGTTTTATGCCTTTTCCCCTTATTCATTATAAAAAAAAAGGGAAATTTCTTTTTATGTCCTCCAATTTGTGACTTTTCCTTTTGCTGTCCAAAAAACTTATTCCTAATAATACCTCTCTACTTTGTACAAGTATTGTCTTGTAGCCTAAAGTGCCCAAAACCTAATTTCCATCCATCTTTTCTCATTTTGGTTAAAAAATAGAAATAAAGTCTAATTTCACAAAAAATAAGGGAAAATAAATCAAAAGCTCACAAAACCTCAAATCTGATTGTGAAAAAATGTTAGTATTTGTGAGCGGGTAAAAAAAATATAGCTACCATATTATTATTTTCTCTATCGCCATAAATTTATTTTTAATTATTACGTATTTAATATCTTTTATCTATTTTCCTATTAAATTAAATATGGTCGTTATGTAACTTAATGGGAGATTTTATCTTTCATTAAAGATAGAATTAAATAAGAGAGGAAGTTAGAATATTCCTTGCTTAGGCTTTATGGCAGTTGGCTACCCTAGTAAGATATAATTTTCGGCCCTAATAGATAGAATTTCGCCCCCCTGAATCTCCTTCTTCGATTATAAATACACGTCTTCACCATGTAGGGAGAGCACATGTTGCATGCTGATTCATAGACTGGTACTTGCTCAAGCTATTGAAAAAACCTATTGAGAACTTGACAAGCTAATATTCGCTTAACTTGACTGTTCAAGGGGATTCATATTCGCTGGATCTCTTTCTTTCTTGTTGTACCTCAACGTTCGATTCGATAATTTCTCTTTTGACTTAGGCATCAGAGGTGGATTAGGGGTTCCCCGCCCCCTGTGTCCATTTTTTTGCAGGTTACAGGTTAAGAGAATCAGTTAGGAGCGGAAGGGGAAAGGAGCATTCAATTAATTAGTGCATTGAAGACGAAATTTTTGTGAACTAACAATTGGCGCCGTTTGTGGGAACGAAGATTAAATCCATGAGTAATCGTTCCTAGAAAAGAAAGAAGTAATTTTTCAAAGTCCGGAGGCGATCCCAAAAAGCGAAATCGTCGTCTCAGCGAACAAACCGCGATCGTGGCCCACCAGAGTGCGCCTCCGGAAATTCACGACTCTACATTTTTTGACCGGGGTGCCCCTCCGGAAATTTGTAACTCCGAAAATTTGAGTTTTTGGATTTTTTTCTAGCCTAAGGGTGTCTCCAAAAATCCATAAAAAACATACGCTTTGGGATTCGAATGAACCCTAAGCAAATTCATGATCAAATCATCACAACCAGTGCCGATCGCAGTGCTTGATGCGAAATCCACGACACTGGGGGCAAGGAGCAACCTTGTCAACCCCTTGTCGAATTCAGTCCCGCCTAAGATTGGTAGTTGACTACTGATAGGCAGGCATGCTCCGGGTGCACGCTCGGTAACCCAAAGTTGAAAACGTGATTGTGAACGTTCAAACCACAAGCAAAGTAAAGAAAACTTAACAAGGGAAAAGTCGGTAACTTTCTGGAGTGGTCCCGGGGCCCACACATGCGGTGACGATTAATATTCGCTCGATAGGTCGCGTGCAGCAACCGAAATCGACCTCCAAGAAGACTGCAGCCCGATAAATTGTGACCGCGGCTCATGAAACCGCGATCGCGGCACCCTAATCCATGGCCGCGGGTCCCCCAAAATCGAAGATATGCAAAAGTCAATGTACCGGAACGAACCGGATAGTCTTGGAATCCATCAATAAATCTGTTGACGGACTACAAAAGAGAATCATGGAATAAGACGAGCCCACGACGACTTTTTTCATTGGGGCAAGCCTGACGGGCTTTCAACAATCACATACCTATTGCGGGGTAATCGTGACCTCTTCGCATAGGGCCCATATTACTTGCCTGGAATAGACTCGGATATTACTTGTCATAGGATGAATGTCCTCCTAAATGTAAAGTCGATCGTAAAAGCAAGCGAAACGAGATTGGAGAGTCTGAGCGTTATTCAAGAGGTTTGATGTCCAAATTGGTCATCAAAAACCATCATGGTCAAGAAAAATTGGAGAGTCTGAGCGGACATTACCAAACCCTAAATCGCCAACGAGTTTCGGAGCCACCGCGATCGCAGCGTCGTCAACTACGATCGCAGTCCGTACCACCATGACCGCGGCCCAGGCGACAGCGATCACCGCATGGTTTTTTGAGACCCGAAAACACTAAAAGTGATGGGGCAAAATTCGATCTTCTCTCGGAGGATCAAACCCTAGAACGTACCAAGCAAGACAACTTGTTCTATGATGATTAAATCTGTGACCCGACCTCACCCTCAAAGCATGGTTGCTTTTCGTGCCAGCCACCGAGGTTCGGATCAAGCGACGGAATCAATGGTCATAGTGCTACACAATTTGATATGCGTCGTTGAACTCAAAAGCAATCAAGGTAGTGGGGCATCGATCACCGCCAAGAATAAAAACGGGATTGTGTTTACAACGCACTCTAAGTTTCGCTTTAAAAGAGAACAAGCGGATTCAAAACAAAGCATAATCGAATGAAGTCTTGTTGCTACCAAGCCTTGGAGAAATTGCTAGACTAAAACGTTCTTTGGAAAGATTTAAGAGAAGCGCCTCATCACCAAATCGGCGATCAAAAGGACCAATCGACGTCTTAGTAGTGTTATCGGACTCGTCGCGGTCCCGAGTCGGTAAACACTAATGAGAAGATCGAAGAAATACAAAGCCAACTACGAAGTAAATTACCGTAATCGCGGAACTTCGCGAGCGACGAAGACCGTGATCAGGGCCAACGAGGCCGAGGTCGCGGCCAAGATCACCACGGTCGCGGCCCGTCTCCAAAATCGTTCGTTGCCGCAGTTAACAGGTGCCGCTAGCGCAGGTTGTGAAACCGCGACCGTGGTTCACCTCAATAAGTTGCACATCGAGTCAAATCCTTGAAATCGTAGGACGTGTGTCGGAATCAAGGATCCAAAGACTGAGTGTTGGAGCATTGTAAAACTGAAAGGTCAACAACGCTCAAATATGATAGAAGAGTTCAAGTGATGTGAATCCTTCACATCAAGATCTCACCGAGCCAAGCCGAGACAACAAGGAGGACACCGAGGACGAGAAGCAAGAGCAAGAGGAGCCGGTGATGCGCATTACTCGTTCAATGGCGATGACATTGCACCGTCAAGTCCAGACGTCTCTCGCTATGGAGCCAATGATCCTCGGTATCGACCCTTAGGGTTCGGTACCGAGCTGTCGGACTTCGTTACTGTGCCAGCACCGGTTTCTCCTCATCAGCTTCCTCGGTACCGAGTTGCAGGCCTTGGTACTGATCTGTGTTTGAATGCCAAGAGTTGCGTATTGTGGGATAGACATCTTTATTACAGTTTTCAATGCTTTGAATTAATTTTATGTTGAATGCTTTAGTGGTAGGACGGCCCTAGGAGATTCAAAGGCCTTCCTTGTGCTGTTTCATTTTCTTCACCTTTGAATTTGATAAGAAAAACTCTCTTTGCTGGATGCAAAACTCTATCTCTTTGAAGGTCGCTTTCTTGAGTTAGATTGTGTATGATATCAATCGATGAGGAACACTTGGTTTGTCATATCCAAGTCTCCCATTTCTCTCAAAGTTGGTGAGTTATATCCAACTTTGAGAGTCCATATCCCTTCGAATTTCCGTTCAAAACCGTCCATCTTCTTCCGCCTCATCCGTTCGAATTCCCTTGGTACCGAACCAACATACTCGGTACCGACCCTGTGCTGGTTTCTCCAAGTTGAAGCCAATTCATCCCATCGAGGTTGCCGGTTACTTAGAGCCAATCTCTCGCACCGTGAACCAACTAAGGACGATCCTATCATCAAGTTATTCAAGATTGGACAATGATCAAGCGGTTAAAACGAGTCCATTGATGCATTGGCAACGTTGGCCACTTGTGCAAAAAGCTCACCTAAGACCTCGATGCTCGTCGAGGAACCAAGATGTCTAACAATTGGCATATAAATCTAAATCGAAGCAACGATATGCCCGCAACCGTGATCACGAGAAGTGAAACTGCATAGGATCTCGAATGGGAAACACCCTTGATACGTAACTTGGATGAGAACGTTTAGCCCTCGGATATCGCCAGGGCATGACATGTTCTCTTAAGGGCTCATAGTTTTGGAAATCGTCGGAAAAGATTCTATATTATCGTTCTTTTTCCGGGCCAGACTTGAGAAGCGTACCCCCAAGCAAGGTTGAGCCTACATTCTACGAGATCCGTGAAAGCATAACGAAATGTATGCCGGAGATTGCATTTCGGCTCCCCCAGCTTGTTCGCAAGAATATTGGTGGCCTTTCATGTGGAAAGTGCCTCGAGAAAACCAATAAAAGAATCGTCGCGCTCTTTCCGACCACCTCGTCTTCGCCAAGGATCGTCGAGACGCTACCGCTACACGAATCGCATCCTACTAACGGGAAGCCGTAAACGCGTGGAGACCTATACGTCAGAAGGTCATGGAAACACAGACGCGTATGGTATAGCTCGGCTCGAATTGGAAGGGATCATGTTATGTGGTTGCAGCGCAAAGTCGGAGAGCTCAATCGTTCAAAGTTTCGACAGGAATTTCGTCCCTCATACTTGAGATATCGCCCATCTTGAAAAGGCTCCTCGCATGGATGTTGAGTTAGGAATAAAGCCTAATTGGACAAGCACCTCATTTTTGTGTTCTTTGTTTTCTAAAACAAAATCCCTGGCCGAGAATCTTTTTTAACGTTCTGTTCTCCCTTCTTTGTTTTGCTTGTTCCAATGGGTCTACCTTAAATCTCAACAAATGACACGCTTAAGAGTGAGCAAGATTTCTATGATATTCGCTCATAGAAATAAAAACTATGTTATTCGCTCATAGGTAAATCTATGATATTCACTCATACATGTGTAAACTATGCTATTCGCTCATAGGTATAAGATTTATGATATTCGCTCATAAATATAAGAACTATGATATTCGCTCATAGATAAATTCATGATATTCGCTCATGAATGCCCATGATATTCGCTCATGGATGTACGAATAGGGGACTTGACATCGACCAATCCACATGGCCACTTCGATTAGGACACCTTTGTACCCTACATCACTATACATGAGAAAACGTATACAACGACGTAGGTGGGGCAATTGTGAGCGGGTAAAAAAAAGATAGCTACCGCCTACCATATTATTATTTTCTCTATTGCCATAAAGGTATTTTTTAATTATTACATATTTATTATCTTTTATCTATTTTCCTATTAAATTAAATATGGTGGCTATGCAACTTAATGAGAGATTTTATCTTTCATTAAAGATAGAACTAAATAAGAGAGGAGGTTAGAATATTCCTTTCTTGGGCTTTAAGGCAGTTGGCCAGCCCTAGGAAGATATAATTTCCGGCCCTAATAGATAGAATTTCGACCCCCTGACTCTCCTTCTTCCATTATAAATACACGTCTTCGCCGTGTAGGGAGAGCACATGTTGCATACTGATTCATAGACTGATACTCGCTCAGGCTATTGAAAACACATATTGAGAGCTTGAACAGGCTAATATTCGCTTAACTTGACTGTTCAAGGGGATTCATATTTGCTAGATCTCTACCTTTCTTGTTGTACCTCGACGTTCGATTCGATAACTGCTCTTTTGACTTATGCATCAGAGGTGGATTAAAGGGTCCTCGCCCTTTGTGTCCATTGTTTTGCAGGTTACAGGTTAAGAGAATCAGTTAGGAGCGGAAGGGGAAAGGAGCATTCAATTAGTGCATTGAAGACAAAATTTTTGTGCACTAACAATATCTATATGCAATATGTATAGCCAAAAATAAAAATGAAATTGATGACCAAAAACATAGACTAATTAAGTGTAGGTCAACCTCAACGATATTAAGGGTATATGATAGAAAGAAAAATCCTTAATACCATACCTAATTAACTTTTCATGCTTTTTTGTGGCATAAATTAAGTGTACGTTGAACAAATAGAAGAAAGCTCAAATATGCTAATCAACAATGCTAGTTATCAAGCTCAACAATATTAAGCTCAATTCTTGCCTTTTGTTTTTGCCTAAACAAATCGCCAATAAATTTTGCACTTTCTCCAATATTCTAATCTAATCAGAATTTCTTCAAATTAACCTAATTTCGTACTTTTTCCAAATAAAAATCCTAAATTTAAAATTCTTCAAAAATAAAAATCCTAATATGCTAATGAATCAAATTCAAACATTAATAGAAATTGAACTTACAAATTGAAGCTAAATTTCTCCATATTTGTATCTTCTGTCGTGAAGCCTTATTGTCCAAACTCGTGAAGTTAAATTTCTCCCCTAGACTCATGAAGCCTTATCATTAGGCATTCTCGAGAAGCCTCGTCGTCGCCGGCCTCCTCCCTTCTCCATGGTCATCGTAGAGAGGTTTTGGAGTTGGTTGCTGAGAAATATCGTGGGTGAGAGAAGACATGAAATTTTGTGGACTTTTGATTTATTTTCACTTATTTTTTTTACAATTAGACTTTTTTTAATTTTTTAACCAAAATGAGAAAAGGTAGATGAAAAATGGATTTTGACACTTTAAGCTACAAAATAATCTACTATATATATATATATATATATGCGCAATAAGGTTTGGAGCCTCCACATTGAGCCACGTCAGCTTTTGCCACATGTCGTTCGGAGAATACGCCACCTCAACTTTTGCCACATGTCACCTTTTCCTTAAGCCATGTCATGATATTTTAACACATCATATGCCATGTCATATAATAATTAATTATTGATTAAGCCCTGTCATATAAATTTGTCCATGTCATATACAAATTACATCCACAATTTTAAAATATTTTGTCATATGAATCCTTCACTCGAAAGCGGAGTTTCTTAGCAACCTAGATGAGTTTCTTAAAATATTACATTAAAATGAACACTCTAGATGAGTTTCTTAACAACCTCCATATGAATCCTTCTTTCATTAAGTCTTGAATGACTAATGACAAGAATCCATTGTAACATCTTCCCATTCTGAAACAGGAAGAGACTATAACATTTCATCTGGTCTTCTATGCTCAATCAGGAATTCTAGACAAATCAAGCATATCAAAACGAACTCAGTGACATTTCGCTTCATGTCAGGCCATCATTATCTCAAATCCTTATATATTTTCTGGTTCCAGGATGAACTAATTAAGCAAACAACTATGCTTCCTTTGAAATAAGCTTTCAAAGCTCATCAACAACAGATACACATGAACAGTTTTGAAACCAAGCAATCCATAATCTTGAATAACAAATCCCGGTGTCTTACCTTCTTGATCTTCTCCATTGATCTTAAATAATATTACTATTAACTACACTCTTCTTGCAACTAGGGACTCAAGCCCTCAATTCCCACTAAGACACGTCACGTCGAGTTCGAGCATCATCGTCCAAGAATTGATCTCCTGGAACATTTCCCATACAAGGATGTTTACCTAAAACATTAGAAGTGGAACACATTAGCTAACAATCCCGGTATGGGACAACCCAGCAAATCAAACATGTAGAACAAACATAGATTATCAAAATAACGCACTCAATCATTCATATACATAACAAACTAATATGTACACCAAAACACGTCATATAGTTATATAGACTAGCATATCAATTCCCAAACCAACACTCAATTCCACAACAACAAATAAGCACGAGATTAATCAATGTAATGCTCATGCAACATATATCATAACAACCAACAACAATTCCTCCATAATCCAAACCATAATCATTCTCCAATTCAGGCAACTCAAACCTGCCTTTGAAACATGGTACACGGCTAGCGTGCGCTAAACTCATGCCCATTTTCTTTCCCATCACCCTTCTTTCCCCGGCTAAGCCTCTACTAGAGCACTTGCCAAAACAATCAATTCTTAAAGGTGATCTCCACACGCCGCATGACTATGTCCGGGGTCTCTTCTCCACCGACTTGTCCGTGTCCATAATCACACCCGCAGAGATCAAGTTGCACACAATAAAAATCATTGAAACTATTCCAATAACTTTCAAAAATGAAAATATACTATGGAAGAATATTCCAAAATAGAGTTCCACACATTCAATTTACTAGTTTAACACATAACATGATCGCAAGCTAAGTAAGTCTAGACGACTTACCTTGAAGACGAATTCTCTAGGCCAACAAACAATAACTAACACGCAAAGTGGTCCCCTGTTGTCAAATATAACAAAAGATTTCTCAACAACGAGCTCACGGAACACTTCTTAGTTGTATACTCAAATCCTACAACTTTCTAATCGATAAACGATTTAATTTCCGAATATCGATATATAATAAATCTTTAGTTATCATGCTTTAAGGAGCCATCTTGGCGAAATTATAACTAATTATCCGCTTCACTTTTGAAACAACTTTCTAAACAAAAAGTGTTCCTCAGTAACATTTCTTAAAGGTGACCAAATCTCGGATCAAACGGATTAACAACGAATCTTGAGTAATTATCCGAAGTCCTTTACCTGCCAATCGATGTCAAAACTTGTATACGCTATAACGGAAGATCTGGACGTCCGTTTCTCGAGCGGTTTGAACCTGTGGGACCGTATCAATGTCAAGATTATAAAAACCATAAATTTAATTAGCAAAGCGGAACTGAAAGGCCCTTACGGTGGCTCCGCAACTAACCCGCTAATTAATTTCGATCGTATATACCTTCACTCGAGCCCATGGCTCGTTTGGCTCGATAGTGGCTCGATCCCCGAGCCCAAGGGTGGCTGGGCGTTGCCCGGCGGCGGCCCTTGCGGTGGGTGGTGGTCGGACAAGCTACCGATCGCCGGTGACGTCGCTTGGCGAGGCTAGAAGAGGAGACCGGCGGTGAAGACGTCCTTCTCCCCGAGTCCGTTGTTCCGACCTGATTCCGCTCCCTTTCCTTGAACGAGGCAGCAGAAGCCCATAAAGAAGAAGAAGGTGAGGTGGAGGTGAGGAGGAGGAGGAGGAGCTAAGAAGATTGCCGGCGGTGAAGGCCGATTTCGTCGCCCCGTCCTCTCGCTCGGTTCCTTCCTTTCTTTGTTTTTGGAAATGAATTAGTAGACTTTGATGTGGCAGATGAAGATATGTCGTGGATAAGAATTCCTCTTTGGTTCCTTCCTAATTAAGGCAAAGAAGAGATGGGTTTTAAAATAAAACCCGTCTCGGAACGGGACTCGCGCTAAAGCGGTAAAATTATGTACCTCAGGTGGAAAAACTTACTAAACGAAAAACGTCCCGTAAATTATGTAGACCAATAAAATCAATTTTCCATGATTTTATCTTGCTAACTTCCATTTTTAAGGCTCCGTTTCGTATTTTAAATCCTTTCCGGTACATAATTAAAAAGGTGGCTTATCTAATAAATATTCTTTTTCCACTGAAAAATCCTAGAATTCACACCAATCCATAAAATCATTTCTTTGTGATTTTAGGATATCACCAAAAAATTTCTAGGATTTAATCTCCAACAAAAATATTGGATTAAGCGTTAAAACGGACTAAGAGGTTAAAAGGATATCCGAGAAAAATTCAAAAATATCCATAAAAACCGCAGTTATTACAATTTGAATCAAATTTATTTGACTGAATTGATAAAGGTTATTAAAATTGTTTAACTAATTTTATATGTAAAATCTCTTTTGATCACATTTTACTTTTAAAATTTACGTACAAATTTAAATTATTTATCTTAATTGATATTAAAAAGTAATTTGATATCTTAATCGATTTTTATTCCTAATTGTGCTATTTACTCGATTGATTATGATTTTTTATATTTTTTGGTTTGGTGCTAGACTGCTAGGTGAAGATTTAGGGCAAATTTTAAGGTTTGAATTTAGTTATTATTTGAATCAAATTTATTTGACTGAATTGATAAGGTTATTAAAATTGTTTAACTAATTTTATATGTAAAAATCTCTTTTTATTAAATTTTACTTTTCAAATTTACGTACAAATTTAAATTATTTAGCTTAATTGATATTAATAAGTAATGTGATATCTTAACTGATTTTTATTCTTAATTGTGCTATTTAGTCTATTGATTATGGCTTTTTATATTTTTTTGGTTTGATGATGGGTGAAGATTTAGGGCATTAATATTACTAGTGTAATACATGTGCCCTGCACGGGATTACTATAATATTTAATTTCTTTTATAAAGATTAAATTATAAGTACGTTTAAGAGATTAAAAAAATGCAATTTTTAAAAGAGAAGGATGGAAATGTCATAAAAAAATCCAATATTTTTCATCTATAATTATAAAATTAATATACAAGAAAGAACAATGCATGTTTTTAGCAAATGATTATCCATATGATGAATACATGTAGATGATGCCAAATTTCAATAAATTCGAATAGTTAACTAAATAACAAAATGTGCACCCTAATTCCTCTTTTGCGCTCGAGTGATGGAACCTGTAAAATAAGCATAAATAATACAAAATTACTACAACATTAAATAAGTTCCCATAATGTAAGAAAATATTATAATAAAAATTGAAAAAGTTGTATTGTAACAATTAAAAAGAAAAGACGTAAATAAATTACTACAACATTAAATAAGTTTCAATTATAAAGAAATAGAATATGAATTTAGATGGAAGACCAACCTGTACGTGGAAGAGAAATTTTCCATTGATTTAGTATACTATGCAAAAGGTAGTAGAAGTTTATGCAAGTCTGCTTCAAAATTTTGACCTTGTAGTCTTCTTTGTAAAAAAGGTTATCGTGAAAAGCTAATAAAAACAAAAGTGCAAAAAATAATTATATAGAAGAAGAATAAATTAAACAACATATATAGAAAAGTGAAACCCAAGTGCAAGGCAAAATAATCGGAATAAGCGATACATACCTAAAGAAGATTATAAATTATGAAAAACTTCTTATATACCACATTAGTTGTAGTATTAGATCTCTTCATTTCCTTGTCACATATTAAGATCTTTAATCCTCTTTTGCTAGTCACTCTTGAGGTTGCAACATAGAGTTGGCCATGAGCGAAAACAGGTCTTGGGAGATACAAACCAACATTTGCAAGAGATTGACCTTGACTCTTGTTAATGGTCATGGCAAAACACACACTCAATGGAAATTGTCTTCGTTGAAACTTGAATGGGTATGTAGTGTCTGATGGTGTCAAGATCATGCGAGGAATCAAAACCGTGTGACCAATATTGTTTCCTGAAATGATTCTAGCATGTATGATATGAGTACCGAGTTGGGTGGTAATCAATCTTGTGCCATTACATAACCCTGAAGATTGGTCAATATTTCTAAGAAGCATTACAGGGACACCAACCTTAAGTTTCAGCATATGATTTGGGACACCAGAACATCTAAGACTATTTAAATAGTCGGATGTATAAAAACTTTCATCATTGTCCAAATTTGTATCCGTCTTGCAGATACTGTCAGAACTGAGATACACTTTCTCCTCGCTAGGTAAAAATGACAACACATAGTCATTCACTTGATCTACCTCTTCATGTGTTGGTGCGAGAATTCCTCGTTCTTCAAAATAGTTTGGAGAAAATTGGTTTTCCAACAAAGAAGGATATATAGACTTAATTAATGCTGGAATAGGATCTAACTCATTATCCTTCACCAACAGTTCATCAGGAATTTCTATCTGTGCTTCTCCATCATTGTCATCACCTATAGTACCATCTCCAATGCTTAATACCCATTCAGAAAACTCTTTTGCTTCTTTTCTTTCATCTTCAGAAGTGCCTTGTTGAATCCTCATGTTTCTAGTGAGGGTAAGGACTTTGCAATAATCCCACAAATAAGAGGAATTAATGGTGGCGAAAACAATATCTTGCCTGGTTCCTTTGTTGATGACAGGAAGTATTTGTCTAAAATCTCCACCAAATACAATGACTTTACCTCCAAAGGGTTGGTTTAAGCTGTCTGGATTTGTAGCACGTAAAATATCTCTCAAACTCCTGTCTAATGCTTCAAAACAGTATTTATTCATCATTGGAGCTTCATCCCAGATAATAAGTTTTGTCTTGCAAATCAATTCTGAGAGTTCCGTTCCTGTATTTTAATAAATCAATGATTTTTGTTACTAAATAATAATTACTAAAAAGTTAAAACATAAAACTATTCATTAAAAGTTACGTAGTATCTGATTGTTTAATTTGATTATCCAAATTCAAAATTCACCCATCTTAATGATATCTAAACAAAATGATCAAAAGGGCCGTTGTATTTTGTATTATATAACCGTACGATCATCACATGTTAATTATGTGCATACTGTGCCTTAAATAAAGTAAATCATAATGCTGGTTGAAATTAAAAGATGCATTTGACTAACAGAATTTATATAAGTTTTTTTTGTGCTTTATTTATTGTATTTAATCTATAGTAGTTGATAACCAAATAATTAAAAGAAAATATTTTAATGGCATTAAAAATATTTTTTAGTGACATATACAATAAAAAAGAGATAAAATTGAGAATATAAATTTGAGCATATAAGTTTGTACCTGAGCTGACATTACATGTGGAGTCTCCGTTAACTTGTAATGGTATTTTAAATCTTGAATGTGCAGTTCTACCACCGGGTATTAAGAGAGCTGCATTTCCGTTTGAAGCAACGGTAAGGACTATATCACCTTTGGACCTTATAGCGGCTGAGAGAGCTCTCCATATAAAAGTTTTACCAGTGCCACCATATCCATATAAGAAAAATACACCACCATTATCAGCAGAAACAGAATTCATTATCTCATCATATACGCCTTTCTGCTCTTCTGTAAAGCTAGATATTAATCGTTTATGCTCTTCAACTAGATTTAGTCTGTCATAACAAAGTTCATCTTGTATAAGCTTGTTGACACCATCTGATAATAAACTTTGATCCGACTGAGGCATGGTGGAGTGATATCTCAAACTACTCCCATTTCGCTGCAATATCTTTTCAATCTCAGCAAGAGCATAATTTTTTAACTGATCATCAGTCAGCTGCAAATCTGTACATAAATATTTACAACTGTAAAACACAATAAATTCTTCAAAAGGTGCCAACTTCAACTAAATTTTTTTAAAAAATTTGTAACGATGACCTCGAACCATAAGTTTGCAGTAATTGAACTAATTGAAAATTTGATATTTCATTTTCCTAATTAATTTTATAGATTGATAAAGAGTAATTTTTAATCTACTTAAGTGTGCGGTAAATGGGTTCAAGAAAACAAAGTGAACTGGTTTTTCAGTACACTTTAGCTTTGTAACAAATTTTTAAAATCGTAATTAATCTAGTAATTCAAAAGCATAGGTGATCTATGCAAGGGGAAGGTGCCCATATATAGGTTCATTAAGGTGCAATGCAAATTGGATCAATGGCTTATATAGTACATGAGTATGTTAAGTCAAATTTATCGAAAAAGCTTCATCTAAAATTGAAGAAGATATAGAATATATAATATTATTTTAGAAACATAAAAAAAGGTAATGGGCAGATGAAGAATTTAGTGTATAAAATAATAATATATATATATAATAAGGATGAAAAAAGAAAATGGAAAACATACCACTTATTCGAAGAATTCTCCTTTGTTTATTTAGAATATCATCTGCAAGATGCCTCCATGTTCGCTCCCAAACAAATTCTGGCCTTGACATACTATCAAAAAGAAGAAGAAATACGAAAAGACTCCTGATATAGTGGGTTGATCCCCAAAAGCTTGATTCAGTTATCCCATCAATATATTCTCTATCATCGTCCAACAACCCCATTGCATAGCATGCTTCTTTGAATGTAGCATATAAAATACCACCAACAGTTCGTATTTTCTCATATGACGTGGGGCCTCTCACATGATTTAGCGAAATCCTTAGATAGTACTTTTCGCCACTACCTGGAGGCACATGAAAAATCCTTCCTATTGAACAGCCACGCTCTCTAATTTTCCAATACTTTTTATCTTGAACCCAAACAAATTTACTTGGAAACTCAGCATATGTCAAATCTTGGGCTTCTGGAAATGTGTCATTACACTTCATCCACTCTGTGAACATCGATTTTTCAACATCAGGCTTATTTAGTACATCATCAATAGGATCATCATCAGCAAATACAACATTTTTCTCATCGGGTAGGTGGAAGCTCAATCGTCAACAGGAGTCCTATAATGAATATCAAAGCCAAAGATCCGCCAAGCTGCTTCACATGGAGATATATAACGACAATTGTAGTAATTCTTGATTTCATCATTGTCGTCAATTGAGGTTGAGATTGCAGCGGTTACACGATCATGGCCCTTGTTGACATACTTGAACAAATATTTGATCGTACTCGACCGATTACACCATTCAACATTTATATGAGCTTTATAACGTAGAAGTGTTGAATTGTAAGGAACTACATAACTATTATCCAAGGGCACTCCATTCTTGTGAATTGTTCTACCATTATCACGTCTTCTATAAACGGGGTAACCATCTTCATCTATATACGTCTCTTCGACATACTTTTTTGGAAAGTACTTTTTACATTTTCCATCAGTCGTACATGGAGATGAAGGATTAGAAGTTCCACATGGGACATGCATCATGAAATCGGTAACAGCTTTGTACAAAGCGGGATCATCCGTTGGATCAGGAATTTCAGCCGAAATGATTTTGTCAATATCATTAGAAGTAGGCAGCTTTTCTTCTAAGAACAACAAAATATGTGCATGAGGCAAACCTCGTTTCTAAAATTCAATTGTATAAATAACTACAAAAAATATAAAAACAATGTTAGCAAATAAATGTACACGCAATGACAAATGACAAAGTTTTTTATTAACATGAAAACTAAAAAATATCAAGATAAAATGAATATTTGATACTGTAGATAATTTTAAAATAGTATATAATTATGTACGTTCTTTCACTTTCCTACTCAGCATATTCAACATGGTATCAATATCCATGTTAAACCATGTCTACAATGAAAATATTTTCTTAATTTTACAACAACTATTTAATAAACATAATTAACATGAAGTGGGTATGGTATAGTTGTGATTACCTGCTTTGACTACACCAAAAAGTTTTTTCTCCCTGAAGTCTCTGATCATGGCATCCAATTTAATCTTGAAAACTCTGCATATAATGTCTGGTCTATCCTCTTGCTGTAGACCTCTTTCAGTAACAAATCTTGTAATTTCAGGCCATTTTGAATTGCACATGAATGTTATGAATAAATCAGGATAACCATGATATTTGCATATGGCCATTGCATCATGACAGTTCTCCTTCATGTATCTTTCACCACCCGTAAATGAAGAGGGTAATATTACACGCTTTCCAACGGAAGATGGAGCTGTAATACCCTTATCAGATGTTATTGTCAGATTAGTATATAGATCAGCCCGAATGTTCTTCTGATGAGTGCGATGGTAGTTTAACCTCTCAGATTCAATCATTGTATAACAATCAACCAGAAACTGTTGAAACAACCTTCTAGATAACCTTAGAGTTTGTGCTTCTCCAGGTCGCTCTTGAATTCTGTATTGAACAAACACCTTGATTGTAACTCTCGACCTCTTCCTTGAAGAATTGTCAACCCTATCACTTAAAGGGATATCGGGTCTATAACCATCTTCTCCATAAGGGAATATGAGTGGATACTGAAGAGCAAGATACGAAGGATGCAATTCATGAATGCGTTGTAAGCCACCAGACATTGTTTGAAGTATAATATCTCTGTATGCAACATTTGTGCCAATATCACCAACAATAAGTGCAGCAACTTCAGAGGCAGTTGGGAGATTGTGTGTTCGACCATTTGTGTTTCTTTTACTGATGAGACGCAATCTGACAGTTGCAGACTCATCATCTTTAAATCGATCCCTAGCCATTCTAAATGCCTTTGCATGCGGATTGTGCTCATCAATCATATTTCTAAGCTCAGTCACAAGTGCATCTTGAACTTTCTTTTCTTTAGAGCTGAAACCATGAAATAAAAAATAAATAAAAAGTATTATATTACCATATATAAAATAAAATCATGGATAAGTATGAAGCAAAATAAAAGCATGTATATGCAAGGATCTTACCTAATGGCCTGAATTCGATTTGAACCTTCATGTTCGGTATCATAAATATAGAGTTGTGAAAACTTTGGTGTTGAACCAGGTACGGGTAGCAAACTTCCTATTCTGTGAAAATTTTGGCCACTCATTTGGTAACAATATGGCCCTCGACCTGCAGGGATTGATGAGACCTTACCCCCTAGAGAGGTGAAAGAGAACATCATGTTGTACGCTATAATGTTCTCACAAAAGTGTTTGCTCTTTGCATGTTTATTGGTCAAAAGATTGGTAAGTAAAGGGGGAGCATCTTGCAGCAAATGGAGCTAAACTTTTCCTTGCATGCAACAGAGGGAAAATTTTGGACTGGGATCTTCAGTTGAATTGGCTACATTGTTTACTTTTTCAGCTTCCCACATTAATGCACCACAATGTTGGCATTGCAACACAAGATCACCTTCATCACAATAATCTACTGTAAAAGGTAAGCCGTATCAAACAATGTATATGCAAATAGTTAATAGTGGGCATTAATAAGAAAACAATATATATGAGAAGTATCTGTTGATGTTCGATCAATCATCTCTTACAGAAAACCTTTTAAAAAATTATTTATAATATATATAGTGAAAAAAGGTATATGAAAAATCTATAACAAACATCGTACATACCTTTTGGTTGTGATGGTGTTCGGTTCCGCTTTTGAATAAGTATAGCCTTTCTCAACTTCCTCCTTTGTCGAGCTAATTATAATTCAAGAAATATGTGGTGAGATGTCATAAATTAAATCACTTTTATGTACAACAGTAAATGATTATTTACCTTGTTCAAACCGATTTAACTCAACGTGGTTGCTATGAATTGGGTTGTACAATGGTACTGAAACAATTTCGGTATTCATTTGTTATCTATATAAGTAATTAGTGATTCCAACAAAAAATTATGAATATAGGTTAAGTAATGAATATATCTAACCATTTGTAATGTCAGAAATTTGTGCGGACTCATTAACTAAGGAATTCTGTGAAATTCCAATAGCATAATCTGCATAAAAAATTTGTGTGGATATTGGGTTATGACATAGTTATTATATACATATAAAAAATTATATAATTAAAAGTGGAATAACATGTTAATTAATTATTAAGAGCTGGGATCCAGCACATAAGTTTAATTTTTATTCTAAAAAAACTCATATAGCTTTACTAACCTGATTCATTTGTAGGCGCTTCCTTCCACTTTTTTCTTAGTACATCCATTCTCAACGTCCTCATATGAGAAGCTAATTTGTTGACAGTGAATATATAAAATAGATATTTGTTGTTATATTAATATATATGGAGTAGATGATTTTTACAGAAATAACAGATTAAATCATAATATAACATATAATAACATACCATTTTGAAAACCATCGAATGCAATGGAGTTGGTCGGGATTGGGTTTTGTAATTGCACTGTAATTGATTAATTATTACAAAAACAATTGAATAATCCAAATTAAAATTGAATAAAGTAAAGTTTATGTCAATTAATTAAAAAAAACATATGTACCGTTTTTTCCTTTGTTTACTTGTTGTCTAGATGAAGAGGAGGTATGATCGATTACACTCCTTCTTGGTAAATTCACAGACATCGGTGTAGTATTTTGGGTGACTACATAAACACATGGGAAACACGATTAAATTGATATAAGTAAAGGCATTAGAATTTTAAACCCATATAACTAACCATTTGAGATGTCAGACATTGGGGTACGCTGACCGACTATAGAATTATCACCAACTCGTTGCATAGATTCTGCATAAATATTAATATATGATAAGTGATATACCATTTCAACCATGTAGCATGATTAAAAAAAAAGTATTTAATATGTTTACCTGATCTATCTGATGGTGTTCGTTGTCATTTTTCTCTAATAACAGCCATTCTTGACAATCTAGTTTGTCGAGTTAAGTCATCCATTTTAATAAGATGACCATAAATCTGAAAGGCAAAAGTGTTGACAATGAATTCCTACAATACATAATTTGGGCATATATATCTAAATAACCTATCCATTGAAGGGCTTTAAATCATAAAGATCATTTAGAAGGTAGGTGAAAAGTCAGTTTAAGAAGTACTATCATGTGCATACGTGTATCTTGATATGGGCAAATGTTACATTCTACCAAGTAAATACATAATTCAAGTGATTATGTGAATTTTGATAAATGATAAGTAATTATAATGCAAATAAACTTCATTCAAGAAACAATCTTCAAAGATAAAAATTAATGAATAAAGGTCATTAAAGAAACAGTATACAAACAAAGTTCACTCACCGCAAAACCGATACCTTGTTCCGACTGATTGAGATGGAGAGGCCGCTTCATGTCGGAATATTCCAGGTATAGAGTATCACGGGTGGATACAAGGGTGGACGAATAGAGTCGTGGAAGAATCCGGCTTACTGTGGGAAATCTCGAACCGAGTTGGGAAGAAGCGGCCTATTACGGAATGTTAGGATGAGTTGGTTAGGGCATTAGGGGTTAAAAAATTATTGAGGTTTTTACCTTTATTTTGTACAAAAAACATTATTTATTATAAAAAAAAAAAAATTATTTGCATCCCCAAAGTTTAACTCTGGAACTTGATTAAATTAATACTTTATTATGATCGATAATGTTTGAAAGGGATACAATTTGATTAAAAAAAAATATTCCAAAGTATAATCTTTTTTACATTATTTCAGATTAAGTTTATAAGGATTATTCTGCCCATAAAAATCCGTTGAGTGATTCTCATTTTCGGGTCCCGATCTCACCTCAACACGTTGATTACTCCTTCATCCCGGAAGACACGGGTGAAGCTTCTCAGTTTAGCAACCGAGGAAGGACAGAAAGTTGCACGTAATGGTGGGATGACTTTCTGGGCAATTTTGCTCTGTCGGGTTGTAATTAGATGATGGTGATCCTTGATTTTCTTTGCAATAGGTATTGATTAGTTTCAAAAAAATCCTGTTGCTTGATATATATAGATTTGAATATTATTTGGTTATGATAATTTTTATTAATTATGGCAATATTCAGATTTGGTTCGGCAATAGGTATTGATTAGTTTCTGTTTTCTGGGATTGTATTAGGTCTTTCATTTGGTTCTGGCCTAGTTTAAGTTTATAAGGATTGAGGTTTTTTCCAAATAAAAAAGGGCATATATAATACTAAATAGTTTTAGTATAAGGAATGAAATGATTTGAACTCTATTTGCAAAATAATGAGATTGGTTTTATGTTAAGAAGAAACTGCATTTGGGTTTAAATATGGTTTACCAAGTTTATGAATAATATAAACTAATAAGGTATTTATAGCAAATCTATGAATATATTTAAAAGACGTAAGGAATAAGGCCACCACATTGCGCCACCTAGGATTTTTCTACGTGTCGTTTCCACGTTAAGCCACCTAAGATTTCGCCACATAGGATTTTTTTATTTTAGGAATTTATATATATTGATATTATTTTAGGATAATATATAAATAGGATAAATTAATCTAGAAAAGATTCTATCCAAAATAAAAAGGTTATCTATTATATATTAGATATTAGGATAGATCTAAAAGATTTTATCTAAAATTAAAATAAATTATAGAACATTAGATATTATATATAAAGATAGATATATTAATTTTTTTCCAATTAAATTTCTATCTATTTAGATTAAAAAACGAATTTTATTTAAAATTAAAGAAAATTATTTTTTTTTATTTTTTTATCTATTTATGTAAAAGATTAATCTTAAATAAAAATTTTATAAAAAATAAAACTTTCAATATAATTACTTGCCTAGATTGAATTTTGATAAAAAAAAAAATTATGTCATCTTTACCTTAATTTTCGTTTTGAATTATTTATGTAAATAAAAGTAATTTTCGTATTATTACAAAATTCGTTCTTTATTAATAATTTTTCATCGTTTCTTAGTAAGTATATTTTTATTTTTTATTCAAATATTTTTAAAGAATCGAATTTGATAAAAAAATTACAAGAATTTAGATTATTTTTACCTTTTTATATTTTTTGTAAAAGATTTTTAAAATTAAATGATTCTAATTCAAATAAATTTTATTTATATTTTTGCATAAATAAATTATAATTAAGACATTAAAATTATATTGGACTCACCTTAATAATTTTGGCCCCGTTTCACATGACTGATGACACCAAGTGTAAAATTTTCTATAATTTTTTTCTTCTAATAAATAAGTTTTTTATATTAAATTAAAATCATATTCATTAAATAAAGTAAATATTAAATTCATGTAATCGTGCATGGCACGACGGGTATAACTAGTAATTATCTATTAATTCATTGAAGTTGATAAACTCAATTTACAATGAAGCATGATCTTAAATCACCGTGGATACTGGAAGAAATCTTGTACTGTATCTTTTAAATATTATATCTTATATTACGATCATAAGTTAATCTATCTTAATCAAAAAGGGTTGTTGCACAATTTCTTTAAAAAAAAAATTAAAGTAGTAAAAATATATTTATTTAAACGTAATGTTTCAAAGAAAATAACTAATTGTCTCTAAGTGGATCAACTCAAATAATAAAAATAACTAAAAAAATTAACCATCCATCTTTTCTATCTTCACCCTAACTATCTTGTTGTGCACTTGTTCATCTTCAAACTCCATCTTTTTTGCAGCAGCATCAACTTCAGTGCAATCTTGGTTCAATTTCCTCTTAGTAACCGAATGATCTCCATCTTCATTATCTTGTAACTTATCAACTTCAATGCTATTATGGAATCGCTTGATTGGAGTGATCATGGAGTTTGAAGCTACTTTAGAGTTTATGTCTTCTTCTGTAGTTGATGACAGAAAATTGTCCTCCTAATAAAAAAGCCAAACAAAACATATGAAAGTAAGAATATAAAATTTTATCTATATAGTAAGAATAATGGTCATCTCAATATGTATTCACCTGGGATTCTTTTGAAGAATTCACAAAGGTAGCTATAAGACTTGAATCATCAGTCATGTTGAACACTGTATAAGCTGAAGATTTAGGAAGACGACTAATATTGAAATTTGAAATGTAAACCCTAAACAAAATTTTTTTGTTTAGGAATACATTTAAATCATCGGGAATCTCATTCGTATCATCTTCCTGAGAATAAATATTAAAATATATGGTCAATTGGTATAATATTATATGTTAAAACTTATAATATAAGAATAATATATAAAAATTAATAATTACCTTTTTATATGATTCAAGAATATTTTCAACTGACTTATTGACAAATTGAACAACTTCTTTATCAAATAGAGTGAATGTTGCACTACCAGTTTCATCAATAACACGCACCTGAACCAACGGTGCATTGGCGTAGTGGCGTTGGGGCTACGCCTGGTAGGACGAACCGTGTGTTCGATTCCCCGCAATGTCGTTGGGAGGGGTCTGCCGTAATCCCATTCAGTACCCCGGTCTGGACGTAGCCCGTACGGGTGAACCAAGCCCGAGAGCAAAAAAAAATAACACGCACCTGAATACTGTACCTGCACACATTGAAAAAATTAAATATTTACAAAATCTTAATACATAACATTAGTCTATTTAAAAAAAATTAATATTACCTAGCAATTGCATAAGGTACAATACCACATTTCTTGCACAAAAAACCTTCTTCGTTAGACAAGGCCTTACATTTGCATTTTTTGCAAGAATTATAATACCAACCATTTGTAGTCTCAAGATCTTCAATGGTTGCAAGTACAACAACATGAAGTTACTAGGAAAAAATAAATAAATTATATTCATATAACAAATTACATATTCATTACATATATGTTGAGAAATTAATATAAAGAAGATGTATAATCTATCTTCGTTAGGGCGACGGCCCAGGCCCGAACGAAGGAGATACATGGGCCCAAATTTATATTACCGTTTTTTGGGTTTTTACTGGGTTTGAGTAAAATAGGCTTAGGGATCACTCAGTTTCACTCTACTTTTTAGGGTAGAACGCGAGGGGGAAATGGAGAGACGGAGGAATATGATGGGCAGAAGATATCAGCAGCAACCGTATATGAATCTCTCATCAGATTTCGGTTTAGTCGTCCAATCTCTTGCCTCATGCACATAGACACTCGAAAACTAACAGGTATTCTCAGATCTATTGTTGAATACTCGAAAACTTTTAAGTTATTTTCATATCTATTGCTGAATTCAATTTTATCATAGAAATATGCGGTTAAATTTTGATTGCTTATGGGTATATTGCTCACGATGGTTGGATACCGAACAGAACCGGAAGAAGCAGCTGCTAAACCGAAACTAAAGATACATAGTCAGGAACCATCGTCATCATGCGCCAGCGTGGATGTACCGCCGAACCATCTCCACCATCCGAAAAATCCTTAACCGCCATTAGAGATCTCCAACAGCATGACGAACCGATGACGCTTTAGAGTGACGCCAGCCTCCGCGCGAGCCGCTCATCTCGGTGCCGATAACGGCGTTTAATTTCCTCTTAGATCGGCACCAGTTCCATCCTTCTAGGTAATAACTTTTACTTTAGATTTTTACTAGTTGTACCCGTCGTGCCCTACACGTGTCTGTAATATGTATAAAATTATTTTGTTTTTAAAATCAAATAAAATCAATAAAATCTAGATTATTAAATTTAAATTTGAGAATAAACATAGATTATGAAGATAAAAAAATCTACACTGCTCAATATTACATAAACATGTTTAATTTAAAAAAGGAGATAAAATATAAATAAAATAAAACAAAAAAGATATATGTTAAAAATATGGAAGTGATAAGATTTTGAAAAACAATAATTAATTTGATAAATAATATATAATTTAATAAGAAAAATAAATATAATTTATTTATATGAAAATTAAAAATATAAATAATTTAATTTATGAGTATGCCAAAATCGTTCTAGTGCCTCATAAAATAAGGATCACATAAAATTAAATATTATACTATCTATATTTTTTTATTACTTTCTATGTACGTAAGCTTTGAGATTATTATGATAATGAATATAATAAACTAAATAATGAATTTAAGTTAAAACATACTAAATAAGAATTGATTTGATGTTAAAGATAGATTTAAATAGATAAAATGGAATTTAATAGGAAAAAATTAAAATAATAATGTAATTTTCATAATTAAATAACTCTATTAAAAATTGATAAATTGAATTAATAAACTTTATATTCTTATGTTATGAAAGAATATAAATAAAAAATTTAAAAATTAAGAAAAATGTACATTATTGAATTTATTAAGTTAAAAAAATTTGAAAAATTAAATTTGAAAAAATTGGTTACATCCTCATCTATAAAAATTATTAAATTTTTTTATCGAATATAAAGTTACTATTTGAGAGATGTTACATTTTTAGGATTAAACTAATTATTTAAGCTTTTATATTAAAAAAATTATTATATTATAATTTTTGTAATTAAATATCTTTATTAGAAATCATTTTAAATTAAATTAAGAAATTTCATATTCTTATTTTAACAAATAATACAAATTAAAAAAATTAAAAATTACGAAAAAATATAAAAAAAATAATACTTTTGTGGTCTTATCATATAAGAATAAAAAAATTACATAAAAATCATTACTATTGGCATAAATAATAAGATAGAAGTATTTCCGTATCTATATTTAGTTTACATATAATAAGATAAGATTGTAGTCTTCACTTTATAATATTTTTCTATTTATATTGCTTATGTATATTTAGTTTACATATAATAAGATAAGATTGTAGTCGTTAATTTGTAATATTTTTCTATCTATTTTGTTCAAGTTATTACAAATAAAAATAAAAAGTTATTTCTGATATATTTTTAATATCTATATTTTAAATACCTATTTTAATATAAGATGATGTGATACAATTATACAATGTGTGATAGATATATTTTATCTTTATTTAAAAATATTATCTATTTAAAATTCCACATAATCTATATTTCAAAGATATTATGATTCATATGGTTGTTTTTATTTCAAATATATATATGTGATCACATGTACATATTTTTCTTATCTTTTTTTAATTCATCTTTTACAAATATAATAAATAATGTGTTTTTTTTTATCTATATTCGTCAAATCCACTAATATTATTCCATCTTATGTTTATTTGGAGATAAATTTTTACAAATATTATTTTATCTTTATGTTTATTTGGATATAGCTTTTTTACATAATTAACTATTTAGAATTATTATTTTAATAAAGGGGTGATGTGGCGCAATGTGGTGGCAGAAATTACTTCGGCTTTAGTTATTAGTAATAGATAGATTTTTATTGAATATTGAATTTTATATTTTCCAATTTCTTAACAAATTTCATAGATTGATATCACAATAATGTTTAATAAAATGTGTCAATTAAATGGGTTATTAAAATGTGAATTGTGAAACAAAATAAAAAAATCTAAATTATGCTAGTAATTCGTTAGCATTGGTGGTTCATGTTCACTGCCTCTAGGTTATGACTTTCTAATGTGTGACTAAACAAAATTCAACAATCTTGATGGCTTGATAATATATGTGAACATTGTAAATAAAATTACTCAAAATTAATTAGATAATAAACTTACCGTTTTCTGCTCATGAAGATGATCATTTAGCTCATCCAATGTTTTCCGCTCAGTTGAAAGAAAAAAATCAGATGTTGACTTTGAATTTTGGCTAGAGACCTTCAAAACAAATGGTTCATGTCCGACCCCTTGAAGTTTGCAACTAATAAGAAACATGAATATTAGTACAAATTATATAAAACTATTTTTGCTAAATAACAATAAGATATGATTAAATTAAACTTACCTTTCCCTAAACCCAACAATTTCAGGCACAGTATCATCATCAAAAATGAGTTTTGTACCATTATAATTATTTGATACAATAGGTTCTTCATTCCATTTGCATGGCCTTGCAAATTGAATAATAGTGGTTAATGGTCTGCACATTTCTGCATACTCATCCCACAGCGTATAATTTATGACTTTTTGCCTAAAATTTTATCAAAGTTAGTTTGGAAAAATTTATTTACTAAATCAAGATTAATAGAATATTAAGTACGATTTAAAGAACATACCTCGTATCCATCAATTGAAAACTTATCTTTTTACCCTTTTGATCTCCATGACTCTTGTCAAAGGTTGAAACATTTTCATCAATTGAAACCAATGTTCCAATGACATCTGTATACAATATTGTGAAAGGGGTAAAAATTACATAAAGTAAAAAATTATGAAATGTGCAATAAAATATAAGCATAAATATTGTAAGAAGTGAAGAGGTAAAATTGTAAAAGATCACTGATAAGCGAACCCCCGAGAAACGCTCCCTTTCTCCTTGCCCCTTTCCCCTTTGAAACGAAAATTCTCAATCAAAGGAAACCCTAGATCGAGCAATTTCTCCCTCATCCTTGAAATTATAGTCATAACCCATCCCCAATTCCTTCATGGAAAACTATCCCGAACAATTAGCGAGCCGTTTTGGTTTGCCCCTGTCCCCGAATCAAGAAGCGAATGGCAGATTTCGAAACCTAGACAACGCGATTGCATAAATCAAGTGGTGCTGCTCCAAAGGGCTAGAGGGGGTCGAAAATTAAACCTAATAATCAATGGGAGGCAAAGAAACTAGCGACAAGGAGGTGTAAGGGCCAAAGTGCGGTGTCCTGGTACGCGGGCTTCTCGCTCGAGCTCGGCAAGCCAGGTAGATGTTGGGAGCGGCGACGGTGGTTGTGACACCCTTATACCCTATGACGTATACTTAGTAAAAACTTATTTCACATATAAACATATAATTTACATATACAACTATCCACGTAAACATATAACAAAACTAACAGCCATATAAGGTTGCACACACACACACACACATACACGAAATTTTATGTCGTTACTTCTTATGCTAATACGTCTATTACTCTAACTTTGTTACAACATAAAAATCTAAGATGCAAAATGAGGAGGAGAAGGTTGCATTGCGCTTCAGCCGACCGACCTGTATGAATGTGACCTCTAAAAGGACACACGTCAGTAAAAACTAGCTGAACCTGAAAAATTATTTTGCCATTTGCGTGAGTCGCATACTCAGTGAATATAAACCATCATCAATTATTTCACACAAAATCAATCATTTAGTCCATGTACATATACATACATATTATATATATCATATAGGAATTTACTATGCATATGCAAATGCCGATGTATCCATTTCATTATTCTGTGAACTGTTCAAGCCTGAATCTGCCCCGGGTTTACTATATATGGACTCTTATGGTCCCTTTAAGAAAGAAATCCAAAGATCTTCTCATTTTGACTCTTATGGTCGCTTTAAGAAAGAAATCCGAAGATTTCCTCATTGACCCGTAGGTCCTATATGATCCGAAGATCCTGTATGATCCGAAGATCCTGTATGACCCGTAGGTCGCTTTAAGAAAGAAATCCGAAGATTTCCTCATTACAGTTCAGAGCGAGACAGTCACAGGTCCTTTTAATCTCATTGCAATATGCTATGCAATCAAGTACATCATGTAACCACATATCATATGCTATCTGTTAACATACTTTCTGTGCAAATAACTCTGGAAATATCAGAGCTATCATGTCTATCCATATAACTCATATAGCATATATATCCATATAGCTTATATAGCACATACATCACATATATCCATATAATCCATATAGCACATATATCCATATAACACATATAACACATATATCCATATAGCACATAGGGTTGAATCTCCGATTTATACTCACCTGTTCAAGACAATTACTATATTTCTCCCCCTTGTCTCTGACCCCGTTCTATGACTGGTGCTCCTATATGTAACCCAATGCAAATTAGACTATTTATTCTTATAAACTCTAACCCTAAATGCAATAAAATGCAAGTATGCCTTATAACTTTTTGTGCATAATTCCAAATCCTTTAAAACTTCACAATAATAAAATATATATATAGAAGAACATTTTTCTAGTTCAAACTTTTTTGAAAAACTTGATAAAAGGGCTCCCTAATATCATTACAAAGCAAAACCCTAAATTTACTCTGAAATCTTTTACCAAATATAAATCCAATATCGAAAACACCCTCTGATAACTATAGATCTATCGATTTTTAAATAAAAAGTAACTGTAGATCTAGATCTGGAAAATTAGAGAAAAACTAAATAAATCATTAACTAATTAAAAACTTACCAAACCACGCTTGTGCTTCAGGATTAAAACCCGATAGAAGAAATCTTGTACCAGATCCAACAAATACAACCGAAATCAAAACAACGAAACCTTAAAATTTTCCTCCTCTTCTCTCGAACTCTCTCTGTTATTTGTTTTTGGATTTGTTCTTACGTGATACAAATGGAACAAGCTGCAAGCTATATATATAAATACATAATAGGACAAAATCCTAATTCCAATACAAAGCAAAGTAAAATTGATCACTAAAAGCAAAGTTGAATTCCACGGCAACTTTCGGCTGGAATTTTAGATAATTCTGTTTTCTATCCTCAAATTTTCTTTACTATAAACTTACCCTGAAATAATTAATAATTAACTTTTTCTTAAAAACTTTTTAAAATATAAAAACTTAAATTAGAAAATAAATATTACTTTTAAAAATGCACTATATATCATATCAATATGTCATGCATATGCTTCTAATATTATATGAATGCAAAATGACGTATGCACTTTGGTCGGGGATGTTACAGTGGTGTCTCCATCGATGGATATTCTCCAAGGAAGCGAGCGACTCTACTAATTAGGTGTTTTCCTTCCTTTCTCTTGAGCATGAATCTCGTATACATTGAACAGTTGGTAGTGATTTGGATTTCTGGTTATAATATGAGGCTTTGGGAGAAGATGTTGCGCTTGTCTCATCTTGTTCTTTCTATAGAAACACACATTTATGGAAAATTTGTATTAACTGAACTCTTCATTCATGTTTGGCAATGGGTGTCTCTTATAGATTCCCACCTTGGAGAAATCTTCTCTTGAACAATCCATTAAGGAACAAACTTATAGAACAATATCCCTTGAACATATTGAACCAAAGTACACTATGGTTGAGGAAACCCATAGTAGTGGTGCTAATTTGAACCAACCTTTGTCCAGGATTACTTATGTCCTTTGGAATGTTGTTGTTTCCTGCTTAGGTATCTTTTAAATAGCTAGACATTTCTTGAAGTATGGTGAAAGGTTTGATGATGGTTATGAGTTTGCGGTTCTAGAATCCATGAGGCTTTGTGTAAATTTGAATGTTATATGGTGCTTTTGAGTACTAGCAGTATAGGGTTAATCACTCCTTACAATTGGGTTACTCCCTGTTGGGGTCCCAAGTTGTTTCCTTTCAATCTCTTATATATTATATGTTATGAACAAATAATTGTGTCGTTGATCCACCGTGAAAGAAACCTCTATTGAACAAGTGTTGTGCTTGAACCCCAATGAACATTTTGAACCCGAACCCACTATGGCTAAGGAAATCGCAAATAGTGGTGTTCTTATGAACAAACTCTTTGCGCTTGGGTCGCAAGTCAATTTTATATTTTTTTTATTTAAATAAATTAAGTCTTTGCTAGGCAAGGCATGTTTGTTTTCTTTTGTTGCAGGTTTGCTCGAGGCTTAATTGAAGTACTCTTTCCGAGGAATTGAAGCTGAGTTTGACATTGGATCGAGTTGTGTTGGGCAAAGTCGCTTGGTGTTCTGGGGCTTCTGAAGATCCTCCATCTCGGTGGAGGGAACGTCAGATGTCCATTTCACACGCCCAAATGGGGTCAACATGCTTGTGGCGCTATTTTTATAGTGCTTTACTCACCCCGATCCCAAACTCTTCTTAGCTCTTATTTTGCGGAATCTTGTATTTTTTATTGCTTTTCCTGCATACTTTGACTTTCCTAGTCGTTCACGGCTGCCGTTTTCTAATGGCCTATCGGATTACCAAGTCTGTTTGGTATCCGAATTCTTACCTTATCAAAAAAAATAAAATAAAAAAACTCACCGATAAGCATTTTTTCTTCCAATTTTTCATTTAAAATCAGATCAAAATCCGCAAAATTGAATCCATTATTAGGAATGGATTTTGAAGAGCAATGCTTAAAGGTGGTACTACGGTAAAAAATAATCTTGTAGTTATGAGAAACAAATTTAAATGTTGGGTCATAAAGTGCAAAGCCAAAATTAGAAATGCTATAAGCATCTCCTTCCTTGATATTAGTAAAATTCTCCATGAAAACTTCCTTTATCACCCATGAATTTTATCACCTTGAAATAAACAAAACCAAGTTAATATATTCACACTTGCATTTTAAATGTAGAAATTTTTACATTACATTAATAGTTAGAAAATATATAATCACTACACCCCTAAAAGACTGTTAAAAAAAGTGAACAGTATCCAACTATCCATCTCCACCGTTCGGTATTTAGTCACATTATCGTCCGGTCATAATTAACCCAAAATTTCCTTTCACCTTTTACACTTTCCTTCGTTAGTTTTTAGTTTTTATTAACCTAGCTTCTGCTGTCGACTCTTCCGCTCCGCTCTTCCGCTCCGCTCTTCCTTGCCCTTCTCTATCTCTCTCGTTCTCCTTCTGCCATCGTATCTCGCGAACTCCTCCTTCTCTGTTGTGTAATTCTCTGCTCCCGCCTTGCCCTTTGCAATTCCAGCCCGTCTTTGCCGGTTCGAGCTCGTGTTTAGGTGAGTTGTGCGTCCTCTTCTGCACGAGATTCGGGTACAAATCGGTTTAAATTCGGTTTATTTGTGTTCTCAAGTCATTGGGTTCTTAGATGTTGTTGTGTTGTGTAGGTTTTCTACCGCTTTTTCGATTTTCTACCACCGAATTCATGTATATTGCTTGAATCTAAAAGCTTTCATCTCTGTTCGTTCCTTCCTTCGAACCGTCTATCACCAATTTCACTTAAAGCCCTGATTTCATATTTAGGGTTTATTTGTCAGGTGATTGGGTAGTTTGGGAGTTAGGGTTTATTTGTTAGGTAATTGGGCAGTTTGGGTGTTGATTTCATTTCATTATCATGCTTCGTTTTTCTTTCCCTTCCCCCTTGAATATACATGTTCATTTAAATATGTTGGTGAGGTTAGTCTGGGCTTAACAATTCCGTTTCACCCTTTTTCTTTTTATTTAAATTCTTTGAGGGAGGGGGCAATGGGTATTCAGCTTCAAAATATACTAAAGTTGTCGGCTTTGTTACTCTATCCTTCATATAAATGTGAGACCATGGCAATTTATCATATAAATGCAGCTTATAGCTGGATATATAGCTCAGCACTCATTTATTAATTACCATGACAACATGAAGCTGCTATAATTATTTATGAATGGATATATAGCTCAGCCTCCTTCTTTGACACATGGAGATGTCTTGAAAGTCTATTGTGAAGTAAACGTTTCTTCAATACTTATATATGTGTTATGAGTTTGTATACATACCTTCTGTTCAAGCTCTATTGTATTGGTTCGGGTTCTTAGAGTTTGCCTTCTTCACTTGTGATTTCTCTTTTGACCTTCTGCTTTGTTCATAGGTTGCTTTATTCTTTACTTCACATATTCGTTTCTTATTTTTTTCCAAGTCTAAGCTTTTCATGTTTGTTTTTCTCTGGCCTGAATTTGGTTTGTTATGTTTGTGTTGATGTTCGCTTTAGGGCGTTCGCCTACTCGCCAGATTACCCTCAAAAGGGAAATATGGCTTGCCCAACTGACAAGCATACTATAGTCTCCTCTTTCCTTGAGGTTGCCATTGGCCAGACTGTTGACACAGCCCTTCATTTTCTCCAGGTAATATCTTGATATTCTCTTAGTGATAATTTACCTTTCGCTAGATTTTGCAAAGTGTGGTTAGGAGTTTGGTACAGGAAGTGTGAAGTTAAAATTGAACAAGAGTAGTAGAATGGTGAATTTGGTGGATGAAATCCAGTTTTTATTTTTTACTACTACTAAGTTCCGAATTTGAGATGAAACTTGCAGTTTCAGGGCCTGCATTGATTAATTTCCATTAATTTAAAAGTTCATTGCCAGATCTATAGAGGAGTTTTTGATAAAAAGAATAAGATTAAAATAAGACGCTGATTTTCAATTTAGGTTGTCTGAACAAAGTTAAATCCTAGGACCTCATTAGTTCAGCTTATATTTCTTCGAAATATGGTTTTCATCAACAGTATATGCTCTCCTTTGAACAACTTCTGCTTTTTATAGTTACTATTTTTACATTAGGTTATCTATGCGATGTCTTGTGTATGGAATATGCATGATGTGTGATTATTTATTTTGGTATTTATTATGGACCTTCTTATCTGGTGAAATCAATATGTGTGCAAAGAAAAATTGCTCTAATAGAAGATAATGCTTACTAAAAAAATGTTCCAAGATATAACAAGATGCCTGCATTGGGCTGTCATTTATAATCATGTATGTACATGTGCTTTCAAAGCAGCTGCAAACTATGTCCTTGCAAGAGGAAAGGGTAATCCTCTAAGAGAATTGAAGATAATGTCAAAGAGGGTAAAGCTAAGTTTATAATAAATAAAAAAATAATAGAAAACTAAAAGATTAGTACCTAAATGGAATCCCACAACTACCAGGTTAAAGAACATAGATCAATTCACAAGGGACTACATTAGGAGTAAGAGTGCATAAGTTTTTGTGTGAATGTTTTACGCAGTGTGTTTTTTGCTGGCTGATTGATTCATTCATATTTTGCATTCATTCTTCATGCTACCTAATGTGAGCGATTGGGTTGGTTGAATCGTTTATAATTTATAGGCAACAAACTGGAGGATTGAGGACGCACTGCAGTTATTTTATGTGCAAAACGAAGGACGGTCTTCCACTTCTTTGTCTAATGTTCCACCCGTTCAGTGCAATGTGCTTTTGAGTGATCATAATCACAGGTTATTTTTGAGCTTTCATATATACAACTGCATCAAATTTGTTTTACTGCAAATAATTACTGATTCTTATTTCTCTGTATTTGTACATAGCTTATTGGAAGAACACAAAAGAAAAGTATGTGCTGGACAAGTAGTTGGAGATGAGGCGTGTCCTTTGTCTGTGAGCTTTCTTGAGTTTACTAGCCATTAGTGTCCATACGGGTCTCATTCGCCCCTTATGCTTCCAATTAAAATATTTATTAGATATGTATTTTCTTTTTGTAACACCCTGACTTATATTCATCTCTTGTAGATGGTTTCTGATGCTCCTCATTATGTTGAAGACCTAATGACACATGTTCCAGCTACTTTGCAATCTGCGAGTACCTCGGCTCATAAGGAGGTATGTGCTCAGCATTCAACACTTTTGAAGAGTCTATACATCAGCTTTCTACATTCATAACTACACTTCTATGAGATGCATCTTTACATGTGGAAGTTATATGATTTTTAATGTCTTCCGATTAATTCTGCAGCCGCTTGATGCCATGCATTCTTTGTCTTAATTAGACTCTGAAGTCGTGTTTTTAGGCGATGTATTTCGCTTTTATATTTCCTTTATTTCATAGAAGCTTCATGTACCTTTTTGTATTTGGTCTGATGTTGTATTACTTGTATGTTTGTTTTACTTGTACATGGTTTCTGATGCTTCTTTGCATCTTTATAATGAAATGCTATCTCTTCGCAATGCCCCTTTTCACCCTAATTCTAATTCAATGCGAAATGAGGTCTGACCACAATCTGCATTCACCACATTTATTACACTATGATGTATAGTTATATGACATGCTCGTTATATTTTTATTTCTACAAGGTTTTTTATCCCAAAATTGTAACTATAATGCACGTTCCCCGTTATGCTTTTGTTCCACTTTTCCAGGGTGGCATTCCTGCTATGTCTTCAAACCCTTTGGTTCCTCTGTGCGCTTCTTCTCCAACTGTGCGTCGTCAGCGGCGACGAAATCGTGTTGAGGTATTGTAAAGCCTATACGAACAGAGGCCTACATATATGTATTTCACCTCATTTTGAGGTAATGCAATGCGTCTTTGAAAAGATGTGTACAGTTACTAAATTTGTTCTATTATTTTGTAGATGGCCATTGCTACATCCAACTCTACGCCTTCGTCTACGAAACGTCAGCGAAAGCGCACACGTGCAGAGGTAATAGGGTAACATTTGTTGTTGGGTTACTCGATTGAAAACGTCTTGTTAATGTGATCCCTTTTTACTTATTTTCACCGTCATTGCTTTGTAGATCGCTGCTGCAGCCTCATCATCTAGAGCAATCGTTGAGCCGCCTCGTCGTTCTGGTCTTACCCCACGCCAACCAAGGAAATCACGCGCTCGGGTACAAGAGTGCACTTGTTGTCGCATTGTCCGATTCAATGTGTTTGCTTAATATATACATCGTACATACTTTAGCATAGGAGTATATAACTTTCATGACCTTGTAGGTGCATGTCTTTGTTGTGTCATCTGGCACTGTTGCTACCACATCTGATTCTACTCTCCCTTCTACGCCGCGTAAGCCACGGCGAACTCGTGCTCAAGTAATACACTAAACCTTGCACATGTTTTATGCAATTTAGTGTATTTGAATTATATAACAAGCGTTTATATTTCTATATAGGCCTATACAATTTTCTTTTATGTCGTTTTTCGTTGCAGATGGCTGCTGTTTCGTCAATTGAAACTGTCCTTCCAATAGCTATGCCTGGTCGCAATGCCACACATCAGCGAATGCGCGCTCATGCCGAGGTACTATACTGCACCTTGTTGAACCCATTATAATATTGGTGTTTTGAGGCATTGGAATTAAACTCAAAAAAAATGTGCAAGGGGCTATGTCATTATTGTAAATTTACTACCTTGTGTACATTTCTTATGGTATTTGAATGCAGCCTATTGACAATGCTAATACTCCTGCATTGTCGGGACCTGACCTGTTGACACATGTGCCTACTCAGACTACTACACGCATCAAAAGATGCACTCCTACTGAGGTAACGCCTTAGATTAGGTCTGCTTCATAGATGTTACAGTTTTGTTGGGATTTGTGCTACTTCTTTACCAATATTTGATAAACTAATACAGGGGCATGATCCTAGAGCTGAATCTGCTTGTGGTGTGCCACGCCGTCCAAGGCGGACTCAAATTGAGGTAATTAACTACATGCTCCCTGCACATACAAACTTGTGTCGTAACGTCCTTTAAAGAAGTGTTATATTTTGCTTCCTCTCCTTGTTTTACTTAATTCCAGATGGCTATTGAGGCTAATGCACCTGCTTTGTACAAACGCCAAGCTGCGCGAATTCCGAAAGTGCGAGCACACGTGTGTAAGGGCCTTGGTATGTCCAATATTCTATCCTCACCTTTGTGTTTGCCTGTGCCTACTAAGTGCATTTTTTGTGATGCAACTAAATTCGCTTTTGAGTGTCCTACGCTTTGTTGTCAAAACGGAAGTATTCGTTTATCACGTATAGATATACCGCCTGAATTATTGGCCTTATTTACGAGTCCAGATGATGTTGGTGATCATTTCCGCACATTTTCGCGCGCATATAATAACTACTTTGCATTTAGTTGCCTAGGAGGGAATATCGATAAGAGAAACGACAAGGGTGTGTTCACATTTGTATTAAAAGGACAGATTTATCATTACCTTCCTAATCTTTTACCTGATGATGAAGGCCCTAAGTTTATGCAATTGTACTTCTATGATGGCGCTCCTGAACTTAACAGTCGTTGTAAAAGCAACAAAGACCTTCGACCTGATCTTGTTGCTTTCCTGATTAATCTAACGACCACTAATCCATATGCGTCTTTCTTCCGTTCGTTACGTACCCTCCCCTTGTCTGCTGCTTCTGAAATCCGAATATTCCAGTCCCCTAATTTAGACCAGCGTGTTTATAATGCCCCCACATCAGACGAGGTTGCCGCAATTATTGTTGACGATGGTTCTTCTGCCCGTATCAATAGCCCACATATCATAGTTTATGGTAAGGCTTCCCAGCAGCACAGAATCTTGCATTACTATGGTTGTTATGACCCTTTGCAATATCCTCTTTTGTTTAGTAAAGGAGAATCAGGTTGGCACCAAGGCCTTAAATGCGTCAATCCTGATAGCAGACATTCTTGCAATGAATTTCCTTTCCCCCTTGTTCCAAATATTGTCCAGAATGCTGGAGACATTGTAGCCCAGGAAGCTACAGGTATTACCTAATATGTTTCTTTGAAATATTGCTTTGACTTTTTCCTTTTCAAGAACCAAACTCTCTAATTTGTTTACCCTCCTTATGCAGCTTCAAGTAATACACCTCCAAAAGAGGGGAAAGCAGTGTCTTGTAGGGCATATTACGCTTATAGATTCCAAATTCGCCCCAATAATTACATTATTAATACAGGCCGTATTTTCCTACAGTATATAGTTGATATGTATGTGAAAATTGAAAACACACGTCTTGATTTCATGAGGCGAAATCAGACTTTATTACGCAGTGAATTATATCAGAGCATAGTTGATAGTGTTCATGTTGGAGTTCGGGTTGCCTCTGATGTTGGAAGACGTATTATTTTGCCTGCGACGTTCATTGGAGGCCCCCGAGATATGCAATGTCGCTATTTAAATGCAATGTCACTTGTTCAGAAATACGGAAAGCCTGACCTATTTTTAACTATGACATGTAATCCAAATTGGCCGGAAGTAAAAGACAACCTTCGTCCTGGAGAGGGTGCTGAACATCGTCCTGATTTGGTGGCTTGCGTTTTTAATGCCAAGGTACGTTTGCTGCGAAAAGAAATAATGGAGAAAAATATTTTTGGCCGTGTCAAAGCTAGAGTAGATGTAATTGAGTTTCAAAAGCGCGGCTTGCCACATATCCATATGCTGATTATTTTAGCCAAGGGTTCCGAAGTAACCAGTCCTGAGTCTTTCAATCAGTATGTTTCTGCAGAACTTCCACAGAAGGAGAATGTGTATTTGCGCAGCCTTGTTGTAAAGCATATGATGCACGACCCTTGTGGTGAACATAACCCCACTAATTCTTGTATGAAAAAAAACGGCTCAGTCTTGGCATGTAAGTGCAACTACCCTAAAGATTATGCTGAATTTACCACCTCTACGAATGATAGCTACCCAATATATAGGAGGCGAGATAATAAAGATTCAGTTAATGTTCGGGGTACCGACCTGGATAATAGGTGGGTTGTTCCATACAATCCTTATCTTTTGTCTGCCTTTGACTGCCATATTAATGTTGAGATATGTTCGACTATACAAGCTGTTAAGTACCTATACAAATACATCTACAAAGGTCATGACAAAGTTTGTTTTGATATTGGTAGAAATGAAAAACATGTTGAAGACGAAATTACATCATACCAAACTGGTAGATGGATTGGTGCTCCCGAATCTGCTTGGCGTATATTTGGCTTTCACTTGTATTCTATGACACCTGCTGTTATCCCTCTGCAAGTTCATTTACCGCATATGCATGTTGTCAGATTTTCCGAGCGTGAAAATTTAGCAAATATTGTAGAGAATGAGAATCGCCATATCACAATGTTGACAGCGTTCTTTAAGGCTAACATTGAACTTCCTGATGCTAAGAATTATTTGTATTCTCATTTTCCAAAATATTTTACCTGGGTTGGCGGTTCAAAGGTTTGGAAAAAAAGGCAACGCCCAAAGTGCGTTGGAAGATTAGTACATGTATCCCCTTCTGAAGGAGAAAGATATTACCTTCGATTACTATTGACAAATATAAGGGGATCTACCTCTTTTGCAGATTTGCTCACACATGATGGAGTTTCGTATAGCACTTTCAAGGAGGTTGCTGATAAATATTCGTTGCTACAAAGAGATGACTATGCTGAGTTGTGTATGCAGGAAGCGGTTACAGTTCAGATGCCTTGTGCTTTACGCAGGTTGTTTGCTACTCTCCTTATTTTTTGTGAGTCTCTTAATCCTCAGATGCTCTGGGATCAATTTTATCCTCATTTGTCAGAAGACTTCTCCCATATTTACAAAGATCAGCATGCAAGAATATTGTATCTAACTTATTCTGAGATTGACAAGTTATTAGAATCTATGGGGAAAAGAATGCCAGATTTCAAGCTACATGTTTGTACCCAATTTGATGACCCTGGAGTAAGAGTAACGAGGGATATTAGCGATGCATTAGCTGCTCCTATTCCTCCACAATATGTTGATGCCCATATGAGCCTTAATGATGAGCAAAAGATTGCTTATGACACAATAGTGCATCATGTTGAACATAATATACCCGGGGCCTTTTTCATTGACGGTCCTGGTGGAACGGGTAAGACTTTTCTATACTGTGCTCTTTATGCTACTATCAGAGGTATGGGGAAAATTGTGCTCCCAACAGCAACCTCAGGTATTGCTGCATCTAATATGCCTACTGGCCGAACTGCTCATTCAAGGTTCAAAATTCCTATTGGACAAACTGGACTTGTTAGTTGTAATGTTTCTAAGCAAAGTGGTTTGGCGTCTTTGTTGAGAGCTTGTAGCTTAATTATCTGGGACGAGGCGTCCATGGCTAGAAAGGATGATATTGAAGCTTTGGATCGATTGTTACATGATATTTGCGCTTCAGATCAAATCTTTGGAGGCAAAATCATAGTGTTCGGTGGCGACTTTAGGCAAGTTCTTCCTGTGGTTCCTCGTAAATCTCAAATTGAAGTTGTGAATTCGAGTTTAGTAAGCTCGTATGTTTGGTCTAAGTTACAAAAATTCTCATTGCGTGTCAATATAAGGGCAAAGGAAGATATAGAATTCGCAAATTTCTTATTGGCCCTTGGAAATGGAAGCCTGCAGAATACTATGAATTGCACTCTTGCATTACCTGACATGATAAGATGTTATTACATTGACGATAAATCTTATGATCCTTTAATAGAGGCTATGTTTCCTGAAATGAACGCGGCCCATTTTGATCCTCGTATCTTTAGTGACCATGCAATTCTTACGTCAACCAACAATGGTGTTGATACTATAAATGCTGCTATGATTTCTAAGTTCTCTGGCGCAGCCTGCACATACAAGAGTTTTGATTCGGTTGTCGATGACAAACGTAATTTATATCCGATTGAATTTTTGAATAGTTTGTGCCCTTCAGGAATGAGTCCTCATGAATTGACATTGAAGAAGGGGTGTCCTGTTATACTCCTGCGCAATTTGGATCCTTCTAACGGCCTCTGCAATGGTACTTGGTTAATTTGTAAAGAATTTCATACGAATATTAAAATTTGTGAAGTATCTTCTGGTTTTTACAAAGGAACACAGGTAATTCTTCCCAGAATCAACCTTCGTCCTCCTGCTGGAACTTATCCCTTCCAATTTGAGCGCAAACAATTTCCCTTTAAACTATGCTTTGCAATGACTATTAATAAGTCTCAAGGGCAAACATTGGAACAAGTGTGTGTATATTTAAAGGATCCTTGTTTTGCTCATGGCCAGTTATATGTTGGCTTTTCACGAGCCCGCAAGAGAATAGATCTAATAGTTTTTTTACCTGCGCCTGTTAATACTAATACCTATACAAATGATGTCGTCAATGTTATCTCTTTTGATGTATTAGCCAGGGCTGGGGTGGTTGCAAATATGTAGCCAAAAATGACGAATAAAGACATTCGGATATTTGATTGCCATATGTTGTACGCCTGTATTTGATGTGTTCTTATATACGACTAACGAATTCAGCTACCTGGATATCTAAACAGTATATATTGTACGTCTGTATGTTGTACACCTGTATTTGATGTGTTATTATATACGACTAACGAATTCAGCTACCTGGATATCTAAATAGTATATATTGTACGTCTGTATTTTATATGTCCTATATGCCAATGACAAATTCAGATATCGGATTACTTGAATAGTATGTTTGTATTTCATGTGTTCTTATAAATAATTCCTTCTATATTGTACGTATTAACCTCAAATGGATAGAGAGAGCCCAAGGAGGTATAGCGTATGCTTTGTATTGTTTATAATTTTTTCGCTAGCTTGTGGTTTAGTGCAACTTTTTTTCCAGTGTAATTGGGATATCTGCAAATTACACTTGTTCCAAATTTTGCAGGGGTCCGCACTTTTCATTGATATTCATAATTATGGGCATTTCTGTACCTGAAATAGTCATGCTTGCCTATGCTTTTCCATGGTTTTGAGGGAAGTGATGACGTTGTCATGGTTCTGGCGAACGGGGATTGAATCCAAGTGAGTAATCTGACAACCTAAAAACATTCTTCCTTTCAATAATTTGCTATATATTTGCATTTATTCTGCTGTCCTGAAGATTTATGTCATTCGAAAGTTAGGGTTTCCTTAATCTGGAAAGGTTTGGTTTACCTGTATTTGCTTTGGGTTTTCCTAAATTTTGTGTTACGACTATGTTATTCAGCGATTTCTCATGTGCTTTTGGCCTACTTTGCATTTTTTTAACGTTTATAGTTGTGGATGTGGTTACATTGATTAAGTCAATCACTCTGGAGATTTCAACTTCATTTTGCCTTCAGTCATGGTTCTATAACCAATGGTAAAATACAAGTACAATTTTATCGCCTTGACGCTGCTGACGTGTACATTTATGGACATGTCTTTGCCCTAAAATTTTAAGAAGTGTTAGGCTTATACTCCAGTCATTTGTGTTTTTATTTCTCATAGAAATTGTCATTTTTGTTGATTATAAATCTGCCCAAGGATTCATTCTCTCTCACAGTTTGATATTTGTATAAAAAGAATCTTGATTCACATTTGTAGTTTCTTATCCTCTTATATGAAACTTAATTCGTTTGTGGTTCCTATTCTCTATATAGGTTTTGAAAAAGCTGTATTTGTTGTTGATGATGAAGAAGCTTCCATCTCCTCCAATGGATGATTGTGCTCTCTTCACTACAACGAGCATGGACTTTTCCCAGGTTTAGAACATGTTTTCCTCTATCTTGTGAGAATTAAAGTTGGTTTGAAGTCTGTATGTCCACTAACTTAATCTTTCTATTTATTGTGGGGTTAGACTTTGCACGAGTTTCTTTGATGGCATGGACCCTCTGACTACATCATGTGAACCAAGTACAACAGTAAAATCTAATGGGGACTCTGTACAAAAGCCTCAAAAGAAATTAGATAAACTCACATCCCAAGGAGAACGTCCTTTCAGTCGGAGGTAAATGAGACAATCATTAAACTCTACTGCTGCAATATCGACAAGTTTTAACTTTGTGCTCGAAGACAATAAATTAGTTATTCCTCTCGTGTGTACAACAACTACATCATATTATCTGCCATCCTAGAGAAAGGATATCCATTTTATAAATTAAAACATAGAAATGCATATGATTAGATCATGTCAATTTCAACTTTTATCACATTTATAAAATCTGGAACTTCCTTGAGTATGACAACACACTTTCTCGTGTCAATTAGGTTGGCTTTCTCTATGTGGATGCATTTTCCTATTTATCACTGTTGCATGAATTTCATATTGTAACTTCGTTTATTTCATTAGGTTATTTAGTGTATCTAATCATGTATTTTTTGTTTTAAATCTTTTGACAGGGAGTTGTTAATAGATTAAAAAAAAAGCCAACTCGGGGGATGCATTATAAGAAGGAGAAGATCATGATCCTATTTCTCATTAGCTTAGTGAATTCTTATGTTCAATTGTCCTCTTTGGGTCCTCTCTGGGACCTTGATACTCCCTTTACTGTTAGCTGTTGAACAATGGTGCTTTTTCTACCCATTGTGAAGATTCACTACGGTAATGGCCTTCATCATTGCTTCGTGCGCTTCAAAGGTTGTTTCCTTTGTTAAGTGCCTTGCTGGGCTTTTGGAGTCTTCTCGTTATTTCCCGCTGCTCTTCTAGACCCTCTTGAGAAATTTCTATTTAAATGGGTATGCATTAGTTGAAAGCAGTACAACTTTTTTTTATTTTTCCCCTGCAAATATGCAGTGTCCTCGATTTCTGAAATGTGCATTCTTTTGGAGGCCTGTAAGTTACTGCTGATGCATCAGAATGGTGTGTCTGAATAAGGAAAGATGGACTGCTGCTTTCTAGGGAATGGCATGTTTCAGTTCATGCTCCAGGCTGGGCCTTCAATTGTTCTACCTGCATATGTATGAAGACAAGAGTGCACATATAAATTTTGTTCGACCAATGCATTACTGCAATTGCTTTTTTGTCAAGCATTTTACATTAGTACAATTTCTACGTTTTTATGTTCGAGGCTTAGAAACCTCATTTACGCTACTACATATAGAATATATTCAAGCTGAGGTTTGAAGTAAATAGAAGCCTATTGGTTTGTATCCAATGTTCTGTGTGTAATTTCACATGCTTTGTTGCTTCTTTTAGGGTTGGGATGACAAAGGGCTACAGACACCTGCTTCGAAGACCATTTCTTTAATTGGATCTTGCCATTGACGCATTTTCTTATGTGTAGCCACGTATCGTAGTTGTATGTTGCGGTCAATTTAGTTGTTTCCAATTACAAACATTTTATTGACCCTTTTTGTTGGTTTTTTTGGGTTCAAATTCACAATTATTTCATGTTTTCAATTTCGCTTCCCTTGCTTTGTTGCTGCATGTAATTAGTAGGCTGGTTGGGTGACTCTAGACCTTTCAAGCAATATTGGATTAGATTGCTTTAATTTTTAGAGTTTTTTTTTGTATTTCACACCAATATCCTTAGTTAAACATTATTTCTTTTTTTTTTTACTTTACATTGAAAGATCCAGAATTTTAGTGTTTTAAGTTGTATTCATTTTAGTGCAGACAGAACAGTTATTTCTATAAACACACACCTTAGAATGCTTCCCCGTGCAGAGCACGGGGCACAAATCTAGTAATAAAAGGGTTTATTAATAAATAGGGCTAAGTAAATACCTTCTCGTCCATTAAGATCAATTCGGTAGTGACATGATTGTGTGGATCAATTTTTTTTGAATCTTCCACATTCTAATTATCCGAACTTCTAATCTATACCTGTTTCGACTCGAAACGATATCCTTGATAAAATTCATATTGTTAAATAGATCTGCAATGAAATAGTTTTACAAAAGTTAAAAAAATTGTATATATAGAGTTTTTATTATACACATTTAAGCATGAATAACCATACCTGATGAAGTATTGAAAGTTGTCTCTGAAAGTATAAGACAGTAGATAGTAGAAAATGAGAGTTATGGTGTGGACAGAAAGAGAGAATGGAGTGATGCTATATAAACTGTTTAGGTGATAAATATATTTATGTACTACTGTGATTTCGTAAAAATTGTTGTGAAATCTCTATATTATTTAAAATTTAATATTGTTAGGGTATTTGAATAGATAAGTACGAAAAAGATTTGGCCTAAGAATATAAATATTTGAATATGATTCGGTTACAATAATTTGTATTATTTATGGCAAAAATCTGATTTGGTGGTTGCTCAAAAAATCCTGTTGCTCGATATATATAGATTTGAATATGATTTGGTTATGATAATCTTTATTACTTATGGCAAAAATCAGATTTGGTGGTTGCTAAAAAAGATAACGTGGATTGTCAAAAGATATTAAAATATTTTAATTTTATTTAGTGCTCAAAAAATCATGTTGCTTGATATATATAGATTTGAATATGATTTGGTTATGATAATTGTTATTAATTATGGCAATATTTAGATTTGGTTCGGCAACTCTCCTGGGAGTTTAATTAAGAAGATGATGAAATCAGGGCAGCACCACTCACCTACATCCTCCTCCTCATCAGCTTCCCACAGGAAGTGAGCATATGATCCCAGCACCGATTGTGAACAACCATTTGGAGTAGACGATTGTTGTGTAATTTTGGGTGGAATGTGGTGTATATAGATTTGGATGAAAATTTGAATTCGTGGGGTGTAATAGATGGAAAAAAATTGAACTGATATTTTTTTAAATTTAAAATCTACGTAATCTATGTATATATATAAAAGACGCAAGGAATAAGGCTACCACGTTGCACCACCTAGGATTTTCCTACGTGTCGTTCCCACGTTAAGCCACCTAAGATTTCGCCACATAGGATTGTTTTATTTTGGGAATATATATATGTTGTTATTATTTTAGGATAATATAGAAACAAGATAAATTGAGCTAGGAAAGATTCTATCTAAAATAAAGATATTATCTAATGTTAATCTTAAGTATTAATGTTAAATATTTGATATGATAATTTATTTAACTTAAAAAGATTATATCTAAAATAAAATAAACTATAAAAGCATTAAATATTTGGTAAAATATTATTTATGATTATTATTTATAATAATTTATTTAAGTTATTTTTCCTATCACAATATAAGATATATGCCACGTAGGACTTTACCATGTGCCACCTAGGATTTTTTGTACATGTCATTCTCATAATTTTATATATTGAAAAGATTTTATCTAACATAAAATAAGCTATAGTATATATTAGAATAGATTCTGAGTATATAATGCGCCACCTAAGATTTTCCTACGTGTCGTTCCCACGTTAAACCACCTAGGATTTCGCCACATAGGATTGTTTTATTTTGGGATAATATATATGTTGTTATTATTTTAGGATAATATAGAAACAAGATAAATTGAGCTAAGAAAGATTCTATCTAAAATAAAGATATTATCTAATGTTAATCTTAAGTATTAATGTTAAATATTTGATATGATAATTTATTTAACTTAAAAAGATTATATCTAAAATAAAAATAAACTATAATAGAATTAAATATTTGGTAAAATATTATTTATGATTATTATTTATAATAATTTATTTAAGTTATTTTTCCTATCACAATATAAGATATATGCCACGTAGGATTTTACCATGTGCCACCTAGGATTTTTTGTACAGGTCATTCTCATAATTTTATATATTGAAAAGATTTTATCTAACATAAAATAAGCTATAGTATATATTAGAATAGATTTTGAGTATATAATTGATTATTAGTTGATTACATTATCTTTATCTATATATATATTTCTATAAAAGTTTTATTAAATCAAATTATGATAAAAAAATTAAGAAATTATAAGATGATAAAAATTACATTATTTATGTCTTTTTATCCATTTATGATGTAAAGTATTTTTTAAAAATTAAATTTTGGTTAAAAAATATGTCTATAACTATATATTAAAGTTTTGTCTTGATGAGCCACCACATTGATTTTGGCCCAAATTTATTTTTAAAATTTCAACTTTTATTTATATTATTTTATCTTTTTCAAATAATTTTCTCTCTATTTATTTATAAAAATTGTAAAAAATCGAAATTTATTTGATTTTAAATAAAAAAACAAAAACTATTGTATTTGAGTATAATTTATTTGTATTTATTAATAATTTTTTATATTTTTATATTTTTATTTTATTTTTATCTATTTATGTAAAAGATTTATCTTAAATAAAATTTTGATAAAAATAGAACTTTCAATGTAAATAATTACTTGCATAATTTGACTTTTGATAAAAAAAAATTGTGTTATCTTTTCCTTAATTTTCTTTTTGAATTATTTATGTAAATATAAATAATTTTCTTATCATTAAAAAATTCATTCTTTATTTATATTTTTTCACAACTTCTTATTAAGTATATTTTTAATTTTTATTCAATTTTTTTAAAGAATTGAATTTGATAAAAAAATTCAAAAATTTAGATTATTTTTACCTTTTTATATTTTTTGTAAAATATTTTTAAAATTGAATGATTCTAATTCAAATAATTTTTATTTATATTTTTGCATAAATAAATTATTGTTAAGTCATCAAAATTATATTAGATCCACCTTAATAATTTTGGCCCGTTTCACATGACAGTATGGCACTAATTGTAAAATTTTATATAATTTTTTCTAATAAATAAGATTTTTATATTAAATCAAAATCATATTCATTAAATAAATTAAATATTAAATTCATGTTATCGTGCATGGCACGACGGGTATATATTTTGAAATTGGGAATTCCTAATGTGTGACCATGTATACACAATAAAGATATCTTTTTTGGTAAATATGATTTTGATTGTTAATTTTCATTTAAAAAAGGTTCATTAATTACAATTTAAGAAATATTTTAGAAATAATTTTCAAACTTAGCATGGTTATTGCCTGCCCATGGCACACATTAGCCTGACTGTTTTAAATTTTTTAATCTATTACTAATAACTAAAGACGGTTTCTACCAAAAAAAATAACTAAAGACGGAGCAATTTCTGCCACCACGTTGCGCCACATCACCCCTTTATTAAAATAATAATTTTAAATACTTAATTATGTAAAAAAAGTTATCTCCAAGTAAACATAAAGATAAAATAATATTTGTAAAAATTTATCTCCAAATAAACATAAAGATAAAAATAATATTAGTAGATTTGACTAATATAGATAAAAAAGGATAATATATTTATTATATTTGTAAAAGATAAAATAAAAAAAGATAAGAAAAAATATATAAACGGGATCACATATATATCTTTGAAATAAAAATAGTCATATCTATCTATAACTATACGAATTGAATTTGATTAGATTTTTCTAAGAATTTACATAATTTTTGGGTTTTTATTTATTTTTGTATATTTACTTAATAAATATCATATTTATAATATATCTAAAAATTGCTGAGTCATAGTCGTACCATGGCACGACGGGTTCAACGAGTACTTTTGCTAAGTAAAAAGATAACATTCGAAATATGTTTTTATTTAGACATCAAAAGAAAAAGTCACAAATTTAAAGGCACCAAAATATAGAGTCACGCTCTGGTGCATAATATTGCTACAGTGTAAAATGTGAGCAAAGCAGAGCCGTTAGATTGAACGAATGGACGGCTTAGATTAAATAAAATGGGTTTGATTAAAAAATAAGGAAATGGGCGGGTTCATTTACAGTGGCACACACGGGTAAATACTTCAATTTTTTCATTCATAGACAAAATTACCCTTTAGATAAATAAACCCTAAAAGAAAAAAAACTCATGCGCATCTTTTTTTCTCAGCCTCCTCCCTCTCCCTCTCTTTCTCAAACCCCCTCTTACTCTCCAGATCTGAAAAATTAAAATCTTTCTACTTTTTCCCTTTTTCTCTTTTTTGGGTGAAATTAAAATGTTTTTGGGTGAAATCTAAAGACATGTAAGTTTCTGTTGTATTCTTCTTACAATGTGTCCTTTGTTTGATTAATTGAAGGTATTCATTTCAGCAATTGGTGTGTTGAACTTCAAAAGAATTATGAAAGATGTTAAATTGTTGGTCTTTAATTGTTTTTCCGGTTGTGTTTTAAGCAAACCTAATTTTTGTTTGCTATTTGAGCATGATTCTTTTCTGCAAATACAATTACTTTTTTTTTCTTGATTTAGGTGGTTTTTTGAACCCAATTGAAGTGTCAACTTGTGGTTTCATGTGAGATGTGATTTAGGTCGTTCTTTTTTTTTCTATTGTGTTCTTCTCGTAGGTATGTTAAGGTTCATACCTTTGCATGTTAAAGTTCATCATGAGTGTTCTGTCCACACTTTGTACTATGTTCATTAGTTGTATGTTGAAGTTATTTGGTGGCCTATAAGCATAATTTGGAAACTTATTTGGTAGCCTATTAGCTCAAATGGTAGAGCAATATGCATGTGCACATAGATGTGGGTTCAAATCCCACATAGGCTAATTCTTGATACAATCATGTCTTTTTGTTTGTATCGGTTGTTCTTTTGGTTCATGACTTTTTAAGGTAAGGTTCATAATATTTCTTCTTATGGTTCATAAATTTTTTTCCATGCTTTTTTGTTTATAACAATTGTTCTTTTGGTTCATGTTTGAATAATCTTAGGTTCATCAAAGTTCATCTTATGGTTCATGTCTTTTAGTCCATGCTAGTTATTATTTTCTTTCGTGATTTTTGGTTCATTGTACTTGTTCTTTCGGTTCATGTTTTTGTAAGGTAGGTTCATAATAATTCTTATGGTTCATGACTTTTAATTCTTAGTAGTTTATCTTATAGTTCATGTCATTTGGTAGCTTATTAGCTCAAATGATAGAGCAATGTACATTTGCACATAGATGTGGGTCCAAATCCCACATAGACTAACTATTCATTTGGTTTATTATTTTTGGTTCATGGTAGTTCTTTTGTTGGTTCATGATAGTTTATCTTACAACTCATGTCTTTTCATTGATACTAGTTTTTATTTTGATTCACATCTTATGGTTCTTGATCTTTATTCATTTGGTTCATGTTTATATAAACACAGGTTCCTAAATATTTCATCTCACAATTCATGACTTTTTATTCATAAAAGTTGACCTATTGGTTCATGTCCTTACAATTTAGGTTCATAACAATGATCAATAAAGTTCATTAAATTTAATTCACAATATTGGTAATGTTGTGTCATGCATTGATAAATGATATTTTGTTGGCTCATGTCTTTATAAGGTTAAGTTCACCACAATTATCAATAAAGTTCATGAAATTTAATGCATAATACTTTTGTTTTGTCACATAATCTAGTACATAAATCAGATTTTGTGAGTTCATATCTTTATACGATAAGGTTCATAACAATTATCAATAAGGTTCATGAAATATTCTAGTTCATAAATGGCATGAGTTCATAATTTGGTATACTAGGTTCATAATTTCTGACATTACGGTTCAAAATTTATGAACAATAAAAAATTAACAACTTGCATGACGTTCAATACCTTTATCATGTCCCCATTGCTAAGCCTTACAACAACTTCCAATCAAGCATATAATTTATTAAGTCTAGAACAAAGAAACAAGTTGTCAAAAGGGGTAAATAAGAAGAACTAGCTAGCAATAATAGAAAAATGGTTCACATAGAGAAGATTTTCTCTTATGGGTGGATGACAATCCATACAAATTAAAATCACCACAAAAATCAGTAGAAGGCCACGAAAAATCAATAAAAACACTACAATAATGTTGAATTTATACATTTTGAAGTATTACAATCCCGAAATCAAAAACCCCCAAATAGAAAAAACCCCAAATAGAATCTCAACTTCAAAATTGAGAATAACCAAGAATCCCCGAATCGAAACCCCCCCAAATACCTAAATCAATGTTTAAAGTGTAAATTGAAAGTGAGAGAAGCTAGATCGAGAATTAATTAGCCGAAAAAGCATGTCAACAATGGAAGAAAAGAGCACACAAAAGAAACGGAAAAGGAGAAGGTGGGAGATGAATAAATAGCAAAGTGACAAAAATACCCCTCCGTTTATAAATTCATTTAAACGCGTGTGTTAATCTTGGCCATAGATACAAAATGATCTAACGGAGATAAATTACTCGCATTTTACACTGTAGAAGTCACACGCATCTGATCTCGATTCCCAAAATATATTAAGGGTTGGTATAATCGTGTGAGCCTCAGTTCGTCGAACAAGAAGTAAAAATGGGGATCTCCACTGCCATGAGAGAAGCTCTTTGCGGAGATAGGAGGACGACAACGGTGATGCCCACGAAATCTCTTCGCATCCCTTCCCCTCTCGAAGACCAAAGGATTAGCGATGCCAGAAATTGCACCCAAGGTCTGAGTCTGAATTGTTTTTCCAATTTCGATAGATCGTTCTTCAATTGGTAGATTGTTGGAAAGTTATTGAAAACTCGGCCTTCCTTTTCTTTTTCTTTTTTGAATTTTAGATTCGATTAGACTTGCAATTGCCCGATTGAATGTTTTGTTATTTGTTTTGGATATATGCAGAAGGCGTTCGAGCCGGAGCCAAGGCGGCAGCTATTGCATGCGTCGTCTCTGCTGTGCCTACGGTGATCCACCGTCTTCGCCTTGTCCTTTATTTCATCTTATGTGATCTTTGAGTGTTAGGAGTTGATCCAGGAATTGAAATGTTATGAAATACAACAAATGTGAAACCCTTCATTTTCTATGCTCTGGGAGATCCTTTCATGCTATTATTCTTCACTTTAAGATGTAAAACTATAAAAGCATTGGAGTATGGTTTTGGGTTTCGATTTCAAGTATCAATTAAAGGTATTTGGATATGCACTTTTACACACATGAATGAATTCATGTGGTTTCGCTTGCTTACGGAAGTTTCAAAATGGATGTAGGTTTCCTTTATTAAAAGTGTTATGCTGAAGATGTAGGACCTGTATTCTGAGACAATTTGGTATTTGACAGATAGTATAGAATTTTTCTAAGACGTGCATTACTGATGTTTGCTCTACTTCCAAGTGTAGTTAACTGTTTGTCGTGTAGTTCCTTGGGCAAAGGCGAACCTTAACTACACTGCTCAGGCCCTTATCATATCAGCAGGTAATATTTCAACTATCATCATCCCTTTCAACTTGATTTATTAGCATGGCAACAATATTGAAGGCTTTTGTGACCATGGGAATACAATGTAAAGTCTATCTTACTTGTAATCCTGTGAGGGGCCAACTCCAGCCTATGTAAATCAATAAGGCTTTGCTAGGCCATGAAGTTTGAACATCGATCCTAGTTTTTTCAGGATACACTCGTACTAATCAAGAAGACATTTTTATACCAATTAGTTAAATTGTGATCTCGTGTGAACACAGTCTTCTTTTTTCTTATTAAAGTTCTACTCTCAAATGGTGATCTAAAGTTGTCATGATGATAAGATCTTACCATTTTCACTGGATGCATGATTTCATTAATTAGTTGCTAAGCTGCCAATGACTGGAATTGACTATTAAACATCTTACTTGCACTGCCATGGATAAATGAATCATAATGTGGATGTGGCAATTCAGTTATCGATATATAATCTGTGTAGCGGATAAGTTCAACTAAATTCCTTTATCTTGGGTTTTATGACTTTACTAAGTTGTTCAATTCTCGTTTGATGCAGCATCAATAGCTGCATATTTCATAACTGCTGACAAAACTATACTGGAGTGTGCCAGGAGAAATGCTCAGTATAACAAAAGAACTTGAGTCACCAATCTTGTCAGCACCCTTTGTATTGAGCTCGCATCTTTTTGTTCCTGTTGGAAATTGGAATGACAGAAAAGGTTTTGCCTAAATTATGTGTTTCTTGCTCCTTTTTTTTGTTGGTTAATTGTGTTGGTTTCCTTTGATCCTTATTGTCCTTTTCAAAATCACTTGAAAAAGGGTGGTATAAGATGAACTACAAAACCCAAGCTTCTGTTTCAAAATGCTTGTAATTTTATGTTATAAATCCAAGTGGAATCTTACTGGCAGGTGATGAAAAGTTCTACGTCTTTCTTGTTTCGAGAACTGATTATTCACATAGAATTCTACTTTGTCAAGGATTTTACTTTGATGTTGCGTTAATGGAAGATTCTGAAAACCCATGAAGGGTCTTTGGTTTCATGGCTAGGTCGAATAACTCCTCCAACTTCAGGGTGCGCTGGATATCTCAAAATTAAAAGTTGGCGAACACAGATTATTTGCTTTTCTTCTTCCCGCTACGTTCCTGTTTCATAATGTTTGCCAAAAAAATCAGGGTAACCACTAACCTAACTCGTTTCATTTAACAATCAGACAATAAAAAGATGCCAACTCTTAGTCTATTTGGCATACAAATTATTAACAATCAGAAAAGATGTGATGCTAACTCAAATCATATGCAAAGCTGAATAAAACAGAAACTCATCTTTCCTACCAGCCCCACGAAGCTAATATTTTTACTATAGTTGAGCTTGAAACTCAGATTAAATAGCCGTAGATGGCCATCAATTTCTTGTTCCGAGCACGGTGAAGCATACAGGTACCAAATTTAAGTGGAGAATCAAAGATGGGATCAATTTCTTCTTCTTTGACACTCCACTTTGTGTTAGCGGCTTTGCTTTAATGCTTTGAATAGATTTGCCAAAGAAGAATCGAGCATTTTCAGCAGATTTGCAGTTGGCAAAATTTGAAGGTTTTGGATTAAGTACAGCCAATTATTGTATTTCTTATTGGTATTCTACAACTTTTGCAGGAACACTTATTTTTGAAGACTTCTTTGTCTCTTACAAGAACATTAATCTACAAGAAGATTACTCCTATAAAACCCAAGGACCAGATCTAGAATAAGCATGACATAGATGGCATCCAAAACAAGCCTGGTTTCTGAAGTTGCCATCCCATCTATATCTATGTATACAAACAAATGGGGGCTTAAACAATGTCCATGGAATCTTGTACTACCACCCTCCTACTACCATTCTTATTTTTCATACTAACCAGTAGGGGAGCAACATCATGCTCGGTTCTCTCCATATTGTTCTTCCTTGCATCTTCCTCAAACGGACTATACTGATGAAGCACTTGCAAGACCTCCCTCATGGAAGGAAGGCCTCTTATCAGGCAAAGGAGACGTACACACTAGCCCTAACTTAAGTACACGTGACATCTCTCCTATGCAGTAACCTTCCTTGATCTCCTCATCAAGAGCTTCAACAACGGGTTTGTCCTCACTATAATGCTTCCATGACCACTCTACCAAGTTAAGACATTCATCTACACTGTTGGGCTCCTTCCTTGTGGTTAGTTCCAAGAGCACAACCCCAAAGTTGTACACGATCTTCTCATTCACCTTTGTTGTATACCGATACTCTATGAGTTCAAAATAAAACCATATGAGAAATATTCATTACAAAAATAGAATCAAGGATGATGAAATGGACTTTTATTTTTGTCTCCCTCACCTGGAGCCAAGTACACGAAAGACCCTGCAATTTTAGACATAGTGTGAAGCTCTCCTTCCTTCACAATCGTCTTTGCAAGCCCGAAGTCAGCTATCTTGGTGGCATTAAACTCGGAATCAAGTAAGACGTTGCTAGACTTAACATCTCTATTAATAATGGGTGGGGAGCAATCTTGGTGCATATAGCACAAACCTTGTGCTGCTCCAACAACAATTTTCAACCGTGTAGGCCAATCAAGAACATGAAGAACATTACTACCCTTGGTCTCCGACTTTTTCCTCCCATATAGCCACCTGTCAAGGATTTGGTTTTCTAGGTACTCATAAACAAGAAGCTTCAAGCTCTCACTAGAAATGCAACACTAAAGCTTAACTATGCTGGTATACCTGATCGTACGCAGGATCTGAACCTCAGCCAAGAATTGAGAAATGTCAAGTTTTCTGATTATTCCATATCTTTTTGTCTGCAACAGAGTAAACAGAATCATCTAATTGGACCCGGTATACCTTCCCTGACCCACCGGATCCTCTAACTTTACGGTCATATAAGCTTGATACGATGTTGTATTCAGTGAACTCTAGGCTTTGGAAAGAGGTCAACTTCCATGACATTAGTTCACTATTGTGTTTCCATTGTCTCATTTCATTGATACCATAGACGGTAAAGAACAAGGTCACCAAGAACAAAATGACGACAAAGACGAGGATCAATGCTAAGTGCTTGAATAATAAGTGCTTAGATGAGGAGGAGCTTAAAGAAGTTGTGCATCTGGTAGTGCTAACATATTGGTTTTATCTTATGTGCATAATGATACGTGATCGTCCCGGAATACTCTTTGTTGATCAAGTATTGTAACCTTAAAGGACCCGATCTTGCCTTGTAGTCGAATTATCCAACCAGAATTCACTTTCAATATCAATATCTTGCGTAACAAGTAATCAAACGAAATTCTTAATGAAGAAACAAAACTGATCTGATTCAAGGAGATAATCAACTTGATAGTTCAATTGGATTGGCTCTAATGCTAAATCCAATTGATTAACTAAGTTTGATCTTTAACAATCAACTTCGAACAATCTCAATTGATCAAATCAATAAACCAGATTTAAGAACACGAAGAGAGAGAGAGAGAGAGAGATCGAGTAGAATGGAAGTAGATCGGCTCTTGAATGTAATTGCTAGAACACGTGAGTCTTTTTCGCCAAAGACTAGATAAAACCAATTTAGGGTTTATCTAATCTAAAGCTCCTTTTTCATTAATGAAAATGCAAACTATTTATAAGAAATACAAAGCAAAGTTTTCTTGGAGAGCAAGAAGCATGGCCGGCCCTAGCAAGGGTAATTTCGTCCAATGGCTTGCTTCCCAAGATAACATATAATAATGAAAAAGCATCTAACTAAATTCCCTTACTTTAATTAAATCAAATAAATAACTTATCTGACTTAATGAGTAAGGAAATTATCCTAACAAACTCTTAACAAGATAACAAACTTATAGGAGAGAGATTATCAAGCCCTAACAACCCTAGTGGCCGAAATCTCCATATTATTTGCTGAATAAAAATTGTTCCATAAAAATAAATAACAATTAAGATATTTTCCTATTTAGATTGGTCAAGTCAAAGAGTTGACTTTGACCCATGTAACAACTTATCTTACCCGGTCACTTATTAAATTCAGCCCTAAAGTAAGGCAAGCTATTCCATGTATCTAAATTAGGAAATAATGGTGAACAAGACCCAAAATAGCAAAGTGGCGCCCCATTCAATGTGAAACTCGGCCCAACACATCAATCCATAGAATCCGAGCTTAATTGATGCTGAATGCAAGTAATCCATCTCTTCTTGTTGGACTCTTCAAGCATGGCTGCCAAGCGAACTAAGATAGATGTTGTTCCTTGAGCAATCTTCTTAGCTCGGCTTCTTGTGATTGGTCCATCAAAAGGCACTCGAATCAACTCATCGATGTCGGTAGGAGACATGGCTGGTTTCACTGCATCATTCTTCTCCACTTGAGCTCGAATCGTCTTTGATTCGACGTCGGAATCAAAATATGGCACATAAAGTGATCAAAGATCAGCCACATTAAACGTTGGATGGACATTATACTCACCAAGCAAGTCGACATGATAAGCATTAGGGCCGATCCTCTTGAGGATTCGAAACGGTCCATCACCACGCTGATCGAGGTTGTTCTTCCTTTGGTTGGGAAACCTTTCCTTCCTAAGATGCACCCAAACAAGATCACCTTCTTCAAAGACAACCCATTTTTGCCCCTTGTCAGCATGGGCCTTATACTTCATGGATTTCCGCTCCAAGTGCATCTTAGTCCTCTCATGTAGCTTCTTCACAAACTCAGCCCTCTTGTTAGCTTCAAAGCTCTCCTTTCCCTTGTATGGCTGAGGCGTCAAGTCCACTGGCGTCCTTGGATTCAACCCATAAACAACCTCAAAAGGGGTCATTTTAGTGGCTGAATGGATTGATCTATTATAAGCAAATTCCACAAAAGGCAAAACATCTTCCCAACGTTTGAGGTTAGCTTTAAGCATAGTCCTTAATAAAACCCCTAACTTCCTATTAGTAACTTCAATTTGCCCATCAATTTGTGGATGACATGAGGTAGAAAATAGCAATTTAGTTCCCAACATAGACCACAAACTTTTCCAAAAATAACTCAAAAACTTAGCATCACGATCTGATACAATAGTACAAGGAATGCCATGCAATCTTACAATTTCCCTAAAGACCAATTCAACAATATGCACATCATCATCAGTCGTGTGACAGGGAATAAAATGAGCCATTTTAGAAAATCGGTCTACAACCACAAACATAGAATCTCTACCTTTCCTAATTCTAGGCAATCCAACAATGAAGTCCATAGAAATGTCCTCCCAAGGAGAACTAGGAATAGGCAAGTGCTGGTACAAGCCATGAGGGTTAAGTCTACATTTAGCTTTAGCACAAACAACACAACTTTTGACAAATCTAAGCACATAATTACTCATCTTAGGCCAATAGTAGTGTTCTTTTAAGCCTTCAAGTGTTTTCTCTAACCCTCTATGTCCTCTTGATTCATGCACTTCTTTAGTTAACAACCTACGTATGCTAGATGAAGGTATACATAATTTTCCAGCTTTAAACAGATAACTATCATCAACAAATTAAGAGTCAACTTCTCCCCTAGACATGCAATTTTTGTAAATTTCAGCAAAGTGAGGATCAGTAGCATACAATTCCCTAATCATTGCAAATCCAAGGACTTTGACATCACATTGGTTCAAGAGAACGTACCTGCGAGAAAGGGCTTCATCTACCACATTCTCTTTTCCTTTCTTATGCTTGACAACATAAGGAAAGGTCTCCATGAATTCAACCCATCTTGCATGTCGCCTGCTGAGTCTAGATTGGCCTTTCAAATACTTCAAGGCCTCGTGATCAGAATGAATTACAAACTCTTTAGGCCACAAATAATGAGACCAAGTTTTCAAAACCCTAATTAAAGCATACCGTTCTTTATCATAAGTAGGGTAATTCAACTCATCCCCACTAAGCTTTTCACTAAAATAAGCTATGGGTTTCTTGTCTTACAAGAGAACGCCTCCTATGCCATGTCCTGATGCATCCACCTCAATCTCAAATGCCTTAGAGAAATCAGGGAGCTGAAGCATCGGGGCGTTGCACAATCTGTCCTTCAAAGTGTTGAAGGCGTTCTCTTGTTGCTCTCTCCATTTGAATGATGTATCTTTCTTTGTAAGCTCATGGAGAGGGGCTGCTATGGTGTTGAAATCACGCACAAACCGTCTATAGAAGCCAGCCAAGCCGAGAAATGAACGAACCATGTTTGGTGTAGTCGGTTAAGGCCACTCCTTGATAGCCTTGATCTTCTCTTCATCTACCTTCAATCCACCTTTAGACACAACAAAACCAAGAAAAATAGTAGATTCCGAACAGAAAGAGCACTTCTTTAAATTAACATAAAGCTTTTCCAATCTCAAAGTTTCCAAAACAGTCCTAAGGTGATCTACATGTTCATGCGAAGTTTATAGACTAAGATATCATCAAAGTAGACTAAACAAACTTAATTACCTAAGTATTTTATTAAGACATGGTTAATAAGCCTCATAAATGTACTAGGTGCATTAGTCAATCCAAAAGGCATTACTAACCATTCATATAAACCATACTTAGTCTTAAAAGCAGTTTTCCACTCATCCTCTTCCCTCATCCTAATTTGATGGTACCCGTTTTGGGCAGGATAATCGTACTAACGTGTTACCTGCTAAGATGCGGGAATCCTAACTAAACAAAATTCATAACACGTTATAAGCTACAAGTAAGTGGTAAAGAAAGATAAAAGACAAGAAAATGATAGCAAATTAATAGTAGGATTTGTATTATTGTTGAGACTATGAATGACCTATTAACACAAACGAATGCTTGAATGGAATAGAATGACTTGACAGAAAGGATTTGAGCTCTCGCAAGTGACTTCGAATATGAGTGTTGATCTCTCGTGTCTCTCCTCTCCTTGCTTCGTCCTTATTTATAACTTTCTCCTCCATTCTGACCGTTTGGTGAAACGTCTGGCATATCCCGAAGATTTTGCTCCCATCGTTAATGAGGTAGCCGTTGAGTGGTGATCATGGAGTCCGAGATTTTAGCCTTGCTTTGACTGCTTCATCGGATTCCGCTTCTAATAAACTACTCGGGCTGATCATTCTGAGCTTGCAATGTCTCTTTGGGCTGGATTTTGGAGAGGCCCAACAATACACCCTCAAAAACCCGGGAAAATTCCCTCCACCACTTTTCTAGGGTTTTTGATTTTGCATCTCGGAAGTTGTAGCGAGTAAAGACACGTCCCATCACTCCTTATTTATAGCAGTCATGATGATCTCCCAAGGCTTCAACTGCGCTTTCCGGTGTCCAGGCATGTTCCCTTCCTCTTCATCCTTCATCTTCTCCCTTTTCTTAGTTATGGCGACCTCTAGCTCTTCCCCAAAACCCTCTCTTTACTGTATCCAAACCGCCATTCCTCCTTCTCTGACTTCTTGTTGTAATAGCGCTTTTGTGTAAGATGCCGAGAGAGAGAAAATGATGTATTTGACAGAATGTAATCACTTGTAATTTATAAAGCTGTGAATCGAGTTACAAGCATTTTGTGAAACGAGTTTGACAGAATGTAATCGAGTTTGTGTTACGCGTTCTCATCTCTTGCATCTCTTAACTAGTCGTTGTGTGCACAGAGTTGCCTGATCATAAGGCGAGGGCCTATGTTTTGGCCTGTAACGTCACAAGGCGTCCCTTGTTAGTTTTTATAAAACCGTTGTTGTTTCATGTGTGTATAAAGATGTAACAATGTAACGTAAAAAGAAAGAAGTTTGTGATGTATACCTTATTGCGACTTGCATGTTCTAAAAGTGATACAACTTCAAATTCATCGCGTTCCAGCTTCTGGGGACCGTCTTCCCATCACATGATATCAACTCGTAGGCTCCTTGTCCTACGATCTTCGTGATCTGATAAGGTCCTTCCCAATTCGCTCCTAACTTGCCAGCATTTAATTCTTGCGTGTTTTGAAAGACTTTCCTCAATACCCAATCTCCCACTCGGAACACCTTTGCATTAACATGTTTGTTGTAACTCCGAGCTACCCCCTGTCTATATGCCGCCATATGAACTGATGCCTCATCTCGTAACTCGTCAACCGTGTCTAGATGGTGTAACAAGTTAGGTAGATTCGACTCCTCGGTAGTAAGTCCATATCGAACTGTGGGCAAAGTTACTTCTACCGGTAACACGGCTTCGTATCCATAGACCAAGGAGAAAGGTGTATGGCCTGTAGCAGTCTTAGGAGTCGTTCGGTCTGACCACAGAATAAGGGGTAATTCATCTGCCCATCTTCCCTTTGCCTCCTTAAGCCGCTACTTCAAGTTATTGATGATTACTTTGTTGCTTGCTTCCGCCTGACCATTGGCTTGAGGATAACGTGGTGTCGACATCACCAACTAAATGTTGTATTGCTGGCAAAATGATCTCGTCTTGTCACTAATGAATTGGGATCCGTTGTCGCACACTATGGTGGATGGTATTCCAAACCTACTCAGGATATTTCTCTTTATGAAAGAAATGACCTGAGTGTCTTTGACTTCTTTGAAGGCTTTGGCTTCAATCCATTTAGAGAAGTAGTCGGTCATTGCTAAGATGTAGACGCGTTGTCCTGAAGCTGGAGGGAGCTTTCCCACGATGTCCATTCCCCATTTCATGAATGGCCAAGGGGAAGTTATGGGATGTAACAACTCCGAGGGTTGATGTGGTATAGGTCCATGATGCTGGCACGCGTCACATTTGCGGGCGAACTCTACTGCATCTTTGTTCATGGTGGGCCAGTAATAACTCATCCTGCTCGCCTTCCTCGCTAAGTTGCGACCCCCTGTATGATTTCCACATTCTCCATCGTGCATGTCTTGTAAAACCTTCTGTACCTCTTCCTCCTTTACGCATCGGGCGTATATTCCTGACGACATTCACTTGAACAGAATGTTATTCGTAATAGCGAAAGTGGAAGCTTTTACCTTAAGTCGTCGGGCTTCTTCTTTATCATCTGGTAGGACTCCATCTCGTAACCACCTTAAGTAAGGAGTTACCCACGAAGCATCTTCATCGGAATCTCGAACATATCTGCTTCTTTGATTATGGACGGCGCATAAAGGTACACGAAAGATATCTTGTCATACTCTCTTGGGTTGATTGCGGATCCGAGGTTGGCCAAGGCGTCTGCTTGCGTGTTAGCTGATAACTTGCATTTAGGTAGTGTTTAGGATGCATATTTATGTTTATTTTGCATGGTTTTAGCTTAGTTTAGTCTAGTTCTTAGGTTTTTAGGTTTTCTAGGAAATTCGGGTTTTGCGCTTGTTTTGCTCGGTTTTGCAGATCTTTAGGTAAACAAGCATGGACGGGATGGATCTTATAGGACTATGGTGAAGTTTGAGGAAGCTTAGAGTGATACAAGTGAATATTAGAAGAGTTAACGCCCAAGAGCTTGTGTGAAAAGAACGCTTAAACCCGGGCTATGCATTGGAGTTCTTGTTTCGACACCTCTATCTTGCAATGCTTGGTTTGGGAGCTATAGTGCTCGGATGAAGCTGAATTTGCTATCACTGGAAATCTAACTCGAAGAGCTACAATCGATATTTTTACTCCGAGTCCAAATTCCAACTCGAAAGGGGTGAAAACAGCCTTTGAAGTGTCGCTTGAAATGCTGAACCGAGAGTGCCGCGGGCTAGGAAGGCCTGTGCCGCGGCCGCGCCACTTTGTGTTAAGACCGCGCCTCACATTCTGTTGCGGGAGAGTTGGGCCGCGTGTTTTGGGCTTCGGGTTGGACTTTTTTAGGTCTTTTCCGACTAGTTTAATGGAACTTCGGGATATATCTTTATCTTTTGATATCTTAGGGGTATTTAAACCTTGTTTTTAGTTTTCTGTCTATGGATGGTCATAAACTCTTATCAAACTTTGGAGGCTAGGGTTTTTCTCTTTGGAGGCAGACTTTGAAACCTTTGTAAGTTTGATTTCAATTTAATTATGCATTGCTGAATTTATTGTGTTTGGCTTGTTAGTGAAGTCATGATTTGTATGTAGTTGTGAGGTTTGATTGATTCTCAAAAAACTTGAATAGAAATTATTCCCTGTGCTTAATTGAATCTAAACTAGGGTTTTGTTAGATTAGCTACCTAATTGAATTTCTAGTTAAAACTGAATCTGATTAATTACCGGTCGGAGTTAATTTGATCAAGAGTATGCTTTAATCAATTTAGTACCGGTTGGACTAGTTGGTTGAAGAAGGGAATAAATTCACAAGTCACTTAGATGTTTGGTTGCTCTAAGTGTTTGTTTCTATTGATAACTTGAATCGTCATGCTGTTATTTAATTGAATCTAGAAGGTCTTCTAGGTTATTATTTAATTAGGGTTGTTAGACTGGTAGTTCTATCAACTAAATATGAAGTTTGGGTTTTAATCCTTAGTAGGATCATTATCCACAATAGATTATTCAAGTAAGTAGAGAATCAAGAGAATCAATGATCAGCGAATCAATGTCATGATGGATCTAACTAGTTGAACACGTTTGTCTCTCATATATTTAAACCATCCTTGCATTCATATTTGTTTCTATTTTTGCATAGTAGTTTAGATAATCATTCATAAAAACCCCCCTTTGGTTACTCGGCATACAAGTAATAACATAAATACAAGAGTCTTTGTGGGATCGACCCTTACTTGCCGCTCTATTGAGTTGGTTAAGCTAAGGTTTCTTTGATAGGTATTAACGACCACCGAAAATACCTCATCACATTTGGCGCCGTTGCTGGGGACTCGTCGCTATTTGTGTTTTTACTTTTGTGCTATTCTTGGTGTTGTGAACCTATCTTACGGTTCATAACACCAGTGCTACTAATCTATGGCTTTGTTCGATTGTAGACAGCTGCAGGATGAACACTTCCATGACTATTTTTCAAGATTTCAAGACCATGTGTTTGAACTTGGTACTTGGGGAATACGATACAGTGACGGAGAGGTGAACATGGGAGTTATCTATGGTATGAATCTTGAGACAAGGGGATTAGCTGACTACATGAGCAATGAGAGGCTTTTGTTTATAGAACTTGAGGAATGCTGGGATTTCTTATGTTTCATGAGCCATCAGAGCTTTTTGGTCGAATCATATTCTCAACCACCCAGCCGATTGATACGTCTCTTGAGGATATAATCAAGGATCTCTCCAAAGGGGCAGATGCTATAATCAATGAGCACTGTGAGTCTTGTTCTTCATATTTCCATTCTACAATCTCATGTCCTTTTGAGTTGTGTGAAAGGAGTGGTGGAATCACATTGGAGTCAAACGATCAAGAGTCAGACACCCAGATTCAAGTTGAGGAGCAATCTAATACACTTGATGAGGGTTATGATGATGAATTTGATGCTCAATATGAATTTGCACATGTAAGGCAAGATGAGCAGATTATCACAGAGCCAAGGAAAGTCTGTGCAGGCATAGAGATTCTTACAGAGCTTAGGGAGCCTGAATCATCTTCACTCATGTGGAGTAAATTGCTTGAGGGTTTTGTGGTTTTGGAAGAAGACTCTTTTGTCGACCATGATGACTTCTTTGCTGATGAAGTAGACAACCATGAGGGAGAAAATCAACATGATGCATCTATTAAGTCTCCCGTTGTCATGGTGTGCCCTATGTTAGGCCTTGACATCCCTTGCTTCAATTTCCCAACCTTCTCACATCAGGAGCTTATGGAGTTACAAGATGAGAATCCAAGTCTACAACACAAGGTGAAAGATGAAGAATATATGGAGTTCATCTTGGATAAAAGTGGTATTGCTGACAAGTGCTTTGATTCATACTGTAAGTATTTTCTAAAGCCACCACTTGTGCTGAATTTCTTTGAACAAATGCCACCTCATGAAAATTGGGCACACATGTTTGATAAATTAAAACGGTCTTTGAATGTTATATTATGCTTAATTGATTTATCAATGTGTTACTTATGCTTTTCTGAGATGTGTGCACAAGGCTTTGACAGGTTATTAAGGGCATTGACAATGTCTAATCTTGTCAACCCATTCTAAGGGTCAAGCTAATGACGTTAAATAAGCGCTTCTTGGGAGGCAACCCAAGGCTTAGAGTAGTTTTGTTTTTCAGTTATAACCTTTTGCTTTTTAGGTAGTTTTGTGTGTGTTAGATGTTCCAGGTCTGAAGATTGATAACCCGAAGAACCGCCACGACAGGATTTTGCGCCGCATTACCCGGACAGCTAGAGTCCTGTGAGTTTTTCTCTTTCCTTTACTTTTTACTATACTTTGGGGACAAAGTATGTTTTAAGCATGGGGGAAGGGAATTACTTTTGCATTGCATGTAGTTGCATTAGTTTAGGTCATATTTAAATTTTTGCATGCATTGATTAAAATCTTAAAAAATGAAAAAAAATCAGAAAAATTTGAAAAACACAAAAATATTACATTTAGGTTCTTATTTCCCCATTGTTTGATTTCTCTTGTGTTTCTAAGTTAAGCATAAATTCTAACCCATGATTTGCATGATTTACTGAAGTTGATATGATATGAGCATGATCATTGATTGATTACCTTGATTATAGGATGGAGCATGTATTTAGCTTGAGTATTTGATTCATTCTGAAGTTCTAGACAAAAACTTTACCTTGTGAGATATTTTTGTCCTTTCATGATTATTTGTTCTCTATATTTCTTGAGTGTATCGCCATGATTATCTAGCTCTAGAACTTGCGTTAATAATCTTTTTCAAGGCTGCTTATATGATTGAATGCATGACATTAAAATGATTGAGGCAATGTTTCTTATAGCCTATTATTTCCTTACCTACCTGACAAGATCCATGTTTTTAACACCCTTGTTTCTTTGAGCTTTAAGCCAATTTTTTTAGCTCCACAAAATAATCCCTAGCCTAATAAGCTTGACCCATCCGGGATTTAGGACTTTAGGTTGTGTTTTTGTTTTGTGTGAGTTATGTACAAGTATGGGGGAGTTGGAAGAAAAGGAGGAAAAGAGGAATACAACTCTAAGTGTGTGTAAGTGAAAAAAAATTGAAGATGAAAAGTATGTGCAAAGCAAAAAAAAAAGTTGAGTACTATTGCAAGTAATCTTCATAAGTGTAAAAGAAAAAGAGTTGAAGAAGAAGAAAGAAGAAAAAAAAAGAAGAAACAAGTGCTTGAATGAAAGGGTATGGAGTTGAAAAAGAAAGTTTAGGAGAAATAAGAAAAGAAAGTGTTGAATTTTGGGTTTAGGATTAGTTCTTCAACCCGGATTTAGCACCACAAGCCAAATATGATCCCTTCCAAATTTCTCTTTACCTTGGCCCCATTACAAGCCATAAAAAGACCTCATGATTTTTGTTATGTGTTTGATCCCCAGCGATGGAGATTTAGAACTCTGATGCAAGCTTATGGTAGTCTAGTCTTCATGGCTGATTTTGAGTGAAACATACCCTTAAACACTTGAGAGTTTGAGTGCAAACACAATTACCTTGGTGAGATCTAGAATGGATGAATGGTCTTTTCTTTTTGCTAGTTATAATGCATGCTAGGAAGTCTTGGTCGGGTTTTTGATTAAATGTGAAATGTTTGTTTGACTTGAGATGGATGTATGATTGCATTTCTATGATGTGATTTGGATTTATGTCTTGCTTGAAGACAAGCAAGGGTTAAGCATGGGGGAATTTGATAACTTTCATTTAGGTAGTGTTTAGGATGCATATTTATGTTTATTTTGCATGGTTTTAGCTTAGTTTAGTCTAGTTCTTAGGTTTTTAGGTTTTCTAGGAAATTCGGGTTTTGCGCTTGTTTTGCTCGGTTTTGCAGATCTTTAGGTAAACAAGCATGGACGGGATGGATCTTATAGGACTATGGTGAAGTTTGAGGAAGCTTAGAGTGATACAAGTGAAGATTAGAAGAGTTAACGCCCAAGAGCTTGTGTGAAAAGAACGCTTAAATCCGGGCTATGCATTGGAGTTCTTGTTTCGACACCTCTATCTTGCAATGCTTGGTTTGGGAGCTATAGTGCTCGGATGAAGCTGAATTTTCTATCCCTGGAAAGCTAACTCGAAGAGCTACAATCCATATTTTTACTCCGAGTCCAAATTCCAACTCGAAAGGGGTGAAAACAGCCTCTGAAGTGTCGCCTGAAATGCTGAACCGAGAGTGCCGCGGGCTAGGAAGGCATGTGCTGCGGCCGCGCTACTTTGTGTTAAGACCGCGCCTCACATTCTGCCGCGGGAGAGTTGGGCCGCGTGTTTTGGGCTTCGGGTTGGATTTTTTTAGGTCTTTTCCGACTAGATTAATGGAACTTCGGGATATATCTTTATCTTTTGATATCTTAGGGGTATTTAAACCTTGTTTTTAGTTTTCTGTCTCTGGATGGTCATAACCTTTTATCAAACTTTGGAGGCTAGGGTTTTTCTCTTTGGAGGCAGACTTTGAAACCTTTGTAAGTTTGATTTCAATTTAATTATGCATTGCTGAATTTATTGTGTTTGGCTAGTTATTGAAGTCATGATTTGTATGTAGTTGTGAGGTTTGATTGATTCTCAAAAAACTTGAATAGAAATTATTCCTTGTGCTTAATTGAATCTAAACTAGGGTTTTGTTAGATTAGCTACCTAATTGAATTTCTAGTTAAAACTGAATCTGATTAATTACCGGTCGGAGTTAATTTGATCAAGAGTATACTTTAATCAATTTAGTACCGGTTGGACTAGTTGGTTGAAGAAGGGAATAAATTCACAAGTCACTTAGATGTTTGGTTGCTCTAAGTGTTTGTTTCTATTGATAACTTGAATCGTCATGTTGTTATTTAATTGAATCTAGAAGGTCTTCTAGGTTATTATTTAATTAGGGTTGTTAGACTGGTAGTTCTATCAACTAAATATGAAGTTTGGGTTTTAATCCTTAGTAGGATCATTATCCACAATAGATTATTCAATTAAGAAGAGAATCAAGAGAATCAATGATCATCGAATCAATGTCATGATGGATCTAACTAGTTGAACACGTTTGTCTCTCATATATTTAAACCATCCTTGCATTCATATTTATTTCTATTTTTGCATAGTAGTTTAGATAATCATTCATAAAAACCCCCCTTTGGTTACTCGGCATACAAGTAATAACACAAATACAAGAGTCTTTGTGGGATCGAGCCTTACTTGCCGCTCTATTGAGTTGGTTAAGCTAAGGTTTCTTTGATAGGTATTAACGACCACCGAAAATACCTCATCAAATTTGGCGCCGTTGCTGGGGACTCGTCGCTATTTGTGTTTTTACTTTTGTGCTATTCTTGGTGTTGTGAACCTATTTTACGGTTCATAACACCCGTGCTACTAATCTATGGCTTTGTTCGATTGTAAACAGCTGCAGGATGAACACTTCCATGACTATTTTTCAAGATTTCAAGACCATGTGTTTGAACTTGGTACTTGGGGAATACGATACAGTGATGGAGAGGTGAACATGGGAGTTATCTATGGTATGAATCTTGAGACAAGGGGATTAGCTGACTACATGAGCAATGAGAGGCTTTTGTTTATGGGACCTGAGGAATGCTGGGATTTCTTATGTTTCATGAGACATCAGAGCTTTTTGGTTGAATCATATTCTCAACCACCCCAGCCGATTGATACGTCTCTTGAGGATATAATCAAGGATCTCTCCAAAGGGGCGGATGCTATAATCAATGAGCACTGTGAGTCTTGTTCTTCATATTTGCATTCTACAATCTCATGTCCTTTTGAGTTGTGTGAAAGGAGTGGTGGAATCATATTGGAGTCAAACGATCAAGAGTCAGACACCCAGATTCAAGTTGAGGAGCAATCTAATACACTTGATGAGGGTTATGATGATGAATTTGATGCTCAATATGAATTTGCACCTGTAAGGCAAGATGAGCAGATTATCACAGAGCCAAGGAAAGTCTGTGCAGGCATAGAGATTCTTACAGAGCTTAGGGAGCCTGAATCATCTTCACTCATGTGGAGTAAATTGCTTGAGGGTTTTGTGGTTTTGGAAGAAGACTCTTTTGTCGACCATGATGACTTCTTTGCTGATGAAGTAGACAGCCATGAGGGAGAAAATCAACATGATGCATCTATTAAGTCTCCCGTTGTCATGGTGTGCCCTATGTTAGGCCTTGACATCCCATGCTTCAATTTCCCAACCTTCTCACATCAGGAGCTTATGGAGTTACAAGATGAGAAGCCAAGTCTACAACACAAGGTGAAAGATGAAGAATATATGGAGTTCATCTTGGATAAAATTTGTATTGCTGACAAGTGTTTTGATTCATACTGTAAGTATTTTCTAAAGCCACCACTTGTGCTGAATTTCTTTGAACAAATGCCACCTCATGAAAATTGGGCACACATGTTTGATAAATTAAAACGGTCTTTGAATGTTATATTATGCTTAATTGATTTATCAATGTGTTACTTATGCTTTTCTGAGATGTGTGCACAAGGCTTTGACAGGTTATTAAGGGCATTGACAATGTCTAATCTTGTCAACCCATTCTAAGGGTCAAGCTAATGACGTTAAATAAGCGCTTCTTGGGAGGCAACCCAAGGCTTAGAATAGTTTTGTTTTTCAGTTATAACCTTTTGCTTTTTAGGTAGTTTTGTGTGTGTTAGATGTTCCAGGTCTGAAGATTGATAACCCGAAGAACCGCCACCACAGGATTTTGCGCCGCATTACCCGGACAGCTAGAGTCCTGTGAGTTTTTCTCTTTCCTTTACTTTTTACTATACTTTGGGGACAAAGTATGTTTTAAGCATGGGGGAAGGGAATTACTTTTGCATTGCATGTAGTTGCATTAGTTTAGGTCATATTTAAATTTTTGCATGCATTGATTAAAATCTTAAAAAATGAAAAAAAATCAGAAAAATTTGAAAAACACAAAAATATTACATTTAGGTTCTTATTTCCCCATTGTTTGATTCCTCTTGTGTTTCTAAGTTAAGCATAAATTCTAACCCATGATTTGCATGATTTACTGAAGTTGATATGATATGAGCATGATCATTGATTGATTACCTTGATTATAGGATGGAGCATGTATTTAGCTTGAGTATTTGATTCATTCTGAAGTTCTAGACAAAAACTTTACCTTGTGAGATATTTTTGGCCTTTCATGATTATTTGTTCTCTATATTTCTTGAGTGTATCGCCATGATTATCTAGCTCTAGAACTTGCGTTAATAATCTTTTTCAAGGCTGCTTATATGATTGAATGCATGACATTAAAATGATTGAGGCAATGTTTCTTATAGCCTATTATTTCCTTACCTACCTGACAAGATCCATGTTTTTGACACCCTTGTTTCTTTGAGCTTTAAGCCAATGTTTATTAGCTCCACAAAATAATCCCTAGCCTAATAAGCTTGACCCATCCGGGATTTAGGACTTTAGGTTTTGTTTTTGTTTTGTGTGAGTTATGTACAAGTATGGGGGAGTTGGAAGAAAAGGAGGAAAAGAGGAATACAACTCTAAGTGTGTGTAAGTGAAAAAAAATTGAAGATGAAAAGTATGTGCAAAGCAAAAAAAAAAGTTGAGTACTATTGCAAGTAATCTTCATAAGTGTAAAAGAAAAAGAGTTGAAGAAGAAGAAAGAAGAAAAAAAAAAGAAGAAACAAGTGCTTGAATGAAAGGGTATGGAGTTGAAAAAAGAAAGTTTAGGAGAAATAAGAAAAGAAAGTGTTGAATTTTGGGTTTAGGATTAGTTCTTCATCCCGGATTTAGCACCACAAGCCAAATATGATCCCTTCCAAATTTCTCTTTACCTTGGCCCCATTACAAGCCTTAAAAAGACCTCATGATTTTTGTTATGTGTTTGATCCCCAACGATGGAGATTTAGAACTCTGATGCAAGCTTATGGTAGTCTAGTCTTCATGGCTGATTTTGAGTGAAACATACCTTAAACACTTGAGAGTTTGAGTGCAAACACAATTACCTTGGTGAGATCTAGAATGGATGAATGGTCTTTGCTTTTTGCTAGTTATAATGCATGCTAGGAAGTCTTGGTCGGGTTTTTGATTAAATGTGAAATGTTTGTTTGACTTGAGATGGATGTATGATTGCATTTCTATGATGTGATTTGGATTTATGTCTTGCTTGAAGACAAGAAAGGGTTAAGCATGGGGGAATTTGATAACTTTCATTTAGGTAGTGTTTAGGATGCATATTTATGTTTATTTTGCATGGTTTTAGCTTAGTTTAGTCTAGTTCTTAGGTTTTTAGGTTTTCTAGGAAATTCGGGTTTTGCGCTTGTTTTGCTCGGTTTTGCAGATCTTTAGGTAAACAAGCATGGACGGGATGGATCTTATAGGACTATGGTGAAGTTTGAGGAAGCTTAGAGTGATACAAGTGAATATTAGAAGAGTTAACGCCCAAGAGCTTGTGTGAAAAGAACGCTTAAACCCGGGCTATGCATTGGAGTTCTTGTTTCGACATCTCTATCTTGCAATGCTTGGTTTGGGAGCTATAGTGCTCGGATGAAGCTGAATTTGCTATCACTGGAAATCTAACTCGAAGAGATACAATCCATATTTTTACTCCGAGTCCAAATTCCAACTCGAAAGGGGTGAAAACAGCCTCTGAAGTGTCGCTTGAAATGCTGAATCGAGAGTGCCGCGGGGTAGGAAGGCATGTGCCGCGGCCGCGCCACTTTATGTTAAGACCGCGCCTCACATTCTTCCGCGGGAGAGTTGGGCCGCGTGTTTTGTGCTTCGGGTTGGACTTTATTAGGTTTTTTCCGACTAGTTTAATGGAATTTCGGGATATATCTTTATCTTTGGATATCTTAGGGGTATTTAAACCTTGTTTTTAGTTTTCTGTCTCTGGATGGTCATAACCTTTTATCAAACTTTGGAGGCTAGGGTTTTCTCTTTGGAGGCAGACTTTGAAACCTTTGTAAGTTTGATTTCAATTTAATTATGCATTGCTGAATTTATTGTGTTTGGCTAGTTATTGAAGTAATGATTTGTATGTAGTTGTGAGGTTTGATTGATTCTCAACAAACTTGAATAGAAATTATTCCCTGTGCTTAATTGAATCTAAACTAGGGTTTTGTTAGATTAGCTACCTAATTGAATTTCTAGTTAAAACTGAATCTGATTAATTATCGGTCGGAGTTAATTTGATCAAGAGTATACTTTAATCAATTTAGTACAAGTTGGACTAGTTGGTTGAAGAAGGGAATAAATTCACAAGTCACTTAGATGTTTGGTTGCTCTAAGTGTTTGTTTCTATTGATAACTTGAATCGTCATGCTGTTATTTAATTGAATCTAGAAGGTCTTCTAGGTTATTATTTAATTAGGGTTGTTAGACTGGTAGTTCTATCAACTAAATATGAAGTTTGGGTTTTAATCCTTAGTAGGATCATTATCCACAATAGATTATTCAAGTAAGAAGAGAATCAAGAGAATCAATGATCAGCGAATCAATGTCATGATGGATCTAACTAGTTGAACACGTTTGTCTCTCATATATTTAAACCATCCTTGCATTCATATTTATTTCTATTTTTGCATAGTAGTTTAGATAATCATTCATAAAAACCCCCCTTTGGTTACTCGGCATACAAGTAATAACACAAATACAAGAGTCTTTGTGGGATCGAGCCTTACTTGCCGCTCTATTGAGTTGGTTAAGCTAAGGTTTCTTTGATAGGTATTAACGACCACCGAAAATACCTCATCATTAGCATCCCGAGGAACTTGCTTTATCTCAAAGTGTTTGAAATGCTTAATGATTTCTTGAACTTTCTCTAAGTATGCCTTCATCTTTGAATCTCTGGCAACATATGAGTTCGTAACTTGATTTACAATAAGTAACGAATCACATATTACCTCAATTTCTTGCACATTCAAGTCTTTAGCAACGAGTAACCCTGCTATAAGCGCCTCATATTCTGCTTCATTGTTAGTGGCTTTGAACGTACATCGAACAGCTTGGGCTATCCTATCCCCCTGTGGTGACTTCAGGACTACCCCTAGTCCCACGCCTACTTGATTTGACGCTCCATCTGTGTGCATTAACCACTTGCCGCTACTTGTTACATGTAGCACATCTTGATCTTCTTGTTCCAAAGTGGTAGGAGTGAAGTCGACCACAAAATCCGCCAAGGCCTGAGACTTCATCGCTGTTCTTGGCTCATAAGTGATGTCGTAACCATTTAAGTGGATCAGCCATCTTGTTAACCGACCTGACAATTCTGGCTTTGACATGATACTCTTTATTGGATAGTTAGTCCTCACGATGATAGAATGACTTTCAAAATAAGGACGCAATTTTATTGAAGCCATTCATGAAATGGGGAATAAGGACGCAAAATACATGGTTTCTGCATCAAGCAAGGTTTTACTTCTGTAGTAAATGGGCAACTGGTCTCCATTCTCTTCTCGGATAAAGACGGCGCTTACAGCTACCTCGGTCACGGCCAAGTACACATATAACTTCTCATCTGGCTTGGGTTTGGAAAGCACCTACGAGTTAGATAAATAATTTTTCAATTCTTTGAAAGCTTCTTCATGTGCTTCCGTCCATTCAAATGACTTGTTCTTCTTGAAGACATCGTAGAACAACTTTGTTTCTGTCCGAGGACCGAGATATGAACCGGTTTAATGCTGCTAGTCGCCCTGTTAATTTCTGGACGTCTTTGACGCATTTTGGTGATTGTAGCTCCATTATGGCCTTGATCTGGTCTGGACTAGGCCTCGATTCCTCTTTGGGTCACTATGTATCCGAGGAATTTCCCTGATGTCACTTCGAAAGAGCATTTGATTGGATTTAATTTCATTTTGTAGCTCCGTAAGATCTGGAACGCGTCTCTCAAGTGGGTAATGCGGTCCTCTACCTTCAATGACTTGACTAGCATGTCGTCAATGTACACCTCCATTGTATCCCCCAGTTTTTCCTGAAACATCTTATTAACAAATCTCTGATAAGTAGCACTTGCGTTTTTTAACCCGAAGGGCATAACTTTGTAACAATAAGTTCCTTGATTGGTTACGAATGCGGTTTTTTCTTGATCGTCGGGATGCATCATTATTTGATGGTATCCACTAAACGCATCCATGAAAGTTAAAAGCTCATGCCCCACTGTTGCATTCACCATTGCATCGATATGAGGCAAAGGGAACGAATCTTTAGGGCATGCTTTGTTTAAATCGGTAAAATCCACTCAAACGCGCCATTTACCGTTTGTCTTTTTTACGACTACCACATTCACAAGCCAATCAGGATATTTTACCTCTCTAATCTTTCCAGACTCAAGCAAGGATTTTACCTCATCGTTGATTACCTTATTCCATTCGGGTGCAAACTTTTGCCTTTTCTGCTTCACAGGTGGCACCTTCTTATTGACATTTAGGGAGTGTATGATCACGTTAGGATCAATGCCCACCATATCCTCGTTTGACCATGCAAAGCAATCACTATAAGACCGTAGAAACTCCACTAATTGTTTACGTAAAGTTGGCTCCAGGTCTGCTCCTATTTTAATTTTCCTTGACGGATCAAGTGGATCAAGAGCTACTTCTTCAAGTTTCTGGCGCCTTCGGCTTGATGTAGTAAGTGGTTGTTCTACAGTCCTTTAATTGCTAATCTGACGACTTCTTCCCCATTTCAAGTTGTAAGTTCTTAGAAGTCGTTGCTTTCATTGTCACGGAGTAGCATTCCCTTGCCAATTTTTGTTCCCCCTTGATTTCTTGAACTCCCCATGGCGTTGGGAACTTCACACATTGATGGTAAGTGGAAGGGATTGCCCTCATCCCGTGGATCCATGACCTGCCCAAAATGACATTGAAGGGTGAAGGGCAATCAAGTACTTGAAATTTTACCTGGTAGTTCATTCCTCATGCGATGGTTGGTAAGGATATTTCTCCCAACGTGTTGCGTGATTCACCACTGAAACCTACTAAAGTCGTAGATTTTTTGACAATGTCATCCATCCCAAGACCTAAGCTGTACAGGGCATCCAACATGAGCAAGTTAGTGGAACTTCCGTTATCAACTAATATTCTCTTAACAAGGAAATTGGCTATCGTTAAAGAAGTTATTAGATAGTCATGGTGAACTTTCTCTTCTTCGACATCATCGAAGGTTATTGGCATCACGGCGAGACTCGTTCACGAAGGAGCTCTGGCACATTCTCTCCTAGTGTCCCTTGCGATTCTTTTTGCTGCGGAGTACGATATGCCACAAATTTCTGATCCCCCGGTGATGACGTTAATTACTCTAGTGTGCTTCGGGGGTGGAGGAGGACTAGCTTTTTCTTTGTTGCGCTCCAACTGCTCCTTCGCTTTTTCTGATATTAAATCCTTGAGATACCCCCTGCGCAATAATTCGCTCACCTCTTTCCGCAACGCGATACATTCGTCCGTTCGGTGACCATGATCAAAGTGGAAGTTGCACCATCTGGACTTGTCTTTCTAATGCGAAGGTACATTACTCTCTCGAGACCATTTGACAGCATCCCCCATGCTGTTGAGAGTTCGAACCACCTCCGTTGCGTCTACGCAGAAGTTGTAATGGGAAAGTCTGGGAGGCAGCCTGGGACTTTCATATCTTTCACCTTGCCTGGCGAATGTTGTATTGACGGTTGTTTTGGCAGGGGGTGCAGTGGGGTATGGAGCATATCTAGGTTCTCGCCTTCCTTGTCTTCGGTCTGGCCGATGAGGGCTAATTGCTTTTTCAACAAAGAGATCGTCTTCCTTCAATCGCACGTGCGCTAATGCCTCCACCTGCACTTCATCGAAATTTGAACAAGGGTATTTAGTTAATTCACATATAACTCAGGATTACAAACCGATATGCCCCTTCAGAATGCCTCCACGGTTGTAGCGGCATCGCATCCCTCTATGGTTACTAGTTCCTCGTTGTAGCGGTTGAGGAAGGTCTTCAAAGATTCACCCGGTTTGTGGACCATGCGGTATAAGTCGCTTGATCGTTTCTTAGCATGTCGACTGCTTGCAAATCTCATCCTGAACTTGTCAATCAACTCAGCAAAAGATGAAATACTTCCAAGAGGTAAGTGCGAATACCAATTGAGTGCGGGTCCGGATAATTGTTCCTGAACCAATGACACATAACAATCTCCTTCATGTCAAAAGGGACTGTGCTAATGTTCATAGCCTGCTTGAATGCAGCTATGTGTTGAATAGGATCTGTTACCCCTTTGTATTTGGGTACGTCGGGGACGTGATATTTTCGGGATATGTCGACTCTTGCGATAGCGGGCACAGAGGGAGAGTCGGTGTAGCCATCCCTTCTTTCCATTACTATCGGTTGAGGTGCCCCTGGGACCTGAGTGATTCGGTCCTCTAGAGCTTTGAGGCATTCCCATAATTGGGAAACCTTAGCGAGGTAGAGAGTTGTGAGCTCCTTCAACCTATTGATTGTAAGCACGTCGCCCATCAAGTTATTGGTGCTCGAGTCGAGGTGCTGGAGAGAAGCGGAGAGCTTATCTATGTCATTAGGGATGGGACCCACAAATGTGTTCATGGAGAGGTCGAGGTGGGTCAAAGCAGAGCAGTTGTATAGAATCTCCGTGAAGCCTTGGGGTATGAAATTCCAAGAGAGGTCTAGATTTTTGAAGTTTTTGAGCTTGCAAACGGAGGTCGGAATCCGGGTGAAAATGTTGGCGTTGGGGAGGAGGATTCTAGTGACTGCCCTGGCGGAGTTGGCGCCAACGATGGAGCACTTGTTTCCGTCCCACGAGCAGGGGGAGGTGTTGTTGTTCCACGTAGCTAAGCCATGTGGGCCCCCAAGGCCCGGCTAATACGTTAGGCAACATAGGGCACCCGCCATGGGCCCCCGAAATTTTGAGGCCCCATGTAAAAATAGTAGTAGTAAATATAGGCCCATTAGAAAATAAAAGCCCAACATAAAATTAGGTTAAAAAAGAATTTAACTCTTTTTCTTAAATGAACAAAAATTATAATTATGGCAAATAGAAAACACGTTTTTATCAGTCTTTATTGCACAGGCGCACACATTTGCTCGAGTTCTTCACCAAACGACTGTTTGCCCCTTTCAATCTCTCCTTTAATTTCGACTCTTCCACTTCCAATCAAAATTAATTTCAATCTACAACCATTATATACATGGATTCTTTTCTTTTTCTTCATCTTCTTCCTTAACCCATAAAATTTTCTTCCTTTTTGTGCTTGGCTCAGTTATTGGAGGCTTGATTCTCATCATCTTGGGAATGAGAAATAATGTAGTAAAAGGACTTATGGCTAGGTGGAGCATCATGAATGTAGTTGGGCTTAAGCATGCTAAGAGATGAGATGGGCGCGATGTGCTAATCATGGTATGCCCCGACAGGATCACATCATTGAGGTTCTACTCATGTCAATAAGAGTTCTTCCTTTTCAAGGTTCAAGTGAGGACAAATAACTCTGAAGTTAAGCGTGCAATGGAGAGAGTAGTATCAAGATAGGTGACCTCCTAGGAAGTCCTCAAGTTAAGCATGAAATAGCACTTGTAAGAGCTAGATCCTTACAAATGGTATTAGAGTTGACTCTGCGTTACGAGTACTTATGATGTCCTCCAAGCCAAGATCAATCCACAAACTGGTCCAAGAAAGCTCCACAAGACAACTCGAAGTAGGTTCTTAATGCTTCCATAAGAATCACTTTGATCGGTTTTGAGCGAATGAAAAGGAATGAAAATGGATGAAAACAAACTGATTTTTATAGATAGAAAAGCATAGGAGTTGGTTGGATATACACATCAACACACTCAACTACAAGCACACGAATCTATGTGATATGCTAACCACAAATCGATACGCTTTCTTTGATATACTCACAAAGGGGTGGAACTCTTAGTTATTGCTTTTAATCTCACATTCAAATTAATAAAATAAGGGAAAACCTAGTGTTTATGTAGGAGAAGAGGCAAGATGCCTATCCCATTGGAATGCCCCCATTTAAGAGGACGTTGGAGTTGAAGAGATGGTTGGGGCATCTTCATTGATGGGTGTCATGATGGCATGACTTGAAGAGGTGGATGTAGAGACTTCATTGATTGGTGCCTTGACAGCTTGACTTGAAGAGGTGGAGTTGCATTGAATAGCATCACTTGAAGACTAAGAATTGTGCTTGGAATGACATGTTTTAATGGACATGGGATGACTTTCAAGGGAGGTGAAGAGTTGGACTTGAATGGTACCTCTTGATGGTAGCTTGGAGATGAAGAAGCAGTCTTGAATGATGCCGCATGAAGATGAAAAGTTGCATTGAATGTCATGCCCATCTAAGAGGTGTTTTTTGAAGTTGAAGAGTTGGCTCCTATGTGAATTTGATAAGTCCAAGAAACCAATCATGATGTACCTTGGGTCGGGACACATCACTCTCCCCTCCTTGAAGAGGATTCGAGGTGGCCTACAATATATGTAAGAAAATGCCATAGGCGTAATCCATGAAATGTATATCATGAAGTAAGAACACACTTTCCAAGCTCAAGGTGATATGAAAACATGAAGGCACATACTCGCAAACTTTTGTTTCTTCACCTATGTGCATCCCAAATAAAAAAACAATGACATGGATAAACATACTTAAGATTTTTTTTAAATATAATTTTAATAAAAAGGATAGAAATTTACATTATTGCCTAAATGATTGATACTTAATTTTTTTTTCTAAATCCAATTTTGATAAACAAAAAATAGAAGTTTAGACTATTTTCTAAAAAGCATGATGGGTTTGTGCTAAGACCTAGGGATAATTTTGTACTTTAATCCAATTTGATGGTAAAATAAATAGAAAAAAATGGTGGGTGGTTTAATAAAAAAGAAGTAAAATAAGGAATAACGCACGATATTCTTCATCACTGTCGGCTGCTTTCTAACGTGAGAGAATTTCTTGTGTATTAAAAGAGGACTAGTTGAATCCCTGTGATACTCACAGAATAATTTTACTAAAGATTATACAATATTATGATATTAATATAAAATTTAAAACACTTGTATATAATATCGTAATAAAATTATGTAATTTATAGAATAAATCTTTTAAGATTGTGTCCAGTATTTTATCAACATATAGATAAAAAAACCTATATACTTGAAGCCCAAATCTTGTTAAAAGATAAAAAAAAATATTACGCATAAAATTAATATAAAAAATATTAGATTAAGTTATTATCAACATATAGATAAAAAAAATTATATACTTGGATCACAAATCTTGTTACAAGATTAAAAAGATATGCATAAAAAAATCAACATATAGATCAAGTTATTATCTTATAAAAATTGGATATATAGAAAGAATGATACAAATAATTATAATATTTATTATTAAAAAATATAACATTATTTTATTTAAAAATGCCATGTGGCGCAATTTTTTCAACAGACATGGTTTCTGCTTTATAATGTATTAGGTAGATGAGTTAACTTTCAATAAAAAACAAGAGGATGAGTTAACTTTCAACTAGACTTGTCAAATGGGTCGGGCGGGTCGGGTTCGGGTCAAAATGGGTCACGGGTCGTCGGGTCGTAAAATTTTCGGGTTCATATGGACCGAGTTGTTACGGGTTTGGTCGGATTCGGGTTGATCCAACGAGTCATGATCGTCAATTTTGTTAACCTTTATCTTTTTATTTATGAACATAATTAATATTATATTATATAAAATATTATTTAATAATAATAAAACAATAATTTTATACAAAATTTATAATAAAAAATTGAATTTTTAATTGAAATAATACTTTATCAGGTTGGCCGGGTCAACCCAACGGGTTGGTGACCCAACCCAGTTTTTTCCGGGTCGACCGGGTTCGAGTTACTCTTGACCCATTGATTTTTCGGGTCGGGTTTAACCCAAAAAACTTCGGGCGGGTCGGGTCGGTTTTTCGGGTCGGGTCATGTTTTGACAGGTCTACTTTCAACCAAAAAGAGAGGATGAATTAACTTTAATATTTAATAATATTAGAATGGACCGAACATTTTGGGCCGAACAATTGCAATGGCATACATATATGTTATGTTTCGGCCAGGTTTTAAAACTAGACTCTAATGTGGGATGGTTGGGGGAACCGAAATGGGAAACAGAGATCAACGGACAATCAATTGGTTATGTGAAACAAAGCAGTAGTCATATTCATATATAGGTGAAAAGAAGTTTACCAAAAAACAATAGGTGAAAAGATAAAGCAAATTAAATTCAACCCCAGCAAAAAAAAAGACAAGGCAAATTAAATGAAAGAGCGTCTTCACACATCTAGTCAAACGGTTAAGCCTCTAAGAATAGTATCATGAGATCTCCGATTCGACTCTCATAGATAATGTCCTTCACAAAAAAAAAAAAATTAAATGGAAGAGCAAAAACACATAGACGAGTGATGAGAATCAGACTCGGAAGCGGAAGGGCTTTGAGGTGCGGAGAGAGCGGGTGATGCCCTGGAGGGAGCCGCAGGCGGCAGCGAGGGCAACGAGCAAGCAGAGTGCGTTGAGGAGGTGGAGGAAGAGCCACCTGCGGCTCCACCGCGGCACGTCTCTTTGGGCGATGTACATCTGCACGGGAAAGTAGACGGTGAGGGGCCAGAAGCCGAGGGCGCCCAGGAGGCCCAGGATGTCGTTGAAGAAGGGCATGGCCATGGCCAGGGTGGTTGCGACCACCACGAACCCACTCCTGCCCGTCAGCCTCAGCAGGCTCACGCTCCACTCGCCATGCATCTGGCTCATGATTGGGTACTCTGCGTGGACGAACTTGGACTTGGGCCACTGGTTTCTGGCCCATGTTTCGAAGGCGCTGTATACGGGCTGTGCGAATACCTGGTAGGCACCGACAAGATGAATAACGATGAAGACGTTGGCCAAGTCGACGAGCCAAAAGGGCTCGAAGAAGCCGAAACCGGTGAGCATGTTGCCTGGAGCGTCGTTCCCGAAGGCTGCGTACCCGAAGCACCCGCACATCATGTAGAAGGTTGTGGTCGTTGCTACTCCCATTACGTTCGCCTTCTTCATCACCTGATTCTCTGCTGGTGCTGACTTTAATGTGTCCTGAACAACAATGAATTAATTGTAGACTCTCTCTCTAGCTAATTACTCTATCCGTTTCACAATAAATGTCCATAGATAAATTTGTACATATATTAAGGGAATTTATCTCCCACCAAAATACTCATATTAAAAAGTACTTCCTACTCCTAAGAGTTGTTTTTTTTAATCTGAAAACGGAGACGAGCTCCTGCGGATAATACATTAAAAGAAAGAGTCTAGTCCCCTAACGGGGACATTACATCCAAGCTCAAAAGGTCAGCAAAAAAGGATGAACATAAAAAATTTCAGTAAAAGTTGTTTTTGAAAAAAGTATATATGATTAATGTGGTATAATCATTAAGGGTATAAATGGAAAAAAAATTGACAAAATTTTTATATGAACATCTATTATGAAAAAGAAAAAAAAATCTCTATGTATATCTATTGAACGAAGGGAGTAGTGCATACAATAGATATCATCAATCACGTACACATTAATCTGTGCGTACCTGGATTTCTATGAGAACTTGAGAGTAAGTGTATGCAAAAGCGATATCTCCAAGAGCACTGAACATTCTCCATGTCTTCTCCGCAGCTGTTACACCGCCTACTCCCACTTCCACTCCAGTTAGGGTGCTCCTCCCCACATTACCTATATATGTATACAAGTCACAACAACCCATCAGGTTACGTACGTGTTTCTAATTAATTATATGGAGACCGATATTATAATTAACACTAATAATTACCAGAGGCAATCTGACTGATTGCAAGACCGATCCCGATAGAAGAGTATCCAAAAGACATGACAGCTGCAACGGTCGACAGCCAAGATAGCTTATGGAAGTTGGGGATTTGAGACAAGAAGATCTCGAAAATCCCCAAGCCTATCATGTATGGGTTGGTTGTGAATTTACACGCTGCTTTGCGGCCTCTCCTGTGGAAGCAATTTGATTTGTGCACTGCTCTGAAACGCACAAGGAGTACGTTAAGGATCCAAAAAAATCATTACACTAATTAACAAGTCACAACCCATTAATTGACTTACACCATGCTTGTAGAAGCTGTGATGGTGTAACCAATGATCATTCCGCTAAGGTTGGCATACTGAACGATTGCACACGCCTTGCACATCATTCCGCCTAAAACAAACCCCGATTCAAAAGCAAGAAATTAAATAACACAAAATTAAGATTTGATCAATCGATCATTATTAGCCCAGCGGGGTTCCATCCTAAAACCAATTGACAATAGGAGGAGTAATCCGCTGAGTTATAAACTAGTCCAGTTAAGTCCCAACTTTCACATATGGGATGGACATTCTAACAATCATCGATGGGGCAAGCTGGCTGATCGAGTCGGACTTAAATAATCGAGCAATTGAAAAAAAAATATATATATGACACCTAAGTTGGATCGAACGGCGTCCATGTAGGTGTAGCTTCTCTTGCCGGAGACAGGGTGAGGGGAGCGGTAGCAGTCGGCGAGGAGGTTGGAAGTGTAGAGAGTGATGGCGGAGAAGATGACGAGGGTGGAGACTCCGGCGAGCCATCCCAGCTGGGCCATGCCCCATGAAAGGGAAAGCACTCCCGAGCCTATGATTGCCGTTATGATATGCGCACTCGCAGTCCACACACTTCCTACAGATCGATCGAGATACATATAATATATGGTTAAATAGTTTCCATTTTATCAATCTCAATTCAAAGAGGATCGGAGATCAAATCATGAAGATATATAATTAAGATTAGGGACCTGTTCTTCTGGGTCTGCCGTCGTCATCGAGGTCTCCATGGGGTACTCCACCTGAAGGCTTGATAGGATCCACACCTGACTCCCACACTTGCCGTTGCTCATCCTGCAACTCTGCTCTTCCCATTCTAGCTCACAGCCTGCCTTTCTACTCTCTCTTAATTACAACACTTAATTCGATTGACAGTAATGAACCTCAAAGCTTCGGAAGTTAATTGGAGAGCTTTGGTGCTTTCTTTGATCAAAGTGGGGGCTTCTTTTAATTATGGCCAAGTTTTAAGTGCACGGACGGCGATGGTTAGTACAATGGCCACACATCAAACTGCATTCTTTTATACTCTCCATTCTCTATATTTATTTACGAGAATAATCATTAGAGAACAATATCTCTAGAGAGAACTTAAAACGCATAATGACTATTCATTCTATAAAATTTAATGGCTTAGATTTTTTTTTTCTTAGTTTGAGGGTGTAAAATATTTGCAAATAACTATGCATAATTTTATTACCAACTGTAAGTGCATGATGATTTAAAAATGAATGTGTATAATTTTACTACTGACTATGAATAATTTTTGTCAGTGAGTGTGCATAATCTTTATTAGCGACTATGTATATAATATTTGTAAATGAGTATGCTAAGTGTGCGTAACTTATAATGAGCATGCAAAAGTTATGAACACTCTGTTATAGGATTATGCATAATTACTTAAAAAATTACATAGGTTCGCTTACAATGTTGCACATTGTAATATCAATCTACATACTAAAGAAGGAGTCTTTTGCCACATGTCAGCCACTGGTTTATTTTGCGTATGTGTCAAGTCGTGGTTAAATTTGCATAATACGTGACGCCACCTATTATCCACATATTCAACCATCTAAAAAGTACTTAATACATATTTATCTCTTAATTTCATAACTTATTTTGTACTTATCCTTTAACCTAACTAAATGACCTAAAAACATTAACTAAACAGATTTACACTTATCTTTTAAGCTTATCAAATTTATTTCTAATATGAATTAATTAATCTAAATTAATTAATGAAACAGGATGTTATGAGTACGTATGAGATATAATTTCCATAGCCAAATCGTATCATTACGATAAGTGAAATTTCATCACTCACCTTCACATTTCTATATCATAACTATAACCTAAAGCGGAGGTTAAAAAAATTATTAAACGACACATGTCGCTTTTAGATTGGACCACACCACTCTTTTTATTAAAACCAATATTTGGCAAAATAATTAAGATTTTTATTGTTTTTATTGTTTTATGCAGGAAAATAAGATTGAAGCTAGCATACCGAGATTTTTTTACTAACAAATTTTTGTAAAATTTCTTTTAAAAATTGAATTTTGATTTAAAAAAGATAGAATTTTACACTATCTTTTAAATGATTGGCATGGATCTATTATGTTAATTTTCTTTAATAAATTGAATTTTGATTTTAAAAAGATAGAATTATACACTATTTTTTAAGAGATTTACAATTATCTATTTTTTGTAAAATCTATTTTAAAAACGAATTATGATTAAAAAAATTGATAAAAACTTTGCTTAAATCAAATTTTGGTAAAATATTTTTAAGGAATCTAGATTTTTTATGAAAAATGATATGAATCTAAATTACTCTTAGAATTAAATAAATATTTACATTATCTTTGCCTTTAATATATTTATGGAAAATATTTTATTAAAATAGAATTTTGATTAAAAAAAAATAGAAATCTATAACTATATATTAAAGCTATACCTTTTCTAGCCACCACATTGATTCTGGCCCCACCTTATATTTAAAACTTTTATTTTTATTCATATTAATTTATCTTTTTCAATTAAATTCCTTTTTATCTATTTATATGGGAAAAAATTTAAATTCGAATTTTAATTAAAAATAATGAAAAACAATTTTTTCTTTATCTTTTTATCTATTAAGGTAAAAGTTTATCTTAAATAAAATTTTGATAAAAAAATAAAAGTAAAATTTTCAATATGTAGATAATTACTTGCCAAAATTGAATTTTTATTAAAAAAATTACATTATCTTTTCCTTAATTTCCTTTTTGGTTTATTTATGTAAATATAGAATAAAAAAAAATATCTATAACTATATATTAAAAATTTACCTTTTCGAGCCATTAGAACGATTCTAGCCCCACCTCTTATTTAAAAAATTAATTTTTATATCTATTATTATAAATTCTTTCTATTAAATTCTTTTTAAACTATTTAAATTTATGTCTAACATCAAACAAATATCTATTTAGTAACAGTATCTTTTGAAAGCTTCCTTATACAAGTATTTAAAATTAAAGATAAAATATTTAAAATTTTTAAAATAAATATAAATCTTTTAGCATATAACTTTTGACGAATTTATTTAAGATATATATTGATTTTCTTTTATGATAAAAAAATTAATGGTAATATGTTTAAAATTAATTAAAAATAGATAATAAAATATTTAATAGATATATTAAAATATTTGATTATCTCTAAATTTACGTACATGGAAAGTAATAATTACATATCTTTATATTTCACATTGTAGGGCATCTTACTTATTAAGTTAACTATTATTTTTTAAATTCTTATCTCTTCCATATTTAAATATATAAAAAAAAAATTTATCTTTTTTTTTTAATTACAAATCTATGAAATATCATCAAGGAAAAAGGGAAATGTAATTATTTTATCTTAATAATATATCTACATTCTCAACATTAAATTTAACCATTTATATCGATTAAAAAAATTATACATTCTACGAGCAATAAAATTACTTACATTGAAGTTTATATCATATTTTTTTATTAATATCCTATTTATAATGTCTATAAAATACCGAATCGTAGTCGTACATGGTACGACGGGTTCAACTAGTAATAGACACTAAATAAGACAAGTCATGCATACTCAATTATAGCATTATGCACAATCAATTGCAATACCTACCAAAATAATGCACACTCATTGAAAAATATCATGCACAATCAATTATACTATGATGCACAATCAAGGATGCTTTCTCAAAAATTCCCTATTGCACCATTCTCTACTGAATCAGAACCTTTATTTATAAGGTCTTTTTTTCCAATACAAATTTCCTTGGATAATTGTATAAAACGTATTCATTTTTAGTTTTATTCAACCACACAAATGTGGAATAAATTATATTTACGATCAGAAATGGCATTATTAATTGGAGATGTCTTGGATGATTTTTGTTGTCTTTTAGGCGAGCAAGTTAGCTACACTAAGAGCCAAATGATTTTCTCCAATTCTATCCATGAGGTCACTAAAAGGTTAATCAACTCTCTTTTTGAGATCCAATCTTAGATGAATTTGGTGAATATCACGTGTGGTAGACTAACATCTGATTGCTATCAATTTCTTTTGGACAAAGATTTTTGCCAAAATAAGAGGGTGTTAGGCCTAGACTTGATTGGTTTTGGGAAGAGTTACACTCGCAAACTCGATCCTTTTTGGCCTCTCTATTTGATGCAATCAATGGCGTTGTCAAAATCTATTTGTGATGAGATTGGCAAGTCTATGAGAAGTTTTGTATGGGGGTCGAGACATAAGAGAAGAGGCGAATGCACCTTCTTGCTTAGGAGAAGATTGCAAGCCCAAACGAGAGGAAACTTGAGGATTCGGCAAATGTGACATATGAATGTGGTTGTACAAGCCAAACTTAGCTGGTGTACGCTCCAAGAACCTAACTTGTTGTTGTCGAGGGTGTTGCATAGCAAATAGTTTTGGAATTGGGATAATGATCGAGGACATGTTCTCTCGGCGAACTAGAACTTGGAAAGGGATATATAGTTGATGGGGCTCAGTTATTCTCAAAAGGCATAAGAACTTTGGTGGGAAATTAAATGGAAAATCCTCATTGTTTTGGATGCACTCCTGGTTGGAATCGGACCTTTGATTGACAAGGTTTGACCCCAATTCCGAGTAATTTGGAGGGGGCAATAATTCAAGAGTTATGGACCCCAAATGAATGGAATTGGAATGTGCTAAGTGAAATTCTCCCTCCAAGCTCTTGTCTCAAACTGGCAGCTATCAGGTTTTTTTTGGATTAGAAAAGGAATTAGAGAGGTCACTAACAAACTAGTGACCGCCCTAGGGCATCCTGATGGATGAGGGTACAAAAGCCCAAGTCAGCTGCAAGTGGAACGGAAGAGACACGTCAGAAGGAGCCAACGATGTAGTCAGCTACATAATTGCACTCACGGTAGATATGAGCAATACTCCAATCCTGGAACTGAGCCAACAAACAATGGATGTCCGCACGCAACACTTCAATCTCCCACAGGCAGCGCCTGTCGCAAGAACGGCCTTGACCAGCTGCAAGTTATCGCCTTCAATCTGGTTCTAGGGAATGCCATGACGAATGGCCTCGAGAATTCCCTAGCGTAAGGCGATGGTCTCGGAGATCAGAACAGACTGTCGACCGATCAGTCCTCCGTCAAACGAGATGGGAGAGCCGTTGGAGTCTCGAAGCATGAACCCGAAAGTAGTCACGCCATCTGCACACACTGCACCATCAAAGTTAAGTTTAATATAGTTGTTCTTGGGTTTTACCCAATTAGTATATTTCCTTTCAATTCTTGCACGACCCTTGTTAGGTTGTGGGTCGTTGGAGTCTGGTGCCCTAGCAAGTTTCCATTCTCTGATTTGTTTTTGGATAAATTCACTAAGTTTGTTGGCATCGTCCAAGTTTGTTCCGGTGTTGTTATCAAACACTCTCTTATTTCTGGAGTACCAAATACACCACCAGGTGCTGGTAAGGATTTTCATCTCCTCTTTGTTTATTTTTGCCCTGATTTCATCCAGGATCTGGTGTGGTTTTTTGCCATCGGAGGAGATCTAGTCGATCGTCCTCCGTAATTTGGGTCTTTTGGCGTTAAGGGTTTCCTTTGTAAGGGGGCATGAGATCAGAATATAATTTGTGTCTTCGACCTGGTTATTACACGCAGTGCAACCTTGTGGTACCGGGGTGTGGTTTTCAGCAAGTCTTGATTTGGTTGGCAGACCATTTCTTGCCACCTTCCAAAGGAAATTATGCCTTTTGGGTGGGACATTGAGTTTGTTAATCCACTCTAGGTTGATTTTAGGTTCGTTTTTAGCGAGGTTTATCCACTGCATAGTTGAGTGGGTGGAATACCATCCGTTTTGGCTTGGTTGCCAGTAGGCCTATCCTGGATTTTGTTAATTGGGTTAATTATTTTGGCTATATTATCTAGGTCTTCGGGATTAACAACCTTGCTCAATTTTTCTATGTTCCATGAGTTGTCCTCACGTAGGTACGATTCGACTCGTTCCTCCCAGTTAATGTGAGTCTCAGTTCCAGTTTTTGGTTGGTCCGGGTATTACCCGGTCCAGTTATCTTTCCAGAAACGAATGGTTTTCCCATCCCCTACTTGCCAGATGAGTCCAAACACAAAAAGATCTCTAAGACCCATAAGCTTGGACCATTGCCAAGATGTGTTACGTTTTTTTCTTATAATTCAGGATGTTATCCGTTTTGAGGTATTTCTCTGTAACTATTTTGACCCAGAGGTTATTTGGTTCTGCTATGATTTTTCATAGCAATTTCATCTGGAGTGCTTGGTTCATGTCCTCGGCCTTAGCAATTCCAATCCCCCCATGCGCAGGAGGCCGACATATGGAATTTCAGCTAATTAGAGGCTTGTAATTGTTTTCTTTGTTCCAAAAGAAATTTTTATTGATTTGGTCCAGTTCTTTTAAAGTTGTCTGAGGTAACATAAATGATTGCGTTATATAGTTGGTTGTGTAGAAAGGTTTGCTATGATTAGGGTTTTTTTGTCCCTCTTGTGATAGAGTGTTTGCTTTCCATTTTGATAGTTGAGCTTTGGTTCTCATTATTAGGGGTTTAAACGTGTTTTGTGTTACTTTCCCATTAATTATCGGACAACCTAGATATTTGTCTAGAGATATTGTGTTCGTTATCTGGAGTAGTTGTTTTATCTGTTCTTTCGTGTTGTTGTTTGTATTTTTTGTGACTTGGAATGCAGATTTATGAAAGTTGACTTTTTGGCCGGATATCTAGCAGTAGTCATTAATGATATCTTTTATGTTTTTGCATGACTGACAATTAGCTTTAGCAAAGATGATAATGTCATCTGCAAAGGCTAAGAATGGAATTTTCGTTCCATTTCTTGAGATTTGGATCCCGATGCCACTCTTTGGGTTGGTGCTTACCAGGTGGATCTGTCTTGCCAGAATCTCGGCAGTAATGATGAATATGTATGGTGAAAGGTGGTCTCCCTGTCTGAGTCCCCGTTGGGGAAAGAATTGTTCTGTTGGCCCGTTGTTCACGAGGACTAAAAAGGATACGTTTCGACGCATTCACGGATCCACCCACGGAATTTTTCGTGGAACCCGAATTTTTGTAGAACTACAACTAGGAAGTCCCAGCTTATGCGGTCATAGGCTTTTTCCATGTCTAGTTTGAATGCAATCCACCCCTCCCGTCCTTGTTTGTTACGGAAAGAGTGGAAAATTTCATGTGCGATTAGGGTATTTCATGGATACTTCGGTTTTGAATAAACGCACCTTGCATAGGGTGGACTAGTTTCTCTAAAACATTTTTAGACGGTTTGTCAGTATTTTTGATATAATTTTGTATATGGTGTTACATAAGCTGATTGATCTATAGTGATTGGTAGAATTGGGATTTTCACACTTTGGCAATAGAGTGATGAATGTATGGTTTATTTGTTTTTGGATTTTGCCATTGTGAAAAAAGCTTTTAACAGCTTTAGTTACATCCGGGCCAACGATGTGCCAGTATTTTTTTTTATAAAAGCTAGCCGGCATTCCATCCGGGCCGGGGGATTTGTCGTCCCCAATATCGAACAGTGCGTTCTTGACTTCTGTGTTAGAAACTGGTTTGATGAGTTCTAAGTTATCTGCATCGGTTATTTATTTTTGAACGGTTTTTTTCATGTTTTGGATTTGTCATGGTTTATTTCGAGTGCCCGAAATCGGTTTTGGAAATATCGTTTGATTTCTGTCTGGATGTTGTCAATACCATTGATTTGTGTGCCCTCCGCTGTGCGGATTTCTTTGATATTTGTTCTGTTTCTTCTACCGGAGGCAATTCGGTGGAAATATTTGGTATTTTTGTCATTCAGTTTTATGTGAGTTTTCTTTGCCCTTTGTTTCCAGTAGGAATTGTGGAAGTTCAAGAGGCATTCTCGTTTCCTTGACAGTCTATCTTGTTTCTAGATTAGATGCAAATTAGATTGTTCGATGATTTCTTTTTGTAAATGGATAATTTCTTCATAAATTTTCTTTATTTGTTCAAATATGTTTCCAAAGGTATGTTTGTTCAATGCCTTCGCTTTTGTTTTGAGCATTTGAGTTTTTTTGGTAAGGTTGTACATGTGGGAGCCACCAGCATTGAAACACCAAGCTTGTTTAATCACGTTTTGAAAGTCCTTTCTAGGTGTCCACTTCATCTCAAATTTGAAAGGTTGTGCTTTGAAAAGTGTGCCAGTGGGTATTTCACATGATATAGGACAGTGATTTGAAGATGAGAAAACATGATTTTTGGTTGCAATGGATGGGTACCATTGGATAATTTGGTTATTAACAAGGGTACGGTCTAGTTTTTCAAAAGTGGTATTCTCTAGGTTTTTTGATTTTCTCCATGTAAATTTATTTCCAAAAGACGGGATGTCACACATGTCACATTCGTCTTTGAATTTGATGAGTCGTTCACATCTAGATTGGGTGGGATTAGCACCTCCCAGTTTCTCGTCTAGGTGTTGGACTTCGTTTAAGTCTCCCATTAGTAAGCAGGGAAGGTTGCAGTTCTGTATGAAGTCCTTCAACTTGGTCCAGAACTGGTCTTTTTCTTGCGCCCTCGGAGGTGCATATGCAAATATTAAGATCATTTCCCTATTATTCTCGAGGTCCGCGTAGTGGAAGCTAATAAAACTGTTATCTTTATGAATGGTTCTGATGGTTTCATTTGTAAATGATGTGCCCTTCCAAAGGACACATAAACCACCTGAGTACCCGTTGGTCAGGATGAACTCTATGGAATCGAATCCAGCTTTTTCCCATTTATTGCAATCGGGTGGATCTTGAGATTTCGTTTCCATGAGGGTGATGAGGTTGATGTGTTCCAGGCGACAAAACGCATTCACTTCAGTCCAAAATGACTTGCGTTTAGTGCCTCGACAATTCCAAGTGCAAACTTTCATAAGCAACCGGGTTTGTTGTGGCTTTTGGCCTTTGTGGGAAGGGTTTCATCCAATAATTTTGTTTAGTTTTAACACATTGATGATGAGTCTGATACTCCATTGTTGTTATATTGTTATTCTTGTTGGAAAGCGTTGTATTTCTGTTCATATTTTCCTCGTTTTGGAGGGAACTAAGGTTCTATGAAAAGTTTATCACACTTTCCTTTGAAGGGTCCATTAAACTTTTCACCGAGATACAAAATAAATACATCAACCCGGAAATATGATTAGTTTCTTTCTCCCTATAATAGAATGGAGGGGTATTGGTATCATAAGTATCCATGAAGCTGTTTAGCATTGTTGTTGTTTTATGGAAGTAGATACAAATTTTAAGGTAAGTTTGCAGCATAGTGGGTCAAGTTTTTCGACATGGGTTGCCTTTGTAGGCCGAATGTACAGGGGATCTCCCTTTGCTTTTCATAGTTGTTATTATAGTTTTATTAGTTGCTTTCAGCAAACCAAAAGGTAAGCACAATAGAAATGAACAAAGGGTTGTTTTCACAGACTCCTGGGTTGTAGCTGGTGCTTTCACCTGGTGAACGAAACCACTGGGGATTTCAAGACAAACAAGGGGATGGAAAAATGCCTCCAAACAACATTTCCACTTAAAACCCCTACCAAAATGGATTTCAAGCAGCATAAACACAGATTGCCAAAGAGAGGAAAGGTGTATGAAAATGGTAGGGATAGGGCTTAAAATGGTTAGGGGGTTTTAGAGATGGAACAAAAAGGGGTAAACATAGCAAAGATGTAACCTATGCTTGTTGGTGAGAACACCACGACACAGTGACGACGGCCTGAGAAAAACAAAGCCAACACCAAGGGCAGGAGACCAGGGATGTGAAGACCACCGAAGGATGGGAGTAGGAGCAATCGGGCCAGACGGACGGACACTCGGCCACCCACGCTGCACAAAAATGAGACCCGCAAGGATCCAACCGCACGCCACACTCCACCACCAAAACGACAAATTCTGAAATCGTGCGTTTGTAAAGTCACCGGTGAGGGGCTCGAAATGAGTCCAAACCAGAAGAGGCGCCACAAGAGCAGAACGCCGTCGGTAGAACTTGAGACACCGCTTAACGGAGTGAAACGGTTTGGGAATTGGGCGCACAACTCCTTTGACCCACATCTTTAAAAACTTTGAGCGATAGATAGGAATTTTGGATCGATTTATTAGAGATTTACCACAATAAGGAGCGAATTGTTTGGAGATGGGTTGATATTTCGCTTGTGGTTGAAACAGAATGAAGAGATTTAGTGATTGTTTTGTGTGGGCGATTGAGACGAGGAACGCCCAAGTGAGCCCCATAATCAAACCTCAGGTCTGAGCAAATCGGGGAAGGAGGCGCTGGGGATCGTTTTGAATCAGCGATTTGGAGGGTGTCTTATTCCACAAAGGTGGTTGGAGAGCCGGGGTGGGAGATTGGTGCCCGCAAGATGTGCTCTGCACAGGGGCGGCGCCCAGCACGCCCAAGGAATGGAGAAATTTCGGGCGCGTGGTGGGCGCGTTCATTTGTAAGAGACGGGTGGGAACTTGTTTGCAATCTTATTATTGGCAGCTATCAGGCTGGATCCTATTGAAACTGCTTTGGATATAACCTTTTTTTATTCTTATCGATCATCTGTTAAGATTTTTAATACTTTCTTCTTAGTCACTCTTGAATCTTGATGTTGCAACATAAAAATCATGAGTGAAATTATTCTCGGGAGGTACAAACCCACTATTACAACATACTGACCTTCACTCTAATATCGACAACACATGCATGATTGAAAATTTTGTTAATGTACCACCCACCAAATTAAATTGAATACCAAAAGGGACGTAGAAAGATGTATCAACAAATATAAATGACCAATATTATTATGTAAAACTAGCGTCTAATTTTCACAATCTATGACTAATTCAACTTTATATCTTGCTTAAGGTATCTTATAGTTCATGTTCTCTTGCATCTATGTGAAATTAATTTCGATGTAATTTGGATGGAAAAGGGGTAAATTGAAGTAGAATGAAGAATTTCTAATACCGGGTTGAGAATTGATGTATGATGTATCCGGATTTTCCTTCTCTTCTTCAAACTTGTGTTTTTATTTTGACAATTAACATACTTTTATAGGCACCCATATATAATTTATCAAATAGTAGGGTCCGGATCAAGTGAGAATGAGCGCTTAAGTAAGAAATAAGAAAGAACAAGAGTCGTTGGATGAAGATAAATTAAGGGCGTTGTGGAAAAAAGACTTCCCACATCGGAAAATTAAAAGATACTTGCCCAACATATATACCCTTGGGCTACTCATCCTATTGCCAATTGGTTTTAGGATGGAACCCCATGGGCTTGTATGTTGGGCCTAACGCGCATATACGCATGAATGGACGCGTGTATGCCCACGTTGTATTGGCCCATCGGACTTTATCATGGTATCAGAGCCTATTCGGCCTGGGTCCGGATTCTTGGTCTAATGGGCTAGCCGGCCTTAAGACTTGAATGTCAAGTTGCAACTGGCATTATTGCGGGGCTAAACAGTTGCACTTGAGGGGGCGCGTGCAAGAAAGACTTCCCACATCGGAAAATTAAAAGATATTTGCCCAACATATAATACCCTTATGGAACCCCGTGAGCTTGTGTGTTGGGCCTAACACGCATATGCGCATGAATGGACGTGTGTACCCCCACGTTGTATTGGCCCACCGGGCTTTATCAGGCGCCGATTTTTTAACTTAAAAGTGGGAAAAATACGTCACGACCAAAATTTTGGCGAATTATTAGTGTATTTTTGGAAAAAAAACGAATATAGGATGCACGCCCAGATTGTTCATCAAAACTCTGATTTTGTGCATCAAAACCTATCGTTTGTGGATAAAAAATCTATGTTTTTGCATCAAAAACCTATTATTTGTGTATAAAAAATTACCAATGGTGTATCATTCTCGAATTCCGGCAACACACGCTGTAGGCTTATCTAGTCATATTCAAATGTCCAAGTACACCATTTATTCCTCGAAGACACGCATGTAATCTCTATCACATTCTTTCCTGATTAATTGTATTTTTTTTTTAAATTTTTCTATTTTTTTTCTTAATTCGGTAAGATTTAGGATAGTCCAAGTACTACTTGGATTAGCCTAGAGCACTCATGAATGGGTGAGAACCGTGAACAGTTCTTGAAAAACTAATATTATGGCTTCGTCGCCGGTGGGTGTCGAAACAGCGATCTCGGAGTTCTCCCCGAAAGGACCAACCGTTGGACTGGGCTCCTCATCCTTAAAAATTTCTCTATTGATATGGTAAACAATTCTTAACGTAACAATTTATATTTCTTAATATTTAAACCTTGGTATAAAAATCAATGATCCATAATTCTACTCATTATTTATCATAAGGATATTTTCCAGCTATATATAATTAATCTGTAAAAAATGTATATGAGGTTATCATTTTTTTAATTAGGCATTTCAAAGTCACTTTTATTTTTGCTAAAGTCACTTTTATTGACAACACTAAAATTCTGCATTGTGCTTTAAAATTAGAACATACAACTATGCACTTTTGGGAGTTAAATCATTTTAATATCATTAGGCTTCTTTTCCTTTATGTGCTATTCTTATCTCCTTTGATTATTTAATTTCTTGGTTATTAAAATGAACACGATTATTCTCTTCGCTTTATCCTCGGTAATCTCATGGTTGTGGGCATCCCATAAATTAAAGCAAATCCTCAATAAAGTTGCTTTAACTAGGGCATTTGATCATCTTCCAGATACCAAAATTTCTACCAACTAATGATGTATTAAGTTGCTTTAAAGCAAATTCTCTTTTATTTGATCTTTAATTTGTTTTGGTAAGATTTAGGGTAGTCCCCGTAAACGGGTGAGAATTGGTTTACTAACCAATTCTAAGAAATAAGGGCAAACTGTCGCCCTTGACGCTCGAGCCTGAGACCTCTTGCACAATGGCAAGAGGCTCAACCGACATGCACATGGCTCAACAGTTTTTGATCTTTAATTTGTTATTTCTACTAATGTTTCAAATGTTAAGGGTGATAATATTGCTGTTATTAATTCTACTAAAGGAGTTTGAAAAAATCCTTTGTAAATTAACACCATAACTAGTTAAAGCCCCGTATCATGTACGGGTAATAATGGTATAATTTTAAATATTTCATATATTTTAATGAGAGAAATCTAAAAAAAACTATATAATAAATGAAAACAACAAAATTTCCATAAGGTTCCTATTTATAAGTATGATATATATTTTATAAAATATATAAGATGTAAATCAAAATTATTTTAACTAGAATCATTCAATTTTAAAAATCTCTTATAGAAATAGATAAAAAGGTAAAAATAATGTAAATTTTTCAAAAAAAATAATCCAATTCAATTCTTTTAAATCTTTCAAATAAAAAATAAAAAATACAATTAATAAGAAAAGATGAAAAGTATGAATAAAGATTGAGTTTTTTAATGATAAAAAAATCTTCTATATTTACATGAATAACTCAAAAAGGAAATTAAGGAAAATATAATGTAATTTATTTCAATCAAAATTCAATTTAATTATCTATATATTGAAAATTTTAATTATTAATCAAAATTTGATTTAAGATAAATATTTTACATAAATAAATAAAAAGATAAAATAAAATAATTTTTGTTATTTTTAACTAAAATTCGAATTATTTTTTTTACATAAATTGATAGAAAATAAGTTAATTAGAAAGCTAAATTAATAAATATAAAAAAATTTAAATATAAGATGGGGCCAGAATTAATGTGATGGCTCGAAAAGCTACAACTTTAATATATATCAGTTAAAGATGTTCTATCAATAATTTATTATAATATATGGATAAGAAATTATATGCTTGAAGTCAAAATCTTATTAAAAGATTAAAAAAAATATAAAATGTAATATAGAAAATATCAACATATAGATTATTATTACAAAAATAGTCATTATTTTTTTGAAGAAATGTCACGTGGCGCAAAATTTTCAACAGATATGGTTTCTGCTTTATAATGTATTAGGGTAGACTAATAATATTAAGTTTCTATTATCTATTATTTTGTGTGGTTTGGTTTTTCGTTGTTACAAGGAGCGCAATAATGCAACTGACTTTTTAGATCGAAGACATATCTCTATTCCCTTGCTTTAGGAAAGTGATTCAAAAGATTCAAGTTACACATTCAAATAGTTTTTTTCTTCTTTAAATTTAGATCTTAATGTTAATCAATGTCCTATTATTTTGTATTTTTTAAAGATCATTTGTAGTGATAATATAGATTGGCCTTGTAATCGATATTTTACCCAATGTTTGTCTTTTATTAAATAAACCGGATAAGTGGAGGTTAGTGTGTCGCATCCACATTCATCTTGGAGAACAACTTTTCATTTGGATATGTATTACGTACATAGGGTTGAGATCATATTCGAACGAACCGTACCCTTATATACGAGATAGGAATAATATGAGGCGTCAGATGAAAAGAAATGAAGGATGCAAATCGTTTCATTAAAAAAGAGAAAAATAGGGCAAGCTCAATTTTTTTGCCGAGCTTATTTAAAAAAAAAAAGAAAAGAAAACACGAGGAACGTACGCAGGATGTGCATCAAAACTTGTATTTTGTGCATAGAAACTAGTTGTCACTTGTCAATGGATCAAAACTGGCAGAATGTACAATAAAATTAACAATATGGATATATGTTTGTGCATAAAAGATATGCATACTAACTAATCGTCCTATGTGCATCAAGATGAGTTGTGTGTGCATCAGTGCATGAAAACAACTAAATAGTGAAGCTTGGTTGTGTGTGGATCAAAATGGATTGTATATGCATTAAATCTTGCATAATGTAAATCAAAATATGCACACTAATATATGTTTGTGCCTTGAAATCGATTGTATATGAAACAAACAACCCTAGGAAAGTGTCGTATTTATATATGCGCATTAAAACTAACCGTATGTGCATTAAAAAATAGAAAAATACATATAATATATGCATGTCCAAGAAACATATAAATGTGTACATTATAACTTACTGTGAGCGGGTAAAAAAAACATAGCTACCATATTATTATTTTCTCTATCACCATAAAGGTATTTTTTAATTATATCGTATTTATTATCTTTCATCTATTTTCCTATTATTTTAAATATGATGGTTATGCAACTTAATGAGAGATTTTATCTTTCATTAAAGATAGAATTAAAGTTGGAGAAGGGGTAGAATATTCCTTGCTTGGGATTTAAGGCAGTTGGCCAGCTTTAGGAAGATAGAATTTTCGGCCATACAGATATAATTTTCAGCCCCCTGCCTCTCCTTCTTCCATTATAAATACACGTCTTCGCCGTGTAGGGAAAGCCATATGTTGCATACTGATTCATAGACTGATACCCGCTCAGGTTATTAAAACACCTTTTGAGAACTTGAATAGGCTAATATTCGTTTAGCTTGACTGTTCAAGGGGATTCATATTCGCTGGATCTCTAGATTTCTTCTTGTAACTCGACATTCGATTCGATAACTGCTCTCTTGACTTAGGCATCGAAGGTTGATTAGGGGGTCCCCGCCCCTTGTGTCCATTGTTTTGTAAGTTACAAGTTAAGAGAATCAGTTAGGAACAAAAGAGGAAAGGAGCATTCAATTAGTGCATTGAAGGCGGAATTTTTGTGCACGAACAATTGGTGTCGTCTATGGGAATGAGGATTAAATCCATGAGTAATCATTCCTAGAAGTAAAAGAATTGATTTTTCGAACCCCTGTGACAATCGTGTAAAGCGAATCGATCACCGTTGTCCTCAACGAACAATTCCGCGCCCACGGAGAGCAGTTTTGTGCCCGCGGAGAGGGGTTCTGCACCCGCGTATCGCTGGAGTACGACTCCGGGAAATTGCGACTCGGGGTTATCGACCGGAGTGTCCCTCCGGAAATTTGTGCCGTTGAAAATTTGTGTTTTTGGACTTTTTCTAGCCTAAGGGCGTCTCCAAAAATCAATAAAAAATATCCGTCTTGGGATTTGCGTGAACCCTAGGCAAAGTCATGATCGAATCATCACAACGAGTGCTGATCATTGTGCGTGCTGCGAAATCGATGGCACTGGGGCAAGGAGCAACCTTGCCAGCCCCTTGACAAAATCAGTCCTGCCTAAGGTTGGTAGTCGACCACTAATAGATAGGCATGCTCCGGGTGAGCGCCCGATAGGCCAATGTCTAAAACTTGATCGTGAAATAACGATCAACCACCATCAAAGCGAAGAAAATCTAACAAGGGAAAAATTGGTAACTTTCTGGAGCGGACCCGAGACTCGCACATGAGGCGACGATCGATATTCACTCGATCGGGCGCGTGTGGCAACCAAAATCAACCGTTAGGAAGATCGCGATCATGGCCCGATAAACTGCGACCACCGCCCACGCAACCGCGACTGCGACAACCAATACCGCGGCTGCGAGTCACCCGAAAACGCAACTATGTGAAGTTAATTGTGCCGGAACGGACCGTATAGGCTTGGAATCCATCAATAGATCTATTGATGGAGAATAAAAGAGATTGTAGAAGAAGACGAGCCCAAGAAGAAGTTCTTCTTTCGTTGGGGCAAAATCCGATCTTCGCTCGGAAATAATCAAGACTCTTAGGGCGATCAAGCGAAACTCCGATATTCGCTCGGAGGATCCAACCCTAGAACGTACCGAGTAAGGAACCTTGCTCGAGGATGATCAAATATGTGACCCGACCTCACCCTCAAAGCATGGTTGCTCTTCGTGCAAGCCAACAAGGTTCAGATCAAGCGACGAAATCAATGCTCATAGCGCTACACAATTTGATGAAATCAAGCATGATTGGGAATTAGCAATGCGCGTCGCTGAACCCGAAATCAATCAAGGTAGTGGGGCATCAACCACCGCCAAGAATAAAGACGAGATTGTGCTTACAATGCACTCTAGCTTCTGCTTTAAAAGAAAGCAAGCTGATTCAAAACAAAGCATAATCAAGTGAAGTCTTGTCGCTATCAAGCCTTGGAGAAATCGCTAGGCTAAAACGTTCTTTGGAAAGATTCAAGAAAAGCGCCTCATCAGCGAATAGGCGATCGAAAGGACAATTCGACGACTCGTTAGCGTTATCGAATTCGCCGATAACCGCCGCGGTCCCGAGCCGGTAAAAACTGATGCGAAGATCGAAGGAATATAAGTCAACTACGAAACAAACGCTGAAATCGCGAAAATCCATCGATCAACGAAGATTGCAATCGCAGACAGGGATTCCGCGATCGCGGCCCTATATTCCGCGACCGCTGTTAGTCCCCTGAAGCGAAGACTTGCCTTAGTTAACGGGGGCTGCGGGCGCGGTTGTGAAACCACGACCGCCGTTCACCCCAATAAGTTGCACATCGAGTTAAATCCTTGAAATCGTACGACGCGTGTCGGAATCAATGATCCGAAGACTGAGTGATGGGGCATTGTAAAACCAAAAGTTCAACAATGCTCATATATAATAGAAAAGTTCAATTTATTCAAGATTGGACAATGATCAAGCGATCAAAACGAGTCCATTGATGCATTAGCAACGTTAGTCACTCGTGCAAGAAGCTCACTTAAATACCTTGATGCGCGTCGAGGTATCGGGATGTCCAATAATTGGCATCTAAATCAAAATCGTGAGCAATAACATGCTTGCAACTATGAACGTGATCACAAGAAACGAAACTGCATAAGGTCTCGAATGGCAAACGCCCTTGATGCGCAACTTGTATGAGAACGTTTAGCCCTCGGATATCGGCGGGGCATGAGAAGTTCTCTTAAGGGCTCGCAGGGTTTGGCAATCGCCGGAAAATATTCTATATTATCGTTCTTTTTTTGGGCCAGACTTCAGAAGCGTACCCCCAAGCAAGGTTGAGCCTACATTGTACGAGATCCGTGAAAGCATGTATAAAATGTACGCCAGAGATTACATTTCGGTTCTCCGAGCTCGTTTGCAAAAAATATTGGTGGCCTTTCATGTGAAGAGTGCCTTGAGAAAACCAATAAAAGAATCGTCGCGCTCTTTCTGACAACCTCATCTTTGCCGAGGATTGTCGATACGCTGTCGCTGCACGAATCGCATCCTACCAATAGGCACCCGTAACCCAATGCGTGGAGGCCTATACGTCAGAAGGTCATGGAAAAACACACGTGTATGGTATAGCTTCGCCCAAATTGGAAGGGATCATATTAGGTGGCTACATCGCAAAGTCGGAGAGCTCAATCATTCATGAGTTTCAACGGGAATTTCGTCCCTCATACTTGGGATACCGCCCATCTTGAAAAGGCTCCTCGCATGGATGTTGTGTTAAGAATAAAGCTTGTTGGACAAGCATCTCGTTTTTGTTTTCTAAAAAAAAATCCCCAGTCGGGAACCTTTTTAACGTTCTGTTCTCCTTTCTCTGTTTTGCTTGTTCCAATGGGTCTACCTTAAATCTCAACAAATGACATGCTTAAGAGTGAGCAAGATTTCTATCATATTCGCTCATAGAAATAAAAGCTATGATATTCGCTCACAGATAAATCTATGATATTCGCTCATAGGTAAATCTATGATATTCGCTCATAGGTAAATCTATGATATTCGCTCATAGGTAAATCTATGATATTCGCTCATAAATTTAGAACCACATGATATTCGCTCATGGACAAACTTGCACACACGCATGCACGCACGCATGTTAGGGGAACCCAATCGCTAATCCGCATGGCCTCTTCGATTAAGAAACCTTTGTACCCTACGTCACTGTACATGAGAAAACATATACAACGACGTAGGTGGGGCAATTGTGAGCGGGTAAAAAAAACATAGCTACCATATTATTATTTTCTCTATCACCATAAAGGTATTTTTTAATTATTGCGTATTTATTATATTTTATCTATTTTCCTATTAGTTTAAATATGGTGGTTATGCAACGTAATGGGAGATTTTATCTTTCATTAAAGATAGAATTAAAGTTGGAGAAGGGGTAGAATATTCCTTGCTTGGGCTTTAAGGCAGTTGGCCAGCCTTAGGAAGATAGAATTTTCGGCCATACAGATACAATTTTCAGCCCCCTGCCTCTCCTTCTTCCATTATAAATACATGTCTTCGCCGTGTAGGGAAAGCCTTATGTTGCATACTGATTCATAGACTGCTACTCGCTCAGGAAATTGAAACACCTTTTGAGCGCTTGAACATGCTAATATTCGCTTAGGTTGACTGTTCAAGGGGATTCATATTCGCTTGATCTCTAGCTTTCTTGTTGTGCCTCGACGTTCGATTCGATAACGGCTCTTTTGACTTAGGCATCAGAGGTGGATTAGGGGGTTCCCGCCCCCTGTTTCCATTGTTTTGCAGGTTACAGGTTAAGAGAATCAGTTAGGAACGGAAGAGGAAAGGAGCATTCAATTAGTGCATTGAAGGCGTACTTTTTGTGCACTAACACTTACTATAGTCTTAGCCCAGCTCTTCTAAGAAAATCTTGAATTTTTTCGTGTTATTTTATTTTGTTCTATATTATATTCTCTTTTTTACTTTTACTTTTTAGTCATGTGGTTAAGCATGACAATTTCACCCGCATCCGACGGGTAACCGACAAAACCGACCTGAAAAAACAGGTGAAAAACAATTTTTGGGCGATCGAGTATGGTTTCGGGTTCGGGTTCGGGTTTGGGTGGCCCCTCTAACCGACCCGACCCGACCCGCTCATCCGACCCGCACACCCGACCCGCTCAGCCGGATTCTATATTATATAATAATAAAAATTAATATTTTATATCCCTAAATCCCCTAATACATAAACTTCCTATTCATTCATAACCCTAAATTTGCTTTCAGTAAGAGCGTTGCTCGGCCCCCTCCTCTCTTTGTCTCTCCTCCACTCTCCATTTCTCCACACTCCAGAGCAAAAAAAGCGACGTTCCGCTCCTCTCTCGAGTTGTCTTCCCCGGTGACCCTCTCATCTGACTCATCTTCCACAGTGGCAGACGGTCATCTTCCCCGGTCCATAGTCGACACTCTATGAGGTTCATTAGTAATACCAGTCATCTTCCCTGGCTAACCTCCTCGAGTCACCAGACGTCCAGACACATTACTCCTCGCCGACGCCGCCAACGTCTCTTCTCCTCGCCGGCTAGCCTCCTCTCTCGAGACAATTTGTCGATAAGTTTTTTCGATTTGCCGAACGAAATGGTGCAACCTACTCGCATTTGAATTTTGTGCTTGCATTTCACTCGAGACACTATCAGTTTAGCTTGTTGAGTGTTAACTTGCCTGCTTGCATTTCACTCGTTTTTTTCTTTCACATGTTAAGGTTTAAGTTTGGCCTTGTAAGTGTCTTAGATCTGGAATTTGAAGTTGTTTTATTTTTGCAACTGTTAAACTGTTGTTAGATTTTGTGGAAGTATGTTGAATTGATGTCTTTTAATTGTTAGACTCGTTTAAGTTTAAGTTTGATGTTAGATTGTTGCTACTATTAAGTTTGCTGAGTGCCTGAGTTGCAATGGAAGTATGGAAAAAGAATGCTAATATGCTATTAATAGTGGGCTTGTTGTGTTGATGTCTTTTAATTGTTGAATCATTCAACAATTGAAGAAAAATCATGAATGGAAAATAATTTAGTTACTTAAATATAGCATATCAATATTGCTTTGCTTGATGTCTTTTATTTTTTTATTGTTGAATGGAACATGATATACTGATTAGTTGCTTTAATCTAACTTTAATATAACATCTTTTTGTTTAACTTCCACAATCTGATTTTTTGTTTATATGTCTTTGTTTCTACAACATGAGTTTGTGATTTAAATGGATATTGATGAGATTATTGAGGATCAATCTTCTTGCCCCAATAATCATAACACGGTAGAAACTTGAAGTTGAAGACATGAAGACATGAATTTGTGTTTTTTATTTAGTTTTTTATGCTTAGTTGAAGACATTTATAGACCATATTTTGTAATGGTATTAATGTGTTTGACTTTTGTCTAACTATGTTTATTGTAAATTTGTAATTTGAGTTTGGTCTATGTAATGTACTTTATCAAAATTATCAATTATGATTTTGTGGTCAATTATTTAATTAGAATTACAAAAAATCAGCAGGTTATATAAATCCGAAAAAAAATCGACTCGCCCCGAAAACAGAAGGTTTTCAGGTGGGTCTGTTTCGGGTGCACCCGGTCGGGTTTTTTCAGCGGGTCAGGTATGCGGTTGTGGAAGTCGTGTCGGGTGGTGGAAATAGTCCACCCGTACCCGACCCGACCCATTGCCACCCCTACATGTGGTAGGACGCCAATCGCCTTTACTAATGTGACTTATTCGGTCTCAATATTATAATAATACAATAACATAAGCACAATCTATTGTTTTGTGCCTGATGTGCCAAGCTATAAGCGTACAACAACAATGCATATGGAAGAGCACTGGTGAGTAGTGAGTAGAGCTGTCAATAGCTGACCCGATTCGAATCGTCCAAAAATTTTAGGGTCAAGATTCAAAAATTTGAACCCGAAATCTAAAATAAACCGAACTCGATGGACCCGAAATCCGTTGGGTTCAAACCCGAAACCCGTTGGGTTTTTACCCTATTTGTTATATTTTTAGAATATATATAATATATTTTGAAAATTATAATATATTTTATTATTAAAATATATAAAAATAACAGATTATTATTAAATATCATTTTTAAATAAGATAATATTTTAATAACGGAAAATCTTTATACACACGAAAAAAGGCTCGGCGCACACGGGATTATACGCTTCATGAAGCGTACGCTTCATGAAGCGTATGACCTAAAGGGTGCCCTCCCGCGGGGTCATACCCGGGGGCATACGCTTCACGAAGCGTGAAGGACGATTTAAATTGAACGCTTTTAAAAGCGCATATCATCTTCTTCCTCTCTATCTTCTCCGTCCCAAGTGTGAAACCAGAGGCGAAATAATTCATTATAGGAACACAGTTGCTTCATAATCAATCGGATATGGTGCGTGTACGTGGGTGTATTACTAGTGGTGGCAGAGGTCGTGATTTGACAGATCAAGACGCCGGCGTCGATGTGCAGGGTGGTGGTGTGGAGGCTGATGGTGAGAGAGACGACCATTCACCAGGTAAATAACAATGTCAGATTAGGTTGAGTATTGAATTTGATGAGAGTATGAGGCTCCAATTTCCAAGTCAGTTTTGATATCCACAACCAACCTAACCAGAAAGTCAAAGGCTCAAAGCTATCATTTTGGAACTTCAAACCAAAAGTGAAACCCTAATAATGCTAGAAAAGAAGATCAAATACATCTATGCCAATAAAGCGCCAGACTGTACAAGCTCGGGAGAGTATTTTGCATATATCAAATTCAATAGACAGAAAAATTAGCAGGTGTAAGCGACATTCAGATCCAGGAAATAAGCATTAAGAAGGAAAGGAAATAATAAGTACAACGCGAATAGATATCAATGAATCAAAAAAAGGAAACAAACCTTTAGTAAAACACTGCCATGAACTTTGAAAGGTTTGGATTGAACTTACAGCCCTCCTCTAGTCCAGGATGGTTATTGTAGGACTAACAGCCATGTGAACTTCCCATCTTCTTCATTGGCAACCAACAATCTAAGTGTTATTGGTTCACTATGTTCAGATTATTTACTTGTCCCACAACAGTTCTCACATGAGATTTCAGTATTAGTTAGAACAACATAAAAGGAAGCACAAACATTTCAGTGCTCCAAGTCCAATGCCTCTATCAATGCTACTGGGAAATCAAGTCAATGGTCCTCTATCGCACCAGTAGGATGTGCATATTGATCCAATTGTCGTTCACACCAGAAACTTACTGTTGCCACTGGTTGCTGCAAGTGTTTGAACTCTGGGTTTCGGGGCTTTGTGCTTCATGAAGCGTAGGCTTCATGAAGCGCAAGTTTTACAATATCGGATTTTGCTTTGGGTGACTTGCGCATCATGAAGCGCACGCTTCATGATGCGCAAGGCATATGAAAAAAAGGGGTGGCTTTCGCTCGTCCCCGTTTCGAACCGTAGACCCATTCCTCAAACGCGTGTACCTGGGCCAAGTGTGCCGCATTGGCTATCGATATATATAGGATATAATTTTATTTTAAACAACGCAGTTTCGAGTCGGTTTGGTCCGGAATTAAATTAAACCGACCAGTTCACCTATTTTTAGGGTTCGAATAACAAAATTAAAAACCAGTTCCTAAGAGATTGTAGTTTTAATACATTTTGGGAGCTATAATAGATGATTTTATGTATATTTTATTATGTAAACCCTTATTAATCATATTAAAACTTTAATATAATCGAACCGGCCTCAAAATAAACTGGAAAAATAAAAATTGTTCCGGTTCTTGAAATTTCATGTTATAATTGTTAGTACCATAATTTATGATAATGTTACGATTTATGGGTAGGTTTAGGGTTTATGTTAGTTTTTATAGTTTAATAGCCTTCCAAACACTAACCCGACATCATGTTTGTAATTATATGATCCAATTCAAAGCCATTAACAATTATACTAGCACAAAACCATATTTAGCATAAGAAGCAAACACTAATCACAAAAATGCATTACAAATAAGACTAATACGGTTCTAACTAATTACATATATCATCAACTTCAAACAACAACATTTGGTTCGAGATTATGGCTAATCCGCTTCTCGCGCCATTTTGCGATTCTCTGTCTAAACGGATCATCCCACCCGTTGACGCTAGGTTGATGGCTTCTTGTCCAATCTCTCGACGGAGGAGGAAGTGGGGAGTCGTCGCTCAACCAGACCTACAAATTAAACAGATAATATATTACCGAGTAAAAAAGTATAAGCGCTAATTTACTTTCATGATAATAATGTATGACTCACAGGTATGAAGTGATCTCTGTTTCCCATGAGCGCTATGGCATATATCTTCGATGGAGGGTACCGGTTGTCCCCTCTCGCCTGCATCGGCAAGCATGTATACGATCCATCCCACGACAACAAAACAACTGCAACCTGATGTATTGTGGCAAAGATCAAACCGGCTATGGGCATCTCCATCCAATATCTTCGAGCGCAAGGGCAAACCACATAGGGCATAGTATCCAACATCTCATCAATAGGAGATTTGTTCCAAATAGGCTCATATACATCTCTGTTACTCCTCAATTCGGCTGTGAACTCCAACCGAACTCTGCGGTACTCGCTCTGTACTTATCCCAACAACACGGCGAGTGATCGATAACCGCAATGCCCATCTGCCATTACATCCTGCACCTGATCAATGTAAGGAAACATGAAGTCGTTAACATTGTCAACTCCAAAGTTGAAATCCAGCCACAGCATGCCGCCCCTCTCTTCTTGTGTACTTGTCCCCGTCGTAACTTTTTTCGGGGCCTTGTTGGTTGAGCCCTTTGGCCTTCCACGCTTTTTGCCGGGCAATGAGGTTTTTACTTGGCTCTCCTTTTCCTTCTGGTTCTTCTCCTTTTCATATGCCTCCATCCGATGCTCAAGCAAAGTATTGTTCCTCTTTGTTGACCACTTAGTGGACCCCTTTGGTCGTCCCCTCTTCATAGCATCTATCTGCTCAATCAAAGACGACTCTTTTTCCATCACATTGTCTACAAACGACTCTGTGATCGAGTACACATGGTCATATGTCAATTCACCCCGACGCTTCCTCTCCACCACATCTTCCCATATGATCTCGGTAAGTTTTTTTGACTCTTTGTCTTCTATGGGCATGCGCTTCGGATCAACTCCCTCCCATACCACCTGATGCCAAAATGGGTGTATGTCACCTGGTGGGATCGACCGCTTAGTGAGAATGGCTTGGGCAATCGTATGACGGCAAGGAAGACCCATGCACTCCCGTACCCAAAAATCAGCACACTCTTTCTCTAATTTTCCTTCTGCGACGTCCCTGTTCAGGTCGTAGTACATATTCAACAACTTCATAATGCACAAAGTTGACACTTTGTAAAATAGGCGCATGAATATCGTCCTAACTCGACTAGGGACACTATTCAACTCAGTTGGAATCTTGCTACGTGACATCTCCAGATCCCCCCTTATATCATTAACTTGTGACTGAATGTGATTGTGGATCCTTCCGATCACTGTGTTGAAGCCTCCTCGAGAATTGTCAAGTATTTTTTTAAGCGCGCTGTGCGTGCCCTCCGCCCTGTGTCATACATATTAGTATTATGTATATTACAAATGTGTAAATCACAAAATTTGAACAACCAAAAATATATAAAACATTAAACCGTGTGTACCTGTTTGTTGTTCTCGTTTCGAAGTGGGTACAGTGATCGGTCCATGCTCTAACTATCGACTTCTTGTAAGGCCCGAGCCACGACCTCTCAACATACTTCATCAGCCTGGGCCAATGCTCTTTGACTCTTCTAAGCCTATCCTCGTATTTTGCCTCCGTTGTCAACATGAATATGCCCCAACATCTATTAGCAAACCTTTTCGCCGTTTCCTGGTCCTTTAGGATACCTACAACGTATGCTAATATGTTTCCCTTAACATGCACCCAGCATAGAAGATGTTTGACCTCCTCTCCAAACACAGCGTCCTTTGCGTTAATGATTGCCCTCTCTCGATCTGTGACAATCGCATTTGGCATCGCTCCCACTTCCTGAAACAAACGCCTCAAACGCTTCAACACCCATGTATAACTAGCTGTGTCTTCTCTTGACATAAATGCAAAACCGATGTTGAAAGATCTGTTAGTGCATGTAAACCCAACCATCTCCAGCAAAGCCATGTCGTACCTGTCAATACATGAAACAATTATACAACTTTACAAAAACAATATTTGCCTCAATATATAGAAAAAAACTTAACAGATTGTACCTGTTGGTCTTATATGTGCTGTCCATAATGGCGACATACGGAAACAACTTCAGTTGATGCAGCGACGTGAGGTGCACAAAGAAGAGGATATCAATATAATTTGAACCACCTATCCTATTCGGAAATACTCTGTAATCGTTTCTTTGTAGAAAATGCAGTGCATATTGGTTGGTTGTCAGATTTGCACTATCCTCTTTCAAATACCGTGCCCTCAAATTTGAAACTTGCTTCCTTGATGTCACATTTTCGGGGTAAATATTTCCCAACCGCCCCACTATACGAGCAGGTGGCACATATATATAGCTTAATTCCTTCACAAGCAATTTTTGTGCTTCCGTCATTCGGCCTGAAAATGAATTGCCAAGCAAACTAGTGGGGAGGTCGTGGTTGTGAACTCCGCACACAACCGTTAGTGCCCACTTCCCGATCGATTTACTTCTAACGCCAAGCAACTCAAATTTGCATTTGCACTTTGTGTACAGGGTTCGCACCTGAGGCGGTGTAACAGTAGGGATGAAATCACCCTTCTTCCCAGGTCTATACATACCATGCCTATGACATGCTAGCCTGACCAAATTTTTATTTGACGTTTTTATAGGCAACGCCATATATCTTTCACGCCCAACATGCCTAGCCTAGGCTATCATTTCATCTCGACTATCCCACACCCCATCGTGATGAAAGTCAGCAGAAAAATCTCTCTCCGTTTACCTATTTATAAATTAAAATTACTTTCAGTTAAACTGCAAATACACACAGTATGTTTTTAACAATAACATATTTTTTACTATTATTTTTCATTCAACTCTACACTATTAAATAACAATAATATTATTTCTAAACGTATATAATCAGTACAAATGTATAAGATTAATAATTTAATTTTTTTTATTTACAAATACAAATAAAGATACCTTCACATTTCTGAATATAAAACTATAAACTGCAATTTATATTTAAAAAACTTACCTCGACTATGTCGTTTTCTTCTTCATCAACATCTATTTCTCCTCCTCCTTCTTCTTCAAAAGATGATGACAATTCTTCATAAGATGATGATGATTCCGCTTCATACGGTTCATCTGAAAAAGGCGATTCAGTTGATGAATTTTCTTCATATGATCTATTGGATGCCATTGTATTTTGTGAAAGTTGTGTTTCTTAACTCATAAACTTTTGTGATATATGAATATATATAGGGCTTCTATGTTTGATATCTAATCTATCTTATGATACAAAGTTATAAATTAGAGTATGAAAATATATTTTTTTCCAAATTTACGTCAACACCTAATTCCATGGCGGTGGTGTCGTGGCGTGCGGAGAATCTCGTAACCCTTAGACTTCGTGAAGCGTCACTCTTTATAAAGAGTGACGCTTTGTGAAGCACATGCCCCAGGGTCCCCGCGGAGGGCACCCTTTGGGTCATACGCTTCATGAAGCGTATGAGTCCCGTGTGCGTCGGGCGTTTTTTTCCTGTGCATAAGGAATCGGCCTTTAATAATTGTAAAAATTAGATTTTCTTGACTTGTTGGGTTGAACCGACCTGCCCGAAAACCGTAATGATCTGACCCGATTTGACCGGTGACCCGTTACAATCCGAACTCATCTCAATCCGAACCCGAACCCAAACCTGACCTGACCGACCCGTTTGTCAGCTCTAGTCGTGTGTGGTGTCCAAATTAAATAAAAATTTATAATAGGCCATCGTTATGTAATGTTTATTAATTCTTAAGCATTTTTTGTTCAATCTAATGAGAAAATTACAAGTCATAAGAGTCTTAATACTATCGATGCAAAAGTTTGAAAGATGTTGTTCTTAATTATTAAATAACTTAAAGTAAGAACGCTAACTTTGAAATGAGCAGACAATCACTATGACTCGCATGTATCAAACTATCTTCTTCTTGTGACAATGAAAATCCTGGTAAAGTTTCTTGCATTTGTTTCTTCTACGACCGCTTTAATGTTCTCTTACTACAAAGCCAAACAGGACTGCGAACCCAACCATGATTACATTAGCCTTTTTATTCTGCTAACCTAAATCCTGCTTTAGTTTCTATTTTTTCAACTTGTATTTCATAGCTTATTATATGACTTTATTGTTTCAATAATAAGGTTAACATAATATTATTAAGGAAGTTTTAATGTAAAACCTTGAAGGAGGAGATTTCTGTCAAGGAAGACCCGCCTTCAATTCCATCTATCTCTCTCTTTCTTCCATTCACAACTCTTTCTTTCTTTCTTCTATTCACCACCATAGATTCTAGGAGTAGTTTTTGTATCTCTAGAACCATGACTAGATTCTACGCCAAAGCACATAACATGGTATCAAAGCCACAAATCATGGGTGAAGCAGAAAGTTTGGGAAGCAAGTTGGAAGCTTTCATGGAAAAGATGACAACACATCAACATGCTATAGAAGAGAAAACGGTAGAATTGTCGATATCAATCTTAGAAAAGGGCAAGGCTTCCACCAACATACAACCAAGATACCACAACAACGACAACGAAAATAGTGGAAATTTGGGTTTGGGACACTAATCAACCTCGCAACTCTATGGTACCTGCAGTGGCGGAGGGAGGGGGGCGGGTGGGGGCGGCCGCCCCCACCGTTGACCGGAAGAGCGGGACTTCGTAGAGTGCCGCCCCAAGGACGGGACGAGGGCGGGGGCGGAGAAGAAGATAATTCAGATGCCCGAAGGCGATCCCGGTTTTGTATGAGACGCCCGAAGGCGATCCCGGTTTTGTATGAGAAGCCCGAAGGCGATCCCGGTTTTGTATGAGACACTCGGAGGCTATCCTTGTTTTGTATGAGACACCCGAAGGGGATCTCGGTTTTGTCGGAGACGCCCAAAGGCGATCTCGGTTTCGTCGGAGACGCCAAAGGCGATCTCGGTTTCGTCGTAGACGGCCAAAGGCGATCTCGGTTTCGTCGGAGACGCCAAAGGCTAAGCTTTTTTTTAGCAGTGGAAGTTATTATATGGTGATTGTTAGCGACCGATTATAGACATCGACGGCCATGAGAAAGAAAAAAAATTGAGGATCGAAATACCGCTAGGCTAAATGCTCCGATACCATAATAGAGGAGATAAATGCATAATGTTTTTGATCATGTTATTGAATGAAGAGGATGACATACATATATAAGGGAGACGTTGCAATACAGAGAAACCCTAGATACATGCATAAACTAACACGACCTAGGAAAGGTAATAATATTATTATAATAATTATTGCTAATAAATACTACGCTAAGTCACATAACACATTATTGTTGTAATTTCATACTGTGAGACACTATTGCATCTTCTTGGCTAAACAACACGACCTAGGAAGATCAGCCATACCTATCCAACACTTGTAAAATTGATTCCTAGATAGGATATGAAGTAGAGCATGATACATATTAGGATAAGATTATATTGTTGAGATATTTTTTATATTGTATAAGATATTTTCCTTATATCTTAGGGCTTCAAGATAGATAAAACCACTTGGGCCCCAAACAACTCTTTGTATATAAAAACCCTCTTGGGTATTCTATGGAATGGAAGATTACATTCACACAAATCTTTTATCTTCACATGGTATCCACAACATAATACGATCCTTAAATTTTTTTTTCCAAACCGTAGTTTTCAAACATGTCCGACAATGATCAACACGATCCGCTGGCTGCCACCACCGGAGTCGTTACTCCCACCATCCAGCCAGAGATCACGGGCTCCACCACCGGCGTCATCACGCCCACAATTCCGCCGGCCATCACCACCGTCGTGCGCGATGAGACGCCGCACAACAAATCTGCCGGTGCCCTGCTTGCTGCGACATCCAGTGCATCCGTTCCATCGCTTGCATTTCCGACTCTCAATATCAAGCTGGAGCGCACAAATTATGTTCTCTGGCGTCATACAATCAAGTCATCTCTTGAGGCTTACAATGTTGATAGTTTTCTTCTACCCAACAGTGCACCATCAGCATACTTTCCGGTTGCCTCGGGCTCTACAACACCTCTTATTCCCAATCCAATGTTCGCTGATTGGACTCAGAAAGACAGGTTCATTCTTTTATGGATTCGTTCTACTTTATCTACACCTTTATTATCGCATGTTGCTCGCACCCAGACCACTCATGAGGCCTGGGCTATTCTCGAGCGCATGTTTTTTGCGCAAACTAGGGCTCGTTCTATGTTTCTTAAACATCAGTTGCAAAATTTGGCAAAAGGCAATTTATCTATTCTTGAATATGTGGAGAAAAAGCGGAGCTTTTCTGAAGCTCTTGCTGAATGTGGTTACACTGTGTCTGATCATGACTTCATTGAATATATTCTTAACGGGTTAGATTCGTCATATTCTGCATTTCTAACTGCGTATAATATGCATGCTATTTCTTCTGATGAATTATTTGGCCTCCTCTTACAAGAAGAAGAGCGGATTAATACCGCAAATCAGCCCGCCTCCTCGGATTTATCTCTCTCGGCCAATGTGGCCAATCGTAGTTCTCGTTCTCATAACAATCCGCCTCGCTCTGATCAGGGGTCCGACACCGGCTCTTCTTCGAGTCGTCCTACGTGTCAACTTTGCTCTACACTTGGCCATGAGGCGATTAATTGCTGGCAGCGTCAGAATTTTACTGATTATCCTCCCACAAATCTGAATTACAATACTCGTGGAGGTCGTGACGGACGCAATGGCCGAGGTGGACGAGGCGGCCGTGGACGTGGAGACTCGCGTTCGTACACTGCTGGACATGAGGACTATAATCAACCACAACACACTGTTGCTCCTCAATCCAACTACATACAGAAACAACCTCGGTATTCCTTTCAAATGGGCAATTCACCCTCCACTCTTGTTGATCCCAATTGGTGCTTTGATACGAGGTCCAACGCTCATGTCACCGCTGACTTTGGTAATCTTTCTGTGCACTCTTATTAGACTGGCAATGATGGTTTACAAGTAGGCAATGGTATGTCTCTTCCTATTACGCATTTGGGTCATCACACTTTACCTGCCTACCCTAAACCCATTCAATTACATAATATTCTTTTTGTTCCTCAAATAAGGAAAAACCTTATTAGTGTCTCTCAATTAACCAAGGATAATAATGCTTACATGGTTTTTTACCCTACTTGTTGTTTTATGAAGGACAAACAGGGGCGAACACTCCTCAAAGGAACCGTTGACAACGGGCTTTATCACTTGGCACCCTCTCGGCCAACTTCAGCATCTCCTAAAGCCTTCCTTGGTGAAAGAACCACTCTTCAAACTTGGCATGAGCGTCTTGGTCATCCACATGAGTCTATTTTTCGTCGTTTAGTCTCTAAATTTCAGTTACCTGTGTCGTTGAACAATTTGAATTCTGTTTGTGAGTCTTGTCAACTTGGGAAGAGTCGTCGTCTCTCTCTCTCCCTAGCACCCATATTTCTAGTTCTTCACCTTTTGATTTAGTATACTCTGATGTTTAGGGACCTTCCCCGGTTACTTCCTTTAATGGTAATTCATATTTTCTTATTTTTGTGGATGATTGCATTAAGTTTGTATGGATTTATTTTCTCTCCCAGAAATCTGAAGTCTTGTCTCACTTTCAACTATTTCAAAAGATAGTTGAAACTCAATTCTCTACAAAAATCAAGAAATTCCAATCGGATTGGGGGGGGGGGGGGGGGGGAGAATATCGTCGTGTTTCTCATTATCTCCAAACACAAGGTATCCTTCATCGTGTGTCATGTCCTCATACTTAATCTCAAAATGGGGCAGCTGAGCGTCGTCATCGCACTATTGTTGAAAAGGGTTTGGCTCTCTTATCTCATTCTAAATTACCATCTTCATTTTGGGAGCATGCCTTTCATACATCGGTTTATTTGCATAATAGAACCATTACCCCAATCTTAGACTATAAGTCACCGTTTGAGGTTCTATATCATAAAATTCCCGATTACTCTTTTCTTAAAAGCTTTGGTTGCTTATGCTACCCCTTTTTAAGACCATATATGGCTAACAAGCTTGAATTTAGATCTTCCCCTTGTATATTTGGTTATAGTTCTAAACACAAGGGTTATTTGTGTCTTCATGTTCCCACTCGTCGAGTCTATGTCGCACGCCATGTCATTTTTGATGAGACAACTTTTCCATACCCCCTACATGCTCAACCCCACACTATTCCAACTCCAAAAAACCAACCACATGGCCCTCCTCCTTCGCTCCTTCAACTAGCTGCATCACCGCTGCATCTAGCGCCAAACTCGGTCCAAGTCTTGGCCGAGACTCAGACCGAGTTTCTCCTTGTGTCGCCAAATTCAACCGAGATAGCTACGCCTTCATCCCAGCCTTGCCTTTCACCATGCACTACGTTAAATCAACCTTCAACTACTTCTCATACCATATCCGAGTCATCACATCCAACACCGCCACCAAGTCCACCCATTTCAGTGTCCAACCAAGGTGATAACTCGGTGTCACGATCCATTGATGGAGAACTAGCTGTTGTCTCCTCTACAGACTCACATATTGCCTCTTCTCCCTCTTCATCTATTCCATCTTATTTTCGCCCTGCTGAATCCTCCACTCACCAAATGGTTACTCGTTTTAAAACGAATAACCTAAAACCCAAAACTTTTACCTCTACCAAACATCCTTTTCATGTTTTGCCTAATTCTCTTGATGAACCTAAGACCTTTTTACATGCTTCAAAATCGCCTGAATGGCAACATGCTTAGCAATCTGAGTTTGATGCCCTTTTGCGTAATAAGACTTGGACACTTGTTCCTCGCCCTTGTAATTCTAACATTGTTGGTTGTAAGTGGGTGTACAGGATCAAACAAAAGGCGGGTGGTTCCATTGAGCGTTACAAAGCTCGTTTAGTAGCCAAAGGCTACAATCAAGAAGAAGGTGTTGATTATTTTGATACCTTTAGCCCTGTTGTGAAGCCTACCACAATTCGCATTGCTATGTCTATTGCATTGCAGCACTCTTGGCCTATCTGACAGGTTGATATTAATAATGCATTTCTAATTGGGGATTTATTTGAGAAAGTTTATATGCAGCAACCTCCAGACTTTATAGATCAGACCAAACCGCATCATGTCTGTCTTCTTCAGAAAGATCTTTATGGCCTTAAGCAAGCTCCTCGGGCTTGGTTTACAAAACTCCGACAGTTTCTCATCGGCCATGGTTTTCGTTCATGTCGTTCTGATACATCCTTATTTGTTCGGCGACGTGGTTCTTCTATGCTTTACATTCTTGTCTATGTTGATGATCTTCTCATCACCGGATCTGTTTCAGTTGACATTGATCGTTTTGTTCATCTCTTGAATAGAACGTTTGCTTTGCGTGATTTGGGCCCTTTGCATTACTTTCTTGGCCTTGAAGTTTCTAGAGGTTCTGATTATTTTCTCCTTTCACAATAGAAGTATATTCGGGACATTCTGATTCGCAGCAAAATGCAGGACGCCAAGCCCATCTCTTCCCCAACCGAGCCGGCCTCTCGGTTGACTCGTTCAAGTGATATGTTATCTGATCCTTCTTTATATAGGAGCATTGTTGGAGCTTTACAGTATGTTAATATTACTCATTCAGAGATTTCTTATGTTGTTAATAGAGTCTGCCAGTACATGCATTCTCCTACTGAGACTCATTGGGCTGCTGTCAAGCGTATCCTCCGTTATCTTAAAGGCTCCATCTCGACAGGACTATTTATTCGGCCATCTGTTGATCATCATTTGATTGCTTATTGTGATGCTGGATGGGCGTCTGACAGTGATGATTGTCGAGCACACCATGGTTTTGCTATCTATTATGGTGGCAATCTGATCAGTTGGGTTTCCAAGAAACAACATGTTGTCGCTAAATCTAGCACTGAAGCAGAATATCGTCCTCCCATTATTTTATGCGACAATTTGAGTGCCACTTATATGTCTGCTAATCCCGTTTTTCATCAACGCTCCAAACATATCAAGATTGACTTCTATTTTGTTCGAGAGCAAGTGGAGGATGGTTCGTTGATTGCTCGTCATGTCTGGGCTTGTGATCAAACCGCTGATATTTTCACTAAAGCCATTGGGACTGCTCGTTTCTTGCAATTACGCTCCAAGCTTCATGTTCAGAATCCACCATGAGCTTATTGGGGGGGGGGGTATTAGGATAAGATTATATTGTTGAGATATTTTTTATATTGTATAAGATATTTTCCTTATATCTTAGGGCTTCAAGATAGATAAAATCACTTGGGCCCCAAGCAACTCTTTGTATATAAAAACCCTCTTGGGTATTCTATGGAATGCAAGATTACATTCACACAAATCTTTTATCTTCACAATACATAATATATCATCTGTTTTCTCACCATGAACACCTCCACAAGTCATAGGCAATTAGCCATGGCTATAAACTACAAGAATTTCACTAGAATCAAGAGTTTTTTTTCTGGTGAATCCTTAACAAAACATATGGACCCATTCTTTTGTCATTACAAAACAACAACAGTAAAAGCATAAGAAGAAAACACAAAATAAGGCACTCACCTTCCAAAAATGAGATGAAAGCTAGAGGAACAACTAGAAAACCTCATTTTTTGCAAAATAAGTCCTTTGGAAGCATTTCTTCATGAAAAATAAGTTCAATGAGCATAGAGTTGTAAGATTTTTAAGTTAACAAAAGCATTAAGCTTACCATAATCCATCTACACCTAAAAATAACGTCAAATATATATTTTTATCCATGTGGCTACAATTTTGACATACCACATCATAGTTGTTATAGAAAGGTTTAGAATATAATTTGTCAAATTAGCTAAATGAGAAAGTAACTAGGTTTTCTCCTTGAGTCAAATTGGACCACATCAAACTTTTACAACCAAAAACTTGTATTTTGTTTGGACGGCTTTGGCTAGATTGGGCCGTTTAATTGTAAGTATGGCTGATCCTAGTTCATTTGAGGCCAAAAAGTCGATTGGGCCATATATAAAGGCAAACTCCTCCATCAAGAATGTAGGTTGCAATGTAGTGTTTTAAAGCTTCTCTCTCTAACTGACCTATTTAAGTTTACTTGAAGAGAGAAAAGGCCAAGACCAATTTGAAGACCCTAATGATGTGATCTCAACTACCTCGTGCAAGGGCGCCCCTAAGCAACGCTGACACTCATGTGGGTGTCCAAGACTACCCGCCATCCAATGCATTCTCTCGAAATAAGTGCATGTATCTTCTCTTCCCTATGTAGCATTGACAGGTTGAAAATCGTTGATGCCTAATCAAAGATAGTTCTCTAATTACTTAACTATTATAGTTAGTAAGTCAGGGTCGTACCCAAGGGAAACTTGTTTTCCAAGTTAGTACTTTTATCAACTTGAAACAATGACAAGGGGGGATTTGGATTGTAATTCTATTTCTAGGGAAATTAAACGAGTAAACAAAGCATTTAAAGTTGAGATTGTAATCAATCAGGGACAAATAATTTCATTACAGTATCCACTTTTCTCATCAAGGTTGTTGATCATTGATTCAAAACAAGCAATTCACTTTATAGTTATTCCTGTACTGATTAGACATAATAAACATGTCAACGAGTCATGCAAATACTTAACATCGAAACAAACGTGAAACGATCATGAATTATAATGATACTAGCAGTAAGAACAAGGATATGTAGGATACATGCAATTGAGTTCCAAGGAGTCAAACAATTAGCATGAAATCAATTCTCTTTCTGAATTATTTTTGTCCAACAAGTCCTAAAACAATGAGTTGCTACAAAGATTAGGTTTTTCTATGAGAAAACCTAGATCCTATCAATAGAGTTTATTAATCTCAACAAGTTGGCAAAACAAGAGGAAATCAACACATTCAATAATTATGAAGCACAAGAGCAATTGAAATAACTAAGGAATGAACTTGTAAGAAGAATCTCACAACTTACTTGAATAAAAAACTTCAACTAAAATGAAATTTAGGTTTTAGTTCTCCATGGAAATCTCTCTCAAAACAAGGGAAAAGAGAGAATACAAAAACATAAGGTTGAATCCAAAAACTAAAGCTACAAGAGACTTAAAAACTCCTAAAACACGAAAAGGACAAGATAAGACAAAAAAAACAACTAAAGATAGTCTTCGTAAGATCTTCGCATGTGTGATACCCAGCAGAGCTGCGATCGCTGTTTTGGAACCGCGGTCGCGGTTCTTCTTCTGACAACGTTTTGACGGTACTTTCGAACGCTGTTTTGACCCCTTTAGAGTTGGAATTTGAACTCGGACTAAAAATTTCTATTGTGTATCTTCGAGTCAGTTTTCCATTGATACCAAATTATACTTCATCCGACCGCGGTAGCTCGTGAATAAAGCGTCGTAAGAAAGTGGTGTTGAATCAACAACTCCAATGCATGACTTAGATTTAAGCATTCTTTTCCACAACCTCTTGGGTCTTAATGATCATCAAAAGTGGCTTGCATATCATTGGAAAAGACACTTGACATCTCCAATCTTGAATCCTCCAACTTAAGATGGCTTAGAACTCCGTGTAACTAATCCTTGCTCCTCAAAACGACCTAAAAACACGAAAGCACAAGAGTAGACACCAAAATACAAAAACTATGAAAGCCACACAAAATGCAAAAAAGTACCTAATATTTAAACATAAAAATGCCCTAAAACTAACACCTAAATGCATGTTAGCAAATTCCCCCATGCTTAAACCTAGCTTGTCCTTAAGCAAGAAATAGGTTAAACACCCCCACAAACAAGCAATTCGTGCATCCACTTTGATAAATGCTTAAACAAGAATAACAAGACACAAAATTCAACAATTGACATCATAACATGTATTTTGGCATCCGAAAAGATCAAGTAAACACATCCATTTTAAACCTCACTAAGATTTTGTGTTTTCACTCTCACTCATATGTTTAAAGATAAATGTCTTTCGCTCAAACACAACTTTGAAAGCCTAGCTACCATAGCCTTGCATAGATGTTCTAATTCTCCACCATAAGAGACTATACATACAACAAAAATCAAGAGGTCTTTTGAGGGTTGTAATGGGAATCATTTAGTCATGTGGTGCTAAATTCGAGAATCAAGACTCAACTCAATTCTAAATCAATACCAAGATTTAATTCTTTTCTTCCTTCCTAACTCCTACTCTCTTAACTCCCTTTGATCTTCATTTTTGTCTTTCTTCACTTTCATTCTTTTTTTCTTTTTCTTGCTGCTTCAACTCTCATATAATTTTTCTTTTCCTCCAATTGAAGACTTCAACATTAAAGCTCATTATTTTTTTCACCCTCATTTTCAAATTCAACTATCATCCACTAACTAAATTCACAACTCCTCCATACATGGCTCCTAACCACAAGACAAATTAAGAAAAATCTAATTCCTGAATTGGTCAATCTTATATAAGGCTCGGGATTTATTTTGTGGAGCTTCCAAGAATAAGGCTAAAAAGACATAGGAAGGGGTTTCAAAAGGAGAAACATATGTACGGGTGGATAGGGAATATCAGGTTAATAAAAAAAAACACCTCAATCATTTTAATGTCATATGCAAAAAGTCATCAATGCAGCATCGAAAACGATATCTAAATGCAGGTTTTAAAGGAAGCAATCAAAGTGATCACACACAATGAAAAAGAGGACTCATAGATGCATAGTCATAGTGAGGCCAAAAATAATCTCACAAGGTAAAATTTTCCTAGAACTTCCGTGAAACTTAGATCTCAAGGATATACATGCTCAATCAAATTATCAAATATGCTCTTAAAGAAATAAACATTATTATGCTTCAAGCAATCCAAGCAAGTTAAGAGGAAAAAATCATCATCAAATATATTAGAGGACAAGTGGTTTCTTTACTTAGGGAAATAAAACAAATTTAAAATGCACGATATTTTTGGTATTTTTTCAATTTTTCTGATTTTTTTCATTTTTTATGCAAATATAAATGCAAAAATTTTAAGCATGCAACTAAATGCGAAAAATAAACTATATACAATGCTACACTAACATGTAAATGTTCCCCTCCCCCATGCCTAAACGATACATTGTCCCCAATCTATAAAATAAAAGAAAAAGGAGAGAACACTCACAAAGTCATCTACTCTTTTGAATATGTAGGAGAAAGATTGGGTTCCCACTTAGATGAACATAAGAACTTGTTGGTACCTACAACCTAGTGTCCCAAAACAAGAAAAACAACAAAAAACCGACCTAAAAGAAGAATAACTAGAAACTAAGTTACTAACCTTGGGTTGCCTTCCACGGAGTGCTTTGTTTAAGGTCGATGGCTCGACCCTTAGCATGAATTCACAAGATTAGATAGCATATGTGAATACATATGCTATTGACAATGCCCTTAACAACCTATCAAATATAAATTGACAATGCCCTTAACAACCTATCAAAAGCCTGTGAACACATCTCACTAAAGCATAAGTAGTACAAATATAAATTGAAATTAAATAACATTCCATTAAAAAATGCTTCAACTTATCAAACCTATGTGCCTAACTTTCATGAGATAGCATATGCTTAAAGCAATTCATCATAAGCGATGGTGTCATAGAATACTTACAGTATGGATAAAAGAACTCATCATCATTACCACTCTTACCACAGATGAACTCCAAGTAGTCTCTAGCACCACAATTAGGCTCACTTGGTTCAATAGGCTTTCTAGTGTCCTTGAGCACCTCTAGAAATGGAAGAATTGATTTTTGAGAGACAAGAGGAGGAAAATTTGGACAAACATAGTTATCCTCGGCTTCTGGAGCAAGACCACGGTCATGGGTGTCTGGACCACGATGGCGGTTTTCTTCCAGGCTGTTTTCTTCGTTCTTAGTTAACGAACCGCAACATGATTCAAAACAAGCAATTCACTTTATAGTTATTCCTATCCTGATCAGACATAATAAACATGACAATGAGTCATGTAAATAATATCAAAACAAACATGAAACGATCATGAGTTATAATTATACTAGTAGTAAGAAGAAGGATATGCAGGATACATGCAACTGAGTTCCAACGAGTTAAACAATTAGCATGCAATATACTCTCTTTCTCAATTGTTTTAGTCCAATGAGTCCTAAAATAATGAGTTGCTACAAAGATTAGGTTTTGCTACGAGAAAACCAAGATCCTAGCAATATTGTGTATTAATCTCAACAAGCGGAAATCAACACATTCAATGATTATGAAGCACAAGAGCAATTGAAATAACTAAGGAATAAACTATAAGAAGAATCTCACAGCTTACTTCAATCAAAAGCTTCAACTAGAATGAAATTTAGGTTTTAGTTCTCCATGGAAATCTCTCTCAAAACATAAGGTAGAATCCAAAAACTAAAGCTAACAAGAGTCTTAAAAACTCCTATAACACGAAAAGGAGAAGATAACAAAAAAAGAAACTAAATATAGTCATTAGAAGATCTTCGCGCGTGTGAAACCCGACAGAGCTGCGATCGCGTTTCTTCTGCTGAGAACATTTTGACGGTACTTTCGGAGGCTGTTTTGACCCCCTTAGAGTTGGAATTTGAACTTGTAGTAAAAAATATTAATTGTATCTCTTCGAGTTAGTTTTCCAATGATACCAAATTAAGCTTCACCAATCACTGTAGCTCATAATCGAAGTGTCGTAAGAAAGTGGTGTCGAAACAATAACTCCAATGCATGGCTCGAATTTAAGCGTTCTTTTCCACAACCTCTTGTGCCTTAATGATCATTAAAAGTGGCTTGCATATCATTGGAAAAGACACTTGAACATCTCCAATCTTGAATCCTCCAAGTTAAGATGGTTTAGAAATCTGTGTAAGCAATCCTTGCTCCTCAAAATGACCTAAAAACACGAAAGCACAAGAGTAAATACCGAAATGCAAAAACAACGAAAACCACACAAAATGCAAAAAACTACGTAATATTTAAACATAAACATTGTTGAAAGGGTATTACTTGACCAACAAATAAATTTATAGATCAAGACCCCGTTGAGTACAGTGGAGTCAGGTTCGTCCACGTGAAGAGAAGTCTATGTTTAGTTACTATCTAAAAACATAAAAGATTAAGCAAACAGAAGAAATAAACGAAATATAAGCAAAGCAAAAAACGCAGTCTGAACACTAAAGGCTCGGTACCGACCTTGTTAGGGTCGGTAACGAGGTACTACTTAAGATGAAAACAAGAACGAAACAAAAACAAGGAAGCAAGAGTACTGCAGGGATCGGTACCGAGGTATGGGAGCTCGGTAACGATGCAAAACTTAAAACAAAGGTTTTCACAAGCGAGGGAAAGATCTAGGATTTAGGGTTTACCACAACATAGTCATGCAATTAGAACAATATGAATCATGAAGATCATGCCTTTAAACATAAGTAATCAACTTTCGTTGGATAAACAAGCAAATCAATCAACTTTCATAAATTAATTCACTTTATCTACTTATCTTGATCTAAAGTTCTTAATTTGCATTTCAAACTTTATCTCTATTCAAGTTCATAACTTTTTCTTTCGATCAAGTCATAAACATGAATTACTTCAACTTTCATCAAAGTATAAACACAAACAAGTAGAAAAATAGATAAAAGGCAATCAAATCATTCAATCACATCATCATTATGCACAACTATGTTCGGTTTTTTCCCCAACCCCAAAACAAAAGAATTACTCACTCATGGTGAAAGAGAAACAAACAAAAAGATTGAAAGAAAACATGACTTCAATTGAACTAGAAAACTTACTTGAATTCAATACACAATTGTCTTCAAAAACCAACTTAGAACAGAAGAAACCAAAAAGCAAAGCTCTTCCTAGCGCCCTAAGCAACTCAAAAACTTCTCTCCAATCCCCAAACGTGCATGAAAATAAAAACTTGAGAGAGCCCTAAAACTTGTCCATACAAGGGTTTGAATACTAAAAGATCTATCTAAAAAGTTTCCTTAAAGATAAAAATTACCAAACTAAAAAGATCTCGGAGTAATTTCCTTAAAAACACAAAGTCGGCTACCCGTCATGGTCGGTAGGCTCGATCTGCAGAATTCTCACAATCTCTTGAAGGCCTCGGTACCGACCCAGGATGGGTCGGTAATGAGCCTGTTCTTGAGCTTGTTTCCTTGTTTCTCTTCACTCTTCTCTTTGGATATCTTCGGGGTCTTCTTCCAACATCTTCAATTCTTCTGCCTTAGCATGCTCCTCCCCTTCAATATCTTCAAATGCTTCCAATCCGCTTCAAAAGCAACTTAAAAATACAAAACTAGCGTAGTCTCCATACTTTTCACAAAAGAGGCGAACTAGTTTCCATCGTGTGGGAACTTTGGTTCACTGAGTCCCCATCTCATGGGAACTCTTGTTCACTTCTGAGGTTGGTCGCATACTTTTCATCGTTGCATCAATTCCCATACCTTGGGAACTGGTTTTTGTAAATTTACTTAGCGATGCGCAACCTGTTTAACTGAAATACTGTGCAATAGGCGTTAGTTCCTGTTATAATGGTTTCTTGACAAACAAATAAATTTATAAATCAAGACCCCGCTGAGTATAGCAGAGTCAGGTTCGTCCATGGGAAAGAGTCAGTATCAAATTTTGTTTTAACTTAGGGCACAAGTAAGTAAGAAAGGTTGGATTTTTATCAATAAGAGAGAGGATTCTAAGGTCTAGGTATCCCCACAACAACAATTATGTATGCTAATGCCAATGAAATACAATGATCATGCTTTTATCACATTAAAGTCGTCAACTTTCGTCAACTATGCAAGTAAATCAATCAACTTTCATTAAATTAATAAACTTGTCTATCTATCTCTTTGCTTCAACTAGGATTGATCAACTTTCGCTTCAAACCCTAATTGACCTTTCCAATTCATAGTTTTTAACTTCCGATTCAAACTAAGAACGAAAAATTCCTTATCTTTCGATTAAGGATTTAAGAACAAGAGAAGAGATTTATGGATAGAAACAATTAAATCATGATCAAAGGCAAGCATACACAACCATTGTTGGGTTAACCACAAACTTAGAAAGAAGAGAACTACTCACAATTCATCATGATTGAAAAACAATTGAATTAAAAATAAACTTACAATTAAATCCCAAGCAAATTGTCTTCCAAAATCTCCAACTCATCTCTCTAACATTTCAAACTAGAATGCTACGCGTGTGGAACTCTAAAACAAAACTAAGAGATGGTTTTTTACACTAAAACTAAAGCTACTCTTAAGGAACTAAATCTAACAAGATAAATCTCCAAAGGAAACTGTTTAAACAGGATATTTTATCAATTAAATGCGCCGACTCGGGTTGATCCCCACCGACACGGAAGCCTCGGTACCGACCCCGTCAGGGTCAGTAGGAGATGTGAACCCGATGTCAGATCCACGAATAAGATCTTTGCTTGGACTCGTATTAGGTCTTCTACACATCGAACCAATAGATTTTGAGGCGAAAAACGCCTAGACATGGATGAGAAAGAAGTGAAAGGATTGAGAAGGTGTCTAGTATGACCTAGACGAGGAGAATATGGGATGAGAAGAGAAATTGTGTTTGACGCCTTAAAGAGATAGGTTTGGAGAAATCTCGACAACGATTTGTTATCAATAATCAAAGCGTAACTAAAAACATAACAGGAGGCTCCTTTATATAGAGGAGCAACTAGAAAACCTAGAAAGAAACCCTAAGGGGCGTGGGGGCACTAGGGTGGCGCATTCAAGCGGCCCAACGTGGCCCAAGCCCTTAAAACACATGCCAAACAAGGCAACAACTTATTAAGCAATGTTTCAGAAGGGAAATAGTACTAAAAATGGCATAAAAGATAGATGGTCACGGTGGCCATGTCACGAGTGTCGTGACAAGGACGAGACAAGGTTGGTGCGGTGCGACTAGGGCGTCGGCGCACCAGCGTGCGCACACAAGGCCAAGCACTGGCACGGAGGTGCGACGTGGCATTGGCCAAGGCGTGGGGCACGAGAACATCATGTCGCGACGTCGGGTTGGCCCGGCGTGGACATGGCATGAAGCGCCGATGCGAGGTCCTCGTCACCGTGGTGCAAGGCATCGGTACCGAGGGTAGGCACGACACCGAAAATGGCGAGGAACGTGAAGAGTGGCGAGGCTGTGGGTGCGTCGTTGTTGGCGAGGGTGCGCGCGGCTATGGACAGCGTGGCTCGAGCGATGGTGCGGGTCCTGGCTCGAGTGATGGGTCCGTCGGAGCGCACGGACATTGCCTCCTCTTCCTGGCTAGTCGTCAAGGTCGGGGTCACATCACCCTCCCGTTGGGTGGGAAACGCCCCCGTTTCCTCATCATGATACACGGGATCCACATAAGGAGAGAGATCCGAGACATTGAAGGAGGCGTGGACGTTGTATTGACTCGAAAGATCAAGGATGCGTGAGTTGTCGTTGATGCACTGAAGAACCTTGAACGGGCCATCTCCTCTAGGGTGGAGCTTCGTCTTGCGAGAGTTGGGGAAGCAATCCTTGTGTAGATGAAGCCACACCAAATCTCCAGGCTAAAAAATTAGTTGGCGTCGCCCCTTGTTGCATTGGGCGGCGTACTGATTCGAGCGTTTCAGCAACTATGCCTTGGTGCGCTCGTGGAGGGGCGTACATGGTCATCACGGTTGGCCGCGTCGACATGTTTGCCGGTCTTGAAAGGCAATGACACCAAATCCATTGGCGTACATGGGTTACGCCCGTAGACAAGATCAAACGGGGTCATCTTCGTTGCCAAGTGATAGGACCTGTTTAAGCAAACTGAACATGACAAGTAAGTCCTCCCACTGGCGTGGGTTAGCATTGAGCATCGTCCGAAGGAGGGTGCCCAAGGTCCGATTGGTCACCTAAGTCTGACCATCGGTCTGGGGGTGGTAAGCAGTAGAAAATAGGAGTCGTGTTCCTAACTTCCCCCAAAATGTCCTCCAAAAGTGGCTGCAAAACATGGTGTCCCTATCACTAACGATATTTTAGGGATACCATGTAACTTCACCACATGATCGAAGAACAAATTCGCGATTTTCACCGCGTTATTGGTCCGTTTGCATGCAATGAAGATGTCAGAATGGGTAAAGTAGGCAGAATGGGTTTGAGAGAAGGCGATTTATTTTTTCACCTAACTTTGAGTAAAGAAAAGCTTCAAATTCATGCTTTCACCCAAAAAAACCATTGTATCCTTTCTATCCTTACTTTCTGAAAATGGCAAATGACGAAGAAAATCATTCTATTCCCAAAAAATGGTCAAATGGTTAGAAGCATAATATCATGTGTCAATCTCTCTTTATTTAATTTTGTTCTATAGTGACCACATGGTCGCCAATTAGGTGAAAAAGATTAATTTGAAGGCAAATTTGCATATATGCCCTAAATAAAGTTAGTGATGTTCATGTTTTTAGTATAGTTTTAGGTGTTTTTCTTAGGTTGTTTAGTTTAGTTTTAGCGAGTTTTAGTAGTTGTTTTGTGTGTTTTTCGATAAGTTTACATATTTTGTGAAAAGTATGGAAGTTGCTCCGTTTTTGTGTTTTTCATAGGTTTTTGACGCAGAAGGGAGCATTTTGAGAAGAGCTAGAGCCCGGTGGTTGATGGAGAATGTGTGGAGGAAAGATAAGAGAGGAGTACGTCTTGAAGATCCTGTTGAAATCCAAAGAGAAGCTATGAAGAGTGTACAAAAACCCAAAACAGAGAGCTCATTACCGACCTATGAGGGTCGGTACCGAGCTGTGCAATAGAGTTTTATCCGAGGAATTCAGCAAAGAGTCTACTGACCCTGTGCAGGTCGTTACCGAGGTGGCTTGTGTCGGTAGGCGGCGCCGACTTTTAGAAAATCTATCTTTTATCTCATAATCTTTTTAGTTAGGAAAGTTTCTATCTTTTAGGACTCTTGTTAGATAGTTTCTCTTAGTATAAATACTCTTGTTTTAGTCTAGTTTAAGGGGGGACGAGTTTTTTTGGAGATGATTGTTTTGGAGTTCGAGATCGAGAGAGAGAGATCGGAGTGTCGAGCTTGTTTCTCTTGTGTTTTGATTTCGACATTGGTTGTGTTGAAAGACGAGATTTTTATAGTTCAAGTAAGCTTTTGTTTCAATGTTTTCATTCAATCTAGTTGTTTGTTTTCTTTCAATCATGAGTGAGTAGTTTACTTTTCTAGGATCGGGGTTGAAGCCCGACATGGTTATGCATGATTGAATGTGTGTGTTGAATGTTTGAATGCCTTATATCGTTTAACTACTTGTTTTGTGCTTATACTTAGACGAAAGTCGAAGTAATTTGAGTTTGTCGCTTAATCGTAAGAGAAAGTTGTGAACTTGAATGTTGATATTGTTCGATAACGAAATTTTCGAGCCTTGGATTCTAAAATAAGTAGAAAGTGAATTGATTTATGAAAATTGATTGATTTACTTGTTTAGTCAACGAGAGTTGATAATTTTATCTTCAAGGAATGATATTTATCCTTCACACTAGTTCGTATGCATGATTATGTCGTGGTAACCCTTGTCCTAGATCTTTTTATCATTTGAATTCCTTAGTTTTCACTCACGTACAGACTTGTTACCGAGGCACACAGGTCGGTACCGAGCCTGCAGTTGATTCGTCTTGTTTGCTTAGTTTTAGTACAAACCCAGCGTCGTTACCAACCCTGACAAGGTCGGTACCGAGGGCTGTCATAGCCTTATTTTCTTTTGTTTTGCTTTGTTTTCTAGCTTTTGTAGTTTAGTAATCAAACAACCTTGCTTCACGTGGACGATCCTGACTTCGCTATACTCAGCGAGGTCTTGACTACAAATTTTATTTGTTGTTAAGTAAATCCCTATCAACAAATCGGCGCCGTTGCCGGGGAAGCAACAGTGTTTGTTTGATTATTCGTGGGTCTGGGAATAGTCCGACCCCGTTTTTGTTTTTAATTTCGTTTTCTTTTGTTTGTTTTCTCAACTTATGCTTTCAGGACGGTGCAAGCTCGAGTTTGATAACACTGGTTATTATTTTGAACATGAGCGTACCCTCCACCGCAAAAGAAGAGAAAACCAAGCCATGGAGATGACTCTTGAGGAGATGGCTCAGCAGATGACTGCGCTCCAAAAGGAGCTCGAAGCCACACAGATAGAGAAAACCGCCCTACTGGAAAGACTCAATGCCTATCTGAGGAATGCCAAACAATACATGCATCCAGAACTGAGGGTGCCAGAGTCTGCAATCGTGCTTCCGGAGATAAAGAAGACTTTTAAGATTAAGTCTCAATTCATATCCTTAATCAAACGGGCTCAATTTGAAGGGAAACCTACTGAGTGCCCTATGGAACATATTAAAAATTTTCTTGATTTATGTGACACTATTGCTGCTGAAGGTGTCTCACTAGAATATGTTCTGTTAAAAGCTTTTAGGTGGTCTCTCACAAGAAAGGCCCTGAGCTGGTTGGAGAGCTTACCTCCTAAGTCTATCAGGACTTGGAAGGCTTTGTATGATCAATTTTTGACAAAGTTCTTCCCTCCTTCTAAGACAACGGAGTTGAGAAAACGCATCACCTCCTATCACCAGCTGCCTAACGAGACCTTCGTGGAGACGTGGGAAAGATTCAAGGAGATACTCAGACATTGCCCCACCCATGGGCAACCACCATATGTTCTCCAAGAAATTTTCTTTCAGGGGATTAATGCTGAAACGAAGAACCGCATCAACATGCACACTGCTTGCGGTTTTATTGAGATGGATCCCACCGCTGCATGAGATTTGCTGGACAAACTGACCAATTACGATACTATGTATGGGACCCAACAGCCGCCTCAGCCACAAAAACGTCTCTACATTCCAAATAAAGATGAAGTTGATCCTGAAATAAAAAATCAATTTCTACAAGATGAGATCAACCGTCTGAAGAAACAGGTAAGTTTTCTGAAAACCTCTCAACCTTGTCAAGAATGTGGCTCTTCTGCCCGTAGTACTTCTGCTTGCACTTACATCGAGCAGGTTAGAGCCGCTAAGACATACGCTGAGATGAATTACATGAGAGGGCAGTACATAAATCCTCCTACTAATTCTGACAGGCCAAACAACTACCCGGCTTGGTGGAATCAAAATCAAAATCACAACTATGCAGCCCCTCGTCCGGATAGACGGCCCGTACCATATCGACCTCCAAGCTATCAAGAAACGCCGTCATGGGTGAACGGACTCCATGAAGGGATCAATGGGGTGAAAAATGAAATCATTGGAGTCCGTTCTGACCTAAAAGGTGTACAAGAACAGTTGGGAGAGATTGAGACATGGAGAAAGAATGTAAACTCCCAACTAGGCAACCTAGCTTCACAGATTCCGAGGACGCATGGGAAACTCCCAGGCCGCCCCGACGAGAAGCCTAGAGGACAGATCACAGCCGTACATCTCAGGAGCAGAAAGACGCTACCAGATCATGCCGAAGCTAAGGAAAAGGACCCCAGCGCTGAAGAAGACGCCACGGCCCAAATCGATAATGTGCCAAAGAGGGTCATTACCGAGCCTAAAACACTCAGTACTGATGCTCCCACGCTCGTCACCGATCCCAACCCAGGTAAGTTCTCTGCACCGAACCACTCTCTTAGTCCCAGGCTCGATACCGACCCCACCAGGGACGGTACCGACCCTTCCACGGCACCGATCGACCCGATTGTCGACCCGGTAGCACCACCTCTCGAGCCCGCTTTGGTTTCGAGATTGGTGAAGTCTCGTCCCTTCCCTACTAAGAAGTCTAAGGACTCAATAGAAGGCGAGTTTAAGCGTTTCGTTAAGATTCTCCAAGGCTTAAATATTTCTATACCATTCGTTGAAGCCCTAAGCGAAATGCTGGCTTACACCAAATTCTTGAAAGATATTCTTAGCAGGAAAAGGTCCATAACAGAGCTGACAGATGAAGTCCGATCCATAATCCTTTTGGAAAAGCTAGGTGACCTAGGGAGATTTGCTATCTCTATTGGGATTGGCGACCACCGATTCAAAGCACTATGTGATTTGGGAGCCAGCGCCAGTTTACTACTCTTATCGATCTGGTAAAAAGCTAACATGGGACCTCTGGAACCCGTATATATGAGGATGTACATGGAAGATGGATCTATTGTAAAAGCTATTGGAGTCGTTGATGATTTTCCCATTCAAGTGGGGAAATTCTTCATACCAAACGACTTTATTATACTCGATATGCCTGAAGATCCGCTAGTGCCCATCATTCTAGGCAGGCCATTCCTTGCTACAACAGGTGCTCGAGTCGATGTTCGAAAAGGACTCCTCACCTTTGACATAGGAGAGGAAAGGGTTGAGTTCAGCTTAAATCAAGCTGCCAATGACATGGCCGCAGCCGCACAGATTGAGATGCCCCAGCTAGAGCTCGACATTGCTAAGCCCGTAGTTTCCCTTCCGAGCAACAATGATTATGAGAACGATACTAAGCCAGCTACCGACCCCCCTTGGGTCGATACCGATCCCTTTACACAGTAATATGCCGAGGGAGACGCATTTTGGAACAACACTGAGGGAGGCCTTGCTTCAGAATGGTCAATAATGACCTCAACTACCTCGATGCCGACACCCTCACTGACGAATCAAGGTGAGTATTCTGACTCTGGATTCATTGTCACCAGTCATGATCATTCCTTATATCATATTCCTTCACCATACCCTATTATTTATGCTATAGATGAGTCAAAACCTCCTTGGTTCTCGGACTTCACTAACCCTTGTGTAGGAATACCGAGCATACTGTTAGAGGATGAGGGACAAAATTTAGTAAGAAGAGATCACAATGCCTTTACCGCTAAGTACGGGGTTTTCCAGGATCCCGACAAAGCTGAAAGAGAGCCACCTTGATTTGCCCAGGTAAGTACGTCGGGTTGACGACGTTAAAAATAGCGTTTACGGGAGGCAACCCGGTTTTAGTTTTAGTTTAGTTTCGTTTTCTTTTCTTTTTATAGTTCTTTTTCTTAGCATTCTTTTGAGTTTTAGTAGTATAGAAGTTTGTGTGATAGGATATTTTTGAGCTAACATGTCACAGAAGTCGGGCACGATAAAGCGCTGGAAATTGAGTCGCCCAGGCTCGGTACCGGGCTGAGAGGGTCGGTACCGACCTGCGTCAAAACCTAGATTCAGCGATGCGCGGCAAGGTAAGTTTTCTAAACCTAAAAATTCTATCTTCCTTACCTCTCTTCTCATGCCGCCTCTTGCCCGAATTCTCTAAAACCACTCTGAAGCCTCAAAAACCCACCCCAATTCTCATCAAACTCTCGAAAATTCCACCGATTCTCATTCGGATTCCATACCCGTTGTCGATCGTGCACCCGTTCGATATCGAACAACACCTCGTGTGTTCGTTATCGAAGCCTCAAGCCCTCGTTACTTTGCAATCCAATTCTCGTTCTTCAATTTCTCAAAGCCACGGTATGATTTCTTGAACCCTAAACTCTTTTCTTGAAGATTCATGGTAATTTAGGGTAGTTTTCATATCGAGCTCTTTTTGTGAATTCGGAATTCGCAAGTGCTTATTGCATCGTTCCATATTTCTTTGATTGGTGATTGATCTTGATTGAGTTTCGGTTCTTCTTGCTTAAATTACATTGAATTTTGATGATAGAAAAGCATGAAGTAACTTGTTCTTGATTTGCATGATTTTCACCATGTGTTTTGGCAATTGTTGGCATGATTAGATAGGGCTTTGAGCAAGTATGGGGTTGCAAGTACTTGCTGGTGTGTTTATGTCTGGAAATCTTGGTTGAAATTGTGCTAAATTGTCGAAGATTTGGGATTTGGGATTCGGAATCACTCGCATAATGTTCTCGCCCAGGCTCGTTACTGACTTGTGAGGGTCGGTAACGACCTGTGATTTTCCAGAACCTGTGCCAAACCTAGAGACCTCGATACCGACCCCCTTGTCTCGGTACCGAGGTGGGTTCAGGCTAATTCCGAATGCAAGTATGGGGTTTTCTTGTTAGTTCGAGTGGATTTTATCTTGGATATTTATGGTGTTTTCAGGTACCAAATGGCAAGCACAAGCCGAGAAAACTCTAGGGCGGGAAAGAAGAGGAGGACTCAAAGATCTCCATCTCCTCCAAGAATGGACGAGGTCATTTTGTCAACTAGGGAGCAATTGGCGGTCTTTGATTATGTCCTTCAAAAGGAACACTTCACGAGATGGTTCTCAAGGTCAAGTGCCAAGGCTACTGGCATTTATGATGATGTCAAGCACGCCTTTGCTATTCTCAGCGTACCACATCTCCTCAAAAAGGAGGACGTCCCGCACTATCCGGCCCTCACTGCCGAGTTCATTGCCACACTCCAAGTCAGTTTCAAGTCCAAGACATCGGTCGGGAGGATTAAGTTCCGATTGGGCAATGCCGACCACGTGTTCAACATGGCCGAGTTCAACCGCCTCCTCGACTTCCCCAACCACTCCCGGGATTATAAGGCTCCCGAAGATTTCAAGGTCACCGACACATGGAGCTACATTTTTGGGGATGTCAACCCAACTGCACCGGCACTTCCAAGGGCGCACATCATCAACCCCATCTTCCGAATTATTCTCCGAGTTTTGGGTGAAACCTTTTGGCCTAAAAAGGAGCTTTCAAGGCCGACGAGAACGGAGGTAGGATGCCTTCGCACTATTCTCTTCGAGGACCCCGCCCCCATGAATTTGGGGTACGAATGGCTGAAGTATGTAGAGAGGTACGAGGCCTCGTCAAAGGATGTTTGGTGTGGAAACTTGGTGAGCCTCTTGGAAACGGAGCTTAATGTCGACCTCACACGCTACACCGCTCACAGCCCCCAGAAGCTGGATTCGAAGTATTGGTGTTCTTCCGGCATCTTTCAGCGGATTCAAGGTGGAGTAGTCACCATGGTGCTTGGACAGGCTGTGGTTATTACTCGGGATGAGCTGGAGTTGTTGTATGTCCCGAACTGGTACGAAGCTTGGACTTCTCATTCATTCCCCTTGGACAAGAAGCCTCAAGACGAGCCGGCGTTGAAGGAATGTGAGACGAGATATGACCGAGAAGGAGCTGCTATGGAAGATGACGAGGCAGCCACTACGGAGGAGCTCGATATCGAGCAAGATGAGGTCGGTACTGAGGTACCTGACGAGCACACCAACCTCGATACCGAGTATTCTGGCTTCGGTACCGAGTACTTCGAGGCTAACACTGGAGCTTTCAACTTCGATAACGAGCCTGCTCCCCAGCCTACCGAGCCACATTCGTATGGTGTCGTGCCTTATGCCCCAGTCATCTATCCCAACCACTTCCAGCAACATGTTCATTACCAGCCACCGCCCCAACCCAGTTACACCAGTTTAGACGCCCCTCCTTCATGGGCACAAGATCTATCTTCTCAGATGCAGCAGCTGAACTTGTAACAAACACAACTCAACCAGCGGATGGATCGTTGGGAGGATGTGTACTCCGCTCGCATGGCTCTTGAAGATGTCCGGCAGCAACGAGCTGATGCTCGTTGGTTGACGATGGAGTAGTGTGTGACGGTTGATGAGGAGTGCTGGAGGACGATGTACGAGTTTATGGGCAACTTTGAGCGACAGTACCCACCACCACCCGATGAGGATCTCGCCTTCAAGATGTTTCTTCTACTTCATTTGTTATCTTGTGAGTTTCTTTCTTTCTTTTCCCTATCTTTTATTTTGATTTGCTTTATTATAGTGGGGACACTATAATTTTAAGTATGGGGTAGGGAGGGTAAAGAAAACTTGCTTGTTAGTTTGTTTTTGTTTGTTTGTTCTGTTCTTTGTTTTAATTGTCTTTGTTTTTTTAAAAATATATAAAAAATCAGAAAAAATTTGAAAAATCCAAAAAAAAAGATTTTAGAATGGATGGTTCTATGATAGTTAATTGCTTGCGTGACCATGTAATTTCCTTTCAACATGTTTATGATAGTATAGCCCGAGTCTTACGATGAAATTGTTTTTATAGAGGAATAGCATATGATGAAATTGAGCATGTATAACTTTTAGCATAAGTAGTTGCAATCCAACAAAATATATTGACCTTGTGAGTTCTTATTTTTAGCCTTGATTTTTCATGTGTCATTTACTCTCTTTATGCATATTATCTCTTGGAATTGTGATGGTTATCTATTTCTCAAGACCTGTATAAGATTTTTAGTTCATTACTTGTGAAAGTCATATGATAGAGAGCTTATTTTTCATGAGCCGATTAATCCTTATCCACCTTTACATTATCCTTGTTTTTGATAGCCAATTTGAGCTTTAGCTTTTTATTGTTGCTCCACAAAATCATCCCTAGCCGAGATAAGCTTGACCCTATCCGGGGATTAGGACTTAGTTGGAGAGGTGTTGTTTTGTAGGGTGCAAAAAAGATATGTTTTATTTTTAAATAAAGGTTTGGGTGGGGTAGATTGGAAGTCTCTTGCTTTTAATTATGTAAAAAGGTCTCTTGGTTGAAAGAATGCACAAAGGAGAATTAACGATCGATACCAGCCTATGTGGGCTCGGTACCGAAGGAAAACAAAGAGCAATATTTCAACTCGATATCGACCCTCTCAGGTCAGTATCGAGGCAAGTCGAGAGGCAAGAAGAGAAAAAAAAGTGCAGAAAAGAAAAGAAAAGGAGAAAGAATAAGGGAGATGTGTAGTGTTTAAAGTTTAAACCAGAGATTCTTTATGTTTTTAAGAGGCTTTCTAGGATTTTGATGGGTGAGTGAAGAGAAAGAGCATAACATAGGACACAACTATGCTAGAAAAAGAAAAAAGAAAGGAAGTACCTATGTCGGGTTGCCTCCCGACAAGCGCCTTATTTAACGTCGTGGCTAGACGTTTAGCATAAATTGACAAGATTAGCCATTGTCAATGCCCTTAAAACCTGTCAAAAGCCTGTGAACACATCTCACAAGAAGATAAGTAACACAATGATAAATTGAAAGTGAATATTATACCATTCAAAAACCGTTTCAACTTATCAAACCTATGTGTCCAGTTTTTATGAGATGGCATATGCTCAAACAAATTCAACACAAGTGGTGATGTCAGAAAATACATGCAGTATGGGTCAAAGTATTTGTCCCCATTACCACTTTCTTCTAAATGAACTCCATATATTTTTCATCTTCCACCTTGTGTTCTAGACTTGTTTCCTCATCTTGCAACTCCATAAGCTCTGGATGTGAGAAGGTGGGGAAACTGAAACATGGGATTTCAAGGCCCAACATAGGACACAACATGATGGCGGGAGCCTTAACAAATATGTCTGGTTGATTTCCTCCCTCGTGGTTGTCAACTTCATCAGCAAAGAAGTCATCATGGTCAACAAAATAATCTTCTTCCAAAACCACAAAAGGCTCAAACTCATGACTCCACATGGGAGAAGATGATTCAGGTTCCCTAGCCTTTGCAAGTATCTCTATGGAAGCGCAAACTTCCCTTGTCAAAGCCTCCATCCTGGTAGAGAGTTCTTTAATTAAATCCTGAAGAGCCGTATCAACCGGTTGTGGCTGTTGGGAAGATGACTCATCATGAAAGCACTGATAGCTCATGAAACAGAAGAAATCCCAGTATTCCTCGGATCCCATATGTAACAGCCTCTCATTGCTCATGTAGTCAGCCAATCCCCTTGTCTCAAGATTCATACCATCAATAACTGCCATGTTGACCTGTCTATCACTGTATCGAAATCCCCATGTACCAATTTTGAACACATGGTATTGAAATCTCAAAAAATAATCATGGAAGTGTTCATCCTGCAGCTGTCTACACTCGAACAAAGCCATAGATTAGTAGCACAAGTGTTATGAACCGTAAGATAGGTTCACAACACCAAGATTGGCACAAAAATCACACAAAAGACAATTATTGCCTCCCCGGCAACGGCGCCAATTTGATAGGCGTGAAATGGTGGTGCAAATCACGCATATCAAGATTAGTCAGGCAGGAAGTGGCATTCTTTTTTGAAGAGGAAGTCTTACGAGTGGTATCAGCAACCTTCGGAGGAAGGGCCACCGCTAGAGATGTATCTACTGTAGAAGCTGTCTCAGCTTTTCTCTTCTTCCGAGCCTCGACTCTCTCCATGGTCGACAGGGCAGCAGTAGATCAAGTTGTCCTTGAGCCTGGGAACATATAGGTCAGAAGAGCCACGCGAGCATAACGTGTTAGCAACAATAAAAGAAGAAAAGCGTCAGAACTCACTTGACATTTCTGAATCTTCGGAATCAGCGAGATATTCCTTCACAAGCTTTGTAAAAATCTTTCCTCTGCCGGAAGGGCTTCAATGCGAGAGACAATATGGGACGACAACGTATGAGGTTGCAAAGAGGCGACATTTACTGCATCCAAAAACAAACACAGTCAAAAGTTAACACTATCAGGAAGAAGTAAGAAGAACAAAGTGGAGGAGATACTACATGTTGCACGCCAACGAGGTTTTAGAAAGGAGGTATCAACCCCTAGAAAAGACAATTTTACAAAGAAGAACTTATCAGCCCAGCCATGATGCGACTTCGATACATCATAAATTAAGTCTGATTTGCCCTTTAGGGTTTTCAACGTGAAACGGCCAGGGCCACCCTTGGAAAAGCGGTAGTTGTAGAGGAAATAAACGGTTTGGAAAGGGATGTCATGAGAAGAACAAAGAAGGTCAATAGCTAGTAAAAGTCTCCAGACTTGAGGGAGTATTTGGCCGGGGGATAAGTTAAGAGTGGTGAGAAACTCGACTAATACAGGGGAAAACGGAAAACGGTGGCCAATGCGGAAAGGGTATTCATACAGACATACCCAGTCCTTATGAAACGATTCGGCCCAGACGCCTGAAGGAGGAATAAAGATCTTCGCAAAAGAGGGAAATCCGATAGAATAGGCAAAAGCAGACGGTTCAAAGGAGTTACTGTCTTTCTAATGGTAAGACGTAAGGATGTTGGAAGAAGCGAACAAAGGAGGATCGATTGGCTCAAAACATTGAGGGAGAGGTTCGGAAAACGAAGCAGAATTAGCCATGGAAAATGGAAAGGAAGAGATGAATTGGAGAGCTAAAGAGACGTACTTGGAAACCGAAAAGAGCAGACGAAGTCGTAATGATAATCTGAAGGGCTTTAAATAAGAAGTGATGGGACGTGCTCTACGTGCTATAACTTCTAAGGCGAAAATCAAAAACCCTAAAAATTTCGGAGGGAACTTTCCCGGGTTTTTGAGGGGGTATTGTTGGGACCCCCAAAACCAAGCCCAAAATCGTTGTACTAGGGACGCCAGGACCATGTTGATAAGCACTAACGGGTATGAGAGTAATTGTAAAGATTATGGCCAATGGTGGAGTAATGGCGAAAATCTTGCCCTTGGTGAGATCTTCGAGTAACGGCCACGCTATTAAATGACGCCAGCGGAATCAACGGGATCGGGATCCACCTCATAACCCCTGCAACAGTAAATAGAAGGAGGGGAATATAAAAGCACACTGAGGGAAGAAGGGGGACTAACCGATGAACAGACAATCCTACTCACAAGCTCCTAAATACCTTTACTTTCATTGTGCTAGAAACTACATCTCTCTAATCCATCTATTCTCTTGTAATTGAACGGAGGAAGAAAATAAGGCCATTATCATGAATTGATACACAAATTGTGATCTTGATCTTACTCTCTTCCTTATATTTTACTACTCGTTTCATCTTGCTTAAATAGTATAACGCGGTACATCTGGTTTTTTGTTAGGCTTCCCTCATTGTAGCAGGTAACACGTTTACTTGGTGAATCTGCCCAAAACACCACCTTCAACCTTTGAGGACACCTTTGTGGCATCGACAAGGTCTTTGTCTCTGTCCTGATATCTGTTGCTGACCTCGTACTTCCTTCTTTCTCTGTTGGACTTCCTTTTGAACTTCCCTTTCTTGTAGAAGTTCCAGAGTGCCTTTGTGATGAGTACCAATTCCTCTTCCTCATCTTCCTCAGATTCTTCATACTGTTCTTGAATAGATTTGAGGACCTTCTGAAGCTTGAGAGCTATCCCTCTCTTTTTCCATCTCTTGTTGCTTATCTTCTTGTTTTCTTTTCTCATGACCAATGAGCTTACCAAACACTTGGTGAAGCATTATGTTCCTATTCTCAGGATTCTCCTTGAACATGGTTCGTTCATTTGCCCATTCTGTTGTTATCCCATTAAACAGTTATTGCACCTTCATTTTGTCGGTGATTTCTTGCTTGGTGATACCCAGGGCTGCCATCTTTAAGCATAGGGACTCGAAACGCGATTGATAACTATCAATCGACTCACCCATCATCATTTTGAAGTAGAAGAATTCCCTTCTGGCGTTCATTTGGTGATCTTCCCTCAGATCGGAACTTTCCATGTGCATATGTTGAATGGCTTCCCACATTTCCTTGGTTGTCTTCAAGTTAGCCGCTCTATCACTGTCTTGCTCGCACATCGCGTTGTTGAGGTACATCTTGGCCTTTTAGTTGGCCTCCATGCATTGCCATTCGGTTGGACCCCATTTGGACAGGTCGTTCCAAATATTTTCATTGACCTCGAAGTTTCCATGCTCTATGACACACCACGTTTGGTAGTCATGACTCCTCATCCAGTCTCTCATCTTGATCTTCCAATTTTCGAAGCATCCGACGATGAATCTGAAAGGTTTGTTGTTCCCATGTCCGATCTTCGTGAGTTCCTGAGCCATTTTCTTAAGTACCTGGAAGGACCAACAAAGATCTAGAGCGCCTGCTCTGATCCCAATTGTTGGATCGTAGGTTAGTTGAAATCAGTTATGGGAACTGTATATCGCAAAGTTCCCACACGCAGGGGAATAAACAAGTATGCAGGTAGATAAAACAATAGAGATAGTTCCCTTATAGGGGAACCCCACAACGATCAATTAACCGCGTGAGTAAACCTCTACATGCCTCTCGGAGGATTTTTGAATGAGTTACCTTTTCTTTATTGCTTAGTTCCCTTCAAGTTACAAGGCAGAGTACAAACTTCTCTGTTCCTACTAGGACTCTCTCCCTAGGCAACACTAATGCACTCTCTCGAACCTAACCCGATGAACGCTCACAATCAAAGACAAAGCGAAACTCAAACCTCTCTCTCTCTCTCTTTTGTCTCTTCTTTAGAGTTCCCCTAGACCTAGGAACTCTTTTCTCTCTTCACCTTCGTCGAGATTAGCTCGGCGCCAGGGACTTTTCACCAACGTTACGATCTTCACTTGAGTGGCTTTTTCAGCTCTTCTCTCTTAGTGTTTGGATTTGATGAATGTGAAATGTGAGCCGCAAGGTGACTGTTGAAGGGTTTAAATAGGCGTGATGGGAAACCCTTATCCACTTGAGGTATTTGTCCTAAATACCCTTTTTGGCTTGTTCTCCAAGTATGATTCCTTAAGGTTGACATGTGACTTTGATTTGAATTTGAATTGTCAACTCTTGAATCTATCCGGACCGTTGGATATTCGTCATCTCTGTGCTGAGGCTCTGATGGTCTGAGACACCTTTGTGTCCGGAACAAACAAGATCCCTGAAAATGCACTGAGATGTCGCTTTCACGCCTGCGCCAGTTCCCATCCAAGGGGGATTCCTGTTCCTCATGTTCATGTTCAGGTCCATGCAACTCTCGTCTTCTCGGTTCCCTTCTCTTGAGAATTCATCTTGACCTCTGTGGGATTCCTATTCCTCATGTTCAGTTCCCATCTTGTGGGAACTCTATTCTCTTTTGAGGTTGGTCGTCGCTTTCTCTTCGTCGTTGCATTAGTTCCCATGGTGTGGGAACATGTTACTCTGTGCAACTTGTTAACCTGAAATACTTGGCAATTGGGGTTAGTTCCCATGGTGTTTGTCATTGTCAAAACTGAGGACTTTGTTCCAGTCTTACTGAACGTGAGTTCCTAACACTGACTCAACACTAGGTCTAGCCGGTCCATGCAAGTCGGTTTACCTGATTCGTGCGCTTTACTAACTAGTTCACGGATTTGGATTTTCCATCAAAGATGGTCCCTTTAAAAAAACAAAAGGGACAAAATTTAGTAATATTTATCTCCAAAAGAACATAGAATTTAAGAATATTTGTAATATTTTAATGGGAATGACATTTGCAATTACTTACTACCATCCATTATAAAGTTTGAAATTTCTATTTTTTTTGGTAGAAAGTTTGAAAGATTCTATATTCCATTGTTGGTTGTTTTATTCTATCTATCGATCTTAACATGCTAGGAACATATATTACTATGGAACAGGAATAAAGAATGAAAAAATGAATTCTTTTTCAAAAAATTAACCAAAAAATGACATTCGTGCATAGTTCTCTTAAATTAAGTAACGATATCGTAAGTAAAATTTCATTGTATGTATTTAATAGGTTGAAAATTGAAAAGTTATTTTAACTGTTGGATTAAATATTTAAAGGGTTAATATTGAAAGATGATTTTTTGTGTGAAAAAGCAGTAAAAGTGGGATGGTGGCATGTTTTAAATAGTTAAAAATATTGACCCCTAATTACAGCAAAAGGTGCTCTCTAAATGTTCTCTTCTCAAATCTGATCGAACGCTCTTTTCAAATAACAATTCTCTTTCCAAACTTCCGTCAATGGATTTCAGTCACCTAAAGAGAATCTCTAATTTTCTCGGTTCCACTTCATGCTATCATCGTTGACAATAGTGTGTGATTTTCAAGTCGTGCGATTGTTGCTTGGTTATTATGTTTGTTATACGATATCTATTGTAGTAGTAGATCAAGATCGAATCATAGGGATTATGTTTGTTATAGTCAATTTTATAAACCAATTCCTAAGTCAAAATAGTATGATTGTGGTGTAATTCTAACTAATAAAAACAAACAATACAAATAAATGATTATGTAATAATATATGAGAATGCAAATTTCTAAAGCTAGGAATCCCCGCAACTTCGATCCACGGAATTTGAATCTCACTTTTAGCTAAACTTAGTTGGATATTTTGTTATGAAAGTTATTGTCTAATGTCATAAGTTGACTTCACTCAAAATGTAACTTAATGTATTTATACCAATTAAGAACTCACTCTCGTGATGAAACAAAGTGCGTACGAAAAGTTTAAACTAAGTTGTGTGTCCTTGGAATCTAGAGTGCATGTTTAAAGGCATAATTTAAGAAAATTTTAGTAGCTCATGGAAGAGCAATGTGCATACGAATATAGATAAGGGTTCAAATCCCATATAGGCTAATTTGATCATGACCTTCTTTGAAAATTGTGTTTGATTAGTTATTTGTCGCACAATGCTAAAGTATAATTTCTTTTAGTACCTAGCTAGTTAGGTTGAGAATAAATGCGTTAAGAAATTAGTTTGTATGAGATATCATATTAGCCTATTTAGGAGTCATCGAACCTACGTCCTTGTGCACAAGCGCACTGCTCTCTCATTTGGGCTAATATGCTACTTATACTACATCTATAAAGATAAATTATGAGAAAAAGTGACGGGTGACTATCATATAGCTTCCATATTCAATTTAAAAGCATTACTTCTTAATGGTGCATGCAATATAAACAAAAGGGAACATGATAGTATCAAAAGTGCAAGCATAAGAATTTAATATTATCAAGAAAAAATATGTCAAGCACTTAGTTGTGATGATATTTTCTTTTGTATGACGACTCCCGTGACAAACCTCAAACGTTCAAGTAGATGTGTATCTTTGTAGAAGTGAATACCTTCATCCAAAGTGTTGAAAATTTGACCATTATATGGTTTTTACTCCGTTGGACGCATAGACATATAGTATGTCATTTGCCCTAGCGTTAAGATAGCTCAATGGAATATTCAACACCATTTTAAGTTATTACTCATTTAGAATATCTATAGTAGTAGTAGAAATAGTAGGCAAAACAAAATCAATAGTTGAAGAAGAGCTTGATGTACCCACTACAACATAAAGGAAAATCAAGAATGTTAATTCAAATTAGTAAAAGTGCATTACAAATATATAAAAGTGCATTACATGTGATTAGTCAAAGTGCATGCTTATATGATTACCAAGCGTATTGCAAAGTAGGTAGAGTGCATTCCAAAATATTAAAAGTGCATTGTAAAGTAGGTAGAGTGCATGACAGAGTAAGAAAAGTATATGTCTATATGATTATCTGAAGTACGTGATTATATTGTAATTAAGAGTGCATTGTAATATAAGTATACTTTATTCCAAATCATTACAAGTACATCCCATATTAGGTAAAGTGTATTAAAAAAATTGGTAAAAATACAGTGCGTGTTTAGTAAAAATGCATTCCAAAGATGGTAAAGCACATTGTAAATTAGTAAAAATGCATTCCAAAATTAATAGGGTAGAGTACGAAGCTAATGTACATAAATACGAACTCTAGCCTAGTAAATCATGAGAACCGTCAAGCCAAGCCTTTTTGAAATGCGCACCATAAGGTGAAGCATTTCTTTGCAACCATTCCCACTCCCGATCTCTATGTCTCGTTCACGTTCCAAATTTCTATAAATAAAAAAATTTAAAATCAATAGGGACTACTAAATACCATGATTTAGTTTTTAATCAAATAAGTGGAGATTAGTAATTGCGAATCAAAAATTCCAATAAAATATAATCTAAGACGTGAGGTTTTATCTATATGTCATTGTTGGTTGTTTTATTTTATCTCTTGTTTTATGGGATTGTGGGCATCGTAACATGCTACTCGCATATATTATTATTTGAAAAGGAATAAACAATGAAAGAATGAATTCTTTTGAAAAATTTAACGAAAAAGGACATTCGTGCACACTTTTGAACAATTAAAAAAATGGAATGCAATCTTATAGAACTACAACGGTAAATCTTAGCCTCTTTACAACCGAATATCATACAAAAACAATGCCGAATGATTATGAAAAAAGAATGTATATTAAACTTTCATAAAACTTATTGGAAATAAAGGGTGAAAACCAAACATATAAAACTCACATATGCAAACCCAGACTACTTCCATAAGATTGCAAGTGGAAGAAGAAATCGGAAACATATTAAAGAAATACGTACAAATGCTGGTAAACAAATTATAGGGACCAAAAATATTAGAGAAGAAATACGGAATGACTTCAAACAGAGATTTAGCTTGTATATGATTAATACTTAGTTGTGAGAAAATTTGTATTGTTTATAAATTTGTTACTTTGTGTCATTCAATATATTGACCTTATTGAATAAGATTAAATGTATTAGTTCCCATAAAATATAATCTAAGACGTGAGATTCTATTCTATTGTTAGTATTCATTTTTATCCTTATAAAATTTAGATTATTTTCACATGTGAATGGGCGTCCATGTGTAAATTGAGAATAAATATTAGGCGTTCGATGGAGAAAAAATTAACTCCATTGATGTTTCATATGAAATTAAAAAAATGGCAAATAAGATTTTTTGGCAAATTGTTCGCGTATTTTCTTAAAAATAGACATAAGGTCGTATGCGGGATGTTTATCAAAACTAAAGATGTTAATACGGTGGCACGAGAAGGTTTCAGCCATTTTAATTTCGAGTAAGTTCAGATCTAGATCAAATTCGAATATTTTGACAATCGAATTCAATCGGGTTGGACCATTTCGGGTTGAGTGTTCAATTACTCAAGAAAAGTCGAGTTTTCAGGGCAATTTCGATCGCGTTATTCGTTTTTTTATCCAACAAGTTTTCGGATAAGTCGGGATTCTGGTTTAGTCAAATTTCGAGTTTAGTCAGATTTCGGGCGAGTCAACTTTCGGGTTTGGCCGGATTTTGGGTGCACCAAATTTGGATTAAAACCATATATCGAAATAAATATTAATTTCAGCGGCAACATGGATGCTAAAAATAGCGACTATATAGTCGCTAACATGGGTCAGGTTCCCAGCGACCATATGGTCGCTATTTTTAGCGTCCATATGGTCGCTGATGACTGGCGTCAAAATTGTCCGTGCAATTTTGCCGACCATATAGGCTCGACGTCCACTTGGATGACCACTTAGCCACCATATGGTCGCTAATTAGAGACCATATTAAGTGGTCATTAAAATATGGTCGCAAAATTTACAAAATGGTGTAGTGTAAGATTTACGTTTGTAGTTCTATAAGATTTCTTTCAATTTTTTTAATTGTTCAAAAGTGTGCACAAATGTCCTCTTTTCGTTAAATTTTTCAAAAGAATTCACGTTTTTCATTGTTTATTCCTTTTCAAATAATAATATATGGTCATAGCATGTTACGATGCCCACAATCCCATAAAATGAGAGATAAAATAAAACAACCAACAATGACATATAGAATCTTGCAAACTTTCTATCAAAAAAAATTAGAATTTTCACACTTTCTAATGGATGGTAGTCAGTAATTGCATGCAAATATTCTTAAATTCTTTGTTCTTTTGGAGATAGATATTACTATATATTGTTCCTTTTGTGAATTAGAATTATTTGTTAAGGGGTATTTTGTTTCTGAAATCTTGTAGTATTACGGTGCTCATGGGTGGTTATTTGAGGCATTATTATTACTCCCTTCGTTTCACAATGATGTCCATATGGACTTTTTTTCTTGTTTTGAAATAGATGTCCATATAAGAATTTTGTCCATTTTTTTCATTTATACCCCTAATAATTATACCACATTAATCCTATACACTTCAACCAATGGAACTTTTAGGAGTAGGAAGTATCATTTAATAGGGGTAATTTTGGGAGAATTTTTTCTTAATATATGTGCAAATTTGTCTATGGATATTTATTGTGAAACAGAATGAGTATTATTTTCTATTTTAATAGTAGGGTAATTCAGTGGAAATGTCGAAACGGTGATCAAGATAAACGCATAAACTTCACAAAATCACCATTAATTTAGACTATTTTTATAGAATTATACTTTAACTTAAGAACTTGTGTCAGACTCGTATGATGTACTAGAGATAACAAGTTAAATTTAATAATTTTTAATATCACAATAATAGTAATTAATTAGGCATTAAAAAAAGAATATTTTGAAGATTTCCATATTCACCCTCAAATTAAAATATGCGTTGATTTTTTTGCTGATTTTCCTAAAAAGAATATTTTGAAGATTTCTAGATTCACCCTCAAATTAAAATATGTGTTATTTTTTGCTAATTTTCCTAAGAATAAATGCATAATTAATTAATATTTTTGTGATATTAAAAATTATTAAATTTATCCTGTTATCTCTAGTACATCATACGAGTCTAACACAAGTTGATTTTGTGAAGTTTATGCGTTTATCTTGATCACCGTTTCGACATTTCTACTGAATCTTGATCACCATTAAATTTGTAAATTAATGGTGATTTTGTGAATCTAGAAATCTTCAAAATAATAATGCCTCAAATAACCACCCATGAGTAATAATAATACCTCAAATTCCAACACCTAATGATACGCATGTGTCATTAGGTGTTAGAAATCTTCGTTTCACAATAGCCGCCAGAAATCCTATGTAGAAAAGCAACGTCGACCACTAGAGTTCGAGGTGGGGGCAATCGTCTCGTTGAGAGTGTTGCCTACTCGTGGTGTGAGGAGTTTGGGGTGAAGGGAAAATTGAGTCCCAGCGACATTGGCCCGTTCGAGATACTGGAGAGAGTGGGTGAGGTAGCCTACAGACTGGCGCTACCACCCGCCTTAGATGGAGTGATGTGATTCCATCTACCGAGCCATGGCCCCATGATTTGAGTGAAGATTCCAACCCTAAAGACAAGCCCAATGTGCACGAAAAAGGGGAGCCTATACTTGGACAAGCAACCAAGGACGATGTTCGAGGCGCTAAGAAGCCGAGACAAGGAGCCATGCCCTATCTTGGGCGCATCACTCGAGCCCTAGCTAAGTCTATACTAGACAAAATCAAGGAGGAGTTCATGGATCATAAGTGTCCGATGGCTAATAACAATGGAGAAGGGTGGAGTGTTCTTGTGACTATTGGTTCAACTAGTGCTAAAACTTGACTTATGTTTTGTTAAGGGTTGTTAGTTGTGTTTCTTGAAATTATGGGGTTTATTGTGTAATTTTCTTGGGAGTTGTGGCTGAATGGTTGAGGCGTGGGATTAGGGTTATTTAGTCTCATTTTAGCCTCATTGCTTGGGAGACTTGGACGAAAATACTCTCTTGTTGTTTTCTTTACTTTGTTCAATCTAGTTTGCATTTCTTTCGTTCAATCTCGTTGTTCGATTGTTGGTGAGTAATATCCGACAATCTTGCATCTTAGTTTGCTCAATTCTTGGTGAGTCATATCCAAGGTTTGAGCATCCATACCCAACAATCCATCAATCCACTTCCAAACTCTCCATCCATCGATCTATCTCCATCTCGGTGGAATTCTGCACCACGTCAGTATTTTCACCATAACTTCCAAATTACATATCATATGACTCTCAAATTTTGAGGGGTTAAACTAAACTCAGAGATCTAAATTTTGGTTTTGGAATCACCCAATTCCGAGTTCTGACAAGGAAGATTCAGCCAGTTGAAGACGGGTCAGATTCCTTGGTGTTTGTTGTCGGAATTCCTTGGATTCTCTTGGCGATCTCTTTGCACCATCATCTACACCATCGATCCTCTCATCAAGTTGTATCAGAGCCATGAGAAGTTATCGCCATCTAAACCTTGTTTCGACTTTGGATTTCTACTCGTTGCAAGTGATTGTCAATTCCGACTAGTCATTGTTGTTCGTGTGTGTGTGTGTTCGTTGTTGCTCCATTTTTGTGATCAATTTGCGTCCTTGAATTCTTGTTGAGTGAGGTCGGAAATTTCATGAATCTTGGCTGAAATTCTCTTGCACGAACTTGAAGAAGAAAGGACAAAGGTTCTTGATTGAAGGAGTAGTTGAAAGGTTGTCTTTATTCCATGTTTAATTCCTCCAATTAAGAGCTTGATTGAAACTTTGTTTGTTGGATTTTCTTGGCTGAATCACAAAGGGGTGAGGTGTGTAAAACGTCCCCTTTTGAGTCCATTGCATGCTTGTTGAGTGGTTCAACTCTAGGATACGGGAACGACACCGAGAATTGCTAGTCTTGCTTGTTTGTGTTTACTCTTGGTGTTCGTGTTCTTCTTGTTGTCTTTTGTTGGTCATCTCCTACTTGCAACTTGTCGGATTTCCATCTCGAGCAAGTTTTGGTGATTAATTCAAGTGCACTCTATACTCTTGCTTTTCACATGGTTTGTTAAGATGACAAGTGTAGGTGATGAAAAAGAAATACAAAAGCGCCTCTTGGACAAATTGTGATCCTTGCAACAATCCATGCAATCCATGGAAACACGCATGGAGGCACGCTTTGATGCCTTGGAGCGCCGAATCTTAGGGCTGGACGAGAGGACACAAGTGCCTCAAGTGGGGAAGATCAAGGAGACATGAGAAGAGGATAAGGGTTCGAGGACGACCCCTTGTAAAGGAGAGGAAAATTCCTTCCAACAAAGAGTGATGAGTGACACAGAACAACCAAAAAGAGAGACTCCTTTCCATGGATTGGAACAACTCATTACCATCAAGTGTCCAATAGAATTGATGCACATATTGCAACAAGAGGAGGAAGTTGTGGAATTGTCTCCTAAAATCAAGCATCGTCCTACCATCACTCCTAGCTCCATGAACTCGTTGGCGACACCATGGATGGATGCATTTCCTATGATTCCTTCATGTTTGCCCTTCTTGCTCCATGAGGAGGACGAGGCTGTTTTAGTCACTCAAAGCGGTGATTACATTTGCTTTCTTGTGGGGGCCAAGAAGGATGTCTTTGTCATGGCGAATGCCACACCAAGGGAGCTAGAAGCCCTACCTTCTTTGTTGAGCTCACAAGGCTTGATAGATTCGAGGACGAATCTTTTTGAAGGGGAGGAGGATGATGTGATTCCATCTACCGAGCCATGGCCCCATGATTTGAGTGAAGATTCCAACCCTAAAGACAAGCCCAATGTGCACGAAAAAGGGGAGCCTATACTTGGACAAGCAACCAAGGACGATGTTCGAGGCGCTAAGAAGCCGAGACAAGGAGCCATGCCCTATCTTGGGCGCATCACGCGAGCCCTAGCTAAGTCTATACTAGACAAAATCAAGGAGGAGCTCATGGATCATAAGTTTCTGATGGCTAATAACAATGGAGAAGGGTGGAGTGTTCTTGTGACTATTGGTTCAACTAGTGCTAAAACTTGACTTATGTTTTGTTAAGGGTTGTTAGTTGTGTTTCTTGAAATTATGGGGTGTATTTTGTAATTTCCTTGGGAGTTGTGGCTGAATGGTTGAGGCGTGGGATTAGGGTTATTTAGTCTCATTTTAGCCTCATTGCTTGGGAGACTTGGACGAAAATACTATCTTGTTGTTTTCTTTACTTTGTTCAATGTAGTTTGCATTTCTTTCGTTCAATCTCGTTGTTCGATTGTTGGTGAGTAATATCCGACAATCTTGCATCTTAGTTTACTCAATTCTTGGTGAGTCATATCCAAGGTATGAGCATCCATACCCAACAATCCATCAATCCACTTCCAAACGCTCCATCCATCGATCCATCTCCATCTCGGTGGAATTCTGCACCACGTCAGTATTTTCACCATAAGTTCCAAATTACATATCATATGACTCTCAAATTTTTAGGGGTTAAACTAGACTCAAAGATCTAAATTATCGTTTTGGAATCACCCAATTCCGAGTTTGGACAAGGAAGATCCAGCCAGTTGAAAACGGGTCAGATTCCTTGGTGTTTGTTGTCGGAATTCTTTGGATTCTCTTGGCGATCTCTTTGCACCATCATCTAGACCATCAATCCTCTCATCATGGAGTTTACCCTGTCTTCCACGTGTCACAGCTGAGACAGTACATTCCGGATCTCAGTCACAGGCTCAAGTATGAAGAGTTGGAGGTTGAGCCCGATCATACCTTTAGAGAGCAACCAGTACCGATTCTGGACAGGCGTACAAAGAAGTTGCGGAACAAAGAGATTCAGTTATTGTTGATTCGGTGGTCTCGGCATGGTGTCGAGGAGGCCACTTGGGAGACCGAGGATAGGATGAGAGAGAACTACCCCGAACTGTACTCGGGTTTACTAGAGGCCTTTGAGAGTAGAGCTTAGAGGATGCTCGGGAGTAGGTATGACATTTATATGACTTAATGTTGCTAAGCGTGTGTGTTGTTTGCTTGATTGTGTTTTGACATGTGTATGGATTGGTTGTTTTACTTCATGCTTATATTACTTTGGCATGCGTTTTGGTTGCCCATGTTATGTTTAAGTTGTTGTCAACAATTTGAGGTTCAGGGACGAACCCCTTTGAGAGGGAGAGGTTGTGGAACCTTGGGGACCTTTGTAAGTTTCCACAGTAGTTATAGAAGTTTTGGGACGAAACTTTCTTAAGGGGAGTATAATGTAATGCTCGGATTCCCAAAAATCTGATAGCTATTTCCTCCGTCCAATTTGTTCCCTTCTTTTTATTACAATTTCACTTTCCTTTGTTGTTTGGGCCGATAAGCCCAAAAAGATGGGAGACCCGAATCCAACAAGGAACCCAAGCCCATTTCTACCCCACCCTTTTTCCTATCCTACCCTTCTACCCTATCTCTTTCACCTCCTCTTTTTTTCAATTGAGCGCCGCTAAACATCAGGAAGGAACAGAGGGAGAGAGCTCGAGCTCTTCACGCCCGATGCCGGTAAGGCCTTCTCCGCTTGTGGTCTCATCGTCGTTCCTTCATTCCTGTACCGTCGTTTCCTAGCTTCGGAGATACCGCTGGCCCGATGTGAGTAGTATTAGGGTTTTTGAGTAAGATGTATGTTAGTCTCGACCTTGTGTTGCTTAGTTGAACTCACGTGGTTTGTCTTGTTTTGAGTTCGAGCTTTGGGACCTAATGTTATAATTTGTGAGCTTTGACTTTGATTTTTGGTTTGCCTTGGTCTTCTTTTCCGTGAGGCACTTTAGAACTAGATAAGAGTAACTATCTGTTGAGAAAAGTTAATGTTGGTCCGAACTTGGTTTATTAATAAAATCGAGTGAAACCGTTTTTGTCCGGATACCATGAAAGTTTGGTGGCTCGAAATTGGTGAAACCTTTATAATTGTGCTTGCCTAGAATCGAAAGCTACTTCTCGCGATTAGTCGATTAACCGTGGATGTTATTATTCGTAGGTCTTTAGTATCGACACGTTTCTTACTTCATTCGAGGATCTCCTTCCAGGTAAGTCGTTCTCTACTTGCTCGGCTCTATTCTAGTCTTGTTAGATTTCTTGTCTTGATTGTGAGATTGGTTTTGGCAACTAGTCCCGAATATATGTTTTTCCTTGTGAAATGTTTTATTGTATGATGTGATGCGCTTTCCATTGCAAACGTTTTCTCGTAAAAGAAATTGTTATTGTTTTCTCTATGCTGGCTGCGTAACCGGCATGATCAAGTGCGACAATTGTCGGTGGTGAAGAGGCGTCTAGCCATGGTCGTGTGTCGGGCGGGCCCTTTCAAAAATAAAATTAATAGCTTTGTTTTTGGCAAGTGATCCAGTGGAGGCTTGACCAGGGGTGGGAAGGATGACATATATGAAAAAGTGAGAGGGCCTTCCTCTGCACTCGGGTGCAGGTGAGTTAGCGCCGTAGATTGGAATGCAACGGTGGGAGGAAGAATTGCATTTCCAAATAGGTTTGTGAATGATTTTTTCTTGTGTTTGTGTGTGGTTGCTTAGTTGGTTCCTAGCTTGTGAATTATTGGTATGTTTGATGAGTTGTTTGCTCGTTGTGTTTCCTTTCACTTGTTGAGTGTTGAAATGTTGGTTATTGTTTCAAACAATTTACTTTTGTCGCTTGATTATCTAGATTGTTGGTATGTGTACTGGACTATCATGCTTTGTTCTATTTGCTTGTTGGGCGTGAAGTTGTTGGTTATTAATTGTTTTCAAACATCTTACTTTTTCCGTTTGTTATCTCGATTATTGATATGTGTGTTGGACTATTATGTTTTGTTCTATTCACTTGTTAAAGGTTAAGATTTTGGTTATCTATTGTTTTCAAATGTCTTACTATTGCCGCTTGTTATCTAGCTTGCCTAGGACAGTAGTTGACCTCTTGGGGAATTTTATTTTTTCAGTTCCAGGTACTCTTTCAGGACTCGTGGTGGAGCCTAGGTCGGATGTTGCAACGGATTGATAAGCATGTGTCATTAGGTGTTGGAATTGGTTGGGATGTTCTGGTTTAGTATTTAGTTTCTGCTTTGAAAGTTTTCTCTATTGTTGATTTATGTGGGATGTTAGTTTGGGTGTGTTTTGTCTTAGTTGTGGGGACCTCATGTATGACATCGTTACAAATATGTTTTTATTGAATCATAGTTGGATGGTTTATGTTCGTTTTCTTGTCGTGCCCGAGTTGCAAGATCCAGGTGTTTCAATTGTCAAACTATCTCAGGTAGTGTCCGAGAGGGCAAACTATCGAGTAACGCCCCGACATCAAGACAGGGTGTTACATGCCCCTTCAATTTGGGGAAAATCAAGTCTCACCGTTCATCCTACAACTAGGTCGAGCCGGTCCATGCAAGTCGGTTTACTTGGTTCGTGCGCTTTATTAACTAGTTCACGAATTTGGGATTATCCATCAAAGTTGGTCACTTTAAAAAAAATAAAAAGGGAAAACATTTAGTAATATTTATCTCCAAAAGAACATAGAATTTAAGAATAATTGTAATATTTCAATGGGAATGACATTTGCAATTTTCTATTTTGGTAGAAAGTTTGAAAGATTCTATATGCCATTGTAGGTTTTTTTATTTTCTCTCTCGTTTTATGGGATCGTGAGAATCTTAACATGCTAGGAACATATATTAGTATTGGAAAATGAATAAACAACGAAAAAATGAATTCTTTTTCAAAAAATGATATTTGTGCATAGTTCTGTTTAATTAAGTAACCATATAATAAGTAAAACTTCGTTGTATGTAGTTAATAGGTTGAAAATGTAAAAGTTATTTGAACTGTTAGATTAAATATTTAAAGGGTTAAGATTGAAAGATGAATTTTTGTGTGAAAAAGCAGTAAAAGTGGGATGGTGGCATGTTGTAAATACTTAAAAATATTTACCCCTAATTACAACAAAAAGTGCTCTCCAAATGTTCTCTTCTCAAATCTAATCGAACGCTCTTTTCAAATAACAATTCTCTTTCTAAAATTCCTTCAATGGCTTTCAGTTACCTAAAGAGAATCTCTGATTTTCTCAGTTCCACTTAATGCTATCGTCGTTGACAATAGTGTTTGATTTTCAAGTCGTGCGATTGTTGCTTGGTTATGGTTTCACACACATTCACAAGAATACGATATCTATTGTTGTAGTAGATAAAGATCAAATCACAAGGATTATGTCTGTTATAGTCCATTTTATGAACCAATTCCTAAGTCAAAATAGTATAATTGTGGTGTAATTCTAACGGATAAAAACAAACAAAACAAGTTAATGATTATGTAATAATATATGAGAATGCAAATTTCTAAAGCTAGGAATCCCCGCAACTTTGATCTTTGAATCTCACTTTTAGCTAAACTGAGTTGGATATTTTGTTTTGAAAGTTATTGTCTAATTTCATAAGTTGACTTCTCTCAAAATGTAACTTAATGTCATACTTTGTTTCATCACTCTCATGATGAAACAAAGTGCATTCTGAAGTAGAAAAAGTGCAATATAGAGTAGCAAAAGTGTTGAGTCGGTGTTAGGAAATCACGTTCATTAACATTGCAACAATGTCCTCAGTTTTGACAATGATAAACACCATAGGAAATAATGTCAATTGCCAAGTATTTCAGCTTAACAGGTTGCATGTCGCAAAGAAAAGCACAGAGTAAGAAGTCCCACTCCATGGGAACTAATGTAACAACAAAAAGAAAGCGACCAACCTTAGAAGAGAATAGAGTTCCCACACGATGGGAACTGGATATGAGGAACATGAATCCCATAGAAGTGAAGAAGAGTTCCAAGGAGAAGGGAACCGAGAAGACGAGAGTTCCCTTTGGATAGGAACTGGCGCTTGTGTGAAAGAGACATCTCAGCGCATTTTCATGGATCTTGTTTGTTCCGAACACAGAGGCGTCTCAGACCATGAAAGCCTCAGCACAGACACGACGACCATCCAACGGTCCAGATTGATTCAAGAGTTGACAATTCAAATTCAAATCAAAGTCACATGTCAACCTTAAGGAATCATACTTGGAGAGCAAGGTAAAAAGGGTATTTAGGACAAATACCTCAAATGGATAAGGGTTTCTCATCACGCCTATTTAAACCCTTCAATAGTCACCTTGATGCTCACTTTTCCGAAATCATAAACTCCAAACTCAGAGAAAGAGAGATGAAGAGTTGCTTGAGTGAGAGTCATCAAGCTGGTGAAAAGTCCTCGGCGGCGAGCTAATCTTGACGACAGTGTAGGAGAAAGAGCGAATTCATATGTCTAGGGGAACTCAGGAGAAGAGATATAAGAGATAGAGGTTTGAGTTTCTCTTTGTCTTTGATTGTGAGCGTTCACCGGGTTAGGGTTGAGAGAGTGTATTAGTGTTGCCTAGGGAGAGAGTCCTAGTAGGAACAGAGAAGTTTGTACTCTGCCTTCTAACCTGAATGGAACTAATGAATAAAGAAAAGGTAACTCATTCGAAAATCCTCCAAGAGGGAGGTAGAGGTTTACTCGCGCGATTAGTTGATCGCTATGGGTTTCCTCCATAAAGGAATTGTCTCTAGTATTTTTATTTACCTGCACACTTGTTTATTCCGCTGCGTGTGGGAACTGTTTGATAGAGTTCCCATAACTAATTTCGACTAACCTACGATCCAACAATTGGTATCAGAGCAGGCGCTCTAGATCTTGGTTAGTCTTTGCAGGTATTTATGAAAATGGCTCAAGAACTCACAAAGATCGGACATGGGAACAACAAGCCTCCCAGACTCATCGTTGGACGCTTTGAAAACTGGCAGATCAAGATGAGAGACTGGATGAGGAGTCATGACTACCAATGATGAAGGATCTTGATGTTGCAAGTGGTGCAAGGCAATCCGAGGAAGACCCGAGCAAAATCTTCAAGAGATAGTGGAACTCGGAGATTGAACTTTGTCTGGAATAACAAGGGTAGATCTCCCTCGTCCAGAGTCAGAATTGGGTGATTCCAAAGCCTAGAGTTAGATCTACGAGTCTTCTTTAATCACTAAAAATTATGTCCAAATCTTGCGTGGTTCGAAAGTTATGGCTGTTTCACTGAAAGGATGCAAGAACCACCGATATGGAATTGGATGGATACGGGCTAAAACAAAGAAAAACCATTTCTCTGTTCAATCTAGGATATGACTCAGCTAGATCAAGCCTTCGAAATTTGGATTGAAAAGAACAAAGAAAAACCATTTCTAAAACAAACAGACAAGGGATGGCATGTTTGGCTTCAATCTTGTCTAACTAGGAAACTAGAGCCCTAGTGGCTTATAAAGAAAGACCTAAGGGCAAAACTGACATTTGTCTTAGGAAAAGTTTAACAAATAACAAAATAGACCCAAATTTTCCAAATTTCATAAAACACTCTCGCAATCCAAGCAATGAACCACACAAGTCGTGGCCTTCTAACAAGACACGTAAGCCGCACTATTTCAAGATGTGATGGCCTTAGCATAGTCACATCATCCTCCCTCCCTTCAAAACGGATTCGTCCTCGAATTCGAGTGCACTTCCAAGTGAAAATATCATGAACACCATAGCTTAGTGGCAACTCTATCCCGAAAGCGTAAAAGCAGACACGTCTCATCAGGGCGATCTCCTCGGTGATGTTGGGGACAATTTTTAGTCTGGAATTGTTTAAGGTCGTTCTGTGAGCCCCGAACTCCAAATTGAGCGATTCTAAGTCCCAGTTTGAGCTCAAGAAGTCTACTTTATGTACTCCAAATTTGAGAAGTATTAGACCATTGAGTTGAAAGTTACACCATTTTTTCCAAGGTGGCACAGATTGATCCGAGAAAAAGGTTTCACATTGCTGCAAAATATGAGAGATGGGTGAGGGAAGATCACCTAATTCTTGAATAGACAACAAAGATTCATGAAAGAGAAGTAGAAAGAAAATTTTACTCCCCTTGATGGTGTGAACAATTTCCTTTGGTTTGGCGAGTTGAATAGTCTTCCCTTTCTCTTCTTTCTTGCTGGGATTCTCCTCATGATTTAGGAAGGGCAAACTGGAGGGAACCATAGGAAAAGCATCCATCCATGGGGTAGCCAAAGAATGTATGGAGCTAGGAGTGATGGTAGGACGAAACTTGATTTTAGGAGATAATTCCACAACTTCCTCCACTTTTTCCTTGGAATCAACCTTCTTTTCAATTTGTGTTGGAGGCTCATGAAGTGGCTCTTTTGGAGTAGCTTCGTCCATGAATTTGGAGGTAAGGTTAACCAGGACTTCTTGGATGAGAGGCTCCTCGATTGGCTTTGAAACATCCACCTTACGTGAAGGTTCAAAGACTTGATGTGGTGGAACCAAGCAAGATGAATGCTCTTTACCTCTCTCTGGGACTCTTTGTGGCTCCAAACTCATTGAAGGACAATAAGGTGGTTCTTCAAATGTGGCTTGTCCTCTAGGTGATGGATACCAAGGCATGAAATTGGCGCCCCTCGTGGAAGCTTGGTCTTGATGATGAAAATCCCATGCTCCATGTCCTACAACGTTAGTGTCGCAAGTAGAATATGAAGGGTAAAAAGGATAAGCCTCAACATACACTTGTGGTACATACCTCTCCATGAGAGCTTGGTTGAGCTCTTGCCACGTACTAATGGGATGGTATCCTTTACGCCTCCTTCTCTCCTTGTGATCATACCACCAATTACGAGCCCCATGGATAAAGCGTTTAGTGGCATAAGTAACTTTCATATCTTCAAGATAGCCGCCATAGTAGTCAAAAAAATGATCGAGCTTGGAGATCCAAGCTAAGCAATCATTGGCATCGGATCGGCCGTCAAAATATGGAATATAAGACCTTTTAAATAAGAACTCCTCATAATATGTACTTGTTCTTGACATCTTTCACACACTCAACAAACAAGATTATCCCACAAATCACAAGTAATGCCAAAACACATGTTCCTCCTAAATCAATCAGAAAGAGCAAAGGAATGCAAGTGCAAGGTCAAGGCAATGAGTTAGGTATGGCTAGGCAAAGAACAAATAATCCAATGCACACACAAGCACCCGAACTCAACAAGGACTTATAGGAAAAGAAGCTACTAGGCACCAAGTGTTTTACACAACAACAATTTATGCAAATTTTGGCCTTGCTCGGATTCTCTTTCTCACGGGGTCCGACTTCTTCTATGTCCGGCCGCTTATTAGCTTTTCGCCGCCGGCAAGGTTTTTCTAGCCCACTTCTTTTTCTCTCCGAGTCCGACTTTTTCTTTTAAGGCACAATTCTGATTTTTTTTAAAAAGAAAGTAAGAAATAACCACAATTCACACAACAAGCAACAAGCAATTTCTTTTCGAAGTTTAACAACTCGATGTCGTTCCCGTATCTTAAACCAAGCCTATACAAGTCCAAATGCAAGACATGTGAATGGAAAATGGGAAGGGACGTGGCTCTTTTGAGGCTGGTTCGGATTTGGACACAACCCACACAAGACACCCTTAAATGCACCAAAAATGAAAGGTTGTTTCAAAGGGGTTTTGAGGCTTTTCGGTTTGAGAATTGAATTGGACAACTCTTGGGCTATCTTCTTCAACCTTTAGAAAAAAATCCATGGATGAATTCAGAAATGGTCGTGCACCACTCAGCCAACACAACAACAACAAACAACAAAGACAACAACCACAATTCTAGGGCAATTCGCAAGCAATTTCAAAAATGGTAACAAGGGTGGCTCCTATGAGCACTTGCAACCCTAGATTGCTCAATCAAAGGTCAAAAGAAGGAGTACCTTGCGTGGCTCTGACATAACGTGATGAAGGAAGACAGTGATAGAGTGGCAATGCATGGTGTGTCATTGAGCATGGGAACTTCGTGGTGAACGAAAATATTCGGAACCACCTGTCCAAATGGGGTCCAACCGAATGGCAATGCATGGAGGCCGACTACAAGGCCAAGATGTACCTCAACAACGCGATGTGCGAGCAAGACAATGATTGAGTGGCTAACTTGGAGACAACAAAGGAAATATGGGAAGCCATTCAACAAATGCACGTCGGGAGTTCCGATCTGAGGGAAGATCACCAAATGAATGCTAGAAGGGAGTTCTTCAACTTCAAAATGACGATGGGTGAGTCGATTGATAGCAATCAATCGCGTTTCGAGTCCCTCTGCTCAAAGCTTTCACCCCTGGGTATCACCAAGCAAGAAATCTCCGACAAAATGAAGGTGCAACAACTATTCAATGGGCTAACAACAAAATGGGCAAATGAATGAACCATGTTCAAGGAAAATCCTGAGAATAGGAACTTGATGGTTCACCATGTGTTTGGTAAGCTTATTGGTCATGACAAAAGAAAACAAGAAGATAAGCAACAAGAGATGGAAACGAGAGGCATAGCTCTCAAGCTCGAGAATGCCCTCAAATCTGTTCAGGAACAGTGTGAAGAATCGGAGGAAGATGAGGAAGAGGAACTTCTACTCATCACAAAGGCGCTCAGGAACTTCTACAAGAAAAGGAAGTTCAAAAGGAACTCCAGCAGAGAAAGAAGGAACTACGAGGTGAACAACAGATATCAAGACAGAGACAAAGACCTCGTTGATGCCACATGCTAGAAATGCTACAAGAAGGGACACTTCGCCAAAAACTGTCCTCAGGGAACTGAAGAACGAAGACTCGACAAAGGGAAAAGAAAGGCATATGTAGCATCCTGGAGTGACTCCGATGATGAGGAGCATGAAGCTTGGTCAACCCCAGAAACTTGCGTTATGGCTATAGGGGAGACCACTGGGGAACAACCAGGTGAGGTAAATCCTGAAACTCTTCTTAACTCTCTATCTCAATATGAAAAACCTGAGTCGCTTAAATTGTTGACCAAACTACTAAAAGACAATATAAAGATTCAAAGGAAGGTAGATAAAACTGAACATGTCTTAGCAGAACAACTAGGAATGGAACCTTGTTCCCAATGTGTGAAGCTTGTAGACAAATTGCAATGCTCTTTTAATGAGATCACCATCTTAAGAGATGAGCTCAATAGCATTGAGAGTGAAAAAGATGAGATTCTTAAGAAACTAAGTGAAAGCCAAAAATGTCTAGAGAGTTCGCCTCCACAGACCACTAAAGAATCCATTCCTCCGATCAAGTTTGTCCCAACCCGGCATGGAATAGGGTATGGAGAGGGAACATCAAAAAACGGATCCTATCTTCTCACGGAAAGGGAAAGAAATGAGTGTAGGGATCTTGAGCTTCAAAGCCAAAAGCTGAAGAATGCTCAATTAGAAGAAAGAATTTGTGTCCTGGAAAGCGGGGAAGCTGGGAACACTGAATACTATACGGGGAACACTAGCCACGAAATGTGCATCAAGATAGCCAAGGGAAATGGGTCTAGAGTCTACAATCAGGAAACCATGGATAGAAATAGGATTCAGAGACCTCATCCAAAGTACTATCTTAGAGAGTACTATAAAACTTGTTGGGAGTGTGGAGCTCATGGACACTACATTGAAAGCTGTCCAAAAAGGCAAGCGTACAAGCCACACACTGTTGGGAACAAGAGTTACAAAAACAAAAAAAAAATTAAGAAAAAATCCTAACAGACCGAAACTGCGGAAAGTACCTAAGAACGACAATTCTCCTAGGAACTCATCCTTGAGTCCTAGGAACTCCACACAAGTCCATAATATTGTTGATTACTTGGTCGAAAGAACTCTGTTTCCTTGCATGGAACCAGGCAACAAACATCTTGCTTGGGTCACCAAATCTAATTAATTTTGCAGGATTTAGTGAGGGGGAACAACACTTGGGTCATCGACAGTGGATGTTCCAACCACATGACCGGTAAGAAAGACAATCTCACCTCACTACTAACAAAGGTCGATGGAGGCCACGTCTCTTTTGGCAATAATAACAAGGGAGAAATCATTGGAACTGGTGAAGTCATCATCAACAAAGGAATTAAGATCAAAAACGTGAATCTGGTAAAGGACCTTGGATACAACTTGTTGAGTGTCTCACAACTGTGTGACCAAGGAAACAATGTAGTGACATTCGATTCTAAAGAATGTCTTGTGATGAACAAAAAGACAAACAAGATCGTACTCAAAGGAACTAGGTCCAACAATGTCTATTTCGTGGACACATCATACGAGCCTCCAAGGAAACTGTGTCTTGCAAGTTCCATTAATGAAGCGGAACTGTGGCACAGATGATTGGGAAATGCAAGAGTAAACCAAATTACGAAGCTATATCTTCAAGACCTTGTAATTGGATTGCCCAGGATTAGTCTAGAAGGCGTGAAGATGTGTGAGGCATGTGTCAAAGGGAAACAAACAAGCAGCTCATTCAAACCAAAACGAGTTGTGAGCTCTACTCGTCCCTTGGAACTGATCCATATGGATCTCTGTGGTCCCATGTAGATGGCTAGCTATGGAGGAAAGAGGTAATGCATGGAGGCCAACTACAAGGCCAAGATGTACCTCAACAACGCGATGTGCGAACAAGACAATGATAGAGTGCCTAACTTGGAGACAACAGAGGAAATGTGGGAAGCCATTCAACAAATGCACGTTGGGAGTTCCGATCACCAAATGAATTCCAGAAGGGAGTTCTTCAACTTCAAAATGACGATGGGTGAGTCGATTGATAGCTATCAATCGCGTTTCGAGTCCCTCTGCTCAAAGTTGGCACCCCTGGGTATCACCAAGCAAGAAATCTCCAACAAAATGAAGGTGCAACAACTATTCAATGGGCTAACAGCAAAATGGCCAAATGAACGAACCATGTTCAAGGAAAATCCTGAGAATAGGAACTTGATGCTTCACCATGTGTTTGGTAAGCTTATTGGTCATGACAAAAGAAAACAAGAAGATAAGCAACATGAGATGGAAACGAGAGGCATAGCTCTCAAGCTGGAGAAGGTTCTCAAATCTGTTCAGGAACAGTGTGAAGAATCGGAGGAAGATGCGGAAGAGGAACTTGTACTCATCACAAAGGCGCTCAGGAACTTCTACAAGAAAAGGAAGTTCAAAAGGAACTCCAACAGAGAAAGAAGGAACTACGAGGTTAGCAACATATATCAAGAAAACGACCTCGTTGATGCCACATGCTATTTGCTACAAGAAGGGACACTTTGCCAAAAACTGTCCTCAAGGAACTGAAGAGAGAAGACTCGACAAAGGGAAAAGAAAGGCATACGTAGCATCCTGGAGTGACTCCGATGAAGAGGAGCGTGAAGCATGGTCAACCCCAGAAATTTGCTCTTGACCAAGAACTTCGTGGTCAAGAGTTGAAAATTCAAATTCAAATCAAAGTCACATGTCAACCTTAAGGAATCATAATTGGAGAGCAAGGCAAAAAGGGTATTTTGGACAAATACCTCAAGTGGATAAGGGTTTCTCATCACGCCTATTTAAACCCTTCAATAGTCACATTGCTGCTCACTTTTCCCAAATCATAAACTCCAAACTCAGAGAAAAGAGAGTGGAAGAGCTACTTGAGTGAGAGTCATCAAGTTGGTGAAAAGTCCCCGACGACGAGCTAATCTCGACGACAGTGTAGGAGAAAGAGCGAGTTCCTAGGTCTAGGGGAACTCAGGAAAAGAGACAGAAGAGAGAGAGAAGTTTGAGTTTTGCTTTGTCTTTGATTGTGAGCGTTCACCGGGTTAAGGTTGAGAGAGTGCATTAGTGTTGCCTAGGGAGAGAGTCCTAGTAGGACAAGAGAAGTTTGTACTCTGCCTTGTAACATGAAGGGAACTAAGAAATAAAAAAAAGGTAACTCATTCGAAAATCCTCCAAGAGGGAGGTATAGGTTTACTCAAGCGATTAGTTGATCGCTGTGGGGTTCCTCTATAAAGGAATTGTCTCTAGTATTTTTGTTTACCTGCATACTTGTTTATTCCGCTATGTGTGGGAACTGTTCGATACAGTTCCCATAACCGATTTCGACTAACCTACGATCCAACAAAAAGTGCATTCCAAACAAATAAAAAAAGTGCATTTCTAAAGTGACAAGAGTGTAATATATAGTAGCAAAAGTGCATCTTCGACCAAAAAAAGTAGCAAAAGTGCATTTAAAACAGATAGAAAAAGTGCATTTCTAAGTATAAAATTAAATTCTAAAGCGCGTTCTAAAGTAGTAAAAGTGCATTCTAGAGTAACAAAAATGCATTCCAAAATAGATAGATAAGGTGCATTTCTAAGTAGTGAAATCGAACTATAAGTGTATTAAGTAGTAAAAGTGCATTTTAAAGCAGCAAAAGTGCAATAAAAAAAGATAAAGATGCATTCCGAATTAGTAAAATTTAACTCATAAGTGCATTTTAAATTATTAAAAGTGTGTTATAAAGTAACAAAGTGCATGCCATTTAAATTGAAAAAGTGGATTCTAGAGTAGTAAATTTGACCTCTAACGTGAATTCAGAAGTAGTAAAAGTGTATTATAGAGTAGAAAAAGCGCAGTTCGAATGACATATATATAGTTCAATCATGTGGAAGATTTTCAAGAATAGTTGTTGTCTGTCCTTGGAATCTAAAGTGCATGTTTAAAGGCATAATTTAAGAAATGTTTATTAGTTCATGGAAGAGCAATGTGTATACGCACAGAGAAAAGGGTTCAAATCCCATATAGGCTAATTTGATCATGACCTTCTTTGAAAATTGTGGTCGATTAGTTATTTGCCGCACAATGCTAAAATATAATTTCTTTTAGTACCAAGGTAGTTAGGTTGAGAATAAATACGATAAGAAATTAATTTGTGTGAGATATCATATTAGCCTATGTAGGAGCTGAACCTACATCTTTGTGCACAAGCGCACTACTCTCTCATTTGAGCTAATATGCTACTTGTACTACATCTATAAAGGTAAATTAAGAGAAAAAGTGATGGGTGACTATCATATAGCTTCGATATACAATTTAAAAGCATTACTTCTTAATGGTGAACGCAAGATAAACAAAAGGGCACATGATAGTATCAAAAGTGCAAGCATAAGAACTTAATATTATCAAGAAAAAATATGTCAACCACTTAGTTGTGATGACATATTCTTTTGTATGACGACTCCCATGACAAACATAAAATGTAAAAGTAGATGTGTATTGATGTGATTCCATCTATCGAGTCATGGCCCCTCGGTACCGCGCCAACCGGGGCGTCGAGCGCGCTGTTGCACACGCCGATCTCCGACTTGGCACGCCTTTTCCTTTGTTGGATGTTGCCACTTGTTCGGAAACTTTTGATGGCACTTTTTTCCATAACTTGAGTGAGGAATCCAGCCCTAATGCCAAGTTCAATTTGCCCGACAAAGGAGAGTCTTCATTTAGACGAATGTCCAAGACCGGCGTCCAAGGCTCTAAGGATTCAAGCCAAGGCACCACACCCTATTTTGGGCGCATCACACGAGCCCTAGCTAAGACAATACAAGAAAAAATTAAGGAGGAACTCATGGCTCATAAGTTTCCGATGGCTAATGATGGTGAAGGTTGCAGTATTCTTGTGACTATTGGTTCGACTAGAGCTAAAACTTGACTTATGTTTTGTTGAGGGTTTTTAGTTGAATTTCTTGAAACTTAAGGGTGTTTTATATAATTAGAGAGAAGTGTGGGATGAGTTTTGGAGAGGCGTGGCTATGGGGTTAAAACCCTTGTTTTTGGCCTCCTTGTGGAAAAGACTTGAAATATGACTTGCTTGTTCTCTCTCTTATTTTCAATCTAGTTTTCTTGCATTTTCCTTTCATGAATCTTGTTGCTTGATTGTTGATGCGTAATATCCGACGATCTCTCAACCTTAGTTTGTTGTTCTTGGTGAGTCATATCCAAGGGCAACATCCATATCCAACGTCCCATCAATCCACCTCCATTCGAACCATCTCCATCTCCACTCGTCCAAGAGAGGATCTTCTTCTGCAGCCTTTTTAGTGCAAGAGCTATAACTCTCGAACCACTCATCATCTGGCTCTAAAATTTTGAGGGATTCAAGAAGACTCAACGATCTAACTTTGGGCTTTGGAATCACCCAATTCCAAGTTTGGACAAGGGAGATCTACCTTTTTTATTCCAAACAAAATTCAGCCACCGAGCTCCACCACCGTCGAGCCAAGTGAAGATTTCCGTCCAATATTAGGCGATCTCTTTGCACCATCGTCATCACCACCGATCCTTTCATCAAGTGGTATCAGATCCATGCGAAGGTATCGCCATTTAAATCTTGTCTCGACTTTGGTTAACCACTCGTTGCAAGTTCTTTCTTCAAGTCGCCTATCTTGTTGTTGTGTGCAAGTGGGTTCTATTGTCTTGTGTAGTATTATTGTCAATTTTTTCGTGCTTGAATCTTGTTGATGGAGGTCGAAAATCTCATGAGTCTTGGCTGATTTTCTCTTGCGAACTTGAAGAAGAAAGACCAAAGGTTGTTTGATTGAAGGAGTAGTTGAAAGGTTGTCTTTACTCCATGTTTATCTCTTTCAATTAAGAACGTTTTTGAATCCACTTCATTTGCTGAATTTTGTGTGCTAAAATATGTGGGGTTGAGTGTTTAGACGTCCCCTTGTGAACATTACATGCTTGTTGAGTTGGTTCGACTCTAGGATACGGGAACGACACCAAGAAGTAACGTCTTGCTTGCTTGTTTCTTTTCTTGTTGTTGTGTTTGAGATTTTCTTGTTCTCTTTTGTTATTCATCTCCTACTTACAACTTGTCGGATTTCCATCTCGAGCAAGTTTTGGTGATTAATTCGAGTGCACTTTATATCCTTGCTTTTCACATGGCTTGTTAAAATGACATGTGTAGGTGACGAAAAAGAAAAACAAAAGGTTGATGAGGAGTCCTCCAACTCGGTGGAAGCCATATTGCGATCCGTGCAACAATCCATGCAATCCATGGAGGCTCGTTTTGATGCCTTGGAGAACCGAATCCTAGGGCTGGGCGATAGGACACAAGTGCCTCAAGTGGGGAAGATCAAGAAGACACAAGAAGAGGATCAAGGTTCAAGGAGGAACCCTTTTGAAGGGGAGGAGACTTCCTTCCAACAAAGAGTTATGAGTGACACAGAACAACCAAAAAGAGAGAATCCTTTCCATGAATTGGAACAACTCATTACCGTCAAGTGTCCAATACAATTGATGCACATATTGCAAGAAGAGGAGGAAGTTGTGGAATCGTCTCCTAAAATCAAGCGTCGTCCTACCATCATTGTGGGCTACAGAGCTTAAAGAGGTTGTTGGTTGGGTTGCGCTGACAAATGCGATGAAGATCTGCGACAAAGGCTTTTGAGGATTCCGGGTCAAGCGGCACTGATAGATGTGATGGAGGTCGTCGGCGGGTTGAGATTTGAGGATCGACTATAATTTAGGGTGATAATTGTGAAGGTGGGATGAACGGTGGGGACAAGAGAGAAGAGTATTCATAAAAATTGTGGGAAACATTTTTCTATTGTATAGTTGCAATTTTATATGAGAATTGGTGGGATTTCATTAGAAAATTTGGAGTGAAATGATGGGAAAATGAATCCCACCAAATTGACAGAATTTGATGGGAAACTAGAGATACATGTTTCAAATAAGAAAAAAAGAAAATAAAATTTTACCCACATTTTCTCATCAAAACTCAACTCTAGCTAAACAACGAAATTATTAAAATCCCCTACAATCTCACCTTTTATTTCTCATCATTTCCTTTCTCATATTTCACCACCCTTTCTTTTCTCATCAATTCTCAATTGCCAAACAAGTTGTTAGAGTTTGTGGATATAGGCGCGAGAGTGAAATTTTGAAGACCCGCCTATTATTTTTTACACAAAACCGCTTCATTAGGTTTCTTTGTCTAAATTTATGAAAAATCAATTCATCAAACCGCTGCAATAGATATTTCTAACCGCTGAATTAGCCATTTTACCTGCCAAAAGCTTAATGTTATCCAAAACCGCTGCATAAACCGCTTTATTAGCCTGACCGTTGCATGAAACTGCTGCTTTACCTTAAACCGCTGCAAGTGAAATGCTTACTTTGCTCTTTAATTTAGTAGTGCAGCCCTTGTCTATTCCTAGTTCTCCTTGGGAGGACATTTCTATGGACTTCATTGTTGGATTGCCTAGAACTAGGAAAGGTAGAGATTCTATATTTGTTGTAGATAGCTTTTCTAAAATGACTCATTTTATTCCGTGTCACACGACTGATGATGCACCTCATGTAGCTGACTTGTTCTTTAGGGAAATAGTTAGATTGCATGTCATTTCTTGCACTATTGTTTCATATCGTGATGTTAAGTTTTTGAGTTCTTTTTGGAAGAGTATGTGGTCTAAATTAGGAACTAAGTTGTTGTTTTCCACCTCATGTCACCCACAAACTGATGGGAAAACTAAAGTTACAAATAGAACGTTAGGGGTTTCACTTTATCTCGAGACCAAGTGGAGGAGAATGATGCAGTGAAACCAGCCATGCCTCCTACCAACGTTGAGGATTTGATTCGAGTGCCTTTTGATGGACCAATCACCAATAGTAGAGCTAAGAAGATTGCCCAATGGACGAGATCCATTTTAGTTCGTTTGGCAGCCGTGGTTGAAGAGTCCAACAAGAAGAGATGGGTCACTATGATCCAACATCAAATAAGCCCAGATTCCATCACTTAATTATATGGGCCGAGTTTCACACTTTAGATGGGGCGTGGATTTTATTAATTTGGGCCTTGTCTATCATACTTTCCTATCTTAGAAACATGGAATAGTTAGTCTTACATTAGGGCTGAAGTTAGTAAGTGACCGGGTAAGATAAAATATTACATGTGGTCCTAGTCAACCCTTTGACTTGACCAATCTAAGAAGGGGAAATCTATCCTATAGTAGTTTTATATTTTCGACCATCTATATACTTTAATAAGTGATTTTCTTCCATAGGCTTAAAGTTAGTGGTTGAAATATCTTGGTTATATTATTATATTATCTTTTGAGTTGTTAGAATTAGTTTGTTAGTTTTCTTATCCTTTAAGTCAATTTTGTTATCTAATTGATTTAATTGATAAGGAATCTTAAGATATATGTTTTAGCTATTATAATATGTTATCCTGGAGAGCAAGCAAAAGGTCCGTCTTACCCTTAATGGAGCAACCCTAGTTTATCATGTTATCCAAGGAACACTAGTTTGTACTCTATTTATAATTGGCATTTCAGTTTAATAAAATTCAGCTTAAGATTAGATAAAACCATAAATTGGATTTTTATCTAGTCTTTGGGCCATTAAAACAATCTGAGTTCGTGTGTTGTAAACAATCAGTCGATCATCTTCAATTCTCTCTTTCAAATTCAGAATTTTGGATTAATACCTTGATCAATTTGTTTAGTTCTAGTTGATTGTTAAAGATCAATCTAGTTCATCAATTGGAAATAGTGATTGAACATTTCCAATGGAACTATCTCATTGATTGAATATATTCATTCAAATCAGTTTGTTTACACATCATTGATTCGAAAATTCAGTTGATTTGTTCTACAAGAAAGTTGAGATTAATTGTGAAATTGGTTTGAATCAAATTTACAAGGCAAGAGGGGATCTTGTGGAGTCACATACTTGATTTTCAAGGAGTAATTCGGGGCAATCACGTATCACTATGGAAATCGCAAAAGTATCGTGTTATTTTAGGTTATGTTGTTAGTTGAAGGTTAGATTCAACTCTTGTAGACCCCGAAGGGTAGTCAAGACAGTTTGAGTAGACCCCGAAGGGTAATCTCGTGAGTAGACCCGAAGGTAATCTCGTTAGGTGTAGACCACAAGGGTAATCACCGCCGAATAGTTAGTAAACGTTTTAGAACAGAAAGTAAAGACTTTAAATAAAACAAAACGTGTCTTGATAAAGGCAACGAGTCAGTCAATTAGATTGAGCTTTCCATCAATGTTTATTGCCCCTAATAATGCCAAGGGTTCACTATAATAACGTTGTGAGATAAAACGTTCCTATACAATGAACATGTGGCAAGAAGGAATCATCATTGCATATATATGCACCTTGTTCTTCAAATAAGTGTTTGTATTTGATTTAGAAACTCTCAAATTACAAGCATGTGAATTTTCACACAAATTCTCTAACCCTTTGTGAGAGGCACCCACCCTCTCTTTATAGAGCAAGAGAAGTGGTGGTTATAGAAAGAGAAAAAGAGGTTGAGTTGGGTGAGAAAAACAAGAAGAGAAACAAGGGAGTTGGTTATAACCAACTTTTGTAACTTCCCTCAACAACCTTTTGAAATTCAAAACTCATTCTTATCTGAACTCTTAAGACAAGACCAAAATGGCCCATTAAGCCTTGGTGGAGCTAGCTTCAAGCTAGCATAGCTAGCCATCACTCCCAAAATATAATATGTGTATAACATTTATATAAAGCTTAGTGAAGCTACTACGGAGCTAAAAAGTCAAAGCTTGAGCTCAAACCGAGCTCAAACCCAAAACCAACTCAAAGTTGAGCTAGCTCATTCTAGGTGTTCCAAGCTTAGGCTAGCTCTCAAATTTTGCCATAAAGTCTTAGAGTTTCATATCTCACTATATGAATCATAAAATAACCAACCAAATTATCAAAATTGGCTTAACATAAAAGTCAAGGCAAATAGGCGCCTAAGGCGCGCCGAGACCACGACCGCATAGGCGCGTGCGTGCCCATGTGCCACAGTGCACCAACGCCGATGCCAAGTGCCCGACGCACGCGGAAATGGCTCCGCCCTCATCTCTTGGCCCATGCCAAGGCCGAGACCCTCGTCATTTTGCCTACCTAGGGCGCACATGCCCGTACCGTTGCAACCATGCCAATGCCGAGTGCCACGCCTTGCCTTCCATGATTCCTCTTTCTCTTTCAACCCTTAGAAATACTTTAGGGCCGATCACTAGATCGTGCCTCCTGCACACCCAAAGCCCAAGTGATACCCTTAGTAATTCTCACACTTAAACATTCACAACTCACACCAAATGGATTGATGACTTTTCACAAATCACCAACATATCACACATTTCTTCTCTAACAAATGGAGAGTCAAGGGTAATGCTTCGGCGTGGGGAAGTTTCATATGGAAAACATCGATCCTACCTCGTTGCTCCTTCACTACTTGGCTCAATGGAAAAGGTAGAGCGTCGACTAATACATTCCTCTATGACATCGGGATAATCGACTCATCCATCTGCCACTATGCAGTTCTGATGTGAAAACAAACAACCAAAGGTGGCCTAGATGCAACTTCTCCCAACATGTCTTGTTAGAGGTCATGGCATGGATGAGCCTTCGTTGTAATTTGGACAACATCAATAGTTGGCTCCATGACTTCTCTTCAAGGAAGTCTAAACACTATTTTTTTTAAAGTCCGACTATTGGCATTCACGGCTCTCACCTACTTCATATGGAGGGCAAGGAACATGAAAATCTTTGAAGGAGTTTCCATCGATGCGACTTAGAGGAAATCTAAGTTGCGACTTAGAGGAAATCTAAGATGTAGATCTATGAGAGACATTAGGTGGCTCCAAAAGCTGGGCTTTTGATAACCCATGTTCCATTGGTGTAGTGGTCTTTTCTTTTTGAATTAGTTACTTTACCACCTAGTTTTGTCTGTAGGTCCTTAATAACCATGTTTTTTCTATGGATTTAAAAAAATATCTTGGGGGTATCAGTGAAATTTCTTTTTTATATACTCCCTTTTATTGGAAATAAGGATTGTTTTAACACTTGACACAATTTTTAAGAAATCAATAATTAAACTCAAAATCTTAAAGTTTTTCTCAATTTTATTATTTTTTAAATATCCACCACCTTTTTGACCCAAGAAATGAAGAGTATTGGTTAAACGAAAAAAAAATCAATAACAGTTGGCATAACTCTCCTAATTAATTGCCTAAAAAAATCTAAAATGACACATAAAGTTGATCAAAGTTCAAGTACTAAAATGACACTTGTTATGATCGAATAGATTATTTAGCAAGACCTAGTTATATTATTAAGAAAAAAGCATTTTTTGAAAAAATTACTATTTTTTTGTTGAATGTGGGAAAAAAAGATATCTAAGTAAAAGAGATATTTTTTTGGTTGTCCACTTGTTCGCTAGAGTTTCGTTTTGGCTACGTCAAACTCAATTCGCGTTGCAAACCTAGCTTTGGCGGGTGATTCTCCCAACGAGAATATTTTACATCCAGGAAGGGTACTAATCACGTCGGATTGGATGGACTCTTGGTTCTACACCAGTTTCGTCCGTTTGGAAAATGGGTGTTTATCTGTGCTGAAGCTTATGGTGTTGACGATGCTAAAGCTTATAAGCTGATGCTGAAATTGGGTATTTATGTTTCAAATAAGTCAGGGGATGCAGATAAAAATTTGCTTATGAAAGTTTTTTTTCTTGGAGAAATTACTAAAAAGGACTTGTAATTTTTTTTTTAAGAAAAAAAGCACTTGTAATAACAAAATAAAGATAAAAATAAGGGAAATTTCGTTGGTACCCTCAAGTTTTTGACTTTTCCGAACCGTCGGCAGCAACAGCCTCCTCCACCCTCAATTTCGCATTTGCACCGAAACTAGCCGTAAAGAATCAGAGTGGCTTGCAATGGCATCATTTCCATTAATCGCCAGTCTCTGTGTTATCAACTCCACTCGTTCAGGTTCTTCTCTTCCCTTTGTAAAATCTGCGGTCAGATGCTTCCAAGTTTTTGCTGATGTACGCCTTGTTCGATGAAACCCTAGGTGGTATGTGCAAATACACCGGCCAATCAGTGGTAGGCAGTTAGTTTCTTCTTCATTACGTGTTTCTATCAGGGGAAGACATCTAAAATCCAGTAGCGTTTGGAAATTCGTTCGATTTTAGGGTTTCTAAATGTTGTTTTGGGTGAATGGTCTTCAGAGAGCGCTTCCAATTAGGATTCTGACGGTGGGAAAGAAGAGGACTCGTGGTGTGCAGCTCCTAGTTGACGAGTATTCGGAGAAGCTCAACTACTATTGCGGTGTCGAAGATGTCCAATTACGCTCGAATCCCAGAAATGCGCGGTGCGTCCCCCCTTTTGGATCAAGTGGTCGATTTACTTCATTATTTTTTATGAAAATTAGAAACTAGATCAGTGTGTTTTCCTGTGTATGTCTGAGATAGGTGATTGTGGATCAATCTTTTTCACTATTTGCAGTGATGTGAAGATTCAGATTCAAGATGAAGACAAGGCTATCATGAACCTGATTACAGCTGATGACTGGGTAACTTCAAATTTCACACTAAATTGATTGGGATGCAAGCTCCACTGCATCATTCTTCATATTTTACCAAATATTATTTTAAGGGATATAGTTATAGTAAGTTCATTCTCTCATAAAAATCATCATTTTGGAACTCCTTTCTAACAGATGCTTCTTCTTATGTGTATCAATTCACCTCAGGTAGTCATGTTGGATGAGAGTGGAGCTGATATCAGCTCTGAGCAGATGGCAGACTTAATTGGAGATGCAGGGATGATGGTAAGCACTATTGCTCGCCCTATACTGATGTTAATACGTGAAGTTGAATTCAAAAGATTAATAATTTTAAATCGAATTGTTTACGAATTAGTTTTGGCTAACACAGTTATAATAATGTCAAACCACGAAAATAAAGTTAATGATGTACCCAGTTAAAAATTGCCTTTAAGAAGTCGGAAATTGTCTTTTGTTTTAATTTAACTATGGAACTTTGTTGATGTTCAGAGTTTTGTGCTTAAATTCAGGGAGCTTCTAGGTTATTATTCTGCATAGGTGGGCCATATGGTCACGGGAAAGGAATACGTGAACGGGCTAACAAATCAGTCAAGCTATCTTCCTTAGTCCTGAATCATGAGATCGCCTTGGTTGTTTTGATTGAACAACTTTACAGGTATGAACAAGTTGTATAATTGTTCTTTTGATTGAACAACCTTACAGGTATGAGCAAATTGCATAATTGTTCTCTTTTGATTGAGCAACCTTACAGGTATGAACAAATTCCATCGTTGTTTCATTCATAATGACGTTATTGATTTCTGTTCTTGGTTGTATAAGAATATTATCTTCAACTTATTCTTTGTTTTTCTACCTATGTGATGTGGTCTTGTCGGGTCTTTTGGTTGCTCCCCATTGCACTAAGCCAGGGGTGCCCCCATCCTGATCCCCCAGATTTCCCGTAAGGGGAGCTACACTGGGTCATTGTTGTTGTTGTTGTTGTTTATTCTTGTAGACAGACATTTGAACACCACTCAAACTTGTTCCTTGAATTACTAGCCTAATTAAATATGTTAATTTTATTCCCCTTTTCCATTCTATACAGGTCATGGACTATTCTGAAAGGGCAGAAATACCATCACTAACAAACACTATTCAAAAACGCAAATGGGAAGGGAATCAGTATGTATAATTAACTGAAAGCAAAGCAAATAAACAGCATTTAGAAATCAATGCATTCCTAACTCTACTTTTGGCCTGAAGGAAGATCATGATAGTTGAGATTGATGACCTGGGATCGATCTCCTTTACGCGCCTCCTCGATCTCCTCAAAGTAGTCATCCCTTGCGTTCTTGGCCAGCATGAGGCAGACAAGCCAGAGGAGGCTCGAAGACAAAGACACCAGAGACCCGCCTCCCAGAAGGCCCGTCTTAGCAGTGGGACACTCGTAAAGCATGTTCTTGTGGATGTTGTGGGTCCGGTGCATAAGCTCTGTGAGTGTTGGCCACAAGATGAGTGATGCTCCTAACACTGTCCATACCCTGTGTTCCAACAAAGCTAGATTACTAATTTCATATATGATATATGATATATGATATATATATTGTATGCCCTTGAAACTATTTCACTAGTCAATGACAGGTAAACAGAAACACTTAACACAGACTATAAAATTCACGACCGTCATATCTGAAAGCATCAAGGTACTATTTGCCAGTGAAATTGAGGATTTGGGCTAGGTTTAAAAAAAAATTTTTTGTAAAACTTGAGACAACCCAACAACCCATAAATACAATAATACAATAATATGTGAAAATCTGTAAAAGAGGGTTGGATCATGGATGCTTACAATGTAGTGTAGAAGAAGGCCTTCATGGTACCGGAAGCATATAAAGCAGAACTTGGAATAGCCCTTTTGTTGTAGGCACGAGACAACGAAGCAAAACCTACAAGGGCAGATAGAAGCAGAAACACGAACGACACAATGCCGAAGACCACGTAATGTACCGATGCCGATGGGTAATTGCAGATGATCATGTCTTTCCCTTGCACCGGTGTACCCGCAACAGGCTGCACAATTGAGTGCATCATCAATGGTGAACCAAAGACTGCTACTTTTAACATTATTATTATATTATTATTACTAATTAACCTTCATGTTTTCAGCAATGACTCCGAAGATGAACGAGACTGCGCCGAGGAGGAAGCTCATGGTCGCCATGTGACTCATCCCCATCGCCATCGTTGTTGTGATGCTGAATTTAGGGCCGATTAGCTTAACACGCGTTGTTGCCGGCTGAAAAGTTGTCATATATAATAAAAATAATCCACTAATTAAGAATTAAGATTGTTCTACCAAAAAAAAATTTAAGATTGAATATTTGGAAAGAGAGAGAATTATCCGGAGATACCAAATTAATCTCAACTAATTATTTTTTATTTCTGTTTGAGTCTTTGTAGATACCTAATACCTACGCGAGATTGAAACTTCAATAAAGATATCTACATGACTACATCTATATCTATCTCAATAAATCTATCTATGTGCATATGGTTAATTTGAGGACAAACTCTCTACTCCAATTTTCATACATAACTGTTGTACATCACACCCTATTTTTTCTACACTTCACATTTTCCACTTTCTTTATCATAAAGCCCATGATTTAATTTTGGAAAATACAATTCTTCCCGTTCATAAGAAAATATCTATAACTATATATTAAAGCTATCCCTTTTCGAGCCACCAGAACGATTCTGGCCCCACCACATATTTAAAAAATAATATCAATTTCTATTATTGTAACTTCTTTCAAATTTCTATTAAATTGTTTTTAACTATTTAAATTCATCTGGAACATCAAATAAATATCTATTTAGTATAACAATATCTTTTGAAATCTTCTTTATACAAGTATTTAAAATTAAAGATAAAATATTTAAAATACTTCAAAATAAATATAAATCTTTTAGCATATATCTTTTGACGAATTTATTTATATTTATATATATATATATATATTGATTTTCTTTTATAATAAAAAATTAATGGTAAATATTTATAATGTTTAAAATTAATAAAAAAATAGATAATAAAATATTTAATAGATATATTCAAATATTTGATAATCTCTTACATGGAGAATGGAGAGTAATAAAATATGAATAATATAATATTTAATCTTATCTAATCTTTACTTATCGAACCACAAAATGAGTTTGGTCCCATCTTAAATTAAATTAATTAAATTTAAATATTTTATATAATTAAATTAGCTTTATCTTTCATAATTTATTATATTTTATTTATTAAGTTAACTATTATTTTCTTAAATTCTTATCTCTTCCATATTTGAATATATAAATATTTTTATTCATATTTTATCTTCTTTTTTTAATAAAATATTTATAAAATATCATCAAAGAAAAGAGAAATGTAATTATTTTATCTTAATAATATATCTTCATTCTCAACATTAAATTTAATCATTTATATTGATTAAAAAATTATACATTTCCGAGCAATAAATTACTTATATTACATTTTTATTTATTAATATCCTATTTATTATGTCTATAAAATGTAAAATAATAAATTACCTATGTTTTTATTTATTAATATCCTATTTATAATGTCTATAAAATGTCGAATCGTAGTCGTACATGGTACGAAGGGTAAAACTAGTTTAACCTAACAGATTAAGAAGAAGAGGAGCTTCGATTAGCCCAACTTCCTCCATTCATTAGCCCCAATTCCTCCATTCTTGCATCCATGGTCGCCGACGGTGTTGCCAAATTTGAGATTCAAATACCGCTAGAACGAAGTGTTCTTGTGATTACGCATCCAGACCTTGAAAACTCCTCGTTCAAGGCCGATCTCGCCGCAGAATTTCGCCACCGTTTCTTCAATTCCTCTCTGCAACTTCCACCCTATCTGCTCCGCAAACCCTAGCATCTTCTCCTTCTGCTCTTGGTTGAATTTCGTCCGGATCCACTTCCTCCCGCACGGCGTCATCTCGCAACGCGCTGCTGCCACCGAATTTCCGGCTCCGCCGAAGGAGAAGAGGACGGTTTCGACGGTGCTGAGGGTTATTCCGTACTCGAGGAGTGGAGGCGGGTGGCGTGGCCAAAACGATGGCCTCAACGTTATAGCCAACTAGTTATACCCGTCGTGCCATGCACGACTCCGACTCGATTAGGTTTGAGCATATTTTTTAATACAATAATACATAAAAGATAAAAAATTTATACTCACGTACGATAATTTTTTATTTTTTAGAATCAAATAAATTTCAAACTATTAAACTTTTTATAAATAAATAGAGAGATAATTTATTTGAAAAAGTTAAATTAATATAAATAAAAATTGACATTTTAAAAATAAAGTTCGGCCAAAGTCAATGTGGTGGCTCAAACGGATAGAGATTTATTATATAGTTTTGATAGATTTTTCACCAAAATTTAATTTTTAAAAAATCTTTTACATCATAAATGGATAAAAAGACATAGATAATGTTATCATCTTGTATATTTTCATTTTTTAACATAATTTGATTTAAGAAAGCTTTTATAGAAATAGATATATAGATAAAGATAATGTAATAATAAATTTCGAATTCTTAATTTTCTTGTAAATTAATAGGTAGAAATAAATTTAAGTGAAAAAGATATATTAATATAAATAAAATTGTCCTATCTTTAATTAATAAAAATTTAATATATTGAGATAAATTAATAGATTAACTAAAGAAAAAATATATATGATATTCTATCATTGTGATTACAATTATCTATCTTTAAAAAAATCATTATAGGGTATTATATCTTTAAGTTTGATTCAACGCTAAAAAATAATATAATCATTCAATGTTATTCAGTACACCATTAAAATATACTACGTATGTTTAAAAAATATCATTCAATGTGGAAACGAATTTTTTTTAAAAAAATCTTATCTTTAAACAAAAAACATTCAATGAGGGATTTGAAAGAAAAAAAAATCTTTTGCCATATAAAATGAATAAAAGGAATTTATATAGGAGAAATAAAATAATTTAAATAATTTAAAAAAAAAATGAGGTGGGGCCAGAATCAACGTGGTGGCTCGAAAAGGGATAGATTTAATATATAGTTATAGATTAGCGCAATCAACCCAAACTATAAGTTAACAAAGTTGTTTAAAAGATAATTATTATAATAACACTATTTTTTATTTAAAAGAACAAGGAAAATATATAATATTATGTTTTTTAGTTTTTGTTATTTTATATTAGAAGAAGGTTATTAAAGTAATTTTATTGTGTGAAGTTTAGTAAAAGGGTGTGATGTATAGCATTTCCCTTTTCATATTCCATTTTCATATTCCACTTAAAATTTCAATATTAATTAATCAATATTTAAAAAAAATAAAAAATTATATTTATGTGGTAAATAATTATATATGTGCAATTTTAATCTTAAAAAATCATATCATTTATAATGATATATTAAAGTTGTACCTTTTCGAACCACTACATAAATTTTAACCCCACCTTATATTTAAAAAAGTCGATTTTATTCATATTTCTTTAGGTTTTTCAATTAAATTTCTTTCTATCTATGTATCTCAAAATATTTAGAAATTTGAATTTGAATTAAAAATAATAAAAATTAGATTATCTTTATCTTTTTATCTATTTATTTAAAATATTTTTCTTAAATTAAATTTTGATAAAAAAAAAAATTACATTATCTTGATGATTACTTTCCAAAATTGAATTTGATAAAAATTCACATTATTTTTAATTTTAGTTTTCTTTATTTATGTAAATATAGAATATATTTTGATCCAACCCACCTCACATTTAAAAAAGTTAATTTTTATTCATATTTTTTATCCTTTTTTATTAATTACAATTATGTTTTTACTAGTTATTAAAAAGATTTGTCAAGAATAAAATTTGAATAAAATAATATGTATAAGAATTTATTTTATTTTTTCTTTTTATCTTTTTTTTTCATTTTTTTTTTGAAAATGAGCTACTAGCTCATTACAAGGCAAACATTAGGCCGCCCTTAAATTACAAGGTCAACCTAAATCATCACTGCGAATGAGTTTGAAAAAATCAAAAACTAATGGTTGAAGACGAAACAACAGTCTTAACCTTTCTAACCAAACTTCTTGAGAGCACAAATCTTGGCACGAGGCACCAATGGCAAGACGAAGATGAGGAATTCTAACATGCCTTCTAGCTAAGAAGTCAAAGGCCCAATTAGCCTGCCTAAAACAATAAAAAAAAACCACCTCAGGAAAACCCGACACCGGATAATTGAGTATATTTCCCATGGCACTTTCCAAATGTTTTTTAAAGAATTTATAAGAACCAAATTATCTCCTTCAATGATTAATTTAGTAATAGGTAAAGTTTTTGCAAATTTCAAACCTTCGAGAAGCGTGAACGCTTCTGCTTTTAAGACTGTGATTGATAGTAGAGAGATTCTATCACAACCAAGAATGGAGCTAGCATGATTTCTAAGAATAAAGCTTGCAAACGCAGAAGAATTTTTCTGTTTAGAGGCGTCAAAATTAAGCTTTACACATAAAGGAGGCGGTTTAATCCAAAAAACACCATTTTTCCTTTTAGGCTTGTTAACGTTTTTACTAGATTTTGAATTCGCCGGTTCCCATTGAAGAAATTGAGAAAAAGCCAAGTCACAATGCAAGAGATTTGGGATGATCCTAGAAGGGTTAAAAATAAGAGAATTTTTATGACTCCAGATGAGCCACCATAAGAAACAGAGAATTTCTTTATTTTTCTTTAGATTTATGGTTGAAATTAAGTTATCATTAAAACTCCCAAGTGTTGAGTAATTGATCTTCAAACTCGGAAATCAAAATCCTGATCGAAATAATTAAGGCTATCACCTCCAAAGGCAATAAATTTGAAAGAGCATGAATATCCCAAGTTTTAGATGGAGTAATAAAATTAGCAACTTTTAAAGATGGATCTCGGTTATAAAAATAGCAAAGGAGATTTGAATATCCAATCCATCTGTCCGACCAAAAATTTATAGAATGACCATTTCCTAAAATCCATTTAACACGTTTAGAGAAAATATCCCGATGTTGAGTAATCGAACAAATTGCCAAGAGCTAGCTTTCTTCTGGAATTGAAATAAATCCTGAGATCCCAAGTATTTGTCTTTGAATATTTGTACCCAATTATTGTTTGGTTCTGTTAGAATCTTCCAAAGAAGCTTCATTTGGAGAGATATATTCATATTTTGAGCCGTTCGAAGGCCTACACCCCCATTTTCTTTTGGAGTGCAAATTTTATCCCAGCTGCAAAGAGGATGATGATTAGGTGATGTGATTCCATCGACAACCGAGCCAACAATGGAGCACGCACCGGAACACTCGGAGGAGCCACGGCCTGCCCTAGGCGCGCCCGCAAACTCGGATTCAGAGCTATTTGGCGCGCCCTTGCAACGGGATGGTGGTGCGCCCTTGCAAATGGAGGGTGGCACGCCCTTTCCAAGGGATGGTGTGCCATTGCACACGGCTGGAGGCGCGCCCTGGCAAGTTCAAGAGGAGCTCATGGGTCGTAGATTTCCGAAGGAGTGTAAAGAAGAAGGTTGGAGTCTTTTATTGCTTCATGGTTCGATAAGTGACAATTCTACGGTTAAGGACAATTAATAAGTTCTCGGGTTTTACGGGTTAATTTTGAAAATTTTCCTTAAGTGAGGGGGCTGATTTTGTGAGGCTTGTTGTCTAGGTTATATGGTCGTCCATCCCCCTCCTCCCTTGGTAGACTTGAACGAATTTGTGTTGCTTACTTTTCCGTGTTTTCAATCAAATTTCTTGCTTGTTTTTCCGTTCAATCTCGTTGTTGGATCGTTGGTGGGTAATATCCGACGATCTTGCATCCTAGTTTGCTCAATTCTTGGTGAGTCATATCCAAGGTTTGAGCATCCATATCCAACGTTTTCTCCACCTCCATTCGAACCATCTCCATCACCACTCGTCCAAGAGAGGATCTTGTTCTGCAGACCTGTTAGTGCAAGAGCTATAACTCACGAACCACTTATCATCTGGATCTGAAATTTTGAGGGGTTAAACTAGACTCAAAGATCTAACTCTGGGATTTAAAATCATCCAATTCCGAGTCCGGACGAGGGAGATCTACCCTTTTTATCCCAGACGAAATTCTTCCACCGAGCTTCACCACGTTCGAACCAAGTGACGATTTCCTACCATTCTTCGGCGATCTCCTTGCACTATCATCTCCTCCATCGATCCGGCCATCAAGTGGTATCAGAGCCACGTGAAGGTATCACCATATAATCCTTGTTCCGACCTTGAATTTCCACTTGTTGCAAGTTCTTTGGTTCGAAACTCCTTTGTGGCTGCGTTGTTGTTGTGTGCGGCCTTAGTTGGTGTTGTTGTGGACAATTTGTTGTTTTGAGCTGTTGTTGTCTTGGCCGAGTATGGTGACCATCCATGGCTGGAAAAAAGTGCTCAAAATCGTCCATGGGTAGAACACCAAAGGTTCATATAATTTGGTAGTTGAAAGGTTGCTCCTCTTGCTTGTTTAATGCCTTCAACTAGTAGATGTCTTGAATGAACTTGGCTGATTTTGTGCAAAGGAAAAATGTGGCTTGTGTGTCCAAAAACCAGCCTTAAATCCTTTCGTTACATGCTCGTTGAAAGGTTCGGTGCTAGGATACGGGAACGACACAAAGACGAAACATCTTGTGTTGTTACTTAAAGTTGTGTTTGCATTCTATTACTAAATCAGAAAAACCTTGCCGGTGGCGTAAAGCTAATAAGGGGCCAGGCACAGAAAAAAAGATTAAGACTAGAAAAACCTTGCCCGGAGGCGTAAAGCTAATAAGGGTCGGGCACGGAAAGAGTAGTCAACTAGTAGTGCCTAGCAAAGGCCTACTCGAACAAAAAAATATTAATTAATTATTTATACTCGATGCTTGTTGTCTTGGTGGTTTAGTAGCTTCCTAGCATTGTTTTCGTAAGCAAGTGTGTGGTGAATCTCTTATTTGTTGCCTTTGTTGTTTTTGCATACTTGCAACTTGTCGGATTTTCTTCTCGGGCAAGTCTTGGTGGTTAATTCAAGTGCACTCTATACCTTGATTTTTGCCATGTTTGTAAGATGACAAGTGTAGGTGATGAGAAAGATAAGCAACAGGTTGAAGAGACGTCCACTAGTTCGGTGGCTGCCATGTTGCAATCCATGCAACAATCCTTGCAACAATCTATGGAAGCTATGGAGACTCGTTTTACTAATCGGTTGGCTGCTTTGGAGAGTCAAGTACAAGGAGCACGAGTGCCTCAAACGGGGGCTCTACCAAGTGTGTTACAAAGCGCTAACCAGGTGGAGTCGTTGCACGAAGAGGCCTCTACGTCTTACTTGCCAAACACGGAGGCGCAAGCATCCCTTGGTGTGAGTACCTCCATGGGGGTTATTCCTCCTTACATTCCTCCCACGAGCTTCCATAATCCACACTTTGTGGCCAATTCCGGGGTAAGACCTTCATTTGCTACATTTCCGAATAATATCCCTATTAGTTCTACTAACCTTTCAGGATATGGAGCGCCGAGCTATCAAGAGGCCAATCCTACCATGGCCACTCATCCTCCACCAGCCTTGCACCTACCAAGATATGGCCAACCTCCCAGAGGGCTAGCCAATGTAGCCGCCGGGCAGCCTTGGCAAGGCGCGCCAGTGCATCACGAGGAGCGGCCCCGGGATCCCCATCACGGCATTAAGTTGAACGTGCCAATTTTTGCGGGAACTTTCGACGCCGATGCATGCCTTGATTGGCTTGCCAAGGTGGAATCCATTTTTGACTTCTATGGATACGATGATGCTAGGCGAGTGGCCATGGCGGCCATACACTTCACCGACTTTGCTTACCAATGGTGGCTTGAGGATAAGGCTTTGAGGAGAACACGTCGGATGCCTCAAATCAACACTTGGAAAGATCTAAAAGAGGCTTTAGAGGAGCGGTTCATGCCTCAAGATTATACGGAGCGCATCCATGCAAAATTGGAGCAAGTGCGCCAAGGAAACCGGACTCCTGACGAGTTCTACAACGAGCTGCGTATGCTCATTTTTCGTTCCCGCATACAATTTCCCGACGGGTATGTTATCTCTAAATTTGTCAATGGGTTAAATTTGGAACTAAAAAATGTTGTGAGTATGCAGCACTTTAGTAGGGGTACCGATATTGAGCAAGTGCTTCATTACACCAACCATATCTACAAGCACCTTGCTCAACGGCGTTCAAGTTCAACCACTTCTCGGGCGTGGCAGCCTTCATCCACGACTCCTAGGGTGCCACCAAATCAGTTTAGGAAGCCGGAAATAAGGAAGGACTTGACTCCTCAACCGAGGAAAGATTTCCCTCCACGTCCTCGGCAAGAAGGAGGAGAACGGGCTAGTGATGTGAAGTGTTTCAAGTGCCTTGGCCATGGGCACTATGCTCGGAATTGTCCCAATGAACGGAAGGTTCTCCTTAACTCCCAAGGGGAATATGAGTACGAGGAAGAAGGGGTTGTGAAAGAGGAAGAGGAGAGATCCGAGGTTGAGGAAGACGAGCTCCACGTCACCGTCGAGGATGGAGAGTGCTTCGTGGTCCAACGAATGCTCTTCATGACGGAGAACACCACCACACCTAGTCAACGGGAAGTTATCTTTCACACTCGATGCAAAATCATGGATCAGGTATGTAGTGTGCTTAACGATAGCGGATCTTGTTGTAATATTATTAGTCAAGAGGTGGTGGATCGTTTTTCCTTGCAAACTACTTGCCATCCTTTACCGTATCCTTTGTGTTGGTTGAATTCTAACGCCCCGATCCAAGTCAAGGAGAGGGCTCGTATTTGTTTTTCTATAGGGCCATAGAAGGATGAGGTGGAGTGTGATATGGTGCCGATGACCGCTTGTCATCTCCTTTTGGGACGCCCTTGGCAATATGACAAGGGAGCTATTCATGATGGCGTCTCCAACGAGTATCGTTTTCAAATGGAGGGAAAGAAGGTGACGTTGCACCCAATGACTCCCCATGAAATCATGTGGATCACGCAGTGAAGGAACAAAGAAAGAAGCATGCGCTTCGAGATGGAAAGAAGGACAAGAAGCTAGCTCTAGGCGGCCCTTCTACGCCCTTACTTTTGGCCAAACCGAAGGAGATACTTCATACATTCAAGGGAAGTGGCGTTTGTCTTTTTCTTGTTTTTCAAGAATCTTATTTATCTTCCCAAGAATTAGTTGATCTTCCTCCTTCCATTTCTAATCTTTTGCAGGACTTTGAGGAGCTTTTCCAAGAAGAGGTGCCAACGGGACTACCACCGCTTAGGGGAATAGAGCATCAAATCGATTTTGTTCCCGGTGCCACTCTACCGAATCGTCCAGCCTATCGAGCCAATCCGGAGGAAACTAAGGAGCATCAACGGCAAGTACAAGAGCTCCTTGACAAGGGCTATGTGCATGAGAGCCTCAGCCCGTGTGCCATTCCCGTCATTCTTGTGCCTAAGAAGGACGGCACATGGAGGATGTGCGTTGATTGCCGGGCGATCAACAACATTACCATCAAGTATCGCAATCCGATTCCGAGGCTTGAGGACATGCTTGACGAGCTTCATGGGGCGCGTCTCTTCTCCAAAATTGATCTGAAGAGCAGATACCATCAAATAAGGATGAAGGAGGGAGATGAATGGAAGACGGCGTTCAAGACCAAGCAAGGCCTTTACGAGTGGTTGGTTATGCCCTTCGGATTAACCAACGCTCCGAGCACCTTCATGCGCTTGATGAACCACGTCCTCCAACCTTTTATTGGTAAGTTTGTGGTTGTGTACTTTGATGATATTTTAATTTACAGCCACAATTTATCATCCCATGTCGAGCACCTTAGGCAAGTGCTTGAAGCTTTGAAACCGAAGCGCCTATTTGCTAACTTCAAGAAGTGCCACTTTTGTTCGGATCACGTTGTATTTCTTGGTTTTGTTGTGAGTAGGAATGGACTACAAGTGGATGAAGAGAAGGTGAAGGCGATTCAAGAATGGCCAACACCGACAACTATGACACAAGTCCGGAGCTTCCTTGGATTAGCCGGTTTCTACCGCCGGTTTGTTCGTGATTTTAGTACATTGGCTGCGCCCTTAACCTTCCTTACTAAGAAGAATGCTCCATTTATGTGGGAAGAGGCGCAAGAAGAGGCCTTTGCAGCCCTTAAGGCTAAGTTGACACAAGCGCCGTTGTTGGCTCTTCCCGATTTTGGCAAGATGTTTGAGATAGAGTATGATGCATCGAGAATCGGGCTCGGTGGCGTACTTATGCAAGAGGGACGGCCTATAGCATATTATAGTGAGAAGCTTGCAGGTGCCGAGCTCGAGTACCCACCGTACGACAAAGAGCTACTTGCTCTTGTTCGAGTGCTACGGGTGTGGGAGCACTATCTCTTGCCTCGAGAGTTTGTTATTCATTGCGATCACGAGGCGCCGAAGTACTTGAGAGGGCAAGAAAAACTGAACCGAAGGCATGCCAAATGGGTGGAGTGCATCGAATCCTTTCCCTATGTCATCAAGCATAAGAAAGGCAAGGACAACGTCGTCGCCGACGCGTTGTCGCGGAGGTACGGTCTCTTATCTTTACTAGATGCTCGTTTGCTTGGATTTTATTTTATGAAGGAGTTGTATGCTCATGATGCTGAGTTTGGTGACATTTTTCATGCTTGTTTGAAGGGGGGGGGGTGAGTCAGGATCAATTCTACTTGCATGAGGGTTTTCTTTTTATGGGAACTCGCTTGTGTGTGCTTAGTGGTTCGATTAGGCGTTTGCTTGTCCAAGAGGCCCATGGTGGCGGCCTCATGGGACACTTTGGTGTTATGAAAACTTTGCATATGCTTAGGGAGCATTTCTATTGGCCTCACATGCTTAGGTCGGTAGAGAAATTTCGTGCTTCATGTGCTATATGTTTGCGTGCAAAGTCTAAGGTGCACCCTCAGAGTTTGTATACCCCTTTGCCTATTCCTTGTGCACCATGGGAGGATATTTCTATGGATTTTGTTTTGGGGTTGCCTAGGACAAAAAGGGGTAGGGACTCTATCTTTTGTTGCTTGCCACAAAACCGACGATGCTATTAATGGTGCTACTTTGTTCTTTGATAATATTGTTCGGTTGCATGGGGTCCCTAAGTCTATTGTTTCTGACCGTGATGTTAAATTCTTAAGTTTCTTTTGGAAGACGCTTTGGTCCAAGCTGGGAACTAAGCTCTTATTTTCTACTACTTGCCACCTGCAAACGGATGGGCAAACCGAGGTCGTTAATAGTACCCTTGGTGCCTTGTTGCATTCTATTTTGAAAACTAAATTGCGCAGGTGGGAAGAGTGTCTTCCTTTCATTGAGTTTGCTTATAATAGGTCCGTTCATTCCGCTACAATGAAGACGCCTTTTGAGGTGGTGTATGGGCGCAATCCCGTTACACCACTTGATCTAGCGCCTTATGCCATGTCCGATCGGGAGAGTCGTGAAGGACGTCACCGGGTTGAGTATATTAAGCAGATTCATGAGGATACTCGCCTTCAATTGGAGAGGAGAACTTTAAAATACAAGCGCCAAGCTGATAAAGGGCGCAAGGAGCTGATTTTTGAACCCGATGACCTTGTTTGGGTTCATTTGAGAAAGGAGAGGTTTCCTACTCTTCAGAATTCTAAGCTTAAGCCACGTGGAGATGGACCATTTCAAGTTTTAGAGCGCATCAACGACAATGCTTACAAGCTTGATCTTCCTCCGAATTATGGTGTTCATGAGGTATTCAACGTATCCGATCTTGTTCCTTATTTTTCTAACGATGATGTTGAGTTTGAGCAGGATCCAGGATCGAGGACGAACCCTTTTCAAGGGGAGGAGGATGATGTGATTCCATCGACAACCGAGCCAACAATGGAGCACGCGCCGGAACACTCGGAGGAGCCACAGCCTGCCATAGGCGCGCCCGCAAACTCGGATTCGGAGCTATTTAGCGCACCCTTGCAGCGGGATGGTGGCGCGCCCTTGCAAAGGGAGGGTGACGCGCCCTTGCCAAGGGATGGTGTGCCTTTGCACACGGCTGGAGGCGCGCCCTGGCAAGGGGTTCGCGTGCCTGGCCAAATGTCGGATTCCGGTCATGATATTGCCAAATCTCAAGGAGCCACACCTTATCTTGGTCGTATTACGCGATCCCGAGCTAAAGCCATTCTTTGTCAAGTTCAAGAGGAGCTCATGGGTCGTAGATTTCCGAAGGAGTGTAAAGAAGAAGGTTGGAGTCTTTTATTGCTTCATGGTTCGATAAGTGACAATTCTACGGTTAAGGACAATTAATAAGTTCTCGGGTTTTACGGGTTAATTTTGTAATTTTCCTTAAGTGAGGGGGCTGATTTTGTGAGGCTTGTTGTCTAGGTTATATGGTCCTCAATCCCCCTCCTCCCTTGGTAGACTTGAACGAATTTGTGTTGCTTACTTTTCCATGTTTTCAATCAAATTTTTTGCTTGTTTTTCCGTTCAATCTCGTTGTTGGATCGTAGGTGGGTAATATCCGACGATCTTGCATCCTAGTTTGCTCAATTCTTGGCGAGTCATATCTAAGGTTTGAGCATCCATATCCAACGTTTTCTCCACCTCCATTCGAACCATCTCCATCACCACTCGTCCAAGAGAGGATCTTGTTCTGCAGACCGGTTAGTGCAAGAGACATAACTCACGAAACACTTGTCATCTGGATCTGAAATTTTGAGGAGTTAAACTAGACTCAATGATCTAACTCTAGGGTTTGGAATCATCCAATTCCGAGTCTGGACGAGGGAGATCTACCCTTTTTATTCCAGACAAAATTCATCCACCGAGCTCCACCACGTTCGAACCAAGTGACGATTTCCTACCATTCTTCGGCGATCTCCTTGCACCATCATCTCCTCCATTGATCCGGCCATCATTAGGAGTAAATTTATTCCAAAAGAAAGAGTTATTAATCTTGTGAATTTCATCCCACACCCCTTTGGGAAGCAGGAAACTTTGCATTAAATAACTGACATGTCCTAACAAATTGGACTGAATTAAAACCGTCCTATGGGCTTGTGAGATCGAATTTGCTTTCCATTGTGATAATTGAGATTTTAATTTTGTTATTGTTTCTAAAAACATCGCATTTTGAACTCTACCTTTGAGGACAGGAATGCCCAGATACTTCTCCATAGAAGAGGTAACTTGGTTATTGAGAATACTTGCTAGAGATCTAGTAGTTGGTCTGGTAATATTTGCAGAAGTTTGGAAAGAGCTTTTATGGTAATTAATAGAAAGACCCAAAACACGAGAGAAAGAAGTTCGAAAATCTTTAATGAAAATCATATTATCCTGAGAAGCATTTGCAAATATTATAGTATCATCCGCAAAACTTAGGAAAGGGATACGAGTCCCATTTTAACTAGTTGAATACCTACATGAGGATTCGGTTGTAAGGATTCATTATGCAGCGATCTCGCAAGATATTTTGACGAGCACTTTTATGTCGTGGTAAAAGCGTTGTCAAAGAAAAATCCTAACTTTCAACCCTAATTATACTGAAAGAAAGGGTCGTACCACATAGACTCGGATTTTCAGTGTTTAAGTAATATTACTAGAGTAGAAAAGGGGAATTTTCAGATTTTAAGCTATTATTCTAGGAAAGCAAAAACAAAGCAAGTAAAATGATTGAGTTTTCAAGTAGAGAAAAAGCATCCAACTAGCTTCGTATCCATTGCATACATGATTATTGATCCTTGATTATTCTTATTTCAATTCCCTTGACTAATCTATTTTGAATTCATGGAATTCAAGCTCAATGTCGTTATTAATATGCACCGTCTTTAATAACCTTTTAACCAATTATCCTAGAAAACCTTCTATGTCAAATTGATAATGCAAATTTTAGTTCAAAGCATTCAATAGAAACATCATTCATAAATTCCACCTTATATTCATGAAGTTTTATGATTGAATTCTCCTCCTTTGATTACCCTTATTACACTGTATATAAGTTTAATCTAAGGATTCATCCATGAATAACCAAATTCCACCATATATTTTGTTATTCTAGTTGTAACTCAACCTAGAAATCAAAATAGGTGATCAAGCTATTACAATCCTAAGCGAATTTAATCAATTAAGCATGGAGTAATTCAATCTAGTCAAGGCAAGTTGAAATAATTCAAATCTCACAAACAATCATGCATACAAATTCAACTAACTAGTTGGACATGGCAAATTAGCTAGAAAACGACATTAAAGAGGAATCAAACTTACAAAGAGTCAGGTTTCTCTTCAACTTCTTCTATAGGGTTTTAGTCTCCCAAGTTCTCTCCAAATCTCTCTCAAAGATGAATAACATTAAACTCAACTCCCTCAAAAGAAAACCCTAAAAAGTATTTATATCATAGTCTAAAAATATCCTAAAATATCATGAAGTCATCTAAAAGATAGATCAAAGCCTCGAGAATAACGCCATTCAATGCGGGCCTGGACGCAGTCAAATGCCTGTCAACGCGGTCGCGCTCCTCCGTCCGTTCCCGCGTTCAGGCCCTAGTATCCTCTGTCTTGGGCTGTGCCTGTCCTCATATCTTGACACTTCAATGCCTTCCCACAGTTTCTTCATTCCTTGCACTTGTTCCTTGCTACATAGCTCCGGTTCCTGGCTTGATATCCACCATGCTCACCTTTCGATCACCTCAATCCTGCAATGAAAAATGAAAGAGCGTAGATTCCGATCTAAACTAAAACAAAAATAAACTACGAATTAAGGCGAAAATCTAGCTAGAAATGCGTGAAAATAGAATAGAAACATGCTCTAAAACCTATAAATATATGCTCTATCAAATTCCTCCATGCTTGAACCTTGCTTGTCCTCAAGCAAGACATAAAATCAATCACACCACAAACAAGCAAGATATGACTTCAATTGATATTCATGAAACTCAAACTCAACTATGAAATCATCGCATACATCAAACGAAAGCTTCAAACCAAGTCATTAATCCATTCTAACCCTCACCAAGGTATATATGTTTGCACTCATCACTAAATCACATCATATAACTCACAAAACTCCCCTAGTCAAATCCTAATTTCTGGGTATGGGTTAAGTGTATTTGGCTAGGAACAAATTTTGTGGAGCTAAAAATCAAGGATAAGGCTCAAAACATTGGGGCTAAAAAAACATAGGTATAATGTAAGGTGGATAAGGATATAAATGAGCTAAGAAAAATGCCTTAATTCCTTTTACATCATGCATTTAAAACATATAATGTTACCTCGAAAAAGAATCTAAACACAAGTTCTAGAGTTTAAATAATCAAAGAGATACATTCAAGAATTTTCATGCAAATATAATCATATAAAAGGGCTCAAAAGATCTCACAAGGTATTAAATGGTTAGAACTTCATAAATAACTCAAATTTCCACTTTCATGCATACTCCTTCATAATCAAGCAATTTTGTAGGACTTTCATCAATAACCGACAAGTCATTGGATATGAAATCATGCTCACTCAACAAACAAGTGGTTCCAAGGGGAATATGAATCCTATAATGCAATATATATTTTTTAAAATTTTCTGAATATTTTAATTTTTATTGGAATTTCCATGCTTTTTAATCAATGCAAAACAATAATGTAAACGTGCAAATGCAACTACATGAACTAACTACAACTAAGCATTTATGACAAAACAAAGAATCCCCTTCCCCCATGCTTAAGCTTTACTTTGTCCCCAAAGTAAAATAAAATAAACAGAAAAAGAAAGCTAACCTCGTCATAAGAGCAGGCGCACTCTAAAATTTACTCCTCCGATGGTGGTGGTGGATATCCCGGGTATGGGTATGATGGGTCTAGATACCCGGGATATGGTTGATAGACATAAGGTGGGAAACCTTGTGGTGGAGTGTACATGCTCATCCTTTGATGAAGAAAGCGCGTCTGGTCAATAACATAATCAAAGCGAGTGGACAAGCTGCCCACTTGAGTGGAAAGACCACCCACCAACTCTACCAAATGATCGTATTGGGTTGTCGACATATAGCTCCCTTGTTGCTCAAAACCTTGCTCATGAGTTGGCGCCTCCTTTGTAGCTTCATCAGCACCCTCTTCGTCATCTTCCTTATCATCCTCCAAGTCCTCTAAATCCTCCTATTCTCTATACTCTTCATCCTCCTCCTCTTCATCATCCAAGTCCATCAAAGCACTAGTCCCCTTAACTTGCTTCTCTATTACTTTTCTCTTCTTTGTACCTTGATGCGACCACGTTATTGGATTCTATCTAGAAAGACAACGCCTTCACCATGCGCTCGGATGGGCCCATCACCCGTGTCAGGGCTCGTGCCATCCAGACCGCAACGCAGTCCTTGGTGTCGCGCTTGTCCGCAGGCCATGGCGCGCCTTGCACCGCGCCAACGCTCGCCACAGTTTGCATTATTAGCGCCGAGGAACCTCGAGTCGAGTCCTCGGAACCCACCATCCCAGACTCGTCTCTCGTGCCCAGACACGCATCACATCTTGAGGTTCTCACAAGCCTCGGCCAGATCCGCTCGCCCGCACCCTTGATAGTGTCCTAGGATCGCCAGCGCCGCGCGCCAGCTCCTCACGAGCGCCACACGCCAGCTCCTCGCCAAGACTTCGTCACGTCGCGCCACGCCGTGCAATGGCATGTCTTGACACCTCGGTGCCGGCCACGGATGACATATCATTTTTATACTTTATTTAGCATGTTTTCCATTCTTGAACAATACTAATTATGGTTTATGAGCTTAGAAGGTCTTTTATGGGCCTTGCACCGATGGACCTAGTCTTGCGCCGATGGGCCTTGGTTGCATCCAAGCCCTAGGCGCGCGCTTGCTTATTTCTAGGGTTTCATGTGCCGCACCTATATATAGGGTGATATGTGCTTTTAATTCAGTTACGCACACTTTGATTAATGTTTTAGTTGAGGATCGCTCCTATACTTAACCTAGTGCATGCGCCGAACACCTTCAATTGCAATCAAGCTTTCGTTTTCTCAAATTTTCAAGTTCATTCAAGTCTTCCGTTGCTACTCACGAGACCCAATACTCAAACATCGTCCACGATCCGTCGTGCCTTCAAACGAGGTCACATCAACTGGCATCAGAGCCACGGTTTGAGTAAGTCTCGCTACACCCTTTTTCGTTCAATTTCTCACAATCCATTCCTTCTTCACCCCTAGATCCATTTACCATCTCATAAACCTCCATCTAGGGTACCAAATTTTTTTCTTGCATATGTAAATTGTTATGAAAAAAACAAACAATCAACCTAGTCCTTCTCGAATTGAACTATGGATTTTGGTGATATTACACTTTGTCATGCTAGTTGCATCGCACATTAGGGTTTTTGATTGCCAATTTCTATTGTGTTCCGTCGAGCATATCTTGTGTTGATTCTATTGTTTGTTTGTTACCATATCTTGAAGATCTAAAAGATCCTAAAATATTTTCGGTTATATAAAAAAGTTCTCGGAATATCATAGCCAAAATAAGGTAAGATATTTCCGATTTTATTAAAAAAATATTGGAGAAGATCACAAGCCAAAACAAGGCAAGATCTTTCTCTCTCCAATCTCTTCAATTCGGCAACTACTTGATCACACCGATTGATCTTATCTCTTCCTTCCTTATTGGTTTCATTGCTCTTCGTGTTTTGTGTTAGCTTTCATTGTTGTTTTGGATCCTCTATTTCATTGCTTGAGTCGAGTGACCTTAAGCCTTGCCATTCCTTCTTTGTTCGTGTGGATTGAACACTAAGGGGAGGCCGACTTAAGCAATTGGAAAACTCTTGGCCTTTTGTTTGTGAACATCTTACTTGCTATGACGGATGTGACTATAGGTACCGTTTCGGATTCAGAAAACATTGACAACCGAGACAAGGACCCACCACCGGCGTCGCAACAACAACAACAAAACCAAAATTTCCCACCCGAGGTCGTGGCTCGGATTGAGGAACTCAAACGCCGCTTGGCTGAGAGTCAAACTCAGTCCAAGCGCACGGTGTCGCAGCCGCAAGTCCTCGCGTCAGAGATCCATGCCAATTCGGGCGTGTCCGCAGACGATGTTGCGCGCGCACGTTCCATGGGAAAAAGCCATGCTCAACCTTCATCGCAATTCGGCACCATGCATCGCATGGAGTCGATTAAGGAAAGTCGTCAGTATGATCAGTACGATGGTGGTCAAAAGATCGCAGATCGCCGTCAATTGGCGCGAGATTATAGGCACACCCAGGTGTGCCCAATTTATTCCAATGAGGAGTATGACTCCGAGGAGTATCGACGTTGACATGCAAGTGGCCTTAAAAAGAAACAGAAGGACAAGTCACCGGCGCATGTGTATGAAACCCCAAAGCGGAAGCACGTGGCAAAACACTACGACGTCGATGACTACAATGTCGAGGATTATTTGGAGCATCAAAGTGCTCGCAGTCCATACTCCGAATTTGAGAACCATTACGATGAGTTCGATGATTATTCCGAGGAATCAAGTTTTGATCATCCGTAGGTGAAAGACTCAGAGGAGCACGATCATCGGCCATCCGATTGGATCCCACCGCCACACCTCACCAAAAACTGCAAGGAGTACGAGCGTGCCTACGGCATGACTCGCAAGGCAGGACACCGCCAGCGGTGCGATAGGGATCGCGAGGATCGGCGCCCACGGCGCCCTGATGACGGTGATTTTCGGGATGATGGTGACAATGGTTTCGATCATCGGCCGCCCCGCAATCGACTCCCTTTTGCGCGCCTACTCGCCTCGGCACTGTAGTCCACGCCGAGACAACGACAGGCGAGATGCTCGGGATCCACGCGTCATACGCCGAGATATCAAGGTAAAGTTTGAACCTTTTTATGGTACATATGACCCTGACGCGTTTATTGAATGGTTGCAGGGAACAAAGCATACACTTCGACATCTTGGATATGAAGATGACGAAAAGGTGGAGGTTGTGACGCTACATTTCCATGGTGTCGCTCGTACGTGGTGGAACCGCTTTGAGTCTGAAAGGATTCGAAGAGGCAAACCCCTCATTCGAGAATGGCGTCAATTAGTGTACATCCTCAAGAAATGGTACATTACGGCGAACTACAAGGATAAAATGCACATTGAGATCATGCGCATTAAACAAGGAGCCATGACGCCGGAGGATTACTTTGCCAAGCTTGAAGACATGTTATTCAAGGCTGGCATGAGCGTTTCTCCCTCAGTCATGAGAACTCGGTTTCTATCGGGTCTTAGGCAAACAATCCAAGACAAGTTGGAGATTTTGCCCATCAAGGATCTCAACACTTTAGTGCATACGGCGATGCAATTGCATAAACAAGAAATGCGTGCAAAGCCGACATGGGCCAATTCAAGGTACGTTTCTAACCCTAGTCCATCAAATTTTTCTACTAATCGTGTACCTTCTTCTTTGCCAAATCCTAAGTCAGGTTCGCAGTCCAAAGCTGATGCCACGCCTCAAACGGCGCCAGCCACGCCGAGAGATCACAACGCCGCACCGAGCACCGAGTGCGCTCGTGACATGGCATGCTATAAGTGTGGAGGCCATGGACATATCATGCGCAATTGCCCGAACCAAAAGAAGGTGTTATTTACGGCTCAAGGAGATCCATACGAGAGCCAAGACGAGGAGGAGATCAAAGCACCTTTGGCCGAGGTCCCCGAGTTGGAATGTGATCCTTCGGATGCCATTGGCGTGTCAAAACTTCAATTGGTCACACGCCGATCCTTAAGCATGCGAGAGACACCTAAAACTGATCAACAAGAACAATTTTTCCACACCCGTTGTTTAGTTGACAACGTGTACTTAAGCGTGATTATAGCCTCGAGCAGTTTTTCCAATTTTTTATCCAAAAAGTTGGTCGGTCATTTCAAGCATCCAACCAAGCCACATCCACAGTCGTTCAAGCTTCAATGGATATCAAACGACGGTGGCGACTAGGTTGAAAGGCAAGTTATTTTTAGTTTTTCGATTGGTGCTTATAAAGATTCGGTTTTATGTGACATAACGTCTATGGATGCCACACATCTCTTGTTGGGGGCGTCCATGACAATACGATTGTCGCGGGCTTCACGACGGGTTTTTGAACACTTACATGTTCAATTTCCACGGGAAGCGGATGACTCTCTTACCTAGGTCGACTAGTGAAGATTTGCAAGATGAAGCCGAGAGGCAACGCCAAAGAGTTAGCGACAAGAGCACCACCGCGCCGAACGAGCCTCCCTCGGCGTCACCCAGCAAAAAGTCGGAATCCAACGGCGTTCCCACCTCCTCTCCCATGATTCTATTCAAAAAGAGATTGGGGACGAGACGCGCCGAGAAAACCGGAAGCCTGGCCGACAGAATCTGAAACCTACCCCTGGTGACGCGCCGAGAGACGCTGTCTTCTCAAAGAAGGGACTCCAGTAGTTTTCTGCAGATTATCCAGGCGTTCCAGGTGGGAATCCTATTAAAATAGGGTTTCCAACAAAAAACACTCAGAAACGTCGAGAGGAACCACATTTGAGTCGAGGACCGCCGATACTAAGCCCTAGCGTTGTGCCGCAATCTGTTACGTCATGAAAATTCGAATTCCAGGAGCTACGGGACGAATTTACAAGCGTTTCAAAGGGCATTCTTCCTCAAATTCCAGGGGTTAAAACACTTCCAAAAAGTGCCCCAGAACCCCGATCAAGTGAGGACACCGAGCCACCTCTTCTAGGAACGTGCCAGGTTCGTTTGCTTTTGGCCCGACGTCGCGACATCACCAAATCTATTCAGGGGAGTCAAACTTGTTCAATATTATGTCCTTTAATTTCCATTACTCCATCTCTCAATCCTAAGCTACCTTCTTCTATTGTGTCTCTTTTGAAGGAATACGAAGATGTGATGACGGATGAGCTTCCGGAGGGGTTGCCACCGATCCGAGGGATTGAGCACAAAATCGACTTCATGCCGAGAACATCATTACCAAACAGGGCTGCGTACAGGGCTTCACCAAATGAAACTCAAGAGTTACAATGACAAGTACAGGAGCTTTTGGACAAGGGCTTTGTTCGGGAATCGTTGAGTCCATGCGCCATGCCTGTGATCCTTGTGCCAAAGAAAGATGGTTCTTGGCGTATGTGCGTCAACTGCCGAGCCATAAATCAAATCACAGTGAAGTATAGACATCTGATCCCAAGGTTGGATGACATGCTTGACGAGCTACACGGTGCCGCATTGTTTTCAAAGATAGATGCGGATACCATCAAATCCGTATGCATGAAGGTGACGAGTGGAAGACCGCATTTAAAACCAAGCATGGTTTGTACGAATGGCTTGTCATGCCTTTTGGCTTGACAAACACCCCTAGTACTTTTATGCGGCTCATGAATTTTGTTTTTCGTAAGTTTTTGGGACGTTTTGTCGTCGTGTATTTTGACGACATTCTTGTTTATTCTAGAGACTTAGATTCTCACGCGAGGCACCTTAGGTTGGTTTTAGATTGCCTTCGCGAGCACAGTTTGTATGTAAACATTGCTAATTGTTGTTTTTGCACGGACACGACGAACTTTCTTGGTTTCGTCGTGTCCAAGGATCGCCTTCGTGTGGATGACGGCAAGATCCACGCCATCCGAGAGTGGCCCACCCCTACGACCCCGACGATGGTTCGATCCTTCTTAGGGCTCGCAATGTTCTATAGGAGATTCATCAAGGAGTTTAGTTCCATCGCCGGACCACTCCACAATCTCACCAAGAAGGCGACCATAATCAAGTGGTTGCCCGTCCATGAGGCCGCCTTTGAGGCCTTAAAAGACGCTTTATGTCGCGCTCCGGTCTTGCAATTGACAGATTTTATGAAGCACTTCGAGGTCGAATGCGACGCCTCCGACTATGGCGTAGGCGGAGTACTCCTCCAAGAAAAACTCTCTATCGCTTATTTTAGCAAAAAACTCACAGGGACCACCTTGAACTACCCGACGTACGACAAGGAATTGTATGCTTTAATTTGGGTTTTGAAAACTTGGCAGCACTACCTCTGGCCAAGCGAGTTCGTAATCCATACGGAGCACGCGGCCTTAGCGTACTTAAAGAGTCAAACGACTCTCAATCGCCTCCATGCTCCTTGGATGGAATATATGGAAACCTTTCCGTATGTTATCGCCCACAAGAAAGGGAAAGGGAACGTCGTGGCCGACGCTCTCTCGCACAAGTATGTTTTACTTACTACTTTACAGGCCAATTTGCTCGGGTTCTCCTTGATTAAGGAGTTATACTTGCATGATAATTTCTTTAAATCGATCATGGAGAACCTCGAGCACGATCGAATCCATGAGACCTATTTCTTGGACAATGGATACCTCTACCGTGCCGGGAAGCTTTGCATTCCGAGCTCTTCGGTAAGGCATTTATTGCTCAAAGAAGCTCATGATGGCCGTGGCCATTTTGGCATAGCCAAAACCTTAGCGGCACTTCGTGAACATTTCTTTTGGCCTCACATGGCCTCGGATGTTCACAAGTATTGCCGAGGTTGTGTGTCGTGCCAAACCGCAAAATCGAGGTGTCAACCTCACAACTTTTACACACCCTTGCCAATTCCGGATACCCCGTGGGAAGATCTCTCCATGTATTTTATTACGGGCCTTCGGATGACAAGGCGTGGTAAAGATTCGATCTTTGTGATTGTGGACCACTTCTCCAAAATGGCTCACTTCGTTCCATGCAAAGGCAACAACAATGCGACGGAAATCGCAAACTTGTTCTTTGAACATGTGGTGAAGCTACATGGTGTTCCTCGAACTATCATCAACGATAGGGACACCATGTTTTGTAGTCACTTTTGGAGAACACTGTGGGGAAAGTTAGGTACACAATTGTTATTTTCTACCGCTTATCATCCCCAAACCAATGGTCAAACTGAAGTGACCAATCGCACTTTGGGCACCCTTCTTCGGATGGTGCTAAAAAATAACCCACGCCGGTGGGAGGACTTACTACCTTTCGTTGAATTTTCTTATAATAGGTCCAAACACTCGGCGACAAAGAAGACCCCTTTTGAAGTGTTCTACGGGCTCAACCCTCACTCGCCCATGGATTTGGTGCCATGACCCTTGAAGACCGGCGAACACCTCGACACGGCCAACCGCGCTGACGCCATTCGCCGATTACATGAGCGCACTCGAATCTAGCTCGAGCGTAGGGCAAGCCAGTACGAGGCGCATCACAAAAAGGGACGTGGACGCATGATTTTCAACCCGGGCGATCTCGTGTGGTTGTATCTCCGAAAGGATCGTTTCCCGGACGCCCGCAAAACCAAACTTCATTAGCGTGGCGACGGTCCCTTCACAGTCTTGGAGCGCATCGGGGACAAGACAACGCATACCGCATTGATCTCCCAAACAAGTATTCCGTTCATTCCACCATCAATGTTGCCGACCTCTCTCCCTATATTGAGCTTGCTTATGAGGAAACGGGGACGTTTCCCAACCAAGTGGGGGAGGGTGATGCGACCCCGTTATTGGATTCTAGCCAGGAAGACTACGCCTTCACCATGCGCTCGGATGGGCCCATCACCCGTGCCAGGGCTCGCGCCATCCAAACCGCAACACAATCCTTGGTGTCGTGCTTGTCCACAGGCCATGGTGCGCCTTGCACCGCGCCAGCGCTCGCCACAATTTGTGTCATTAGCGCCGAGGAACCTCGAGTCGAGTCCTCGGAACCAACCATCCCAGACTCGTCTCTCGCGCCCGGACACGCATCAATGGACCTAGTATTGCGCTGATGGGCCTTGGTTGCATCCAAGCCCTAGGCGCGCAGTTGCTTATTTCTAGGGTTTCATGTGCCGCACCTATATAGGGTGCTATGTGTTTTTAATTCAGTTACACACACTTTGGTTAATGTTTTAGTTGAGGATTGCTCCTATGCTTAACCTAGTGCATGCGCCGAACACCTTCAATCGGAATCAAGCTTTCATTTTCTCAATTGTTTCAAGTTCGTTCAAGTCTTCCGTTCCTACTCACGAGACCCATTACTCAAACATCATCCATGATCCGTCGCGCCTTCAAACGAGGTCGCATCATATATCCCAACACTTCCTTAGCCAAGACGTCCTCATTGGGTCGAGGAGCAATAATCAAAGTGTTAGAATTCTTTAATCCAAACCTTAATTGCACTCTTTGATGATTAGGCAACCTTATGGCATAAATGCTATTACCGAGCACCTAATAAAACTGATCATTCTTCATGTAAAGAACCTTCATCTTGTTGAAAAATGGAAAGTTAATTGGTAGAGCATCCACCTTACCCACACATTGCTCCAAGTCAATCTCAAAATGTTGGGCAAGGCTAGTGATCACGTCGCCCACGGTAATCTTTCCCATATGCTTCTTAGCCATTCGAGCCATGTTGTTCGTCATGGCCCCACCAATATCAATATCCCTTTCCTCTAAGATACCGCGAAGCAGAAATATATCCTTCTTAGGACAATTGTTTTCCCCCTTTCCTCGCCCAGTGATAGAGTGAGCAAAGAATTGCCGGAGCACCCTAATCACTGGATGAGAGATCCCAGAAGCCTTTGTCCTAGAAGCCAAGTATACGGTGCTCCCCGAAAGCCGAACCCATTGCTCATTATTCATCCACTCGGCTCTAGTCTCCCATCGATCAACCTAATACTGATATTTGCTTGAACCCAAAGACCGCATTGATCTCATTCAAAGTCATGGACCTTTGCACTCCTCCCAACTGGAAAGTGCATCTACCTTCTCCTTGAAACCGTCCCTCCATAATATGAGCATCCAGAGTGCTCATGAATTCCAAAACCAAACTGATATAAGTGGGCAATTTCATGTTCAGCAACCCTTGAAGCCTCTTAGCCTACTCACATTTCCTCAACTCCCTAGTCAATCCCAAAGCCTCCATTAAGTCTCAATCAATATACCTAGGAGGATTGATTTCACATTTCTTCAGCTGATTGAAACGGGCTAAATACTTAAGATATCAAACTGAATAACCAAGGATGTCGGTGTGATATCTCTTCCCTTTGAGGGAGGTCGAGGTTGAGCTTGAGGACGAGATGAAGAAGGAGCAACATTTTGACATGTAGATTGGGCTACTCGGGTCACTCTTTGAGTACGTCTCGGACCCGTAGGACCGGTGGGATGTGGAGTTTTAGTACGACCCATAGCAAAATCACCTACACAATACACAACACCAGAAACAAATAACATTCGATTGCCCTGGCAAGGGAAATCCACCAAACAAGCAAGAAGAAACAATTGTATCACTCAATTCACGCTTCTTCCCCCACTAGCCTATGGTTAGTTAGCATACAATAAGCAAAATTTCAAAATAGCCAAATTAGACCAATCTAACTATGAAACTAGCTCAAAAATAGGCTAACATTCAAGAATATGAACTTAAACTTGAAGATTTCGACCTAAGAAGCCCTTAAATTGAGTTTTTTTTTATGCAAAACCTAACTTAGGGGATTTTGGATGGAAAGCTCAAATTTAGGCCAGAGATTGATGGAGAAAGTATAGAATCTTACTTGTTGGATGAAAAGGAATGTGAATTCGGTCTTGGAGTGAAGAAATTGGCTCAAATTGATGCTTGGAATCTTGTTCTTCAATGGAAGAAAGAGAACTCAAAGGGGTGGCGTGCGGTTTGAATGAAGGAGAAAAGAGAAAGAGACCCCAAAAATTAGGTTTTATGTTTGCTAAACGCGTCGCTGGGCGCAGTTTGGTGTCTAGGAGCGCGGTCGCGCTTTTCCATCCGTTCCTGCGTTCAGGCCCCAGTAGCCTCTGTTGTCTCCACGCTGGCACGTGCCTATGTGTGCGGGCGCCCCCAACCTTCTTGGGCCGTGTTCAGCTGTTCTTCGACTCTACCCAAAACTTGACACAAAAACAAGCCAAAAGCAAATCTATCCTAGAAAGCAAAGAAAAACTACACTAAAGATTGGGTTGCCTCCCAAGAAGCGCTTGTTTTACGTCATTAGATCAGGCTCATAGATCAGGCTCTGTCAAAACCGTCTCCTATAGAATAACGTTGCTAAACCCCTCAAAATACGGTTTTAAGCACTGTCCATTCACCTTTTGTATTGAATGATTGGATCTATCATATATGTCCACTGCTCCATGAGGATATGTTTGAGCTACTACGAACGGCCCCGTCCATCTTGACGTTAGCTTTCCTGGAAAAAGTTTAATTCTAGATTGATATAATAACACCTTGTCACCTACCTTAAAACTCTTTCTCCAAATTTTCTTGTCATGCCAAGCCTTGGTCTTCTCCTTGTATATGGCCGTATGGATCGGAACAATGCATAAGAGTGTCCCCCATTTGCTATCAGAGATTGGAAAAATCATACCTGCTTGAAGAAGTTTGAGGACCGCCTTCTTCACAACTTCCATCATGGGTGGGTTCAACCTCCTTTGTGATTGTCTTGAGGGCCTTGCTTCATCCTCCAATAGGATCCTATGCATACATGTAGAGGGGCTTATTCCTCTAATGTCGGCAATGGTCCATCCTACAATGGATTTATGCTCCCTTAACACATCCACTAACCGGTGCTCTTGATCTTCCGTTAGCTTGTTTGAAATTGTTACCAGCAAGGCTTCTCCATCACCTAGAAAGGCGTACTTAAGGTGGTCTGGTAGTTGCTTTAGCTCCACATTTGGGGCCTGCACAACAGAAGGTAAAAGCTTCTCGCTTGTCAATGTTAGTGGTATGGGCTTAGAGCCCGGTAGCAAGAGTGGTAGCTCGTAGTGAGCGTTCAACTCATCTACAACTCCCTGCATGTCATCATTTAGCATAAAATCCACTTCATCATCATTAACCACAGAGTTCTCAAGAATAGATTTCAATCCATCATGATCATTAATATGGAAGAAATCTTGGACAAGAGTATCTAAAACATTAATGGAGCATAAAGAATTGTCATCATAAGGGAATTTCATGGAATCATAAATGTTACACTCAACCCTTTCCCCATCAAATTCCACAGTTAATGAGCCACTACACACATCAATTTTTGTTTGTCCGTTTTTAAGAATTGTCTACCTAAGAGAATTGGAGCCGCATGCTTATCATATTCCATATAAAGTACATAAAAATCAGCAGGGAAGATCAACTAATCAACCATAACAAGCACATCTTCAACAATCCCCTTTGGGTAAACATTAGATCTATCGACCAATTGAATTACTACACCTGTTGCATGTAATTAACCAAGCTCAAGAGATTCATAAATGGAATAAGGTAGGAAATTTATAAAAGCACCCAAATCTAGCATAGCCTTATCAAACTTAGTTTCACCTATGATGCAAGGAATATTGAACATACCTGGGTCTCCTCACTTCTTTGGCATTCGTCTTTAGAAAATCGTTGAGACTTGCTCACTAACCTTGATCTTTTACTTCCCCTTTAGCTTTTGATTTCGCTTGACCGTGGATAGCTCCTTCAAGAATTTAGCATAGCGAGGAATGCTCTTGATAAGTTCGAGTAGTGGAATGTTCAGCTCACATTTTCTAAATGTCTCGAACATCTCTTTATCATTATTGATCTTGCGGTGTCCTTTCAGGCCTCGGGAAATGGTGGAAGAGGTTTGGGAGCCGAGGTAGAAGGGTTAGATGATTCATCACACAGGTCCATAGACGTGGGTAGAGCCCCTTTGAGCGCAGTCGTGCTCCCACCAATTTTGACCGCGCTCAACTTATCTGAGCTTTTGTTGCCTGGGCGCGGTATGGTGTCTGGAAGCACGGGAGTGCTCCTGGCTTCCTCACCACGTTCGGGCACCTGTACAGGTTCTGAAATTTTGTCCTCTTCTTCCTTGTTCTCATGCAAAGTTGGTTGCTTTTCGACTTTGTTATCAACACTTTACCGCTCTGAAGCGAGATTGCATTTACGTTTTGCTTAGGATTGAGCTCCGTTTGAGAGGGTAGTCTGTTGTAATCCTTAGATTTAAGTGTGCTCATTGCCTTTGCAAGTTGGCTCATTTTAATTTTCCAAGTTGGTGATGCTTGACTTGGTTTCTTTCTGAAATTGTCCCATGGATTGTTGCACAGTGGTCATGCTTTGGGCAAGAGTGCAGATCATGTTATCCATGGACAAAGAAGGGCCTTGATTCGGTTCTTGAGGCCGAGCTTGAATCCATAGTTGATGAGCCACTACACACCTCAATTTTTGTTTTGTCCGTTTTTAAGAATGGTCTACCTAAGAGAATTGGAGTCGCATGCTTATCATGTTCCATATCAAGTACATAAAAATCAGTAGGGAAGATCAACTTATCAACCATAACAAGCACATCTTCAACAATCCCCTTTAGGTAAACATTAGATCTATCAACCAATTGAATTACTACACCTGTTGCATGTAATGAACCAAGCTCAAGAGATTCATAAATGGAATAAGGTAGGACATTTATAGAAGCACCCAAATCTAGCATATCCTTATCAAACTTAGTTTCACCTATGATGCAAGGAATATTGAACATACTTGGGTCTCCTCACTTCTTTGGCATTCGTCTTTAGAAAACCGCTAAGATTTGCTCGCTAACCTTGATCTTTTACTTCCCCTTTAGCTTTTGATTCTGCTTGACCGTGGATAGCTCCTTCAAGAATTTAGCATAGCGAGGAATGCTCTTGATAAGTTTGCGTAGTGGAATGTTCACCTCGCATTTTCTAAATGTCTCGAAGATCTATTTGTCATTCTCGATCTTGCGGTATCCTTTAAGGCCTCGGGAAACGGTGGAAGAGGTTTGGGAGCCGAGGTAGAAGGGTTAAATGATTCATCACACAGGTCCATAGATGTGGGTAGAGCCCCTTTGAGCGCAGTAGCGCTCCCACCAATTTTAACCGCACTCAACTTATCTGAGATTTTGTTGCCTGGGAGCGGTATGGGGTCTGGAAGCACGAGCGCACTCCTGGCTTCCTCACCACGCTCAGGCACATGTACAGTTTCTGAAATTTCATCCTCTTCTTCCTTGTTCTCATGCAAAGTTGGTTGCTTTTCGACTTTGTTCTCCAACACTTTACCGCTCCGAAGCGAGATTGCATTTACGTTTTGCTTATGATTGAGCTCCGTTTGAGAAGGTATTCTGTTGTAATCCCTAGCTTCAAGTGTGCTCATCGCCTTTGCAAGTTGGCTCATTTGATTCTCCAAGTTGGTGATGCTTGACTTGGTTTCTTGCTGCAATTGTCCCATGGATTGTTGCATAGTGGTCATGCTTTGGGCAAGAGTGCGGATCATGTCATCTGTGGACAAAGAAGAGCCTTGATTCGGTGCTTGAGGCCGTGCTTGAAAGCGAGGTCTAAAGCCTTGAGGGCCTCTTTGAGGAGCGTATTGTTGTTTTTGATTCCCATACCTCAAATTAGGATGATCCTTCCAGCCCGGATTGTACGTGTTCGAATAAGGATCATACCTTGGCCTTTGTGGCCCATAACCTCCAAGCGCATTAACCTCTTACTCTTGAGCATGAAGAGTAGGACAAGCATCTGTCTTGTGGGTGATGTCGGAGCAGAAACCGCAAGCTTTGACTTGTTGTTGTCCTCCTAAGATAAATTGCTTGAACATTGTCTTCAACTTACTCACCTCCTCATGTAAAGCACTGGCATCAATGGAATGGGTATCTTTCATTGTAGCTCTTTTGTTGAATTGACTAGAGCCTTCAGAAGCTCATGGAAGAGCTCAAAGGCTTCAGCAGGAGTCTTGTTCAAGATGTTTCCTCCACAGGCAGTGTTGATATGTCGTCGTTCCTCATCTAATAAACCTTCATGGAGGTAAATAACAAGATCCAGCTGGGAGTCACCATGATAAAGGCAACTTGAGATTAGCTTTTTGAACCTCTCATAATACTCATACAATGATTCATTCGGGAGCTATTCAATGTTGCTAATACTCTTCTTCAGACTTGAAAGCTTTGTAGAAGGAAAGTACTTCTCAAGGAAAGCCTTCTTCCTTTCCTCCCAAGTCTCAATAGTGCCAGGAGCCAAGTAGTATAGCTAGTCACTAGCTCCCTCTTTCAAGGAAAAAGAGAAAGCTCTAAGCTTGACTTGATCATCAGTGACGCCCTTTGGTTTCATGCTAGAGCAGACAACATGAAATTCAGCCAAATGTTTGTTGGGATCCTCACCGGCCTTCCTATGGAATTGAGGAAGGAGGTGAATCAACCCATACTTTAGTTCAAATTGGACACCGTCAAGGAGCTCAGGTAGCTTCACCGCCAATGGTTGTTGAGCCAAATCAGGTGCAGTCAATTGTCTTTGTGTTTGTTGAGCCATCTCTACAAGTTTAGGAATGCCTTCGGACTCAGAATCAGAGGGGGAAGGATCCAGGTCGAACGGTAACTCACGAAAGATAGCACGAGCTTCACGACGCAACCTAGAGATCGTCCTTTCAATTTCTGGATCAAAAGCAGCAATAGATGGATTAGTAGCTCGGTTATGAACCATCCAAATGGTTCACACCCAAAAATAGTAATACTAAATAAACACAAAGAAGTAGTCGAGTCCCCGGCAACGACGCCAAATTTGACGAGTACTTTTATGTCTTGGTAAAAGTGTTGTCAAAGAAAAATCCTAACTTTCAACCCTAAGTATAGTGAAAGCAAAAATCGTACCACAAAGACTCAGATTTCCAGTGTTTTAGTAATATTACTAGAGTAGAAAAGGGGAATGTTCAGATTTCAAGTTATTATTCTAGGAAAGCAAAAACAAAGCAAGTAAAATGATTGAGTTTTCAAGTAGAGAAAAAGCATTGAACTAGCTTCGTATCCATTGCATACATGATTATTGATCCTTGATTATTCTTATTTCAATTCCCTTGACTAATCTATTGTGAATTCATGGAGTTCAAGCTCAAGGTCGTTATTAATATGCACCATCTATAATAACCTTTTAACCAATTATCCTAGAAAACCTTCTATGTCAAATTGATCATGCAAATTTTAGTTCAAATCATTCAATAGAAACATCGTTCATAAATTCCACCGTATATTCATGAAGTTTTGTGATTGAATTCTCCTCCTTTGATTACCCTTATTCCACCGTATATAAGTTTAATCAAAGGATTCATCCATGAATAACCAAATTCCACCGTATATTTAGTTATTCTAGTTGTAACTCAACCTAGAAATCAAAATAGGTGATCAAGCTATTACAATCCTAAGCGAATTTAATCAATTAAGCATGGAGTAATTCAATCTAGTCAAGGCAAGTTGAAATAATTCAAATCTCACAAACAATCATGCATACAACGTCAACTAACTAGTTGGACATGGGAAATTAGCTAGAAAACAACATTAAAGAGGAATCAAACTTACAAAGAGTCAAGTTTCTCTTCAATTTCTTCTCTAGGGTTTTAGTCTCCCAAGTTCTCTCCAAATCTCTCTCAAAGTTGAATAACATTAAACTCAACTCCCTCAAAATAAAACCCTAAAAAGTATTTATATCATAGTCTAAAAATATCCTAAAATATCATGAAGTCATCTAAAAGATAGATCGAAGCTTCGAGAACAACACCAGTCAACGCGGGCCTGAGCGCGGTCAAATGCTTTTCAGCACGGTCGCGCTCCTCCGTCCGTCCCCGCGTTCAGGCCCTAGTAGCCTTTGTGTTTGGTCGTGCCTGTCGTCATATCTTGACACTTCAATTCCTTCCCACGGTTTCTTCATACCTTGCACTTGTTCCTAGCTCCATAGCTTCGGTTTCTAGCTTGATATCCACCATGCTCACCTTTCGATCAACTCAATCCTACAATGAAACATGGAAGAGCGTATATTCCGACCTAAACTAAAATAAAACTAAACTACGAATTAAGGTGAAAATCTAGCTAGAAATGCGTGAAAAAAGAATAGAAATATGCTCTAAAACCTATAACTATATGCTCTATCATATTCCATCCCAAGATTTTTCAAAATTGAATGATTATATTTAAAACAAATATATAAGAATTTACATTATTTTTTCTGATGGTTTTAACTTTTCCGCATGGTTCCTTAAAAAACTATTCCAGTTGGGACCCTAAACTCTTGAAATAGTTTGACTTATACTCTTTCTTGTGATTTTCCTTTACATATTTAAATATATTTTATTTGATTAATTTAAACTAATATTCAAATATTTTTTATAAATTATAACTTGTACTAAGAATACCTAAATATTATTTTAATTATTATAAATAAGTAACCATTTGTAGATTATAAAAATATAACAGCAAATATCCAAATTAATTGCAAATATGTACGCTCAAATGGTTGTCATTCATAGTAGAGTTTAAACAAAAAAAATCAAATGTAAACAAATTTGATTCCTATTATTATCTTTAATAAATTCAGATATACTTGCACTCACCACTCTTAAAAACAATCAAACAGTTAATTTTTGTTTATTATCTACTTAATACATCATAAAGCAAAAAAACATCTATATTGAAAGAATTGCATCATGTGATATAACTTTAAAAAGAAGAAAGAAAAGGACAAGAAAGAAAAGATGAAGTAGCCATGTTATTGGATATTCCCATCCACGTAATACATTATAAAGAAAATCATCTATAATGGAAAAAGGGCTTAAGGAACTCTAGGGTCTGCTAGTCTTCCAAGGATGACACAAACTAAGTGTTGACAAGGTAACAATCGACTCTAATTTGGTTCGAAGGTTCTATAATTCTTTCTCCCATGTTCAAAGTTGTAATGTTATGGTGGGAACGACTAATTAGCTAGACAAGCCGTTAACTTTTTCAAGTGATAAAGTAGCCATGTTATTGGATGTCCCCATGGGTGGGTATGGTACTTTGTCGCAAACTGGTGGGTGAAAAAATGACAAAAAGGAACTGTTAATCATGGTGTTCGGATCAAAGGATGTTCAACTGACCACATCTGAGTTGTCATTTGTTACAAGGGTAGCTTCTTCAATTTATGGTTAAATTAGTGGTGCCGAGATACGAGAAGAGGAACAATCTGACGATGTCTGATCTAATACTGCTAGATATGTTCATGCGAAGGTAAAAGATAGATCTATTGAAGCTGATCTTGTTCCATATGAAAAAATGTTCAGAGAAAAATCATTTGTTGCCATACATTGGGTTGGTCAACAAGGTTTTGGAGATCGGGGGGCTTATGATCCAAATGAGGAACAAGTTTATGTATTTCTGTTAGAGGTTCATAAACTGAAACAAATTGGTCATCAAAGTAATCCAAACCCTAAGAAGAAGGCAATAATGAAAAAGACTTTTGATGACTCATTACCAGTGAAAGGGAAGGGAAAATATGCATTGATTTAGAAAGAGCCGAAGTCTATCAAGAAGACTTTGGAAGTTTTCTTGATCACTTTCTCTAGAAGCATCAGAGACAAGAGGAAGATGAAGAGACTGAAGGTCCTCAATCCTAAGCTTGAGTCGAAATCCCCTCTTTGTTCCCTAGCGCATTAACCCCCTCTAAAAAAATTATCTTTAGTTTTTATTGTCTTGCTATAATAATGGTAAGTAAGGAATGTATATTCTTCGACTAAGGGGGAAATTTAGAAAATTGTAAAGTGTAAGTTAGCAAATAGGGAATAAGAGTTGTTCCATGGACAACGAAAATACTATTAAGTAGGAACACGATATTTAGAGAGGAAAACTTTCTGCCCGATAAACAAGTTGTATAAAGAAAAACCTCTACCATTGAGACTACTTCTTAAAGGATTTCAACAGATTACTTATATATTAAGTTTAAACATTTACAAGGCAAGCCAAGTTCCCGTAATTAGGCACCAACCTTAGTTGAACCAACTTAACTTCTACAACCTAAATTTTAATAAGCTCTTTTAGATGGTTTTCTAAAGATGTGGACCTCATTTGCACACATGGCCCAATCTCATGCTATCCCTAGTTTTACTATGCTTGGCTGCCATCATCATAAGGCCAAGAGGATTCTTTGTTGAGCTTTTACGTCTTAATTGGAAATTGCAATCAACCTAGTTTGATCAAGCTCTCTCTCCCCTAGGCCAAGGCTTCACCTTTCTTATCCTTACACGCCCTCTCTCGGCCGAGCACCCCTTCACCGACCTTACGCTGTTCACCGAGCCTTTCTTGTTACCAAAACTCCATCTACACTTCTCGGTCTGGATCTAATCTAGACCGAATTCCTTCACAAAGTTAGAGTTACTACTTGATTCCGTCAAGTTCTCTTGTTAGATCAAGGAAAAGACCTAATCGTAAGGCCAAATATCCGGGATAGATTGAATCTTGTTTCGAGGAGTGATCGCATCACTTGTCTACTTGATTGACATATCCACAATACATATATTTTCCCTGGTCCTCTTTGGCACCTCTTGATGCAGCACTCCAAAGAACTAGGCGTATTCTCTTTGCACGGATGTTGGAAACTTGACAAAACGTAAGAAAAATGACGCATGTGGGGAACATTGTCTATGTTAGGAACTTTGTGTATGTTGGGAACTTAGTACAAGTGGGGAACTTTGAATTTAGAGCGGAGGTACTATAAATGTGTGTAGGAATATAAAGTTAGAAACTAGAAACAATGTATTTCTCCCCATAAGCATTAGCAAGATAACATATCGAGAGTCTAATAGATATTAACTACCTCTCATGATGTGGGACTAGGATCCGATGACGTTCAGTGCAAGATAGTCAACAAGGTTTGTTTCGGCGAGACTGGTTTGGACAAAACGTCTATTCTGGCCTCACAAGGACGATTCTCCCTACTCCGGACTCCAATCTGAGTGATTCCAACTTGTGGAGTTAGACCAATGAGTCTAATTGAATTCCTAAAAATTTGAGATCCAGATGATGAGTGGATTGAAAGTTATAGTGATTATTCAATTCGAAAGGAATTGATGTAAGTTTTTTTATATCATGAATAAAAGCTTAAGAAATTGAATTACTTTTGTAACTAATATGGGGTAAGAAACTACAAAATTGGTAGCTAGGAAATCCAGTTTTTCAGTTTGCCACAGATTTCAATTCAAGGATAGAGTGCTTTTGCTGTCATGGGCTAGTTTTAGATACGACATACAAAATGTTTAGCTCCATGTGCAATTATTCTAGGTATATTTGAGAGTATTACAGAAGCAATGTTAATTCACTAGTTTGTTCAAGACTGATGAGCCAAGTCAGCGAAGAAAACAACATATTTGTTGACAATTTTGACGTCACATTTTGAGAGTCATTACTCTCAAACCAAGGCATCCTTAATTAATGTCTTGTCTTTTATTTTGGCTCTTGTTGTGAGTTTTGTTGTAAACGGTTTCGATTCTATTTTGATGTTTTTGTGTTGAAGACTACCTTCAACTAAAATGGACCCATTTCTCACTAAAACAGCACAACTAAAACTAAAATGTACCTGCGCGTGTCTCGCACGCGGTTCTTCCCTAAAACTAAAATCAGATAGAATAAGATAAAGGTAGATATAATAGCTCACTGATAATGTACAAGAAAAGAAAAAATTAACCTTTTCTGTTGGAACTCATCTTCCACGAGGCAGAGAGATGAATTTATGCATTGATGAACAACAAAAAAGGCCGCCATCCTTATTTATACAAAAATTTAGGTGAAGGAACTCAATGAATCTGCATATCCATAAAGACATGCTTATATGAGACATCCAAAAAAGGGTGTAGAAAGTTGTGATAAAAAATGAAATCTTTACAAGATTGTTAATGTAGTTCAACTCATATCAAAGCAAACTTGACCCATTCACTTATCTAAGAGGTATTACGTCGTTTGATTTTTTTTAAAAATAAATTAGGTTTAATTGCATAAACAACATTTCAAATTAGAGAATCTATTCTCTACAGAATCTCTGATCTAAAACTTCAAAATTAGAGGTCTTTACTCTTTTGTCATCTTCAAAAAGTGATCAACAAGATTAAAATATAGCAATCCATCAAAAAATCTTAGATTTATCAAAAGGCTAGACTTCATTCATAAATCATCATCAAGCATTTTAAAAATTGTTCAAGGGTTGCATCATTAATATACTGCTCATTATTTATTTGTTTCTCATAAGAACTTATGGAAATTGAAAAAAAATCAAAAGTCCCTTTAATTTATGTAGGTATAATTAAAAAAAAAAGATTAAAGAATAGTAATTCACAAACTTATGACGTGGAAGGCTAATGCCAATCTAAAAGTCACCTAATACATTATAGGTGTTAATTTCCCTAAAGTCAAGAAACTAATACCTAAAAGGAGAAGAAGGAAACTCAAAGAACTTTGTCGACGACGAGAGATGTACTATTTGAGTGGTATCAACAACATTCAATCACTAGAGCTCATTGCAGAACAAAAGACCTACACATCAGTCGTAAAACAAGCGGATAATCTTTAGTAGACAAATTTTGTCCTTTATTGAACCTAAAAATTACAAAAAAAATTATTATTTATATAACATGAAAATTTCAACACGACCAACATGTAATTTAGATCATAATAAAAAGAATTCACTAAAGTGAGATTAAAATGATTTCTAGAGCACATTATAACAAAGAGATTGTGTTCAAAATGAATGAAGATTGGAACAAACTCCAGACATTGCAATATAATTTATGAAATATGAAGGCATTGCAATATAAATTTGTCTAAAGCAAACATAACCCTCTAAATCAAGGTTACACAGAGAGATTCAAATCGCGAGCTATTTGTACATGAAGCAACAATTGTGAAGCAACATCTTCTTTACTTACTCCCGACTTAATTATATTCTCATGTCTGATTGAGAAGGTATAAAATGTGTTATTAATTGATTGTACAGTGTCTAGATTCCCTACAATCCATCTATGCAGACTCACGATGGCCATTGGTGCAGTTTTATGCACTTTGACCCTAAAAGATGCCTGCAAAAACAATTCCCATCATCTTCTAAAGAATTCATGGGGCTTAACATCTTTAAGGTTTATGAAAGATGCTTGTCTACCTTCTTATCAATGCCGAATTTAATCTCTTCAAACCCTAGATGAAGTGGCGGAGGCCGTGAACCGCTAATTCTCTACCAGGCACCAGCGGAAAAAACTAGTGAAATTTTGGATCTTTCTAAATTGAGAAATACGAACCACGGTTACATAAAAGTATTAGGAAGCAAAATTCAATTTAGAATGAAAAGTTCAAACTGCTCAATTTTGGAGAAGAAATTGTAGACTTTGTCGAGGCAGAGAAGATATGTCATTCCGTCGTGATTCTATCTTGCGGGTTCCTTCCGAGAGTCGTTTATTAGTTGAGAGAAGGTTAGGGTTTGGGGAGTTGTTTATCGCGCGTTCCGTCGTTCTTTTTCATTTTCTTTAACTACACACATAATACATCCTTTATATTTACCTATCCGGGATATTTGCTATACTTCTTATCCCCGATGAGTTATCTTTTATCCCCGTCAGGGATATTTGCATTTTCAATTCCAATACTACGTTATCAAATATCCATGACGTTTTAAAAAATTATCCGGGATATTTGATTGTCATTGACTTAAAAAAGAAGGAAAATCTTTTTTCTAGTGTCTTACCTTATTTTACCCCTTATAAAAAATACCCGTGATATTATATCCATTGATAAAATGCTATTGTTTACTAGTGAAATGATCCAAAACTGTAATTACTATTATTGTGGTATATGTTATGATTTAAATATTATCGCTACATCTGATGAACTTGAAAATGCTGCAAAATATTTAATGAACGAATTTGAAATGAAAGATCTTGGAAGAACCAAATTTTATCTCGGTTTACCAATTGAGCATTTAAAAGATGAAATTTTCATCCTTCAAAAAAATTACACCGAGAAAATATTAAAAGGCTCTACATGGACAAAGCACATCCATTGAGTTCACCCATGAAAGTTTGTTCTCTTAATATACAAGATTATCAATTCAAACCTCGAGAATACGATGAAGAAAAAACTTGGTCCTAAAGTCCCCTACCTAAGAATAATCAGTGCATTAATGTATGTCGGAAACAATACAAAACTAGAAATTGCTTTTGCTTTAAGCTTGTTCTCAAGATACATCTCATTACGAACAAGACGACATTGGAATGGAATTAAGCATGGGTTTTCATACTTATGAGGTACTCTTGACCTTAGATCATAGAATGAAAATGCTACTTTTATTGAATATTATCAAATCCGCACAAAGCAAAATCTCAAAATGGTTATGTATTCACATATGGAGATATGCCAATCTCATGGAAATTAATAAATTAAGCAAACGCTTACTGCTACATCATCAAACCATGCAGAATCAATCACTCTTTTTGAATCAAGAAGGACTATCTAGTTAAGATCATTGATTGGATACATACAAAAAAGAATGAAAAATAAGATCAATTGTAGATTAATCCAACCATGATATATGAAGAGAATTCGGCAAGTGTCACATAAGACAGAGGGGGTTACATCAAAGGAGATCGGACGAAGTATATTTTGCCAAAATTGTTCTCAACTCATGATCTCGAGGAGGGCAAGATCGAAATCCAACAAATCCGAGCAAGTGAAAGTGTTGCAGATTTGTTCACAAAATCATTACAACCCAAGAAGTTTGAAGAACTTGTATACAAAAGCGGAATGCACAGATTTTGAGAAGTACATTGATTTCATGGGGGAGAATTATAAGCATTGCACTCTTTTTTCCATTTGTTTAGATTTTTTCCCATTGAGTTTTACTTGACAAGGTTTTTACTAAGGCAATACTATAAAAGCGTATAATGCAAGCTGTACTCTTTTTCTCTATACTATGGTTTTTATCCCATTGAGTTTTTCCTAGCCAGGTTTTTAACGAGGCAACATATATATTATCTTGAAAAGATGAATATTCAAAGGGGAGTGTTAAGAGATAATTGATGTTGAATCATTCATCCTTTTGTACTATACATATTTTGTTCTTATTAGTATTTGGCCCATACGGCTTATTATCAACTCAATTAAGTAACGAAAGGGGGGATTATGAATTGTAATCTAAAACTAGGGAAATTAAAGCAGACAAAACAAGCAAACAAAGCAAAGGTTTGATTTTAATCAATTTAGGAAAAGCAATTCTATTCAAATATCCACTTTCATCATCAAGTTATTGATCATAGATTCAAACAAGTTATTCTTTTGGTTATTCCTATCCTGATCAGATATAATAAACAAGACAACGGGTCATGTAAATACTTAACATCCAAACAACTCATGAAACGATCATAAATCACAGGGATATTAGCAATGAGAACAAGGATATGCAGGATATATGCAAATTGAGTTCCAACGAGTCAAACAATAAGCATGCAATCAAATCTCTTTCTCAATGATTTTAGTCCAACGAGTCCTAAAACATTGAGTTTCTACAAAGATTAGGTTTTGCTACGAGAAAACCTAGATCTAGCAATAGAGAGTATTAAACTCCAACAAGTTAGCTAGGCCTGAAGGAATCAATACAATCAATATAAATTATGCAGAAGAGAATTGAAATAACCTGTAGAAATAAACCTGAATGGAAGAATCTCACAATAAACTTGAATCTGAAAGCTTCAACTCGAATAGAACTTTAGGAGTTTAGTTCACCATAAGAGAGAAAATACAAAAGTTTGGAATAATGGAAACTAGATCTAAGAGTGGTCTCAAAGAAAGCTAAAAAACTAGGTTAAGTAGTCTCTAAAAATACGAAATAATGAAATAAAAGGAAACTGATATAATAGATAGATAAATAGATCAATCCCCGCCTTGATCTTCACTGTCGTGGAAAACCGCGATCGCGGTGAGTGGTGGCCGCGATCGCGAACTTTATCGTAATAGAATTCCAACGGTGTTTTCGGAAGATGTTTTGACCACCTTAGAGTGGGAATTTTAATTCGGAGTAAACTTGAATTGTATCTCTTCGAGTTATCTTTCCAATGATACCAAATTCATCTTTATCCGACCACTGTAGCTCCCAAACGAAGCGTCGCAAGAAAGTGGTGTCGAAACAACAGCTTCAATGGATGGCCCGGATTTAAGCATTCTTTTCCACAACCTCATGGGCCTTAATGATCATCAGAAATGGCTTGAATATCATTTTATGAGACACTTGAATGTCTACAACCTTGAATCCTTCAACTTAACCAATCCTTACTCCTTAAAATGACCTAAAAACACGAAAACACAAGAGTAGACACCGAAATGCAAAAACTACAAAAACTAAGCAAAAAGCATGCAACTTCCTAAGATTTAAACATAAATATACCCTAAAACTAACACCTAAATGCATGCTATAAAATCCCTCATGCTTAAACCTTGTTTGTCCTCAAGCAAGAAATAGATTTAAAACCCCACAAACAAGCAATTCATGCATCCACTTTGATAAGTGCTTAAGCAAGAATAACAAGAGACATGATTCAACAATTGACAACATAGCATGTATTTTGGGATCCAAATAGATCAAGTAAACACATCCGATCTAAACCTCACTAGGAACAGGAACATGTGTTTTCACTCTCACTCATGTGTTTAAAGGTATATATGTTTCGCTCAAAACTCAACTTTGAAAGCTTAGCTACCATAGGCTTGCATTAGTGTTCCAGATCTCCACCGCTAGAGACTATGCATACAACAAAAATCATGAGGTCTTTTGAGGGATGTAATGGGGCCAAGGTAATATGACTTTGGTAGGGAATCATTTGGTCTTGTGGTGCTCTTCCGAGAATCAAGACTCAACTCAATTCTAAAATAACACCAAACTTCAATTCTTTTTCTTCTTCTTTCCCCAACTCCTACTCTCTTAACTCTATTTAATCTTCTCTTTTTTTCTTCACTTTCATTCTTTTTTTTTCTTCTTGTTGCTTCAACTCTCATATAATTTTTTTTAATCAATTGAAGACTTCAACTTTTAAGCTCATCTTTTTTTCTTTTCACCCTCATTTTTAAATTCAAATATTCATCCACTAATTGTTCTTTCAACTCCCCCATACTTGGCTCACAACCACACAACAAATCAAATAAAAATCTAATTCCCGGATAGGTCAAGCTTATATAAGGCTCTGGATTCATTTTGTGGAGCTTCCAAAAATAAGGCTATCAAGGCTTAGAAAAGGGCTTCAAAGAAGGAACATATGTATGGGTGGATAAGGGAATAATAGGCTAATAAAACAATGCCTCAATCATTTTAATGTCATATGCAAAAGTCATGAATGCAGCCTTGAAAAAGATATCTAATGCAAGTTCTAGAGGAATCAATCAAAGTGAGAACACACAATGGAAAAAAAAAGAGGATTCATAAACGTGTAGTCCTAGAAAGGCCAACAATAATCTCACAAGGTAAAATTTGTCTAGAACTTCCGTGTAACTTAGATCTCAAGGATATACATGCTCAATCAAATTATCAAACATACTCTTAAAGAATTAAACATTATCAAGCTTCAAGCAATCCAAGCAAGTTAAGGGGCAAAAATCATCATCAAATATATCAGAGGACAAGTGGTTTCTTTGCTTAGGGAAATATGACAAAGCTAAAATGCATAATATTTTTGGTATTTTTTAAAATTTTCTAATTGATTTTTTTTTTGTTTTTTTATGCCATTATGAATGCAAAAATAATTTAAACATGCTTTGCAAGAATTTAAACTATATGCAATGCAATATTATACTGAAATGTAAATGTTTCCCTCCCCCATGCGTAAACAATACATTGTCCCCAATGTATAAAATAAAAGAGAAAGGAAGAGAGAACACTCATAAAGTCATCTACTCTTTTGAATACGGAGGAGGTTCAAAGTGGCAACAGTCTGGTGGTGAGGACACAAGATAGATGGAGAGCAATGAATTCACAAGATTAGACATTATCAATGCCCTTAACAACCTGTCAAAATCTTTGGAACACATCTCACAAAAACATAAGTAGCACAAGGATAAATTCAAATTGAATAATAACCCATTTAAAAACCGCTTCAACTTATCAAACTTGTGAGACCAATTTTCATGAGATGGCATATGCTCAAACAAATTCAACACAAGTGGTGATGTCAGAAAATACTTACAGTATGGGTCAAAGTACTTATCATCATTACCACTTTTATCAAAGCTGAACTCCATGTAATCTCTAGCACCGATTTTAGGCTCACTTGTTTCTATAAGCTTCCTAGTGTCCTCGAGTGCCTGCAACAATCTTACTTCTTGCTCATTGGAGAGTTTGTTAAAGATAATAATAAGTAATGTATCACCCTCTCCAAGGAAAGAATATTAAAGATGTTCAGGGAGCTGTTTTTGCTCAATTTGTGGTGCCTGCACTACAGAAAGAAGGAACTTCTCGCTAGGGAGAGTTAGTGGTATGGGCCCAATAGCCAAAGCATCAGCAGGAGATTCACAACAAGCATTCAAATCAGCAAGGATCTCATGATATCGATCAGATAATTCATAATCCAAGCTTGAAAGGTCGATGTCATTCTCTAAAATAAAAAGTAACTCATCACCACAAGTAGTATCAAATTGTAAATCATCTTGTAGTTGTGTACATTCAAACTTAGAAATTGATTAGAAACACAGGTGTGGACCGTAAGATAGGTCCACACAAAAGTTGATAAAAATAAAAACTTAGAATTAAACAAAGTGTCCCCGACAACAACGCCAAAATTTGACTGGCTGAAATTCGTCGTGGCAAATCAAAAATAAATCCCTAGTTACTCAACTAGTATAGCTGGTAAGTCGGGGTCGTACCCAAGAGACACTTGTATTCTAAGTTATATTATTATCAACTAAATTAAGTAACGAAAGGGGGATTGTGAATTGTAATCTAAAACTAGGTAAATTAAAGCAGACAAAACAAGCAAACAAAGCAAAGATTTGATTTTTATCAATTTAGGAAAAGCAATTCTATTCAAATATCCACTTTTATCATCAAGTTATTGATCATAGATTCAAACAAGTTATTCTTTTGGTTATTCCTATCCTGATCAGATATAATAAACAAGCCAACGGGTCATGTAAATACTTAACATCCAAACAACTCATGAAATGATCATAAATCACAAGGATATTAGCAATGAGAACAAGGATATGCAGGATATATAGGCAAATTGTGTTCCAACGAGTCAAACAATAAGCATGCAATCAAATCTCTTTCTCAATGATTTTAGTCCAACGAGTCCTAAAACATTGAGTTGCTACAAAGATTAGGTTTTGCTACGAGAAAACCTAGATCTAGCAATAGAGAGTATTAAACTGCAACAAGTTAGCTAGGCTTGAAGGAATCAATACAATGAATATAAATTATGCACAAGAGAATTGAAATAACATGTAGAAATAAACATGAAAGCTTCAACTTTAATAGAACTTTAGGAGTTTAGTTCTCCATAAGAGAGAAAATAAAAAAGTTCTGGAATAATAGAAACTAGATCTAAGAGAGGTCTCAAACAAAGCTAAAAAACTAGGTTAAGTAGTCTCTAAAAACACGAAATAATGAAATAAAAGGAAACTGATATAATAGATAGATAAATAGATCAATCGCCGATTTGATCTTCGCTGCCGTGGAAAACCGCGATCGCGGTGAGTGGAGGCCGCGATCGCGGACCTTATCGTTACAGAATTCCAGTGGTGTTTTCGGAAGATGTTTTGACCACCTTAGAGTGGGAATTTTGACTCGGAGTAAAAATATGAATTGTAGCTCTTCGAGTTAGCTTTGTAATGATACCAAATTCATCTTCATACGACCATTGTAGCTCCTAAACGAAGTGTCGCAAGAAAGTGTTGTCGAAACAACAACTTCAATGGATGGCCGGGATTTAAGCATTCTTTTCCACAACCTCTTGGGCCTTAATGATCATCAGAAATGACTTGAATATCATTGTAAGAGACACTTGAATGTCTACAATCTTGAATCCTTCAACTTAACCAATCCTTACTCCTTAAAATGACCTAAAAACACGAAAACACAAGAGTAGACACCGAAATGCAAAAACTACAAAAACTAAGCAAAATGCATGCAACTTCCTAAGCTTTAAACATAAATATGCCCTAAAACTACACCTAAATGCATGCTATCTTAGGTAAATAGCTTGACGGTTCTTAGAGTCTTCAAGTTGAAGAAACTTATACGACTAAGAAATTTGTCCTACAAGTCAAAATGTGGCTCTAAATACCATATAAAATCCATTACAAAATTATCATGAAAATTATGTCGGGTTTCATAAGTGTTCTCCAAATTCTATAACACACTTTAGTATATATATATTAAACACTCAACTATTAGTTTTTTAGTATATAGTTTGTCATTTAGCTTCAGCTGCACTCTTGTTTAGCTACAATCAATCAAGCTTTAATTTGAAATAGAGGCATGGTATTATTGTATCGAAGGGCACAACTCTATGGGATGGATTTGCCATTTTGGATTTCAAGAAGCTAAAAATTCAGGCTCTTAGAGCATGAATATCGGTGCTCTACTAATCGGTTTCACCGGGAGTTCATCCCCCCCAAAAAAAGAGAAAACAAAATAAATTGGTGAAACTCCAATTTGTGTTTTTCAGAATGAATCGAGGAGAGAGAAGGCTCAAATGGGGCCTTTCCTATAATTAGCCATTCATCTCATGCCATGTGTCACATGATACTTTGTTAGTTTAGGATGGATTTATTTGTTTGCTTAGTTTTTATTTTTTATTATTTTAGGTTAGTTTAAATATAAAAATAAGTAAAGTAATTATACAAAAATTCTTAACTTTTTTTATCTACAAATAGATACCAATTTTTTTATGGTTGAATTAATTATTTTAAAATTAAATTAGTTTTTGAGGTTGTTTTAGAGTCATTAAACACATTTAGTCATTTATTAAATAACTCATTTGGTGGAGCACGTTTGGGAAAGATTCGAGGCTTATTATGATGAAAATGGTGATGAAAATGATGACGATGAATGATGTTGTGTTTATCTTTTATGATGGAAATTATGTATTTTGTTTCATGTATGTTGTTTCTTTTATTTTATTTTATGTAATTTGTTATGTTTTTTTATTTCTGTCGTGATTGATATTTCGGTTCAATTAATGAAATATGTTTTCTTGATTTGGTTATAAATTATCTATTTTTTTAATATTCCCTTATTTAAATTTTAACGAATTTTTTTGGAATTTAAAACAAATTTACAATCATAAGTCAAAATAAAATAATCGAATTTGTAATTAATAAAATTAATGTGACGTAATCACCTAACTAAGATATATATATATATATATATAATTTTAAATTGGGGGTATATTTGTAAATTTGTATATAGAAATAAATAGTTGTTGAGAATTGAGAAAAGTGAAAAGTGGTTTCATGGTTTCATTGATATTTAGGGTCAATTTGTGAAATTACATTTGGAGATTGTAGGATGATGTGGAAGGGAAGAAATAATAAAAAAAAATGGGTTTATGGGATTCATGGGGTTACCAATAATATGCATGGTTTCACTATGTTGGAATCAAATATGCTACTCCCTCAGCATAATTTTTTTATTGAAAGAATATGATAATGATAATGTGGCAATAGCTGTTGAGTCTATTACTAATAACTACAGCGGTAGCAATTTTTATCAACGCGTTGCACCACATCACCACTATATTAAAATAATAATTTACAATAGGTAATTGAAATATAAAAATATTAACAAAAATAATTGTGCAAAAAAGTTATCCCCAAATAAACATAAAGATGAAATAAGCAAAAAAAGATCACGTATGTATTGTACTAAAAATAATTTAAAATGCATTATCTTATAATCTATCTATAATTATCTATTACTAATAACTAAAGCCAAAGCAATTTCTGCCACCACGTTGCGCCACATCACCCTTTTATTAAAATAATAATTTTAAATAGTTAATTATGTAAAAAAAGTTATCTCCAAGTAACCATAAAGATAAAATAATATTTGTAAAAATTTATCCCCAAATAAACATAAAGATAAATTAATATTAGTAGATTTGATCAATATATATAAAAAAGCTTATTATATTTATTATATTTGTAAAAGATAAGAAAAAATGTGTACACGTGATCACATCATATATATCTTTGAAATAAAAATAGTCAGATCTATCTATAATCTATAACTATATATTAAAGATATACCTTTTCGAGCCACCACGTTAATTTTAGCCCTACCTTACATTTAAAAATTAATTATTATTTATATTAATTTACCCTTTTCAATTAAATTCTTTTTATCTATTTATGTGAAAAATTATTCTTAAATTCGAAATTTAATTAAAAAATAAAAAAAATTATTCTAACTTTATCTTTTTATCCATTTATGTAAAAGATTTATCTTCAATCAAATTTTGATAAAAAAAAAATTTGAATATCTAGATAATTACTATCCTAAATTAAATTTTGATACAAAATTATATTATATTTTTCTTAATTTCCTTTTTGGTTTATTCATGTAAATATAGAAGATTTTTTTTTATCTTTTAAAAATTCAGCCTTTTTTTTATCGCTTCTTATTAGTTATCATTTTAACTTTTTACTTAAAATATTTTTAAAGACTTGAATTTGATTGAAAAAATTATAGGGATTTAAATTATTTTTGAGTTTGTAAAATAGTAATTAAAATGAATTATATTTATATTTTTTCATTAAATTATCATTAAGAAATCAAAATCATATTGGTTCACTATAATGATTTTGGTTTCGTCTCACATTATAACAAATGTATATTTTTATATAAAATATGTAGTAACCTCTCTTTTTCTTAGATAGATATCTAGTAAGTTGAACCTAATTTTGGGGACGCAACTATTTTTAAGGGGGTACTATTGTAATAACCCCTTTTTCAAGAAGGACAATTATGTAATTTCCTTTTTATTTTGTTTAATAAAATAAATTGTGGCAATATTCTCATAATAATGATATATTGCTTACCTAAATTATTTTATTAAATGAAAGTTAAGCAACTAACCTCTAAAGGGTTATTTAAAATAATAATGGACATTACTCATATGTTAAAGGGAGATAAAATAAATAAAACTAGAATTTTAAGAGAAAGATATCAAAATTGTTTAAACATATTTTTTATAAACAAAGAGAATTATTGTAAAAATATTATGAATTAAAAGTTTTATTTCTTCAAAAGATATTAATGATAAATATTAATATCAAGGGCATTTTTTGTTCATTTCTTAAACTAGAGGGGTTGTTTATTTAATTTCTTGAAAATGGATTCATAAATGGGAGGTCTTCTTCCCCACTTGAGTCTTGAATTTCAAATGAGAAATTTGAACTCGTTTCTTAACGGAAATGGATTCCGTAAAAGCCTACTTGCTCCTTGTTTAACCCTCTACAAGTTTCCTCAATCAATTTGGGGGCAATCAATTAAAATCAGCCCGGAAATCTCGTTCTATGTCGTTCTAGGTCAAAGGTAACGATTTTCTTTGAAATCGTTCAAATTAAATCGGAATGGATAAGAATGAGGTTGGATTTAAGAAGGAAAGGATAGTGAAGAGTCAAAGGAATGAATTAGGGAATCAATCCGATCCAATTTCGTTATAAATCACCCATAAATGGGCGAAATCAAAGGGATTGTGTCCAAAGCTTTAAATGGTGATTTCGGGCTCTTTTTTGGAGCGTTGAAGCTCATTCTTGGCCCTATAAATAGCTCTTGACATTACCTATCTAATCCTAAACAAAAACACTCCCTTTCCAATCGAGATTTGGTCAAAAATCGAGCTAGAAATCCACACAAAAGTTCGGCTCTGTTTTCGAACGCCCTCACCGCAGCCTCCTGTTCAGCGGTGATTTCCGGCCACCACAGACCACCTCAGGCGCTGCCTCTGCCAACAGTAGAAAGCCACGCTCGTCCTGGTTCCAACGACACCTCACACGCCTCGAACCGATTCCAGACGAAGGAGAACGAAGCCTCTGAAGTCGAAGACGCGCGAGTGTTGCTGCTGCTGTAAGTAGCAGGCCCGCGGGCCCGACCCGGCCTGTGCATCTTGTCTTCTTAGCCAATTCACCCTATTTTATGTATTTTTATTAATTGGGGTATTTAAAATAAAATAAATATTATTAAATTTTAATTTATAAGATGTTAAAAATATTTTTATGAAAGAGAAGTAGAAAGTATATTTTTTTTATAAAAGTTGCAAATAGAAAGGAAATGATGAATATTATTGATTTTATGTCTTAAAAACATGTACTTTGCAAAATGATATGTTTTCTTATTGAAATAACATATGGGTAAATATTTTTAATTAATATGTATGCATAAAGATAAAGAATCTACAATATGCAATACAAAGAAATTAAAAAGGTCCTACATTAATAAAGAAAGATTTTATTAATGTTAATAAGATAAGTTTATTAGAAATATAAACTTAGACGAGTCATAAGAACTCAACTTACGAGGAAAAGTTGAACAAAATAAATTGCTTATGATTTATTTTGTATCTTATGTATGAATCAGGAAAAGGAAATCAATCGTTGGATTGCAAGCTTGTCTAAGATAGTTCTCGCTCGCCTTCGAAACAAGGCAAGTGGTGGTTCGCTCTCATATTTTATCATGAATACTTTTATTCATGTTTGCATGTTGTGTTGGGAACACTTGTTTGAATAAAATTAACTTAGGTTATTATAGAAATAATGACCATGTTGAAATGTATAAATGAATTAGGGTTTATTATGCATAGAAATAATGACCCCATGGTAGCTTATTGTTATTATTCTATTATGCGCTAGAACTTATATTTAGGTTGCAATGTTTGTGCACCTGTTTGTTTCACGGTCTCATTTTGAGATTCGTTGTTTTGGACTAGCGTAGAATTAGGGGTGGGGGTTCACTAACCCCTGAACACCTCTTTATAATATTTTGCATTAGGATGGACTTAGACCCTAATGCTGGTCATGACCCTACTCTCTCAACCGCTTTGAGGAGTGTTCGGCACCTAGCTAGTGACTTGTATCGGGACTTAGGAACCCGTTCCGCCCTTTGTGGGATTCAATATCTTATGACATATCGTGTTGCCGTCTTAAAAGCTATCAACTTGAATGCAATGTTTTGTAATTAAATAAGATAAGTGCTAGTGCACACCCATTAAAACATGTTCAGGGTGGTGACTACAACTTGGAAAACCACTCTGGCTCCCGGCTTTGATAAATCTATTTTCCAATCTGAATTCGGACAACACGCATTCGGTGAGGTTGGTTGTAGGTTTGATAAGTCGACGGAGGCTTTTCAGAATATTGGTTGATAATTAAAGTTCCCAACATAACCTTTCTCATTCTTAAGGAACCATAGTTTTGTGATGTCCTAATCTTTTCATCATATTTCCCTTTCCGTGAGATTATTTGGGTTATGTCATCGACCGGCTTTCATTCGGAGACCGATGGTCATAATGCAACTAAGATCACAAGAACCTCACATAAAATTCCACTTGCGTAGTCTTTCATTAGACTGACCGATCGCTTTATTTTTTTTGCATGGCCGGCTGGTGTCAACCGTCCCTATACGGAACATCAGAGAGTAAAGGAGTGGTGATTCGAGATTGAAGTTGTTGAAGTTGTTGCACGTCACGTTTCTTTTGAATAACTTTTTAGTTTAAGGTCGAGATCCTTGGTCTGTAAGGACCGTCTTTAAGAATTTTACTTCCGCTTTGTTCAATACTATTTAATTTTTTTTTCGCAAGTATTTGGATTATTCAAGATTGTGAAAGTTGAACATTTGTTTTAATATTTATTAAATTATCATTATTTATTTATATCTTGAATACCGTGAAAGCCTTGGGTGGTTTCGGAGTGTAAATTCCGAGGTCAATGGCGGTAATATCTCCGAGGGAAAAACGGGGGTGTTACAAAATATTTATAACAAATAATTTATTTTATGTTGATATTAAATTAAAATCATCATTAAATAAATTAAATATTAAATCCATGTAGTCGTGCATGGCACGACGGGTACAACTAGTATATATTAAAGTTGCACATTTTTGAGCCACCAAAAATATTTTGACCCCGCCTTATATTTAAGGATGAATTAAGTTAATAGCAAAAAAAAAATACCTAATTAGGTGGATATTTAGGAGAGTGTGAAAATTAGCTAAATAGCAAAACCCCCCATCACCCACCCCCCACCCCACTCCCACCGAGTTGACTCGGTTGTTCACCGGGTTGACTCGCCCGTTGACCGAGTTGACTCGGTCGTTGACCGGACTTTGACCGATCGTTGACCGGCGTTGACCGACCATTGATCGGCGTTGACCAACTGTTGACCGGCGTTGACCATCATCATAATCATCACTATCATCATTTTCAAAACCGTCATCACAATTTTTTTCACCGTCATCACAATTTATTTCATTGTCATCACAATTTTTTGATGACAAAAAGTGTAATGAAAGGTAAAAAAGTGTCATCAAAATGTCTTGATGACATTTTTTTATGACAAAAAGTATCATTAAAGGCATTCAACCACATAAAAACAACTGTCATCACTGTCATCACAATTTATTTCACCGTCATCACAATTTTTTGATGACAAAAAGTGTCATCAAAATGTCTTGATGACACTTTTTGATGACAAAAAATATCATTAAAGACATTCAACCACATAAAAACAATCGTCATCACAATTTATCTCACCGTCATCACAATTTTTTGATGACAAAAGTGTAATAAAAGGTAAAAAGTGTCATCAAAATGTCTTCATGATATTTTTTGATGACAAAAAGTATCATTAAAGGCATTAAACCACATATAAACAACGGTCATCGCAATTTTTTCCACCGTTATCACAATTTTTTCCACCGTCGTCACAATTTTTATGACAAAAAGTGTAATAAAAGGTAAAATGTGTCATCAAAATGTCTTCATGACACTTTTGATGACAAAAAGCATCATTAAAGGCATTAAACCACATATAAACAACTATCATCACTGTCATCACAATTTTTTCACCGTCATCACAATTTTTCCACCGTCGTCATAATTTTTTATGACAAAAAGTGTATAAAAGGTAAAAAGTGTCATCAAATATGTGTCATCACATGATTCACATACAATTTTTTTTCTACTATCATCACATATGTGTCACCACTCAAAGTGTCATCAAAAAATTATTGATGACACGGTTCGAACCGTCATCAACTGTCATCACTACTTGATGACGGTTTGATTGTCATCAACTATCATCACAACTGTCATCCAAATGTCTTGATGACAAAAAAGTATCATCAAAGGCATTTTAACCATATAAAAACAACCGTCATCACACATTAAAAAAAGTTGTCATCAAATATCTATCATCACGTTTAACTTTTTAGTATCATCAAATATGTGTCATCACATATATCAAACATAGACCAAATATGTGTCATCACCAAAAAAGTGTCATAAAAAATTATAAATTTTTTCTAGTGTCATCACGTTTAATTTTTTAGTGCCATCACATAGAATTTTTTAGTATCATCATTCAAATTGTCATCAAATATATGTCATCACGTACAATTTTTTCATCGACTGTCATCACTACTTCATGACGGTTTGATTGTCATCAACTATCATCAAATATCATCTCTACTTGATGACGGTTCGATTGTCATCAACCGTCGTCGCTACTTGATGACGGTTCGATTGTCATCAATTGGTCATCACTATTTGTTGACGGTTCGATTGTCATCGCTACTTGATGACGATTCGATTGTGATCACTTTTTCATAAACTATCATCAATTATTTGTCATAAAAAAGTATTGATGACACGTAACGGTTCGATTGCCATCACAAATATCATGACTACTTGATGAAAGTTTGATTGTCCATAAAATTGTCATCAATTGTCATTGCTAAAAAATAATCCCAAAAAAAATTTTAGGAAATGGAATTAGAAGTTCATGCACTTACCAATTTCGGTGTGAATAGGCCAGCATTTATCTATCATCAAAACCCCGAGAAAGAACATCCCGAAGTAAAATTCTGAAAAACCAGGAATGAATAAGAAACAAGCAGTCAAGTCAACTCAAATCATTTACAACACGTGATAACCTTGCTATCATTCCTAAAGCACTTTTTTGCCTGTAGGATTTACATTTGGCAAATCAATCTACTATAGTAGTGGTAATTAATTTTTCCATTTACAATATAAATCCATCATTTGGGTTCAACTGAAGGAAATCATTGAGCTGTTAATAGGATTCTTCACCGTGAGACAACTTTTCCTCAAAACTCCTGGCATGATCAAGCTGTTGCTTTACAAATTCCAGCTCTAACATCACTTGTTGTAAGTATTCCTCTTTTTGAGCAAGACTCTCCTAAAAAACATTGGCCTTTTCGAGCTCCTGCTTGTGTAATTCTGCAACAAGTAAGAAAGCATAAATTAAAACACTATAATAAGCTATAAATTGAAACACTAATAAGTTGTACAACACTCTTTTTTCAACACAAAAGACAAGAGTCCGATCATATAGTTTCAACATAAAAAGGTCTCAATGTTGACCAATGATCTATCCCAATTGCAGTAAGAACAATGCTTTATCCAATACAAGATTAATAAACTATCCTCTACCAAATCAACCTCTCAATTCGATATCGAGAACATCAGATTCCACCCATCTACATACTACAACACCTAATTCAATAATCATGCAGTGAAGATGGAAAATGAGCTCAATGCAACCAAATTACCAGCAATTTTACTTGCATCAAACACCTAAAGCTCATAAAAGAACATCTAATATTTCTCTTGATCCAAAATCTAACTCAATTCGGGCATGAGTTGGTAGTTTAGGCAATTGGCGTCATCAATAAAAAAAACACGATCAAATCTCGTCTAGGATATAAAAAAGGTTCTGCAATAAATGCCAAAGCATATGGCACAATCACAATTCAATGCACGAACAAACACCATCAGATTATCCACAACTAACATTAAAGGAAGAGCTAACACCATCAGATTAATATGTTTGCTATTATCCAGAACCAAATCCACCATCGAGCAAGAAAGCCCATACTTGCAATGAAATCAACCAGAGCTGCTATTATTCAGATCCTAAACATTGTTCTTTTATCTAAATGATTGATTTATGAATGAAAATGGATTGAATTGGGGAGATTAAAACTTCATCAGCAACTAAGAGTTTGTTTTATTCACAAAGAAGTTCAAAGTAGCACTAAACTACTTGCGTGTGGAGGATTTCAGCAAAAAAAGACCTAACACGAACTCTTCAACCAATCTAAAGAGAAGAAGGTAGACAAACCTCACCGGCCAGGGAAGCCTAACTCGTCTGCCGCAGTTAATCATTCTCCGACCGCGCAGAAAGCACCTCCATCGTCGCCTTTACGGTGCTTCCGCCTCCTCGCTGTCGCAATGAAAATGGCCTTGCTATCTTTGGTGTATCTGCAACCAGATGTGGAGATTTGACCTCCGAGATCCTCATCTTAGCCCTAATTCTCGTCGTCGTCACTCTCTCCTTCACCGGCAAGAACAAGCAACTTATTAACAGATCGATCTTCATCATCAAACAGATTATACTACGACAACATGAAGAAGCTCTGATTCTCCCGAAACTGGACCAGATCCTCCGTCGAGTGGTACATCGGGTGCGAGAAGAGAGAAAAATCGGCCGAATCAGTCTGATAGTCGTACTTCCCAATGGCGGTGAGAGAAGGCGAGGAATTCTACAGCAAATTGCGATGGCGATTTCTACGAGGGCGAATTCCTCAGATCGCATTCGATCGTATCTAGGAGCCGATAGAGAAGAAGGTAAAGAAAGTCGGAATTCTGAGGGGACAGAGAAAAAAAATATACAGCTTATATACTTGACAAATTTCCAATTATCAAAATAATTGGCCAAACGCCTAAATAGGGGTTAAAAATCAGCGTTTCAACTAAATTTGTTCTATATTTAATTTTTTATTTATATTAATTTATCCTTTTCAATTATTATTTTTCTATTTATGTAAAAAAATAATAAATTCAAATTTTATTTAAAATAAAGAAAATTATTTATCTTTCTCCTTTTATCCATTTATGGGAAAGACTTACTTAAATAAAATTTTGATAAAAAATAGAATTTTCAATCTCTATATAATTACCTACCTAAATTGAATTTTGATAAAAAAAATTACATTATCTTTTCCTTAATTTATTTTTTGACTTATCTATGTAAATATAGAAGATTTTTGTATGTAAAAAAATTCAATCTTTTTCGTATTTTCTTTGCTTCTTATTATTTATCTTTTTAATTTTAAAATATTTTTAAGGAATTGAATCTTTTTAAAATATTTTCTCCCACGCGTCAATTACACGTCAAGTGCTGCAGACATGCAAATCCTCCCTCGACCAAAAAAACATGCAAATCCTCCTTCCTCAAACACTTGTGAGTCGCCCCCTCCCTCTCTTTCCTCCACGTGTCCCCCACTCCCACCTGCCCACATATATGACCCCTGCCTGCGACCACCACCATACCATAACACAAAAAATCTGATCGAACTAATAATATCAACCATGTCCACCGAGCACTACCCCCAGTACGAGCACCACCAGACGGTGGCCGAGCGCCCTGTGGCCCGGCAAGCCATAAAGCTAGCGACGGCCGGAACCGTGGGCTTAACTTGCCTTGTCCTCTCCGGGTTGACCATGACGGGCACAGTCCTAGGCGTCGTCGTCATAACCCCGCTCCTGGTACTCTTCAGCCCTGTCCTTGTGCCGGCTGCGGTGGCCGTCGTCATTGCAGGCGTCGGTTTGATGTTATCGGGCGGGTGCGGTGCCGCGGCGCTCGGGGTGGTGTCCTGGGTTTACAGCTACGTGAAGGGAAGGCACCCGCTCGGGGCCGACAGCTTGGACCATGCGAGACGGGCCGTGGAAGACGCTGCCTCCGAGCTCAAGGAGAAGGTGTTGGAGGTCAAGGACCGGGTCTCTGACGATGTGGCGGAGACCGGGGACAGGGCGGTTGAGGTCAAGGAGAAGACCAGAGAGAAGGGCCGGAAGGGGCAGCACAAGGCTCAGGCCGAATCTTGAGTGATTTTAAGTTAATGTTGTTGGTCTTAATAAATTAAGATGTGCTTAATTAACTCAATTGTGTGTTTTTAAGTTTTTTTGATTGTATGTGCTAGACAATAGACATGCATGCATCTGCTGTTGTGTATGTATTTCTGCGTTTGCATTATAAATGTTTCATCTTTCGGAGTTTGTTATTTTTTTATTTATTTTGTTATTAATCATGTTTTTTCGACATTTAATCAAGCATATGAATTGCGTGGGCCTCTTCATGAACGTACCTGCATAGCATTCAATAAGGCAGCCCTTCATCCATTCAATCCATTCTCAGTTCGAAATCCCGCATCTGAGAAAGTGTTATAAAAGGAATTCCCACCAAAGTCTGACCAAAGTTCTCAAGATCGATTGAGCTTCTATTTTATCCAATCTTTCTTTCCTTTTTTAATTTCCTCCACATAGATTGAACAATTTCATGAACCGACTTCCGAGAACTTTCAGGATGTTTTATCCAAGGCATTGCAATTTTCATAATGCTTTCATATAAGACATTTCACAAAGGTAATCGGCCGAAAGTGAATGATCGATGAGCTCAAGATATATAGTCTACTGAAAAACTCAGATCCAAAAACACACAATAAGGCATTACCATTTTCATAATGATTTCATGTGTTAAAAAACGTTTAAGATGAAGAAGATGTGAGCAATTGTGTTTATATCAACAGTGTTGGGAATTTACGTTCTACAACATCAGAATAACAAAGTATTCTCTAGCTAGTTTTGATAAACATCAGAACAAAGAAATATTCTCTAGTTTTGATAATGACAAGTACTAAATGGGAACTAAAGTTTTATGATCAAGTAATTAAGGGAACTTTAGAATGAACAAGACATTCCTCAGAGGAACTCCATAGCGTATAATGATGCTTGAATGAAAGAGAGTAGTTCCTATCAAAGGAACTCAGGAGAGAGAGATTCCCATCACATGGAAACCCACATTTGAAAACAGACCGTTTAGCGCAAATCGCGGGATTTTGTCTCAAACAAAGAAGAGGCATAGTCTAAGGAACAAACTGAGCCGAATGACTCAACAGTCCGATGAACATGCAAAGTTGACCAATTTCAAATGAAGTCAAATGTGAAGAAAGGACATACTTGCTAGCTTGAAAGACAAGGACATTTTGGACATCAATGAAAATGAAGAATTCAGCCCAAGCCCGAAAGGTTAATAGTCCAATGAATAGTGCACTGGAAATACAATTCTCCCAGAACTTACAAAAGCCTCAAGCAAAAACCAAGAGAGTGAGAAGCAATCAAGAGAAGTCACCGACGACGAGTGTCCGATCTCGGCGATGGTGAATCCAAGGTTACCGGGAGTAAGGTAAATGTGATAGTTATGTCCGGCCAGGTGTAAGGTTCGTTTATATATCTTTAGTTGAGTTGTTTGATGAGGAACTAGGTTGAGAAGACTGACTAGTGTTATTAGAGTTTGGTGACTGCTAGGAATAGAGAAGAGTGAATCTTATTTTTTGTAACTAAAGAACAATCAATAAAACAAGTAGATCGTTCAAAATCCTTCAAGTGGAGGTAAAGGTTTGCCACACATCTAGTTGGTTGTAGTGGGGTTCCTCAATAAAGGAACTGTGCTCTTATCTGCTTTTGTTACTTGCGAATACAATACTTCCGCTACCTTGCACTGTTGGAAAATTCATCTGTAGCCAAAAAATATTTAGCCACGAATCTTGTCGAGGTTAATTTGGGTGGCAACGGCCACAAGTTTAACCACAAATATTTACGTTTGCGGTTATATTGCCATGAAAAAGACAGTCGCGACTATTTTTGAGGATGAATCGCCGCGAAAAGAGCGCACGACTAAATTTGGTTGTAGATTTGTGGCCATATTGCCATGAAAACATGCTCGTGGCTAAATTTTAGGCCAAATTGATACGAATATCCCGTGCAGCTAGATTCATTTCTAGTGTACTAGCTAATTAGCCACGAAAAAGGATTCTAGTGTATATTCACGATAAAATCTGGAGCTAAGTACCCACATAATATTTATGGCTCATTTTGTGGTTATTTGTGTGGGTAATTTGAACCATTAACTCATAAATGGTCCTTCATTTCGTTAGAATTTTTAGAAATAACCACAAGACTAGCCACGAGTTCTTATTTTCGTGTCTAACTTAGTTTGGAAAAATCTGCGATAACAGTCACAAGATTAGCCACGAGTTCTTTATTTTGTGATAAATCTGTAGAAATAACCACGAGACTAGTCATGAGTTCTTCATTTCATGTCTAACTTTGTTTGTTTGAAAAAATTTGCATAAACAGTCACGAGACTAGCCATGAGTTCTTCATTCGTGGTAAATATGCAGAAATAACCACAAGATTTAAACGAAGGAAGAGGAGAAGAGCTTGGATTGGGTTTCTCTTCCATTTGGGCCGAGTAGGGTGATCCGAAAACGGGCCCATTTCTTTTGACACCCAAGCCCATTAGATTTTCTATTACCTCCCAAGCCCTTTTGACACGGGCCCATTTCTTTTGGTGCTAGATTTGTCTTCATTGTTGGTACTACCTCTCTTTTTATCTTCTCAATTTGAGTAGTGGATTAAAAATCCAGATGTGTGTATGAAGCCTCTTCATTGTTTCTCATTGAAGGGCAGACAAACTACTATATTTTCTGCAATCAGGGATTATTAGTATTTAGATATGGTGATATCTAATATCAGTTTCATTGTGCCCTTTCTCCATTCTATATCAGCTTGCTTCCATAACATGCTTTCCAACTTCTAGTGAAGAGTTAAGATACAAAGGTATTTCTTTCTCCATATAGTTTTGCTCTGATTTTCCATTATTAGGTAGAAAGAAGCTTTATAATTTGGCAAAAATCTTGCTTGACTTACTTTGCTTCAAATTTGGAAATGAATAACTGATGGATTCTACTTTCAGCACCCTTCCTTTAATGAACATGAAAATATATTGATAAAAAAATTGTGAACAGTAATAACAATAATCTCCTTAATATCTTTATCAATGCTTGAACTTTGGGAGAAATAGATATCTATTCCTTTTTGGAAATGAGCTATAAACATCTTAATCACCTCTAGAATTGTGGAATTGGTTTCTAGAGTTTGAAAAACTAGGATGACAATTTTTGTTGATAGAAAGATGGGTGATTGAATTTTCGGGTTTTGAGTGGATGAAGCATTTCCTATAATGGTCAATTTTAGTATGTGCTCACAGTATATTGTCCATTTTCATGGGCTGGTCAACTCCTCCCTCTACTTCTCTATTTCTCTGCCTAGATAACACTACTTGTTTCTCTTTCTCCTCTCCCTATATGGTGTGATTTTGTAATATGTACTCATTGTGTATAACACAAGTTTGATTTTTTAATGGCTGCTGACATGCTTAGGAAACCAGATTTGTTGTTTTTGCAAGCTAATGAGCAGTTCTGTTGCTGGTGCTTTGCGGAAGTATTCTCACATTCATGGAGAAAAATAATATGTTTGCACTATGAGGGATGTGGAAAGGTAACAGTTCTGTTGCTGACTTCTAATTTGTTGATCCTTTTTAGTTATCAATGAACTATATGTGTGCACATATATTGTTATTTGTGTATTTACATATCTATCCTTGCAGAAATTTTTGGATAGCTCCAAGTTAAAGATACAACTTCTGATTCATATTGGAGAAAGAGATTTTGTTTTCCCTCATGGAGGATGTGGTAAGGTGATTATTCGGTTCCTCTATATCTTTTTGGCAGATTTTACAACATCAAGGGTTACTTAATACTATATTTTGAATCTTTATATTTGTGCAAATATGTATAATCTTTGGGGTGTTCCCTTTGTGATATGGATTACTCGACATTTCGACCTACATCCCATTCGTTTTCTAATTTTCATTTTGAATGAATCCGCTTGAATGGTTGCTTCCTAATTCTTGTGTGCAAATGCAGGGTTTCTCTTTAGATTTCAACTTGAGATCACACATGAAGACCCACTCGCAAGAAAATGCAGGTGTTCCACCTTTCAATATTTCCATTGGCAAGTTGAAGGTGGCTATCTTTGTACTCTGCTTAGCTTTAGTTTCAGAAAATGTTTGTATCAAGCATACGAATTTTGCACCTCTAAGTTTGTGGTGCTCTGGTTGAGCTTGAGCAACATGACTCACTTGTTAAATATGATGGCTTCTACTGAAATGTGTTATGACTCAGACAGTGATGTATTATGTCATTTTTAATTGTTTGTATTTTTTTGTTGCTTTTAATGTCCAACTTTTTGTATAATTTACTATTGTTTTGACTAGAGTAGCGAACATTAGAGAGAAATTAGCATATATATTATCGTATAATATTTTTTGTTTTTTTTTTAAATGCGAAATTATTTAACCACAAAATTTGAAACAAAATAGATTCAATGCAAATTTCAAGGCTAAATGGCCACGAATTAGAGGAGATAATGAGTTCAAATTCGACTCGAATTTAGATACAAAATACATTTGTAGCTAAAATTTGATGGTGATGCACTCAAAACCAACCACGAAATTAAGCTCTGGCTAATGTGGTTGAACGTGACTTTCGTGGCCAATAGCCAGGCATTTAGCAATGAACTAGTTTGCGGCTATTATTTGTAGCTATATATAGCCACAAAATCAGAATTCTGTGGTTCTTTTCCAGAGTGATATATAGCCTCGACCGTTTTAGCCCCAGGGCACCTTTCGTACGGCAATCCATTGGGGATGTTGTGGCAAACGTGATTTCGTGGTTATTTTTGTGGCTGAAGTCGTGGCTTTTTTCCTGGCTACAGACGCGTTTTCCAGCAGTGTTGGGAACAGTCCAAAGTTTATTCCCAAGCTCTTTACTAACGCATCAAGATCCAACAATTGATATTAGAGCAAGTGTTTCTCTAGATTTCTGTGTTAGTTTTGCAGATATATAGAATGTCTTAGGAACTCACTCGGGTCGGCCATGGGAACATCATGCCTCCAAGGCTTATCGCTAGAAGGTTTGAAAACTGTCAAGTCGAAATGAAGGACTGAATGAACAGTCATGACTATCAAGCTTTGTTTGTCGTCGAAATAGGGAACTTCGAAGTCAACCCAGCCATTTGCAACGAATTCTCCAAGCGGGGACAAAACAAATGGAAGTGCATGGAGGCAAATTACAAGAACAATTGTACCTCAACAATGCTATGTCGGAACAAGACAGTGACAGAGTGGAAAATATAGAAACAACAAAGGAAACGTGGGAAGCCATCGAACAAATGAACGTCGACTTTTCCGATCTCAGAGAGGACCACAAAATGAATGCTCGAATGGAATTATTCAACTTCCAAATGGAAATGGGGGAATCCGTCGATAGCTATCACTCTCGCTTCGAGGTCCTATTGATGTGATTCCATCTACTGAGTCATGGCCCCACGGTACCGTGCCAATCGGGGCGCCGTTGCACACGCTGATTTCCGACCTTAGCGCGCCTTGGCCTTTGATGGATGGTACCACTTCTTCGGGCACTTTTAAAGGCACTATGCTCCATGATTTGAGTGAAGATCTCATCCCTAATGACAAGTTCAATTTGCACGACAAAGGAGGGTCTTCACTTGGAGAAATATCCAAGGCCGGTGTTCGAGGCGCTAAGAAGCCAAGTCAAGGTACCACGCCCTATCCTGGGCGCATCACTAGAGCACATTCTAGGGCAATGCTTGACAAGATCAAGGAGGAGATCATGGCTCATAAGTTGGACTTTGGTTAGCAAAGGTGAAGGTTGGAGTCTCGTTTTAACTAGTGGCCCGGCAAGTGACTATTTTGCGGTTAAGGACAATCAGTTTATTCTTGGTTTTATGGGGTGTTTTTTTTGTAATTTCTCTGTTGGGGGCTGATTAGGTGAAGTGTGAAACCTAAGTTATATTTTCGTGCCAAGCCTCCACTTTCCCCTCAGACTTGAACGAATTTGTGTTGCTTACTTTTCCTTGTTTTCAATCAAATTTCTTGCTTGTTTTTCCGTTCAATCTCGTTGTTGGATCGTTGGTGGGTAATATCCGACGTTCTTGCATCTTAGTTTGCTCAATTCTTGGTGAGGCATATCCAAGGTTTGAGCATCCATATCCAACAATCCATCAATCCACTTCCAATCGCTCCATCCATCAATCCATCTCCATCTCGGTGGAATTCTGCACCACGTCAGTATTTTCGCCATAACTTCCAAATTACATATTATCTAGATCTGAAATTTTGAGGTCGTAAACTAGACTCAAGGATCTAACTCTGGGCTTTAGAATCACCAATTCCGAGTCTGAACGAGGGAGATCTACCCTTTTAATCCCAGATGAAATTCAGCCATCGAGCTCCACCATCTTCGAACCAAGTGAAGATTTCCTACCATTCTTCGGCGATCCAACAATTGGTATCAGAGCAGGCACTCTAGATCTTGGTTAGTCCTTGCATGTACTAAGAAAAAGGGCTCATGAACTCACGAAGATTGGACATGGGAACAACAAGTCTCCCAAACTCGTCGTCGGACGCTTTGAAAACTGTCAGGTCAAGATGAGAAACTGGATGAGGAGTCTTGACTACCAAGCCTGGCAGATCATAGAGCATGGAAACATCAAAGTCAATGCGACTATTCGGAAAGACCTGTCTAAATGGGGTCCAAACGAATGGCAATGCATGGAGGCTAACTACAAGGCCAAAATGTATCTCAAGAATGCTATGTGCGAGCAAGATAGTTATCGAGTGGCTAACTTGGAAACAACCGAGGAAATATGGGAAGTCATTCAATAGATGCACGTCGGAAGTTTCGATCTTAGGGAAGATCGCTAGATGAATGCCAAAAGGGAGTTCTTCAACTTGAAAATGACCATGGGTGATTCGATTGATAGCTATCAATCATGCTTCGAGTCCCTCTGCTCAAACCTAGCGGCGCTCAAAATCACCAAGCAAGAGATCTCTGACAAAATGAAGGTGCAACAGCTATTCAATGGGTTGACGGCTGAGTGGGCAAATGAGCGAACCATGTTCAAGGTGAATCTTGAGAATAGGAACTTGATTCTTCACCAAGTGTTTGGTAAGCATATTGGTCATGAGGAGAGAAAGCAAGAAGATAAGAAACAAGAGATGGAGACGCGAGGCATAGCTCTCAAACTAGAGAAGGTCCTCAAATCTCTTCAGGAACAGTGTGAGAAATCAGAGGAAGATGAAGAAGAGGAGCTTGTACCCATCACAAAGGCCCTTAGGAACTTCTACAAGAAAGGGAAGTTCAAAAGGAACTCCAGTAGAGAAAGAAGGAACTACGAGGTCAGCAACATGTATGAGGACAGAGACAAAGACATTGCTAATGCCACATGCTACAAATGCTACAAGAAGGGACACTTCGCCAAAAACTGTCCTAAGGGAACTGAGGAGCAAAGACTCAACAAAGGCAAAAGCAAGGCATACGTAGTAACCAGGAGTGACTCCGATGATGAGGAATCGGAAGCTTGGTCAACCCAAGAAACTTGCATTATGGCCATTGGGGAGACCATTGAGGAACAACCCGGTGAGGTAAATCCTGAAACTTTTCTTGACTCTCTTTCTCAATATGAAGAAACTTGAGATACTTAAATTGTTGACCAAGCTGCTAAAAGACAATATAAAGATTCAATGAAAGATCGATCAAACTGAACATGTTTTAGCTGAACAACTAGGAATGGAACCTTGTTCCCAATGTGTGCAACTTGTAGACAAATTGCAGTGCTCATTCAATGGGATCACCACCTTAAGAGATGAGCTCAATAGTATTGAGAGTGAAAAAGATGAGATTTGATGAGAATCGGATCGTTGTCGAAGAAAGTTCCAACTCAATTTGATCTTGGCCTGCCTTGCTTGTGGTATTTATTTTAAGATGAAAGCGAAAGAGATGACAAGTGATTCAAGCATAAGGGAAAACTAACTTTAGTTATAAATATAAGGATAAGCAATCGAAAAACCAAGGATATAACACACCTAGGTAAATCGAAAGAGGGATAAGCAATCAAATCTAATGTGGATATGACTCACTACAAGAGAATCGAAAGAGGGTTCGAGTCTCATAGGATATAACTCACTTAAAGAGAAAAGAAGGATTCATTCGGATATAACTCACCGAACATGTTTGGATATTACACACCAAACAAGGAAATTACTCCCAAACACTCCCATTTGTTTTTTCCACAAATTCAACTTATCCTATTACAAGAGGAACAATAACCTATAAATAGGCTTACAAAATTGGGTTACAAAACCCTTCATGTTCACTCGAAGCTACCACCTCACCTACCACATACTTATATGAATAAAATTGATGGAAGATGCCCCTTTTAATTCCATGTAGGTGATGAAGTTTTTTGGCTTTCTTTGACTTGAATACGATCAAAACCCTTTTCGTGTCCAGATTCGAGCTTCTAGAAAGATTGATGATTTCGAGATTGTTATTGGCTGATTTAGGAAAATGTTAAACATAGAAGTTGTAGAGGATCAAGTAAAATTTCCAACGGTTCTATAATGTCAACGATCATACCACCACAACCTCCAAATGAGCTAAAATACTGAAGCTTGTTTAATGGATCCAAGAACTAGAATACAACCTTTTCATTTGTATTGAGCTTTGGGATGCGGAATCCCGAGTCACATCATCCTCTCCACCTTTGAAAAGATTCATCCTCGAATCTTCATGCACCTATAGCCTTGAGGACCTCTCTTCAATTTCTACCTTTGATACCAAATGATGAGAATCGGATCGTTGTCGAAGAATGTTCCAACTCAATTTGGTCTTGGCTTGCCTTGCTTGTGGTATTTATTTTGAGATGAAAGCAAAAGAGATGAAAAGTGATTCAAGCATAAGGGAAAACTAACTTTAATTATAAATATGGGATAAGCAATCGAAAAACCAAGGATATAACACACCTAGGTAAATCGAAAGAGGGATAAGCAATCGAATCTAATGTGGATATGACTCACCACAAGAGAATCGAAAGAGGGTTCGAATCTCATAAGATATAACTCACTTAAAGTGAAAAGAAGGATTCGTTTGGATATAACTCACCGAACATGTTTGGATATTACACACCAAACAAGGAAATTACTCCCAAACACTCCCATTGGTTCTTTTCAAATTCAACTTATCCTATTACTAGAGAAACAAGGACCTATAAATAGGCTTAAAAAATTGGGTTACAAAACCCTTCATGTACACTCGAAGCTACCACCTCACCTACCACATACTTAAATGAATAAAATTGATGGCAGATGCCCCTTTTAATTCCATGTAGGTGATGAAGTTGTTTGGCTTTCATTGAGTTGAATATAATCAAAACCCTTCACGTCCAGATTCAAGCTTCTAGAAAGATTGATGATTTCGAGACTATTCTTGGCTGATTTAGGAAAAATACTAAACATAGAAGTTGTGGAGAATCAAGTAGGATTTCCAACGATTCTTTAATGGCCCCGATCAGACCATCACAACCTCCAAACGAGCAAAAATACTGAATCTTGTTCAATGGATCGGAGAACTAGAATACAACCTTTTCATTTGTCTTGAGCTTTGGGATGTGGAATCTCGAGTCACAACAAGATTCTTATAGAACTGAGTGAAAGTCAGAAGTGTCTCGAGAGTTCCCTTCCACAAACCACCAAAGAACTTATTTCTATAACCAAATTTGTCCCAGCCAAGCATGAAATAGGGTATGGGAAGGACATCCAAACGATGGATTCTCAGTTCTCACAGAAAAGGAAAGAAATGAGTGTAGGGATCTTGAGCTTCAAAGCCAAAAGCTGAAGAATGCTCAATTAGAAGAGAGAATTCGTGTTCTTGAAAGCGGGGAAGATGGGAACATTGAGTAGTATACTGGGAACACTAGCCATAAAATGTACCTTAGATGTCATCGGTCTCTGGTGCAAGAACCATAGGGAGATTAGTTTCTTCTATAGTTTGTGAGTGACGAAGACTTTGGATGGCCTCGAGGTCCATCTCGGACCCAAAGACTTCGTCATCCTTTTCCTCGTAGAGAAATTGCTTTATTACAAGTTGCTTAACGAGGTAAGGATAGGGGAGAGAATTGGTGGATTTCCCATCACATTTAGCCATGTGTCCCAGGGCCAGTTGAGGTAGAATGATGTGCTCTTTGCGAAGAAACAGATCGAGGAGAATGCCATCACCGATGTAGAGTGTGTGCGTCTTCTCTTAGCGTGGAAGAACATTCTTGAAAAAGAACTTGTGAGCCAGTTTTCCAAGTAGAGACAACCCATGTGTAAGAGTGGTTGATCCCTTAGCTGGAACACGTACCTCATATATCCTTTCGAGGATAGCTTCTCTGCATGTGTTCCCTAGAACTTCCAGGGCAGAGTTCCCAATCCTTTGTTCGGGACATTGAGTGCCCTTGCTAGCTCATCCACAATAAAGGCGAATGAAGATTCCTTGATTATGCAGATGCCCTGCTCCTTGTCTTTAGACAATTTGAACGAGTCGTATAAGGCTCATATCTGGCCAGGGTATACCGTCACTTTGGCAGTGTAGATTGGTTCCCACTTCTAAGCTTGAATTAGTTCGCAGAGATGCCCTAATGCATATTCAGCAAGAAGTTGGGGATTGAGGATCATAGGAGCGATAACCTTTCACTTTTTGGGAACTTTCTAATCTTGTATGGTAGCTGGCTCAGTTTTAGCAGGGACAAGCGCTTTTGATTCTTCTGTTCGTGGGCGCTTGGAGAGGGGCTCAATGACAGCTTGTTCCTTTCTCTTTTCCTTTTCTTCGGCTATTGTTTTCTTAGTTTTTCTGAGGAGGGAAGGGTAAAGGGATGGAGGGCTCTGGTAAGGAGATTCTGGATGGAGGCAGACAAAGTTCCTTTAGAGCCTTTTTCCGCAGGTCCTACAGTGTTTTTCCCTGTTGCATCATCCCTTTCAACAGCAGCAGCTGTTCCTTCTTCATCTTCCTCTCCTTTCTTTTTTTTTTCTTCTTCTTCATTTTTGTCTTCTTCTCCTTTTCTTCTTCTCTTTCCTCATCTTCTTTGTTGCCGGGCTCTTGAAGGTTCCAGAAGGGTGAATTAGGGCACTTTCGGTCTACACTAGTACAAAATTTGATTTACAAGACGGAAATATTATAGCGCTAGTAAAAAGCGTAGTTAAATATTGAACACGGATGACACTTTATTATTTAAAGCGCTATAACGGATAAATCTTTTTAAAAAAAATAAATACTATTGTCCGAAGGACGCTTTTATCAAAAGCGCCATAAAATAAAAATACGCGGATAGCGCTATTTTTGAAAAAGCGTCTTAAGAGTCTAGTAAATAAAAAATATCCCGAATTATCTATACCCGAGCCTTCTCCCGCATACTTAGGTTTTCTTACCCCGCTTTTCTTCCTCCCTTCTACTTTCTCGCGCCGCACACTTAGGTTTTCTACTTTCTCGAACTTTCTTTGATTCTCCTCGGCGGTATGGCCACTGAACACCGACGGAAGTCCCGCCACTGAGCACCGACGGAAGTCCCGCCACTGAGCACCGACGACGGAAGTCTTCACTACAAAAGGTGAGCGTCATCTTCATTCTTTTCTTTATGTGTGAAATTGATTACGAAAGGAGACGCACTCTTCCTTCTTTCTCTGTATTCTAAAGCTAATTGCAAAAGGTTACATATATTCATTTGGTTAGGTTCGATTGTATCGCTTTTTTGTCAGATATGGATTAAATTTGTCTTCGAATTTAAGGAATTGCTTTCTTGTCTAGTTCATGGGTTTGTTAATTAGTGCAATTTGAGATCTAGGGTTGTAATGTTGTGTGATTTGGTCAGAAATTGGGTTCTATTTATTGTATGGTTCTGTTCCTCAACATTCAAAGCTTACACAATGTTTCAGCTAGGTATTTGTTGGTTCTTAGCATTGGGTATTCTTTGTACCAAGCAAATTTGGATGCCAAAATTTGGCTTATAGCTGTAGATTCAACAAAGTATTATAAGCAAATTTTGGAAGCTCGGACCGCAAGAACTATGATAGTAGAAACACTTGGAAAAAGATACGTACATGTATGTAGTATATATACTTTACTTCATAATTAAGGATGTTAATTAGTATTAATCTCTAGTTTTGTTCTCAACTTTGTCATACGTACATGCATGGCCACTGAGCACCGACGAAAGTCCCGCCACTGAGCACCAACGGCGGTTGATGCCATCTTCCTTTCTATGTCTGTGAAGTCTTCACTACAAAAGGTGAGCGTCATCTTCATTCTTTTCTTTATCTGTGAAATTGATTACGAAAGGAGACGCACTCTTCCTTCTTTCTCTGTATTCTAAAGCTAATTGCAAAAGGTTACATATATTCCTTTGGTTAGGTTCGATTGTATCGCTTTTTGGTCAGATACGGATTACATTTGTCTTCGAATTTAAGGAATTACTTTCTTGTCTAGTTCATGGGTTTGTTAATTAGTGCAATTTGAGATCTAGGGTTGTAATGCTGTGTGATTTGGTCATAAATTGGGTTCTATTTATTGTATGGTTCTGTTCCTCAACATTCAAAGCTTACACAATGTTTCAGCTAGGTATTTGTTGGTTCTTAGCATTGGGTATTCTTTGTACCAAGCAAATTTGGATGCCAAAATTTGGCTTATAGCTGTAGATTCAACAAAGTATTATAAGCAAATTTTGGAAGCTCAGATCGCAAGAACTATGATAGTAGAAACACTTGGAAAAAGATACGTACATGTATGTAGTATATATACTTTACTTCATAATTAAGGATGTTAATTAGTGTTAATCTCTAGTTTTGTTCTCAGCTTTGTCATACGTACATGTATGCAGTATATATATATGTACATGTATGTAGTATATATACTTTACTTTACTTTTCTGTGTTTTGATGGTGGAAAATTATCAATTTTGATTAGATTACTTAATATTTGTTTTTTTATCAGGAAAATGAATAATTGTGATGATGGAGGTGAACATGAAGCTAGCAGTGAGGACATTAACTTGGGAGAAGCTTCTAAAAGAAGAAAGGATAGAGCTTCTATTTCGAGAGAAGCCTCTAAGAAGAGATGGAATGTAGCTTCAACTTCTAATTCAGGAGAAGCTTCTGAGAAGGGACATAATGGATCCTCAATAGTAGCAAAAATAAATAAGCTCACTTGTTATGGAACAAAGACGATAACTGTGAAGTGCAATAGACTTGGAAAAGGAGTATGCAAATTTTCACGTCTGATGCAAACCCACATTTCTTATTTAGTGCGAAGATGTGTTTCAATTGAGTATACAACTTGGAAACAAGTACCCAAGGAGATTAAGAGGAATGTGGCTAATGCTGTCAAGGTACCAAATTATGCCTCTTAAATCTTTTTTTTTTTTCATTTAGCTAGCATGAATCTATTTTTCCATTTATATTGCATACATACAACATGGATCTGTTTTTCCATTTGTATTTCAACTGAATCTTTTTTTCAATTTCAGAATGTATTTGATGTCCCATATGTCATGGCTGCGAAGGAGATCCTCAAAAGTGTTGATACTAAGTGGAAGAACTTCAAATCGGGGTTGAGAAAATTTGTTATTCACGAAGGATTATTGCGTGTAGATCCTCCTTTTGAATATATCAAACAAGAAGCATGGGAAACATATGTTCAACGTCGATGTACCAAGGAATTTCAGGTAATTTACTTATACTACCAAATACGCTTCCTATTTTCTTATGCTTATAATTTTATTGCCTATATGTGTAGGAAATGAGTCGTAAAAATTTGGAACGTGCGAAAAAGAACATGTATCCTTATAGGCTTTCCAAAAAGGGATATGCTCGAAAAGAGAGGGAAATGGTAATATTGCACATACATTTTATAAAGGGTACTTTGATTTAATTTTTACGGTTATATAACATACACTTGATGTTGTTATCTAGTTGAAAGAACAAGGCAAGGATCCGGACACTTGTATAATCCCAAGAGCCAAAATGTGGAAAGTTGCGAGGCAAGCTCGTGAAGGAATTTATTATGACAAAGAAACAGCTGAGGTTGCAAAAAAAATTGTGAGTAACTAATCTGTTGATGGGTTGAGTAACTAATCTGATCAGTAGACAGTAACTAATCTATTGCTTCATTTTTTGAGAAAATAAGTTGCCCTGGTGTATATATTTCCTTCAGTACAGTAATTTGAATTGTAGCTGTCATTTTTGAGCAAAATAGTATGATTTTTGGGTAGTAAGTATAGTAATATGAACTATAGCTTTCAAGTCTAAAGTTGAATGTGTTTCATATTAATTCATGAATCAAATGAGAGTTACAATTGGTTTCGTTGAATACATTATTCTTGGGTAGAGTAATTTGGGATGAAAGTTACTAAATTTGTAGACAAACTAAGTCTGAGCTATAACTTGATACATCTGCTGACAAACTAAGTCTGAGCATTAATGGGCTTTTATTAATTCAATTAGTCCTTTGGAGAGTTATGCTTCGATGATTGAGAATAAGCATGTCCTAGCCTGTTAATTTCTTTTTGCCTTTGTGATCTTATGGTATGTAGATAAGTTATCTGATTGTTTTGGAGACATGTGGTATCGTAAGAGAGATGGTTTTCCATGCTTGTTATGGCTAGTTCATTGTTTATCATATTCATACATTGTTTGATATCAGGACATGTATACAGAACAACAGTCCCAAGGAACTCTAACCCTCTCGTCATCAGAAGATATTTTATCACTTGCCTTGGAGAAGGGCGAGCAATATGGTCATCAGAGAGATGGTTTTCCATGCTTGTTATGGGTGTTGTTCTTGATGAAAATGGACAGGTTGCTCTTGCGAAAGATGAGACATTTGATATGAGAGCCATATATATGGCATCTGCAATGTGTCGAGCACATGCTAGTCAGCCTCTATGGCTTGCCCCATACAACTTTGGGTAAGTTTTACTTTCTATTTATCTTTCTACCATACCAGTAGGTTGCAATTTTGAACTTCCTTATAATGATGTTGTTGAGCTAATATTTATACTTATTTGTTTGTTCTTCTAAGGAATAATTGGATGCTAGCCATGATTAATCCTCACTAGAATAAAGTGTATTGGTTAGATCCATTGAGAGGAAATATTCCAGAAGATTTTGTTAAAATGTGTACGGAGTAAGTGTTGTGGTTATACTTCTATTTTTCATTCAATTAATATAGATATGTATTATCATATTATAGTAATAATTGTGAGCATTTTAATTATTATGTAGGGCATTGAACACCTTTCAAATATAGGTATTCAAATCAAAATTCACCATTTCTTGGATAAATATAAAGGTTAGGCATCTATATGTTCTTAGTTTTATTTTTTGGCGATATTTTTGATTGACATTGAAATAACATTAAACAAACCTGAGGTTGATTTGTTAATCTTCAACTGATTTTATTTGATAACTTTTGGCCTATTCTGGTAAACGAACCTGAGGTTGATTTGTTAATCTTCATCTGAGGTTGATCTTCAGTTGAGCTTGGTCTATTAAATGAACCTAAGGTTTATATGTTAATCTTCAGTTGTCATTTTTCTAGCCTATTCTAGTTTATCTGATAAGTTTCAGGTTCTTTTTCTGAGTCTTCAAATCTGAATTGAGCATAAAACTTGTTGTCTCAGATTCTATGTAATTCTATGAAATGTTCTAATTTTGTGAAATGTGCACATTCAGCATGCCATTTTTTCCTAAATTTCTATGCTTGTGGATAAGTCAACTTTTTGGTCTGGTTTGGTGTGCATTTATCCTAGTAAAAAGGTTGACCTTACAACAATATAATCTGAATATATAGTAATCTGAATTGTAGCAAAAAAGTTCGCTTCCTCAAATCTGAACTGTAATCCGAGTGTTGTAATCTGAATTGGTTAAATTTGCCTTCTTCCCTTTTTTTTTGCTTCCTCTAATTCTTCTTTTTTGTTATAATCTGAACTGTAGCAAAGAATTTGAACTGTAACTTGCTAAATATGCCATTGTGAGTCTGAAAAATTAGAGTAGAGATCTGTACAATAATCTGAACTGTAATAAACTTGCATTAATCTCTAGTTTAAACTTATACTGCATGGGTGCATGTTCATCAACTTGGATTTTATTTATTTATTTTTATTAAGGATAAAGAATTTGTATTCACATAATTTTTTTTATGTCATGTAGAAGTGTCCTCTTCAACCAAACTTCGTACTATGCGGTTTTTTCATATGTCGAATGATGAGGGACATTGTTGAATCTGGTGCTAAAACTATTCCGGAATCGATATGTTTTCTCAAGTATGAACAAATTCAATTGTTTTTTTTTCCATTTTTTGCAATGTACTGATATTTGATGTATAGAATCTCAATGTAGTATTTGACGGGGTCATCAGACTCGTACACCCAAGAACAGATTGATGAGGTAATTGATGAATGGCTTGGGCATGTTCAACCTTATTTTGAAATGACGATGTAATAGTATGATAGACTAGTTAATTAGCTAGTGATTTAAGGAATAGTGACAAGTTGTTGGATTGACTTATGGTACGGTGTTGATGTAGTAGGCACTTGATCTTATTTTGCTATGTTTTTTATTGAATTGATGTAAAAATATTGCTGATGGAAGCTAGATATGCAGGAGCTTCTTGGAATGGCTCATTTATTTTGTTATATGATAAGAGCTTCTGTATTTAATATATGACAGGAGCATTTGTATTTTGGGTTTTTCATGGTGCTAATTTATTTTTTAAAAAAATACTAAAAGTCATGGCGCTTTTTTAAAAAAGAGCCATGATTTCCACCCACATATATGGCATTTTTTAATTAAAAAGGGCAGAATACATCAACAGACCCCTGTACTTACACTTTTTTTTCTATTGGACCCCTGTACTAAATTTTTTTCCAATAGACCCCTGTACTGCCCCCAATTTTGTCTATTAAATACTTTCAATCTTATTCTCCTTCCAGTGTACATCACGCGCCTTATGTGTCATGTTATTTTGCCAAATAAGCCAAAATGGTCAAATACGTACATGTTATTTTGTCTATTGAACACTTTCAAGTCTTCACGCGCCTTATGTAACATGTACGTATTTTGCCAAAATAACATGTACGTATTTGACCATTTTGGCTTATTTGGCAAAATAACATGACACATAAGGCGCGTGATGTACATTGGAAGAAGAATAAGATTGAAAGTGTTCAATAGGCAAAATTGGGGTTAGTACAGGGGTCTGTTTGAACATTTTTTAGTACAGGGGTCCAATAGGAAAAAAAGTGTAAGTACAGGGGTCTGTTGATGTATTCTGCCAATTAAAAAGAGCCATGTGAGAACAATGCTACATGGCGCTTTTTTCAAAAAAAGCGTCATGCAAATTATTATTATTTTATCTTTTTTAGCACATACATGGCACTTTTATGAGGAAAAGCGCCTTGTATGAGTAGATGCGCATGGCGCTTTGTTCAAAAAAGCGTCATGCGCGACACTTTTTTCCTTTATTAAAAAATACTGTTTTATGGCGCTTTTTCAAAAAAGCGCCATCTGCATGGTTTTCTTATGGCGCTTTTTAAAAAGCGTCATCCGCATTAACTAAAGCGGTCGTGGTTAATACGCCACAAAAAGCGTCTTGTGACGGGTAAAAAAAGCGTCATGCGCACATGTTTTTGTACTAGTGCCTCAGAGTGTTCTTCTTCTTCTTCGCTCTCCTCAATATCAATGGGTTTGGTTGGTGAGAGGGAAGGGAGGATTTCTATTGGGGGTGTAGTTGGGCTTTTAGTTTTTTGAGGAGAGGGGGTTTGGAGTGATGGTATGGAGGTGGAAGGTGGGTCAAATTCCATGGTTGTGGAGGACTTTGGCTTAGGAGCGGAGGGTGAAGAGGGAATTGTCAGAGTTTGTGGAGTCGGTAGAGGAAGCAATGATTTAGGGTTTTGAGAGGTTGAGAGCTTTGATTTTTGTTTGGCAATGGGGGGGGGGGGGGGGGCGCCTGGAAAGTGGTCTACAATTGTAGCTTCTAAGGAGGTGGTGTATGACGATTTTTTAGTGGAAGGAGGTTTGGGTATGTATGCAAGATAGCATTTTATCAGAGGTAGGGCTGGAAGTATGTGAGGAGGATTATCTCCCAAGAAGGATATTTCTAACTGAGATATGGGGACGGCATAGTTAATTCCGTTATAGCTGTGATGAAGGATATGTTTTTCGATCATCAATTTGACGTTGGCTCTCTCTACTTGATTTTTTGTTTGAAGTTCAGCCAGGGTCAAAGATTGCCAGACAGTGGCGGGATCTCTCTTCAGCCAAAGCTGAAGTCCAGGTTCCAAGGGTGTTGGTAAGGAGTTGTAAGCTTGGATTGCTTTAGGAGTGGCCTTGAATTTGTAATTTATTGAAGAGGTGGATCGTTTGGAAGCCGTCTGAGAGTTTGGAGTTTTACTAGAATTGGAAGTTTGGGAGATTTGGGGCAAAGCAAGACGAAGAGGCAGAGGTTGAAGAAAGGTTCTAGTTAGGGTAAAAACCAGAATATAAGGGATTTCTGAACAAGGGTACAATTGTGTTTTTCTTGACACTTCTTTCTTTTCTGAAACGTGCTATGCACGATTGACATGTGTTGATAATCCATTGATCATGAGGATGCTTGGATCTCACACATTCTCCTTCATTAAATGCTATGAGAACATCCATTTGTCTTGCGAAGACAAAATTGCATGCGTTCAACAGACGATTTGGCTCATTTCACTCATAGGATCCCATGATCTTGCACCAAGGTTTGTTTGAATAGAGTAGTGAAGGGAACTCAAGTTCAGAATTTATGTGAGGGATGGGAACATAGAAAGGACTAGGACAATTTCTACAGGAAAGGGGCTGATCAAAAAGGGGCTCATGGGATGAGTTTGTCCAGTCCGAGGCTTTGGGCAAGCTTATGATCAACTATCATTGTGCCTTGTAATGCGGGTTTGAGATAACTCAAGTATATCATTTTTCGCCAAAAAGAAAGAAAGTTCTTATGCATACAGACTTTTGCCTTAGACTAGCAATAATTGTTAAAGTGAATGCAGAGTTCCCATTAAGTTCCTATCATGCAAAATAACTGAACTAGCCAATCACCGGGGACATAATAAATAGGGACTTGTTCAAATCAAAGTCATCGTCTCTATGAGCATTCAAGTGTGCTCTAGGAGATGTCTATCCCAAGCATAGGTGAAGTATCCACAATCTACCTTTCGGTCCCACATAATTACACAAGGTTTCCTCCAAGGGAACTAAGGAATTTTTATTTCAAGAAAGCTTTAGGAAGATGAGTTGGTTGTCATACCTTAGTTGTGGCCTTTTGTTCCCAAGAGTCACTATTTTGTTTTCCTCGTGTCTCTTCTTGATTGATGTTGGGTGATTCAATGAGAAGTTCTTTCAGAAGCTTCTTGATTTGCTCCATTGTTTCGCAGGGGTTGATTTTTGTTTCAGCTAAGGTACAAAAATTTACTTGACAAAAGTTGCGAGGCATTGTTGCCTTGTTCTCTTAGTCGACGAATGGGTGATCTCCATCAACTTTTGTTGTGTAGTGAGGTGGAGTTATGCTTCTTCTTCTTGGTCATGTGGTTGGGAACTGAAACTGACCCACTTGATATTCCCCCTCACTGGATTTGGGGACCGATGAAAGATCTCTTTTGCCTTGATCAAAGCAAGTTTCAATATTAATATTGTCTAGCATTTTTATCAGGTGACGGATAAGAGCGTGGTTTCTATGGCTGCACAAGGAGTTCTTATTGTTAGGGGCTTTCCATTTCTTCTTGGGTACTCCCTTTTCTCAGGTGTGAGAATGGTGAGTCTATCTTTTGAAAATGCAGTTCCCATGAATTTTGTATTTCCAGTAGGCTTTGTGGACTCTAAACCCATTTCCCTTGCCTAACTTAAGACTCTTTGTAACTAGCCATCCAGGTGCAGGACTCATTGTTCCCGTTCTATCTTCTTTTGAGCATACTAGTCCTTTCCTCTAAATGAGCGATGTTAAGCTTTTGGCTTTGAAGCTCATGATCCGTACACTACTTTTTCTGTTTTTCCAAGAGAGAGGGATTCCCATCCTTTGATGATCTCTCTTCATACTCCACTTTATGACCTGAGGGAACAGATTTGACTTTAGGAAGGATTTGTTGAGATTTGGTTTTCCATTCTATTGGTTAGATCTTGTCACAGAGAACGCAGACACCTAGGTTTCTCTCAGCTATCTTAGACTTGATCTCTTCACTAAGTAACATTTCTTGATTGAAGATCTCTCTCCTAAGGCTTTCATTTTCTTTCAGGATCTTAGCTCGGGGAATAGATTTATCTAGGTATTCTTGATTTTCACATAAGGTTTTAACAGAGGAGTTCAACTTAGCAGCAATCTCATCATACTTTGAACTAGTTTCTAATGTTTTTGAGAGCAAAAATTCTGATTGATCAAGTTGATTCCTTATTTTAATGTTGTCATGCAGCATCTTGGTCAACGGTTTTAGCAATTAAGGTTTTTCATATTGAGAAAAAGAGTTGATAAGAGTTTCAGGATTTACCTCACTGGTTGGTCCCTAGTGGTCTCCCCTAAGGCCATCGCACATGTTTCTGATGTCATCCATGCTTCGGTTTCCTCATCATCATCAGAGTCGCTCCAAGTTGCGATGTACACCCTCCTTTTGCCATCTTCGGGGTTCTGCTCCTTAGTTCCTTGAGGGAAGTCTTTGGCAAAGTGTCCTTTCTTGAGGCACTTGTAGCACATGGCGTCATCAATTTCTCTGTCTTGATTGCTTGCCTCGTAGTTCTTTGTTTCTATGTTGGAATTCCCTTTGAACTTTCTTTCTTGTAGAACTTCCTTAGAGCCTTTGTCACTAGCACTAGGTCCTCATCTTCATCATCCTCAGATTCTTCATGCTGTACTTGGACAAACTTGAGAACTTTCTCCAATATGAGGGCTATTCCTCTTGTTTTCATCTCTTGTTGCTTATCTTCTTGTGTCCTCTTTTCATGACCAATGATCTTACCAAACACCTGCTGAAGCATCAAGTTCCTATTTTCAGGATTTTCTTTGACACATGGTTCGTTCATTTACCCATTCAACTGTCAACCCATTGAACAATTATTGCACCTTCATTTTGAGAAGAGGGACTAGAAACGTGATTGATAGCTATCAATCGATTCACCCATTGTCATTTTGAAGTTGAAGAACTCCGTTCTGGCTTTCATTTGGTGATCTCCGCTCAGATCGGAACTTCCAACGTGCATTTGTTGAATGACTTCCCACATTTCATTGGCTGTTTCCATGTTAGCCACTCTATCACCATCTTGCTTGCACATCGCGTTGTTGAGGTACATATTGGCCTTGTAGTTGGCCTCAATACATTTCCATTCGGTGGGACCCCATTTGGACAAGTCGTTCTGAATATTATGCGTTGACCTCGAAGTTCCCATGCTCTATGACACACCATGCTTTGTAGTCATGACTCCTCATCCAGTCTCTCATCTTTAGTTCCCAATTCTCGAAGCGTCCAACGATGAGTTTGGGAGGTTTGTTGTTCCCATGTCCAATCTTCGTGAGTTCTTGAGACATCTTTCCTAGTACGTGCAAAGACTAACCAAGATCTAGAGCGCCTTCTCTGATACCAATTGTTCGATTGCAGGTTAGTCGAAATTAGTTATGGGAACTGTATCGAGCAGTTCTCACACGCAGTGGAATAAGTAAATATGCAGGTAAATAATACACTTAAAGACAATTTCCTAATAGAGGAACCCCACATCGATCAACTAATTGCGTGAGTAAACCTCTACCTCCACTTGGAGGATTTTCGAATGAGTTTCCTTTTCTTTATTGCTTAGTTCCCTTCAGGTTACAATGCCTAATACAAACTTCTCTATTCCTACAAGGACTCCCTCCCTAGGCAACACTAATATACTCTCAACCATAACCCGGTGAACGCTCACAATCAAAAGACAAAGCAAAACTCAAACCTCTACAGCTCTTTTGTCTCTTCTCTAGAGTTCCCTTAGACCTAGGAACTCTTTCTCTCTTGACCATCGTCGAGATTATCTCGGTGTCGGGGACTTTTCACCAACTTTACGATCTTCACTTGAGTGGCTCTTTCAGCTCTTCTCTCTTAGTGTTTGGATTTGATGAATATGAAAAGTGAGCAGCAAGGTGATTGTTGAAGGGTTTAAATAGCCGTGATGAGAAACCCTTATCCACTAGAGGTATTTGTCCTAAATACCCTTTTTGCCTTGCTCTCCAAGTATGATTCTTAAGGTTGACATGTGAGTTTGATTTGAATTTGAATTGTCAACTCTTGAATCAATCCGAAATGTTGGATGGTGGTCTTCTTTCTACTGAGGCTCTGAAGGTCTAAGACGCCTCTTTGTTCAGAACAAACAAGATCCCTAAAAATGCATTGAGATCTCTTTCATGCATGTGCCAATTCCTATCCAAAGGGAACTCTCGTCTTCTCGGTTCCCTTCTCTTGGGAACTCTTCTTGACTTCTGAGGGATTCCTGTTATTCTCATTGAGTTCCCATCATGTGGGAACTCTATTCTCTTCTGAGGTTGGTCACCTACTTTTTCATCATTGCATTAGTTCTCATGGTGTGAGAACTTATTAATCTGTGATTTGCTTTGCGACATTCAACCTATTCTCTTCTGAGGTTGGTCGTTCTCTTTTCGTCGTTGCATTAGTTCCTATGATGTGGGAACTTGTTGTTCTGTGCTTTGTGACGCGCAACCTGTTATGCTGAAATACTTGACAATTGACGTTAGTTCCGATGGTGTTTGTCATTATCAAAAGTGAGGACGTTGTTCTTGTGTTAATGAACGTGAGTTTCTAACACCGACTCAACAATTATGCTTCACTTAGATGTCCTATTATGTTGCTTAGAATAACTTGATCGTGTAATTCCTATGACATGTTTGGAAAGTTTAGCCTATGTCGGTTGAAGTTATTTTTGATGTAGAATTTAGCTCGTGAAGAAATAAAGCATATATGATCTTAGGTAGAAGCGACTAAAATCCAACAAAAATTGCTACCTAGTGAGTTGTTTTTGGCCTTATAGGGAGAACATAAGAAATCCCTCTGCTTTTCTTGTGTGCTTTACTCTCCTTATGCGCATTATCTGTTGACATTGATATGGTTATCTATTTCTTGAAACCGAATATGAGATATTAGTTCATTGCATGTGAAATCAAATGATAGAGAACTTATATTTTTTTAGCCCTCTTTTATCCTCTCTTTTTAACTACCCTATTCATTATCCCTTGTTTGAAGCCAATTTGAGCTTGAAGCCTTTTTATTGTAAACTCGACACAAATCATTCCCTAGCCGATATGAGCCTTACCCCCTATCCGGGAATTAGGATTTAGTGTTGGTGAAGATGATAGTTGTAGAGTGAGATATTGTTTGCTTCAAGTGTAGGGTAATTTGGGTTGGGTATTTATTGATCTCGGAGTTCATATATGTAAAAGGATTTTTGGCTCATTAATAAATGCACCTTTAGTTATGAAAGTGTGAAAGAAAACAAAAGAAAAAGAAAAAAAAAGTAAAAAGCAATGAAAGAAGGAAAAAAAAAGAGAAGTTATGAATAAAGTATGTGCGTGAGCCAAATTTACCTTGTATTTATTATGCAAGACTTGTTGGGATATTTTGGGGGTTAAAAGAATGATCGTGTTCTTCATGAGGAGTGAGTTTGGATGTTTATGAGAGAGTTATGGTAATTAAAGTTGTGTTGAGAGTTTAGGAGTCTTGATTCCGGGATTTTAACACCACTTGGCCTAAATGCGCCTTATGTTTATACTAAGCCCCATTACAACCCGACCGAATGGAGTCTTCTTTGAAGTCTTCTATTGAGCCTAAGCTGTCTTGATGATTTTCATATGTTTTGACATCTCCGGTGGAGAGATTGGTGATATAAGTAACAATGACTATGTTGATTTTTGCATAAAGGATTGAGTTGAGAGTTGTTATTTCAAGCTCAAACACATTGAGAGTTGAGAGAAACACAGATATCCTTGTGAGGTTGGAATAAGGTTACTTTTGCTTAGGATTGCTCATATATGTTCAATGATGTTAGTTTCACTTGTCTATTTTATCTACTTGTGTTGTGATGTTGCTTTTTGACAAGGGCAAAGACTTAAAGGATGTTTTATAGGTGTTGGTTGTTGTTTGGTTGTTGCTTGAGGACATGCAAGTCTAAGTATGGGGTATTTTGATGTCCGCCTTTTTAGTCGTGTTTTTATTGTTTAGTTGAGTGTGTTTGAGTCGTTTTCTTAGCTTTTGTGTTTGGTTTGGAGTCATTTGTGTACTATTTGTTTAAGATATGGAGTCTACATATGCTTTGGTGGTGTTTTGTAGGTTTTTGGAGCTGTCTCAGAGCATTTCTATGAGTGGAGCGAACCCAAGGGGGAGCGAATTGACAAGAATGAAGAATGAGCGTGTTCGAGCCTATGTGAATATGGAATGGCTCATTACTGACCCAAAGGAGTCGAAGAGAGGAAGAATTAACAGAAAATCAAGTGTAACGACCCCCAAAACGAGGGAGATGTCTTAGTTACTAGGGGTCTACCGAGCTGGAATGGGTAGTTACCGAGGCAACTAGGGTTTGTAATGATGGCTCATCTAAGAAGGGGAAACGAAGGAAATCCAGAAAACCCCTACCGACCTTGACGGGGGTCAGTAATGAGCGTCCTCTGTGTCGATAGCAAACAAGCTGAGTGATGTGAGTCCATCTACCAAGCCCACCTTCACCACTCTTAGTGCAGAGCCTCCTACCAAGGGGTCGCTGCTCGGTAACGAGCCTGCTGGGGCGCCCTTGCAAGCAGATCGTGGCGAACCTTTGCACACGCCGGATTTCGACCTTTGCACGCCTTTGCACACTCCGACTCCGACCTTGGCGCACCCTGGCTTTTGATGGATGGTGCTACCTCTTCGGGCACTTTTGATGGCGCCTTGTCCCATGACTCGAGTGGGGATTCCAGCCCTAAAGACAAGTCCAATGTGCTTGATAAAGGGGAGCCTACACTTGGACAAGCAACCAAGGCCGGTGTTCGAGGCGCTAAGAAGCTGAGTCAAGGAGCCATGCCCTATCTTGGGCACATCACACGAGCACTAGCTAAGGAAATACTAGACAAAATCAAGGAGGAGCTCATGGATCATAAGTTTCCGATGGGTAATGACGGTGAAGGTTGGAGTGTTCCTATGACTATTGGTTCGAATAGTGCTAAAACTTGACTTATGTTTTGTTAAGGGTTTTTAGTTGAATTTCTTGAAATTTAAGGGTGTTTTATATAATTAGAGAGAAGTGAGGGTGGTTGAGTTGAGAGAGGCGTGGCTTTACGGTTATAAGGCTTGTTTTTTGCCTCCTTTCTCCCTAAGACTTGAAACCATGAATGTTCTTACTTTTACTTGTTTTTTCAATCTAAGTTTGTTTGCTCTTTTCGTTTCAATTCTTGTTGTTTGGTCGTTGGCGAGTTATATCCGACGTTCTTTCAACTTAGTTTGTTGATCTTGGTGAGTAATATCCAAGACTCAACATCCATATCCAACGCTCCATCAATCCGCTTCCATCTGCTCCATCAATCGTTCCATATCCATCTCGGTGGATTCTGCACCACCTCAGTATAATCGCCATAACATTCAATATACAAATCATTTAGATCTGATATTTGGAGGAATTCAACTAGACTCAAAGATCTAACTTCTCGTTTTTGAATCACTCAAATCCGAGTTCTGAAAAGGAAGATCCAGCCAGTTTAAGATGGGTCAGATTCCTTGGTGTTTGTTGTCGGACTTCCTTGGAAGTATTTGAAGGCGATCCCTTTGCATCATCTACACCATCGATCCTTTAATCAAGTGGTATCAAAGCCACATGAAGGTATCGCCATCTAAACCTTGTTTCAACTATGGATTTCCACTCGTTGCAAGTCTTTGTCATTTCCGACTAGTCCTTGTCGTTCATGTGTGTGTGTACGTGTTGCGCCATTTTGTGATCAAATTGCATCCTTGATTTGTTGTGGTTGAAGGACGAAAATGTTTGAGTCCTTGCTGCATGTTCTCAGACAAAAATGGTGAAGGCACACCAATGGTTCATTCATGATTGATTTGAAGTTGAAAGGATGGTCATTACTCTTTGTTTAATCCCTTCATCAAGAGCTTGTTTTGATTGTTGTTTGCTGAATTTTCCTGGCTGAATCACGAGGGGAATAAGTGAGAAAAACGTCCCCTTTGTGTCCATTACATGCTTGTTGATTTGGTTTGATGCTAGGATACGGGAACGACACCAAGAAGTAACGTCTTGTTTGCTCGTTGTCTTTTGATAGTCATCTCCTACTTGCAACTTGTCGGATTTCCATCTCGAGCAAGTTTTGGTGATTAATTCGTGTGCATTCTATTCCCTTTCTTTTTACTTGGTTTGTTGAGATGACGAGTGTAGGTGATCAAAAAGAAAAGAAAAGGGTCAATGACGAGTCTTCCAATTTGGTAAAGGCCATATTGTGGTCCCTACTACAATCTATGCGATCTGCGATCCATGGAGGCACGCTTTGATGCCTTGGAGAGCCGAATGCTAAGGCTGGACGAGAGGACACAAGTTCCTCAAGTGGGGAAGATCAAGGAAACACGAGAAGAGGATGAAGGTTCGAGGATGAACCCTTTTAAAGGGGAGGAGGATAATGTGAGTCCATCTACCGAGGGGTCACCGCTCGGTAACAAGACTGCTATGGCACCCTTGCAAGCAGATCATGGGGCGCCTTTGCATACGCCAGATTCCGACCTTGGCGCGCCTTGGATTTTAATGGATGGTGCTACTTCTTCAGGCACTTTTGATGGCGCCTTGTCCCATGACTCTAGTGGGGATTCCAGCCCTAAAGACAAGTCCAATGTGCATGATAAAGTGGAGCCTACACTTGGACAAGCAACCAAGGCCGGTGTTCGAGGCACTAAGAAGCGGAGTCATGGAGCTATGCCCTATCTTGGGCGCATCACACGAGCACTAGCTAAGGCAATACTAGACAAAATCATGGAGGAGCTCATGGATCATAAGTTTCTGATGGCTAATGACGGTGAAGGTTGGAGTGTTCCTCTAACTATTGGTTCGAATAGTGCTAAAACTTGACTTATGTTTTTTTAAGGGTTTTTAGTTGAATTTCTTGAAATTTAAGGGTGTTTTATGTAATTAGAGAGAAGTGAGGGTGGTTGAGTTGAGAGAGGCGTGGCTTTACGGTTATAAGGCTTGTTTTGGCCTCCTTTCTCCCTAAGACTTGAAACCATGAATGTTCTTTTACTTGTTTTTCAATCTAAGTTTGTTTGCTCTTTTCGTTTCAATTCTCGTTGTTTTATCGTTGGTGAGTCATATCCGATGTTCTTTCAACTTAGTTTGTTGATCTTGGTGAGTAATATCCAAGACTCAACATCCATATCCAACGCTCCATCAATCGTTCCATTTCCATCTCGGCGGATTCTGCACCACCTTAGTATAATAGCCATTAAGTCCAATCTACACATCATCTAGATCTGAAATTTGGAGGGATTCAACTAGACTCAAAGATCTAACTTCTCGCTTTGAAATAACTCAAATCCGAGTTCGGACTTGGATGAACAAGCCAGTTGAAGACGGGTCAGATTCCTTGGTGTTTGTTGTCGGACTTGCTTGGAAGTCTTTGAAGGCGATCCCTCTGCATCATCTACACCATCGATCCTTTCATCACTGAGTCGGCATGCATTTAATATAATATCCCGTATCTTTTGATTTTAGATAGTTTCCTTTGGAGATATATCTTGATAGATTTTATTTCCTTTGGAGGTGTGTTAGCTTTTAGTATAAAAACCCTAGTCTTAGCTTTAGTGTTTTAATGATGAAAGTTTGGAGAAACACGTTAGTTTGAAGGACGCATGTTTGGATTTTGGGAAGAACAATTGTGTTGGAGCGTGTAAGCCCAATGATGTGTGAGTACTTTTCTCTTTTCTAAGGTTGGGGTTAGCCTAACAATGGTTGTGTGTGCTTGCCAATGATCATGATTTGAATGCTTTTTACCCATAATCTATCATTTGTGCTTAAATCCTTGATTGAAAGATAAGGACATTCTCGTTTACAGTTTGATTTGAAAGAGAAAATTGTGAATTGGAATTGTTGATTAGGGTTTTGAAACGAAAGCTGGTTAATCCTAATTAAAGTTTGAGATAGATTGATAAGTTTATTAAATTAGCGAAAGTTAATTGATTTACTTGCATGGTTGACGAAAGCTGACATCCTTATGTGATAAAAGCAATATTTTTGTGATTCATTGGTGTTGGCATGCATAATTGTTGTTGTGGTGATACCTAAACCTTAGAAATCTCTTTCCTCTTGATAAAAATCAAATCTTTTGCATTTATTTTCCCTAAGTTAAACTAAGTTTTGGAACTGACTCTCTCCTGTGGACGAACCTAACTTCGCTATACTCAGCGGGGTCTTGAACCATAAATTTATTTGCTTCGTTCGTTGATCAAGAAACCATCACAACATGGTCGACTTTATAAAGATTGTTTTTACACACCCCTTTTTAGAAGAATCTTCCCCAAGTCAATTTCCATCACCTGACAACCTTGTTTATCAAAAATAACTTGAATCTTTCCATTAGCACACATTTGAAAGAGTCATCATCAGTCAAAACCATTCCTAATTCTAAATATAGAACTTGCTAAGGCAATACTCTAACAAAAACACACAGACATTCAATCAGAAAATGATAAAATTTAAAGCAATAAGATATAGGAAACAACAAGGAAGACTTGACAGGATTTCTTAGACTCCATAGCTACTGAATTTGAAATGTTACTAAAACTTTTTAACATCCACTGACATTTGAAATATACTTGGCTCGAGCTACCAATTTCGCTCAAAATGCGAGCGTTGATTCCTACTGACCTCAGTTCTGAAAACTACTTCATTCCTCATCACCATGTGAATTTGGAAAGTAGAATATGGAAATTTAGCATGAAATTAAGATCTTTACCGTGAAAATAAACTTCAAGATCAAGCAAGATGAAAGAGAATGCATATTATCACCAATTAATGGGATCTCTATTGTAAGAATCAAATGCAGAATCATATAATTATCAACCAACAAATAGACATAAAGCCAATTGATCAGCCAAAACTACAAATTGAACATAAAACTTACAATGAAGCCAATTGTTTATTTAAGAACTTACTTAATTTTTTTTCTTTTCTTTCTTTTTCTTTAGCAACAAACTAGTTGTAGTTATACATTGATGAGATGATGCGACTCTCCTCTAGCTCAGACCCAGCTCCTACGGACCGAGACATCATTTATGTATTTTATATTATATTTCTGTCATTTATATTCCGTCATTACTATTTTAGGCCTGTGCTTTCTTATGCTTAAGAGGTCGGCCCATTATGGTAGAATAAGGCCCATTATGGTTAGATTGCACCTTTCTATTTTTAGTAGTTACTATTAGTAGTATTATGGGCTTGGATGTTGGGCCTAGCATGTTGCTAACCCTAATCCACCCCATTTAGAACTAGGGTTTCATGTGGCCTCCTCTATATAAAGGAGCCACGCCCCCTTGTATTATTTACGTCAAAATGAATGAGCCAAATTAAAGTAGAGTCGAGTTTCCTCCTTATTTGGCCCAACGTCAACCCCGTTCCGTTGTCGAGTCCATACGTGGGCCGACGTTCTATCCTTTTACCTCGCCCCACCCTCGTTCCGACGAGCATTAGAGGCCCGCGAGTCCACTTTGTGGTCTCGTATTTATCCGGTTACGATTGTCGGAAAAGATCCGGACGTTTCGAGCCTAGATCCGTCCCTTTCCAATCGAGGGTCACATTAGTGGTATCATAGCGTCAGGCGGTTCGAACGGTCCCTTCTCCGTCTCCACAAAAAAAAACGTCTTAGACCTACTCGACTCTTTCAATTGATTTTGGTAAAAATTGCATCTTTGTCTTGCTAGTTGTATGCTCTTAGTTGCTTTGTTTACCGATTTCTTGCCTTGATTATCGAGCATCTCTACAAAAAAACCTAACCCGATTCAACTTTTTCAATTGATTTTGGTGAAATTGCATCTTTGCTTGCTAGTTGCATGTTCATAGTTGCCTTGTTCGCCGATTTCTTTCCCTTGAATTAGTTGAGCATATCCTTTTGTCGACTTCTACCCATATTTTGACCACAAAAAAATTCTTTTTCTGCATTTTTTTCCATAATACTGTAGGTGTTTTCAATACGAGTCCGGGCATATAAAATTCGTCCAAACGGACGTCGTTTGCCCCTCCAAAAGGCCGAAATACCAACCAGCCAGCGCGCTGGGGCGCCGCTAGTGTGCCAGGACTCGAATCCTGGCACAGTCCAGCCCAGCAGTGACGCCCCAGCAGCGCGTCGTCTCCGCGCCAATAGCGTGCCGAAGACCTTCCTATGCGAGCCCACTCGTGCCAAGGATATTGCACCGCCGCTGAACCGCCTCGCGCCGAACTCGGAAACCCTAGATCTCCCGGAATATTTCTGAGATATCATGGGTTATTTTGGGTCTATATCTTATTATTATTTTTATTTATTTTTATTTTTGCACTTTTGTTATGATTTTGTGAAGATCTTATGCTATAAAAGAACTTTTAGTTATTTTCCTTCTAGGTTAGTTTATACTTTCCGTTTCTAACGGGATCTTTTCGGATTGTGGAAGATCTCGTAATATTGTAAAAAAAAACAAAAAAAAGAAGGGTCGAGCCATACCTTGTCCGACCCACTTCGAAGCGAGGACGCTTCGAAGCTAAGCGGGGGAGAATGATGCGACTCTCCTCTAGCTCGGACCCAGCTCTTACGGACCGAGACATCATTTATGTATTTTATATTATATTTCCGTCATTTATATTCCGTCATTACTATTTTAGGCGTGTGCTTTCTTATGCTTAAGAGGCCGCCCCATTATGGTAGAATAAGGCCCATTAGGGTTAGATTGCACCTTTCTATTTTTAGTAGTTACTATTAGTAGTATTATGGGCTTGGATGTTGGGCCTAGCATGTTGCTAACCCTAATCCACCCCATTTAGAACTAGGGTTTCATGTGGCCTCCTCTATATAAAGGAACCACGCCCCCTTGTATTATTTACGTCAAAATGAATGAGTCAAATTAAAGTAGAGTCGAGTTTCCTCCTTATTTGGCCCGACGTCACCCCGGTTCCGTTGTCGAGTCCATACGTGGGCCGACGTTCTATCCTACTGCCTCGCCCCACCCTCGTTCCGACGAGCATTAGAGGCCTGCGAGTCCACTTTGTGGTCTCGTATTTATCCGGTTACGATTGTCGGAAAAGATCTGGACGTTTTGAGCCTAGATCCGTCCCCTGCAAATCGAGGGTCACATCATGAGAGTTCATCTACCGAGCCAATCTCCGAACTAGCGAGCGCTCCCTTGCACACGCTGGCACAACCTTTAGGTGCGCCCTTGCACACGGTACCGGAGACTTTTGTTGGTGCGCCTTGGCAAGGGACTGGTGTACCCTTGCAAGCGGCTGGTGGCGCGCCTTGGTCTACGCCGGTTTCCGACCTTGGCGCACCTTCGCCTTTGATGGAAGGTGCCACTTCGTCGGGCACTTTTGATGGCACATTGTTCCATGACATGAGTGAGGATCCCAGCCCTATTGACAAGTCCAATTTGCATGACAAAGGGGAGTCTTCACTTGGACAAATAATCAAGGCTGGTGTCCGAGGCGCTAAGAAGCCAAGTCAAAGTGCCACGCCCTATCTTCGGCACATCACGCGAGCGCGAGCTAATGCAATCCTTTGCCAAGTCCAAGAGGAGCTCATGGCTCATAAGTTCCCAAAGGTTTACAAAGAAGAAGGTTGGAGTCTCCATTTGACTATGGGTCCTACAAGTGACACTTTTACGGTTAAGGAAAATTAGTTGGGTTTTGTATTTTATGGGGCGTTTTTTGTAATCTCCTTGGAATTGGTTGCTGAATGGTGAGGCATGGGGAATTAGTGTAATAGTTCTCGTTTGTGGCCTCCTTTCATGCTAGACTTGAATAATGACATGCTTTATTTTCTCCTTTTTTCAATATTAATTTTGCTTGCACTTTTCTTTATCAATGTTGTTGTTTGATTGTGGGTGAGTCATATCCGACGATCTCTCGACTCTATTTTGTTGATCTTGGTGCGTCATATCCAAGGGAAACATTCATATCCTTCACATCCATCTCCATCTCCACTCATCTAAGAGAGGGTTTTGATCTTCTTTTAAGGCGATCTCTTTGCAACACCATTTCCACCATCAATCTGGCCATCAAGTGGTATCAGAGCCACGCGAAGGTATCGCCATTTAAACCCTGTTTCGACATTAGATTTCCACTCGTTGCAAGTGTTTGTCATTTTCGACCATTCCTTGTTGTTCGTGTGTGTGTGCCCTATTGTTGCACCATTTTTGTATAAAATTTTTGTCCTTGATTTATTGTTGTTGGAGGTCGAAAGTTTGAGTCCTTTGCTGAATTTTCTCACACGAAAATGGGGGAGGAACACCAAGGGTTCAATCGTGCTTGAATTGGTAGATGATAGGTTGTGTTTAAGCCTTGTTTAATTACATCCATTAAGTGGCGTCCTTTAAATCTTCATTGTTGAATATTTTTCATGAAAACCCGAAGGGGATAAGTGAGTAAAATCGTTCCTTTTTGTGTCCATTGCATGCTTATTGATTGGTTTGACTCTAGAACATGAGAACGACACCAAGAAGTACTTGTCTTGTTGGCTTGTTGTTTGAATTTTATTTGTTAAAAGAATCAAATTTTTTGTGCCCAAAGAAAAAGTCGGACTCGGGGAGAAAGAAAATCGGGGCTAGAAAAACTCGGACCCGACAAAAGTGAAAGAGAGGCCGGGCATAGAAAACGTCGGACACCGTAGAAAAAGAACCCGATCAAGGCCTAAATCTTTGTTGAAGTTTTTTCTTGACTTTCTTGGTGATTAGTAGCTTCCTAGTTGTTGTTTCCTTTTGATAAGTGTGTGGTATGTTTGAGCTCTTCCTAGTTGTCTTTGTTAAAAACCTCATCCTTGCAACTTTTCAGATTTCCATTTCGAACATAAATACTGGTGATTAATTCGTGTGCATTCTATACCCTTGCTTGTTACTTAGCTTGTTGAGATGACGAGTGTAGGTGATGAGAAAGACAAACAAAAGGTCAATGAAGAGTGTCAAATTTGGTGGAGGCCATGTTTCGATCCTTACAACAATCTATGCAATCCATGGAGACTCGCTTGGAGGCTCGCTTTACCAACTTAGAGAGCTGAGTCCAAGGCTTGGATGAGAGGACGCAAGTGCCTCAATCGGGAGCTCCACCGAGTGTCATACAAAGTGCCAACCGGGTGGAGGTGCTGCAAGAAGAAGCCTCGACGTCTTATGTGCCAAATTCTGAGGCTCACCTCTCTCTTGGCCTAAGTGCTCCCTATGGGAGCATTCTTCCTTATTTCCCTCCCTTGAGCTTCCACAACCCACATTATGTGGTCAATCCCGGGGTAAGACCTTCATTTGCTACTTTTCCGAATAACATTCCTTTGGTTTCCACTAACGCTTCAGGTTATGGAGTGCCAAACTTTCAAGAAGCTAATCAAACCGTGGCCACCAACTTGTCTGAGCTGGCCTTGCATCTTCCTAGGCGTGGTCCGCTGTCGCGTGTGCCGGCGCAAGGTGCCGCCGAACAACCTTGGCAAGGCACGCCATTGCTTCAAGAGGAGCGGCCTTGGGACCCCATCAAGGCATCAAGTTTAACGTGCCGACCTTTGCGGCACATCCGATACCGTTGCATGCCTTGATTGCCTTGCCAAAGTGGAGTCCATATTTGACTTTTATGGTTATGATGATGCTCGACGAGTGGCCATGGCGGCCATCCACTTCGCTGACTTCGCTTACCATTGGTGGCTCGAGGACAAGACCTTGAGGAGAACGCGCTGGTTGCCTCAAATCAACACTTGAGAAGAGCTTAGGGAGGCCATTAAGGAGCGGTTTGTGCCTCAAGATTATATGGAGTGGATCCATGCAAATTTGGAGCAAGTGCACCAAGGAAACCGTTCCCTTGACGAGTTCTACAATGATTTGCGTATGCTTATCTTCCGCTTCGGATTACAATTTCCCGTTGGGTATGTGATTTCTAAGTTCGTTAATGGTTTAAATTCGTAACTAAAGAATATTGTGAGTATGCATCATTTTAGTAGGGGAACCGATTTTGAGCAAGTGCTTCATTACACCAACCACATCTACAAGCACCTCTCTCAACGGCTCCAACGTTCCACCAATCCTCGGGCGTGGCAACCTACCACCACAGCTCCTAGGGTGCCTTTAAATCAGTCCAAGAAGCCGGAGTTTGGGAAGGAGTCGACCCCCCCAACCAAGGAGAGAATTTCCCCTATGCCCACGACAAGAAGAAGAAGAGTGGGCTAATGATGTGAAGTGTTTCAAGTGTCTTGGACACGAGAACTGTGCCAGGAATTTCCCCAACGATCGGAAGGTTTTTCTTACCGCCCAAGGGGAGTATGAATACGAGGATGAAGGGGTTGCGGAAGAGGAGGAGGAGAGCCCTGAGGTTCAAGAAGTAGAGCTTTATGTCACCGCCAATGATGGAGAGTGCTTTGTGGTTCAACAGACGCTCTTCATGACAGAGAACCCCACCACGCCTAGCCAACGGGAGGTTATCTTTCACACTCGATGCAAGATCATGGAAAAGGTATGTAGTGTGATTATTGACAGCGGTTCATGTTGCAATATTATTAGTCAAGAGGTGGTGGATAGGTATTCCTTGCATACTACTCCTCACCGTTTACCTTACCCTTTGTGTTGGTTGAACTCTAATGCCCCTATCCAAGTCAAGGAGAGGGCTCGTGTTTGCTTCTCTATAGGACCATACAAGGATGAGGTGGAGTGTGATGTGGTCCCGATGACTGCTTCATCTACTATTGGGACGTCCTTGGCAATTTGACAAGGGAGCGATCCAAGATGGAATGTCCAACGAATACCATTTTCAAATGGATGGAAAGAAGCCGACGTTGCACACGATGACTCCCCATGAAGTTATGTTGGATCTATAATAGCCGCTTTTGCTATATAAAAAGAAACGATTACTTTTTTTTCCTCTAAATTAGAGAGTTTAATTATTATTATGATTTTTATAATTTAGTATTAAAAATTTATAATAGCATTTCATAATGACAAATAAAATTTAAATAATTAATTCCATATTTTTTTACAATAACAAATAAAAATTCAAAGGAAAGGACCTAAAATAAAAATGTGAAAGGTGAGACTCGAACCCGAGACCTCTTGAATTTATCACAAACTAACACACTCCTTTTCCGCTATGCCATAATAACTTTTCTACCCATTAAGTATTTGTAATCCTTTTATCTCTTTTTTTTATTCTTCTTCCACATTTGATCAAATTAGTTGCCTGACTGATTTGACATACAACCATTCTCCTCCACACTCCAACTCCTTCTCCCACCAATTCCCATTCATGCACCACCTATCTTGCAACCAATCCAATTGTTTTACTCCATGAACAAGCTATCACCTCATGTTAAACTCCATCATCAAAGATGAATTTCACAATTCTTCTTCCCCTTATAAAAAGGGTGTTGGAGCATAGGAAGAGGCACTCAAATCTCTCCTTTCTAATTCAAATTTCGTCCATTGTTAAGCCTTAAAAATCCAGATTTTATTTTCTTTGCCAAATCTGATTTTTTGTTCCATTAAAATCTGTTTTATTACACACAAAAGTTCCCAAACCCTATTTTTCCCCTTGGTTGCCTCGCACCACCCGAATCCCGCCGACCACCAGCCAACCGGCCACCCCTCACCGGAGATCACGCGCGCCGCCGCCCAGGGTCGCCGGCGACATGTGTGCCTCCTCCACCGATGATGCAAAGCTGCGTGTTGGTCTATTCTAACGTGGAAGGAAGGAGCAGATCCTTGGTCAAGATGCAGTTGGGTTGTACAATGGTTGGACTTAGTTTTGTTTGGGCCCAATCAATTTATTTACCCAATCAGAAATAATTAAGAAGAAAGGGAGAAGGAAGCTAGCCCAAATTCGAGCCCATCAGCCTTCTAACCTCGTTTTTCGTACCAAACTCCGCTCTCATCTCATGTGGTATAATTTCCCGACTCATATTTTAATTAATATCTTTTTGTAAAATAATTTTTTACATATATACAATATTTATTTAAATAAATAGAATAAATATCATAAGTGGATTATTAAAATAGGAAATAATGTTGGTAAGTCATTAAATAAATCTCAATAAATTATAGGAATAATATAAATGAAATTTAAGCATGAAAATAATGATTTTAAAAATAATATTAACTTGGTCATATTTTAATAACATAAAATAGACTTGCATGTCTTTTTATCCTATTATAAGCTTTGAAATAATATTAGTGATATATTTTTGAATAATGTATTTTTATAAGAACAAGAATGGGATTAAATAAAGTATTTGCATGTGAGTTAAAAAGGACTTTTATAAACTATTACAACCTTGCATGAGACTTTCTATAAATATAACTGTTTTTATAAAGTATTTTTTTGAATAGTACAATTTAAAATAATAATCTAGGATTATTATTATATAAAGGCTCCACCTAAATTATTAATTAAATAATTTAGCTTTATTAATTTCTCTTGTAAAACGGAAAAATAAGAGAAAGTAATAACTTAGAAGAGATTAGAATTTTAATAGAAATTCGCTCGTTATCTCTCGTGTCGTTAGGTCGAAGACTCGAATCCGTTAGATCGTCTAAATTTCTGAACTGTTCGAAAGTACATGCTCACAAATTAAGGCAAGTGGAATTTCTCCTTAAAGCCTCGATATTTCGTAATGGCATAAGGCGCCAAATCAAGTGGTGTATCGGGATTGTGCCCATACACCACCTCAAAAGGCGTCTTCATTGTACCGGAATGAACGGACCTGTTGTAAGCAAATTCAATGAAAGGAAGACACTCTTCCCACCTGCGCAAGTTAATTTTCAAAATAGAAGGCAACAAGGCGCCACGAGTACGGTTAACGACCTCGGTTTTCCCATCCGTTTGCGGGTGGCAAGTAGTAGAAAATAAGAGCTTGGTCCCTAACTTGAACCAAAGCGTCTTCCAAAAGAAACTCAAAAATTTGACATCACGGTCAGAGACAATCGACAAAGGGACACCATGTAACCGAACAAAATTATCAAAGAACCCCTCTTAGTCCTAGGCAACCCCAATACAAAGTCCATAGAGATGTCGTCCTATGGTGCAAAAGGAATTGGTAAAGGGGTATACAAGCCGTGAGGGTGCACCTTAGACTTTGCACGTGGACAAACAACACATGAATCATAAAATTTCTCTATCGACCCAAGCATGTGAGGCCAATAAAAATGCTCCCTAAGCATATGCAAATTCTTCATGATACCAAAGCGTCCCATGAGGCCGCCACCATGGGCCTCTTGTACTAGCAAATGCCTAACCACCCACTAGGCACACATAGTCGAGTTCCCTTAAAAAGGAAACCCTCATGCAAGTAGAATTCATCCCGACTCCCCCCCTTCAAACAATAATGAAATATGTCATCAAATTCAGCATCATGAGCATATAACTCGTCCATAAAAGAAAATCCAAGCAAACGATCATGGAGTAAAGATAAAAGAGTATACCTCCGTGACAATGCGTCGGCGACGACGTTGTCCTTGCCCTTCTCGTGCTTGATGAAATAGGGGAAGGACCCGATGAATTCCACCCATTTAGCATTCCTTCGGTTCAGTGTTGCTTGCCCTCTCATGTACTTCAATATCTCGTGATCAGAATGGATGACAAACTCCCAAGGCAAAAGGTAGTGCTCCCACGCTCGTAGAACTCGGACACGAGCAAGTAGCTCTTTGTCATCTGTGGGGTACTTGATCTTGGCTCCCCCTAACTTCTCACTATAGTAAGCAATAGGCCCCCCTCTTGCATAAGCACCCCTCCGAGTCCGATTCCCGACGCATCACACTCTATCTCAAACATCTTGCTAAAATCGGGAAGGTCCAACAACAGAGCTTGTGTCAACTTAGCCTTAAGGGTTGCAAAGGCCTCTTCTTGCGCCTCTCCCCCATGTAAATGGAACGTTCTTCTTAGTAACAAAGGTTAAGGGCGCAGCAATGTACTAAAGTGTCACACGAACCGACGGTAGAATCCGGCTAACCCAAGGAAGCTTCGAACTTGTGTCATGGTCGTCGGTGTTGGTCGTTCTTGAATCGCCTTCACCTTCTCTTCATCCACTTGTAGTCCATTCCTACTCACAAAAATAATAAGAAATACCACGAGATCCAAAAAAAGTGGCACTTCTTAAAGTTAGCAAATAGGCGCTCCCTTTTCAAAGCATCAAGCACTTGCCTAAGGTGCTCGACACGGGATGGTAAATCGTGGTTGTAAATTAAAATGTCATCAAAGTACACAACAACAAACTTACCACTAAAAGGACGAAGGACGTGGTTCATCAAGCGCATGAAAGTGCTAGAGGCGTTGGTCAATCCGAAGGGCATGCCCAACCACCTGTAGAGGCCTTGCTAATTGGTTTTGAATGTCGTATTCCATTCATCTCCCTCCTTTATTCTTATTTGATGGTATCCGCCTTTAAGATCAATTTTGGAGAAGCGACTCGCCCCTTGAGGCTCATTAAGCATGTCCTCCAGCCTCGGAATCTGATGGCGATACATGATGGTAATGTTGTTGATCGCCCGACAATCAACGCACATCCTCCATGTGACGTCCTTCTTAGGCACAAGAATGATGGGAACGGCACACGGGCTGAGGCTCTCATGCACATATCCCTTATCTAGGAGCTCTTGTACTTGCCTTTGAAGCTCCTTAGTCTCCTCGGGATTTGCTCGGTACGCTGGAAGGTTTGGTAGAGTGGCGCCGGAGATGAAATCAATTTGATGCTCTATTCCCCGTAGCACTGGGAGTCCCTTTGGCACCTCTTCTTGGAAAAGCTCCTCAAAGTCCTGCAAAGGACGTCCTAATAGTAGATGACATCATGGATTGGTCCCTTGTCAAATTGCCAAGGACGTCCTATTAGTAGATGACAAGCAGTCATCGGGACCACATCACACTCCACCTCATCCTTGTACGGTCCTATAGAAAAACAAACACGATCCCTCTCCTTGACTTGGATAGGGGCATTATAGTTCAACCAACACAAGAGATAAGGTAAAGGGTGAGGAGTAGTGTGCAAGGAAAATCGATCCACCACCTCTTGACTAATGATATTACAACACGAACCGCTATCAATAATCACACTACATACCTTATCCATGATCTTGCAGCGAGTGTGAAAGATAACTTCCCGTTGACTAGGCGTGGTGGTGTTCTCCGTCATGAAGAGCGTTCGTTGAACCACAAAACACTCTCCATCCTCGGTGGTGACATGGAGCTCATCTTCTTCAACCTCAGGGATCTACTCCTCCTCTTCCACAGCCCCATCATTCTCGTACTCATACTCCCCTTGGGCGGTAAGAAGAACCTTCCATTCGTTGAGGCAATCCCTAGCATAATGCCCATGGCCAAGGCACTTGACATCACTATCCCGCGCTCCACCTTGTTGCCGTGGGTGTGGAGGAAACTCTTTCCTTGGTTGAGGGGTCGATTCCTTCTTAGACTCCGGCCTCTTGGACTAAATTGAAGGTACCCTAGGAGACGTGGATGAAGGTTGCCACACCCGAGAAGTGGTAGAACTTTGCGCCGTTGAGCAAGGTGCTTGTAGATGTGGTTTGTGTAGTGAAGTACTTGCTCAACATCGGTTCCCCTACTAAAATGCTGCATACTCACAATATTCTTTAGTTTCGAATTTAAACCATTGACAAACTTAGAAGTCACATACCCGTTGGGAAATTGCAATCCAGAACGGAAGATAAGCATACGCAGCTCATTGTAGAACTCATCAGGAGACCGGTTTACTTGGCGTACTTGCTCCAAATTTGCATGGATTCTTTCCGTATAATCTTGAGGCACGAACCGCTCCACAATGGCCTCTCTAAGCTCTTGCCAAGTGTTGATTTGAGGCATCTGTCGCGTTCTCCTCAAGGCCTTGTCCTCGAGCCACCAATGGTAAGGGAAGTCGGTGAAGTGTATGGCTGCCATGCCTACTCGCCGAGCATCATCATATCCATAAAAGCCGAAGATGGACTCCACTTTGGCAAGCCAATCAAGGCATGCATCATCATCGGACGTCCAAGCAAAGGTTAGCACACTGAGCTTAATGCCTTGATGGGGGTCCCGAGGCCGCTCTTCGTGAAGCACGGGCGCGCCTTGCCAAGGTTGTCCAGCGGCTCCTTACACTAGAACTCGTGGCGGTTTGCCACGCCTAGGAAGGTGCAAGGCTGGTCCGTGCAAATTGGTAGACTCTGTTGGATTGGCTTCTTGATAATTTTGTACTACACAACCTAAATCATTAGTGGAAACCAAAGGAATATTATTAAGAAAAGTAGCAAAAGAAGGCCTTACCCTGGAAATGGCCACATAATGTGGATTGTGGAAGCTCATGGGAGGGACATAAGGAGGAATTGCCCCCAAGGATGTACTCAATCCAAGTGTGGCGTGGGCCTCCGTATTTGGCACGTAGGATGTCGAGGCCTCTTCTTGCATCAACTCCACCAGGTTTGCACTTTGTAAGACACTTGGTGGAGGTCCCAATTGAGGTACTCGTGAACCGTCATCCCTTCCTTGCACTTGGCTCTCCAAATTGGCAAAACGAGTCTCCATGGATTGCAAGGATTGTTGCAAGGATAGCAACATGGCTTCCACCGAGTTAGAGGACTCCTCATCAACCTTTTATTTTTCTTTTTCGTCACCTACGCTTGTCATCTTAACAACCACGTGAAAAACAAGGGTATATAGTGCACTTGAATTAATCACCAAAACTTGATCGAGATGGAAATCCGACAAGTTGCAAGTAGAAGATGACCAACAAAAGACAACAAGAGGAACTCAAACACACTACACACTTGTCAAAAAGAAAACAACGCTAGGAAGCTACTAAACACCAAGAAGAATCAATCATCAAGTCAAGAAAAGATTTAAGCCTTTGCTTGGCCTCACGGTGGCTACTTTTTTTTTCTGTGACCGGCCCCTTATTAGCTTTTCGCCACCAGAAACGTTTTTCTAGCCTCGTTTTCTTTATCGGTGCCCGACACCTTATTAGCTTTCGCCGCCGGCAAGGTTTTTCTGATTTTCTTTATATACTCCAATGAGAATTAGACAAAAAGTAAGCAAGACGTTACTTCTTGGTGTCGTTCCCATAACCTAGCGTCAAACCAAATCAACAAGCATGTAATGGACACAAAGAGGACGTTGGAAATTCTTCGAGATCGTGCAAGAACAATTCAGCCAAGACTAATGAACATTTCGACCTTCATCAATCAAGAAATCAAGGACGAAAATGACACAAGAAAATGGCGCAATACTAGGGCACGCACACATAAACAACAAATATTGGACGGAATTAACAAACACTTGCAATGAGTGGAAATCCAAGGTCGAAACAAGGTTTAGATGGCGATACCTTCGCATGGATGTGATACCACTTGATGGCAGGATCTGTAACACCCCTATTTTGCAACACTGGGTATTATCGTCAGTGACCTCGGATTTTACCGTCCAAAGTCACCCAAGGTTTTAAATAATTTAATTAAACGCAATTAAAGAATAAGTGACTAAAAGCGGAATTATATTTATTGATAAGAACATTCGTTCATTACATTGAGAGTTGTTTTACAAATGATGTAGCAGCTGAAAATGAAGCCCATATTAGAAAGGGTTGAAAAGACGTATTTAAAAATACATGTACGTTTCTCCAACACAAATCATATGATGATGATTTGCGTGCTTAAAATAGAAGAGCTGGTGCACTATCTTCTGAATGCTTTGCTCTTTGAAAATTCCTTCCTTCATTCAACGTCGTCTTGCCTTGACCTTCTATCCTTGTATAATGCTTCTCGAATCTTCTAGCCTTTGTCTTCAAACATTGGTGGGAACTTCCTAGAGTGTGGCATAAGTCGCGAAGGGTGAGAAATGTCAGGCAAAATTGTGGAAAAGCGGAATTAGTCTAAGGAGACTAAGCAAATGAGCATGGGAATTTTCAAGGGTATTATAGTAATTTATTATATTCGAGAGATATTATCGGGATGTGTTTTGAGGTATAGAACTTTATGTGGGGCTTATCGGAACGGAAAATAGTGTATCTCGAGATTAGATAACTCGTTAATCGAGAGAAGAACTGCGAGATTGTAGACTTGTTAGAGTAGAAAGTATGTTGGGAACGTTATTAATTCATACAAGTTTTTGAAAACCTCATGTGCCCTTGTCGGACTTCAACCAACCTCATCTTATTCTGTGCTCCAGATAGGCGAGGTGGCCCGAAGGCACTTAAGTACCTGCCCACCTTAGACAAGCCCGAATAATCATTAAGATTGGAAAGACAATCTTTTCAAGAACTGGGAGTCGGGTGGTTTTCCAAGCAAGTTGTACTATTCCGACCCGGTTTTAGTTTGTTTTAATTGTTCTTTGGCACTTATCTTATGTCGTGAGAAAGCATTCACTTACGTTAATGATTTATAAGAGTGTGGGGGGCCATGAATGGGCCCGGGTCCACTAACAGGAACAATGTTACGGGCACTTAGCTAGGGTACACCCATCCCTCTGCTGAGCGGAAACGGACATAGATCATGATCTTGAAAGTCGCAAAATTAGGTATGGTGGCATACGACTTAGTAGGTTATATAGAGGTGTCGGGTTAATCCCGCACCCCTTACTATTTCATCCAAACCGATCTCGAAAAGAGATCTTAAACAATCAAGGTCACAAACAAGACTAGCATAATAGTCCTATCGAATATTTAAATAGCGGAACAGCGTTAACAATTGGTCGTTATTTCTACCAATCGATATTCCTAGATTCATTTATAATTAGTAAACAAGTTATTCCCAACATCGAGAAATTTCACGGAAACGAAATATCAAGGCTACAAGGAGAAATTCCACTTGCCTTAGCTTTTACGATTGTGTACGAACGGATGAACGGAAAACGTTGTCTTTAGTCGGGATGGAGACTCGACCTATCGACATGAGAGGTACGAATGAACTTTAATAAGAATTTCTTTAATTCTTCTAAAGTTCTTGAATATCTCTTATATTCTTTTATAAGAGAATTAATACTAAATTATTATAATAATAATTTAGGTGGAGGTGATAAAATAATAATATTCCTTATTATTATTTCTTAATTGTAATATCCAAGTATTCTTTATAAAACTTTATTTTATTTCAAGAATTATGTGCTTTCAAAAAAAATTAAGACATACTATTATTAAATTTATTAACTATCCATTAACTTATGGTTAATAATCTATTTGAATGAATTTATAATTCTTTTATTCAATTTAGATCACAACTTATAATCTTATCAATAATAAGAAATTCTTTTGGTATACAAAGCATGCAAGTTCATAAAATTAAATAAAGTCCATCAATAATATAATTTCCATATTATTTATTTTCCATATTAATTATAAAAATAATCTCATGGTATGAAAGTACATAAAGCCCTTATTATATCAACTTTAAACTTCTTCTCATATATCTTTTATTCCGTATTTTAATCATAATATATATCTTATGACTAACCTATCTTATTAATATATTTTAAGTTTATAATATGCTTTATAATTTTACAAGCAACCTTTTTATATTATTTTATAATACTTGTTCTAACTCTTATATTTATGTAGTAAGTTTCCAAACTTGTAATCATAATGTTAAAATTACTCTTTCCAAGTATATAAGACTAGTGATATTAAACCCATTTTTTTATTCATATGTTTTCCATGTCTATTGAGATTTATTTTATCAAAATAAACATGCATAATATTAATTATAATCTATGTACAAGGGAATTTAATAAAATTGGTTTATCTTTCCTAACAACTTAGATCTTTTTATATTTATAATAACTTCTAACAAAAATATACATATTATTTATATTACACTTTCCATGTATATCAAAAAAAAATATATTATCAAAATATACTTAGGTTAGAATATGATTTTTAAATGACACGCAAACTCTCTTTTAATAAAAAGGTCTTAAGATAATATTTTTCAATCAACTTGCTCTTGTTTCTTTATTTATTAAAATAAACTCTAAATAATGTAATATTATTTATGTTATACTTTGACAAGCATAAAATCATATTTTAGTCCCATAAATTTATTTACAAAAATTTCCTTGTCTGTAAGATTTATTTTATATAGAATAAGCATGCAAGCTATTTAACTCCTTTTATGTACAATAAGATTATATACGTAAATAAATAAATTTTGATTTTATTTATTCTAACAACTTTTATCCTTTAACTAAAATATAGGATCTTAACAATATTTTACTAATTAATTTAACCAATGATTTAACCAAAATTAATAGGATTTTTAAACCTTCTGTAAAAGAAATCGGATGCTTGGGTTATAAAGAGACACCAGGGCCAAGGGAAAGCAGGGGCGGCACACCAGGTGGGCAGCCAGCAGGCTGGCGGTGGTCCGGCGAGGGCGGCGCTCGCGGGTCTAGTGGTGGCTCGGTGGTGGTCCGGTGAAGAAATGAGGTGTTTTAATGGTGTTTTTGTGAAAAAAATCAGCAAAGGAATTAAGGTTTCTTTGGCTGAAAAATTGTGTGAATGAGAGGAGTTTTGCAAGAGAGGAAGTTGAAAATGAAGGTGTGAGTTTTCTATGAATTTTCCAGCCTTTAAATAGGCAAAATTGAGAGCTCTAGTGATCCATGGAAACTTGTTTTGACCATTGAGGAAGAAGGAGATTGAAGGGGATTGGTGAGATGTGTGCTTGTTTGATAATGACACAAAGTGATGGTGGGTTTGGATGTTCTTAGAAGGAACAATGGTGATTGGAAGAAGACTTGAACATACAATGGTTGTACGTCAAATCCATCAGACTAGTTTTGACTCTTTGAAGAAGAATAAGAAGAAAGTGGGTTTATAATTAAAAGAGTTGTAAATTGGGTAGATAAGTTACAATGGTCTAGCGGTTTGGAGTATGTGTGTGTGAGGGGGAGACACAAGAGGTCTCGGGTTTGAATCCCGGTCTAGCGGTTTTAGCCTTGTAACACTCCATTATTAATAAAATCTGAAATTTGTATTAATCTTATTTCATTTAATACCACTTTAATAATCCTTTATAATATGTTTATAATTTTATTTAAAATATTGAAACTCTCTATTTAAGAGAAAAATGATTATTTAAATAAATACACGAATTACTTAATATTTTTAATTAAATTCTTAATTTCCATTGTAGTAAACTCTTATAACCTCATATAATATAATATTAGATTATAAAGACTATTAAATTCTCTATTTTAGAGAGAAAAATTTATTGGGATAATTACCCATTTTATTTTATTTAGAATTTCGCAGATATTACAGGATCGATGGTGAAGACGGTGGTGCAAAGAGATCGCCAAGAGTGGACGGAAATCCTCACTTGGATCGGATGGAGTTGGTGGGATGGGTGTTGTATATTAATGTTGGATCTTGGATATTACGCACCAAGATCAACAAACTAGGTTGAAAGAGCGTCGGATATGACTCACTAACGATCAAACAACGAGATTGAAACGAAAACAAACAAAGAACTTAGATTGAAAAACAAGTACAAAAGAAAGCATTCATCGTGTTGTCTTGAGGAAATATACTTGTATTTTCAATACGCCTTTTTAACCCTTTTAATACGGGCTTTATTTTCCGCTGCAATATCATTTGTAAAACAACTCTCAATGTAGTGAACGAATGTTCTTATCAATGAATAAAATTATGCTTTTAATCAATTCTTCTTTAATTATATTCTCATTAAATTATTTAAAGCCTTAGGTGACTTTGGATAGTAAAATACAAGTTCACTGGTAGTAATACTCATCGTTCCAAAATAGGAGTGTTACAGTTATGGTATTAAAGCCGAACGTTTTGTTTTCAAAACTGAAAGCTAGCTTTCGAAACCGAATGTTTTCGAAATCGAATGTTTTAAACCGAAAGTTTTATTAAAAATTTTCCCTGGAAAAGATTGATTCTAGGATTTTAAATTTTTTTCCTAAAACGAAATTTCAATTCGAAATTTCTTCTTAAGTACTTCAAAACTTATGTAACAATTTCTTTGAATGAAATTTCTAATGTTATATATTTTCGCTAAAAGTTTAAAATCAAAACTCTTATGATAGTAATTTCTAAGTAGAAATTTTAAGAAAATAAGTTCCTAGAGCCAGAATCTTTTTATTTACAATGTCTTATTCGAGAGTTTTAAAAACCAAGTTCTACTAAAGAGTTATCATACCGACTTATTTTCTATAAACTTTATTTTAAAAATAAGTTCACAAAATTTTTCCTATAATCAAGTAATTAAGATTCAAAGAAAGTTATTTAAACGATAGTATGATGAATTTATTTTCACCAAAACCCGAGATAGAAGTTGTATAATTAAAAATCTTTAAACTCTGCTTCCAAGGTTTAGAACTACTTCATGTCATACATGAAAGAAAATTTTCTACTTTAAAAGTTCCTCTTTTAATTAAAAGTCATATAAAATGAGTTGTTAATAGAGACTCTTAAACCGTTATATTTCTTTAAGGATATACATGTGTTTAAAATGAAAATTTTGTTTTTAAATTTCAAAACTTCCTTCCACTATCTCCTTCTTCAAATATAGAATTACGGATATTCTATAATTAATGTCGATCGTTAGCCATTTACAGAAAATGGTTGTAATGAAAACTAAGTTCATGCTCATTGGAAATTAGAAGAAGTCATGCCAGCTAAAGGTTACTGAGCCAGTGACTCACATGAAGATAGAAATTTCCAAAGAGGACACTGAGGAAGACTTAGTTAATCAAGGATCTAGCTTCTCTCCGCCTAATCCAATCTCGAAACAGATTATCGAGAGGAAGATAAGGGGACCAATAATGGTCTAGCAATAAAGGAGTGGTCGATAATTATGACCTATGACGATTATATTCATTTGCAAATACAAACAAGTAGAAGTGACCTGCTCAGTCAACATATGGAATCTTGACATGATTTTGATGTTTGTCAACCAAATAAACAAACCATAATAAGGCTATGTGAAAGCCACATCACGAACTTTTCTTCGCCTCCATTTTGATAAGTCAACACGGTGATATATGAAGTTACAAAGGAAGTTGTTAGGACCAAGATTTTTGGACATGGATTCTAAGTTCTCTAAGTTGCCCCAGCAGGCCCAATAGGCCATGAGGTTGCTTCATTATTAAGACCGTTTGTGGACACGTGTCTTGATCGATTCGTCGCATTTGAAGTAGTTACCTCGGTCATCTTCGACATTATTATTCGACATTATTATTTCCTCGTGTCCAGAGAGAACTAAACCACTTACCTTGATTGAAGACGAGTGTACGGATTAACCTAAAGAGAGAAATTTCAACGCTCGGACCCTGAGTCCACAATAATTCACAAAATAAATTATCAATAATTTATTTTGATTTGTTTTCACCTTATTTTTACTATATTAATAAGTCGTCCATATTAATGTATAAAACCTTGATTATCATCCAAGAACTATGTTAACTCTATTGACTCATATAAATTAAATAACAATAATATATGCACTAGCATATACATGTATTTATACCATGCCTTTTAGCCATATAGTATAAGTCTTTAGTCTTAAATCTCTATGAATCATAAATAATTATTAAACAACTTTATAAATCATAACATACTGTATAAAATCAGAATAATTCATATTCTGATTTTTATTTTAAAAATTACAATAATTCTTTATTTTCATGATTATTCTAGTTTTAAATGCTATGCATAAAATTAAGCAATAAAACTGAATTCTTTTAGACTTTCTTGAATTTTTATAAATCTGGAATTTTATAAACAGTAACATCATAAATTTACAACAATTAATTTCAAATTAGAAACAAATTTAAAAAAATTAAACAGAAATAAAATGTAATAAAAATAAATTTGAAGATTAGGATTAAGGGTTTTGGGGCTGCTCACATACTTGTAGAAAGTGGCTCGGTGTGGACGGCTCGAACCACGACTAGGCTCAGGACCGGTCGGGTTGGAACCACAAGAGACTGGCGCACACACGGCGGGCGGCGGAGACGCTAGTGGTGGCATGTGGTGGTCAGAATCAGGACTGAAAGTGGGATGTTCGTCCCCTGTTTTTCGCTACATAGGTCGGGACTTTGATTGGATTTTTCTGCGAACTTCGAGCAATGTAAAAATTATGGGTAAAGAGGAATTTTGTAGGGAGGAGGATTCTAGATCTTATTTTAGTATTGGGATTGGCTTTGTGGTTTAAGAGATATCAGCGAAAAATCGAGAGGAGTGCACTCTAGGCTCATTTGCATAGGTTTCTCTCTACAATATTTCCTTTAATTTTTCTTTCTTTTGGAAATACATTAGGAAACTCACGGAGGGTGGCGGCGACGCTAGTGGTGGACTGTGGTGGTCGGAATTGGGATGGAAAGTGGGTTGTTCATGCCCTATTTTTTGCCGCACAGTTTGGGAGATTGATTGGATTTTTCTGGAGACTTCGAGCAATGTAAAAATTATGGGTAAAAAGGGATTTTCAAGGGAATTGAATGAAGATTCCAGATCTTATTTTCTTTTTGGGATTGGCTTTGTGGTTTGAGAGATATCGGCGTAAAACCGAGAGAAGTGCACTCTAGTGTTTGTGATTGTGTAAGGCGAGTATCAGGCTCCAAGCTATTTAAGGTGCTGCCAAAATGTGGAGATCAAGGAGGACATAATCTACAATTTTCCTTTTGGGCATAGCCACAATCGTGGCCTAATTTGATCCGAAATCGGGCTTGAATGGGTTTAAGGAAAGAAGAAAAAGAAAGGAAAGGGGTGTAGAAGAAGATATGGGCGATTGGCCCTTCCTTTTTGCAAAATTATATTTTTAAACCCTCTTGTTTCTACTTGTGATAAAAATACCCTTCCATGAACAAATAAATTTTCAAAAATTATGGAAGGTTACCCAACATCTTCATTTTGCTTAAAAACGTCCCTCTTAAACTCTTATACAGAAATTTCTTTCCCAAAATACAATATACCTCATCCCTTTTTAAATAAGAAAATATAACCATACTTTCACAATGAACAAAACCCAATTTTATTTTCATAAACTTATATCTTATGAACTTATAATATTATAATACTTATATATACTATTATTTTGGTTAAGGTCCAAACTCTATAATAACTATTAGAAGTTATTATTTATTTTTCTTATTCCTTTAAGAAAATAAAAGTATCCTTTATTAAGATATGAGAAAGGAGGAAATTACAATAATACCCTTCTGAAAAAGAGTGGTTATTGCACAATCAATTTATTTACCACATCAGAAATAATTAAGAAGAAAAGGAGAAGGAAGCTAGCCCAAATTCGAGCCCATCAGCCTTCCAACCTCATTTTTTGTACCAAACTCCGCTCTCATCTTGTGTGGTATAATTTTCCGACTCATATTTTAATTAATATCTTTTTATAAAATAATTTTTTAAATATATATAATATTTATTTAAATAAAATGGAATAAATATCATATGTGGATTATTAAAATAGGAAATAATGTAAATTCTGAATTTAAGCATGAAATATAAAATGAATTTTAAGCATGAAAACTAAGTATAGGAAATATCATAAGTCATTACATAAATCCCAATAAATTATAGGAACAATATAAATAAGTTTTAAACATGAAAATTCTGATTTTGAAAATAGTATTAACTTGGTCATATTTTTATCCTAATATAAATGAAATAGTGCAAGATAAGGAGATTTAATAAAATAAAACCCTATTAAAAAAAAAATAGACTTGCATGTCTTTTGATCCTATTATAAGCTTTGAAATAATATTAGTAAGATATTTTTTGAATAAAGTATTTTAATAAGAACAAGAATGGGATTAAATAAATTAAATAAAGTATTTGCATGTGAGTTAAAAAGGACTCTTATAAACTATTACAACCTTGCATGAGACTTTTTATAATTATAACTATATTTATAAAGTATTTTTTTAATAGTACAATTTAAAATAATAATTAAGGATTATTATTATATAAAGCATCCACTTAATATTTAAATAATTTAGCGTTATTAATTTCTCTTGTAAAAAGGAAAAATAAGAGAAAATAATAGTAGTTAAAATTATAGTAGTAAAAATAACTTAGAAGAGATAAGAATTTTAATAGAAATTCGCTCGTTATCTATCAAGTCGTTAGGTCGAAGACTCGAATCCGTTAGATCGTCTAAATTTCCGTTCGAAAGTCCACGTTCGTAAATTAAGACAAGTGGAATTTCTCCTTGTAGCCTCGTTATTTCGTTTCGTGAAATTTTTCGATGTTCGGAACAACTTGTTTGATAATAATAAATGAATCTAAGAATATCGATTATTAGAATTAACGACCCTCTTATTATCGTTATTACGATTATTAATGTTCAATAGGACTATTATGCTAGTCTTGCTTGTGTGACCTTGCTTGTTTAAGATCTCTTTTCGAGATCGGTACGAATTAAATAGTATGGGGTGCGGGATTAACCCGAACACCTCTATATAATCTATTAAAGTTGTATGGCACCATGCCTACTTTCCGCGACTTTAAGGATCGTGATCTATGTCTGCTCCTACTCGGAGGAGGGACTTGTGCACCCTAGCTAGGTGCCGGAACTTCGTTCCCGTAAGTGGACCTCGACCCTTTCATGGCCCCCACACTCTTACAAATCATTAACATAAGTGAATGTTTTATCACGACATACGATAAGTGCCAAAGCATATTGAAAAGAAACTAAAACAAGGTCGGAATAGTAAGACTTGGAAGACCGTCTCTCCAATCTGAATGCTTATTCGGGCTTGTCAAGGTGGGCTTGGTATTTGAGCGCCTTCGGGCCACCTCCCCGATCTGGAGCACAGAATAAGATGAGGTTGGTTGAGGTCCGACAAGGGCGTGGGAGGTTTTCAAAACGTATATGAATTAATGACCTTCCCAACATACTTCCTATTCCAAGAAGTTCTACAATCTTGTAGTTCTTCCTTCCGATTTAAGAGTTATCTCATCTCGAGATTTACTCATTTCCATCCTTAAAGCTCCACACAAAGTTTCTACATCTCAAACACATTACGTTAATCTCTCTCGAATATTGTAAATTACCATATTACCCTTGAGAATTTCCATTCTCACTTGCTTAGTCTCTTTAGACAAATTCCGCTTTTGCGCATGTTTTCCTGCAATTTCTCGCCCTTCGCGACCAATGCCAGACTCTAGGAATTTCACACCGAAGTTTGAAGACAAAGTCTAGAAGGTCTGAGAAGAGTTATGCAAGGATAGAAGGTCAAGGCAAGACAACGTTGAAGGAAGGAGGGAATTTTCAAAGAGCAAAGCATTCAAAAGATAGTGCACCAGCTCTTCTATTTTTAAACCAAGCAAACCATCATCATATGAGTTGTCTTGAGGAAATATACTTGTATATTATGTACACCTTTTGTACCCTTTTAATAAGGGCTTTATTTTCCGCTGCAACATCATTTGTAAAACGACTCTCAATGTAGTGAACAAATGTTCTTATCGATGAATAAAATTCCGCTTTTAGTCAATTCTTCTTTAATTATATTCTCATTAAATTATTTAAAGCCTTGGGTGACTTTGGACGGTAAACTCCGATGTCATTGGCGGTAATACCCATCGTTGCAAAATAGGGGTGTTAAAATTATGGTATCAGATCCGAACATTTTGTTTTTAAAACCGAAAGCTTTCAAAATCGAAAGTTTTCAAAATCGAATGTTTTAAACCGAAAGTTTTATTTTGAAACGAAAAAAGTTTTATTAAAATTTTTCCCTGTAAAAGATTGATTCTAAGAATTTAATTCTTTTCCTAAAACAAAATTTCAATTCGAAATTTCTTCTTAAGTACATCAAAACTCATGTAACAATTTCTTTTAAAGAAATTTCTAAATTTAGATATTTTCGCTAACAGTTTAAAATCAAAACTCCTATGAGAGTAACTTATAAGTAGCAATTTTAAGAAAATAAGTTCCTAGAGCTAGAATCGTTTTATTTACAATGTCTTTGATAAGATCGTCCTTAGTTGGTTCACAGTGCGAGAGATTGGCTCCAAGTAACCGGCAACCACGATGGAATGAGTTGGCTTCAACTCGGAAAAACCAGCACAGGGTTGGTACCGAGTATGTTGGTTCGGTACCGAGGGAATTTGAATGGATGAGGTAGAGAAGATGGGCGGTTTTGAAAGGAAATTCGAAGGGATATGGACTCTCAAAGACGAATATAACTCGCCAACATTCGAGAGAACTAGGGCTTGGATGCGACACACCAAGTGCTCTTGATCGATTGATATTACACACAATCAAATAAAAAACAAGACCTTCAAAAAGATAAAGTATTTCATTCAGCAAAGAGAGTTTTTCTTATCGAATTCAAAGGTACCTTAAACAACACACGAAAGAGCCTTTTAAACTCCGAGGCCTTCCCAACACTAAACATTAAACGTAGAATTAAAGCAAAGCAATAAAGCTGCAATAAAGATGTCTATCCACACATCATGCAACTCTTAGCATTCATTCTGGAACAGGTCGGTACCGAGGCGTGCAGCTCGGTACCGAGGAAGCTAAACAGCTTGACTGGCGTGGGAACAGTAACGAGACCACCGGCTCGGTACCGATCCCTAAGAGTCAGTACCGAGGGCCATTGGCTTAGTAACGAGAGCCGACTAGACTTGACAGTGAAGGGCCTTCGTAATTGAACGAGTAATTCGCCTCACCGGCTCCTCTTGCTCTTGCTTCTCGTACTCGGTGTCCTCCTTGTCCTCCCGGCTTGACTCGGTGAGATCTTGATGGGAAGGATTCACATCATCCTCCCCCCTTGAAAGGATTCTACCTCGAATCTTGTACGTAGTCCTCTTCACAGGAATCGCCTACCAAGTAGGGCCGAAGGTCGGCCACATTAAACACATCATGGACACCCATCTCTGGTGGAAGCTCCAAACGGTAAGCATTGTTGTTGATCTTCTCAAGTACTTGAAATGGACCCTCCGCCCGTGGTTTCAACTTGGAGTTTCGACGTGAGGGAAACCGTTCCTTGCGGAGGTGCACCCACACCAAGTCACATGGCTCTAGAATCAACTCCTTGCATGCCTTGTTGTGTTGTTGCTCATATTGTGCCGTGCGCTTCTCAAGCTGCCTCCTAGTGTCCTCGTGCAACTGCTTCACATAATCCGCTAACTTCTGTCCCTCCTGACTAAAACAATCAACAATAGTGTGAGCAATAAGGTCTAAAGGAGTGAGAGGATTCTTACCATAAGCGACTTCAAATGGTGTCTTCTTGGTCGCAGAATGGGTAGTGCGGTTATATGCAAACTCAATGTAAGGAAGACAGTCTTCCCACCTGCGGAGGTTAGCTTTCAAAACAACATGGAGCAAGGTGCCAAGTGACCTATTCACTACTTCGGTTTGACCATCCATTTGCCGATGAAAATAGGTGGAATAAAGTAACTTGGTGCCTAACTTTTCCCACAAGGTCCTCCAAAAATGGCTAAGGAATTTGGCATCCCTATCCGACACTATAGTTTTGGGAAGACCATGTAGACGCAAAAAATGATTGAAAAACAAGGACGCCACGTTTGTAGCATCGTCGGTTTTGTGACACGCAATGAAGTGTGCCATCTTCCTAAACCGATCGACTACTACAAGAATGGAATCCCTTCCCCGTTTAGTCCTAGGAAGACCTAACACAAAATCCATAGATAAATCTTCCCAAGGTTGTTGGGGAAGGGGTAAAGGATCATACAACCCTTGGGGGCTAGTTCTAGATTTAGCTTGTGCACAAGTAGCACAAGAGGCACACAATTTTTCGACGTCCCTAAGCATTCGCGGCCAATAGAAGTGTTCCTTCAAGGCTTGCAAAGTCTTAGCAACGCCGAAATAACCCATTAGGCCACCTCCACGTGCTTCTTGCTCTAATAGGCGTCGGATTGAACCCCCAGGGATGCATAGCTTAACACCCTTCATAAGATATCCATCATGAAGGAAAAATTGATGTTTACTTCCCATGGTACTACATTCCTCATAGACATCCTTGAAGTCAAGGTCTTCAGAACATAGTTCCTTAATGAAAGCAAAGTCCAACATCCTAGCATCCATAGTGGAGATTAGGGAGTATCTTCCTGACAAAGCATCCGCCATAATATTGTCCTTTCCCTTTTTGTGTTTGATCACATAAGGGAAAGTCTCAATAAATTCAACCCACTTAGCATGATATTCATTCAATAAACTTTGAACTTTGAGGAACCTAAGTGCCTCATGGTCGGAGTGAATAACAAACTCTCTAGGGAGGAGATAGTGAGACCATACCTTAAACACCCTTACCAAAGAGAGAAGTTCCTTGTCATATGTTGGGTAATTGAGATTGGCGTCATTCAGCTTCTCACTATAGTAAGCAATCGGCCTCCGTCTTTCCATAAGCACGCCTCCAAGTCCTACTCCCGAAGCATAACAGTCTATCTCGAAAGTCTTGGAAAAATCCGGTAGAACTAGAAGAGGTGCGTGAGTGAGCTTGTCCTTGAGGGTAGTGAAAGCTCATTCTGGTTTTACACCCCATTGGAAGACCACCTTCTTCTTAGTAAGCTCGGTGAGAGGTGTAACAATGGAGCTGAAATCCTTAACAAAACGGTAGTAGAAACTAGCCAAGCCTAGGAAGCTCTTCACTTGCGTCATGGTGGTTATCACGGGCCACTTTTCAATCGCTTTCACCTTCTTCTTATCAACTTGAAGCCCTTCTTTGCTCACTACAAAACCAAGAAACACCACATTATCCGAAGAAAAATGGCATTTCTTAAAATTAGCAAAAAGCTTTTCCTTCCTAAAAACTTCTAAAACCATGCAAACATGTCTAGTATGCTCATGCAAGCTATGGCTATAGATTAATATGTCATCAAATAGACCACCACAAACTTGCCTAAAAATGCTCGTAAGACATGGTTCATTAGCCTCATGAATGTGCTAGGTGCGTTAGTGAGGTCAAATGGCATAACCAACCCTTCATAAAGACCGTATCTAGTCTTGAAGGCGGTTTTCCATTCATCACCTTCCTTCATTCTAATTTGGTAATAGCCACTTTTGAGATCCACTTTGGAAAATATGCATGACCGTAGAGCTCATCCAACATATCATCTAGTCTAGGAATAGGATGCCTATACTTGATGTTAATGCTATTTATATCCCTACAATCCACACAATCGCTAAGTCCCATCTTTCTTATGAACTAAGATGACGGGGACCGAGCATGGACTCAAACTTTAACGCACATAACCCTTAGAAATTAAGAAGTTCAACAACCTGTTTTTGACGCTCCTCCGCCTCCGTTGGATTGGCTCGGTAGGCCGGCTTGTTGGGAATGGAGGCGTCGGGCACGAAGTCAATTTGGTGCTCTATTCCTTGGATTGGAGGCAATCATTCCAGCATCTCCTCGGGAAGCACATCATCGAACTCCTTCAACAACAAAGAAATGGAAGAGGGTAAGTCCTCTACATCTTGTTCATTAAGTAATACATCCTTAAATAGCAAAAGAATGCAAGTAGTACTCCCTTTCATAGACTTTCGAGTCTCTCTTACCTTGGCTAGAAGGAGATGGCTCGACGGTGCCGTCGGAATCAATCGGATGTCCCTCGGTACCGAGGTATTAGCCTTTGGTACCGAGGTGTTTGCCTTCGGTACCGATAGCTTGGCATCGTTAGCAGCTTCACGCCGTTGTTTCCTTGCAATATGGTCGGTCATGATCTCGTGTGGCGCCAATGGAATCAACGTGATTCTCTTACCATTGAGGTGGAAGGAATACTCGTTTGTAACGCCTTGGTGAATAACGCCACGGTCATATTGCCTCGGACATCCAAGTAGAATATGGCACGCCGTCATAGGGACCACATCACATATCACCTCATCAGCGTACCCTCCTATGGAAAATTTAACACAAGCTTGTTCATTCACCACAAGAGGTGTGTTAGAATTTAACCAACATAAAGTGTAGGGTAGTACATGAGGAGTAGTTTTAAGAGCAAACCTTTTGACCACTTCTTTGTTTATGATGTTGCAACAAGATCCTCCATCAATTATAAGATTACAAAGTTTACCTTGAATGAGGCATCTGATAAGAAAAATGGTCTCTCTTTGGTTAGAGGGGACTGGAGCTGCATTGGCGAAAAGTGATCGCTTGACCACGAAGCACTCCCCATTAGTCTCGGCCACAACTTGCAACTCCGCCTCCTCTCCATCACCATCTTGTGGTTCCTCAATCTCGTCCTCCTCATTCGACTCATACTCTCCAATGGTATTGAGTAGAACTTGGTGTTTGGAAGGGTAATCCCGAGCCACGTGTCCACGCCCCAAGCATTTGAAGCACTTGATCTCACTTGATCGTTGCTCTCCTTCACACCTTCCTCCTTGTGGAGTCTGAGATGGCTCACGCCGTGTGGGCACCATACCGACGTCTTGCTTATTCTCGAGACGCCGATTTTGATGGCTAGAAGAGCCCCCACCTTGAGCATTCCACGGTTTGGTGGTAGGTGGATAACTCCTCCGTTGAGGCAAGTTTTTGATAAATAGATGTGATTGGTGTAGTGCAAAACATCCTCAATGGTAGTGCCCCTAACAAAATGTTGCGTACTCACAATAGAATTAAGGTTAGCATTTAAACCATGAATGAATTTGGAAATAACATACCCCTCGGGAAACCGTAGACCGGATCTATAGACAAGTATCTTGAGCTCTTTGTAATACTCATCCGGCATCTTGGTTCCTTGTTTTAACTACTCCAGCCTAGCATGTAAACGAGCAGTGAAGTCCTCGGGCACAAACCAGTGCCTTAGCGCAGCCTTTAGCTCCTCCCAAGTGTCGATAGCCGGATAACCATTGTACTCCGTTTCTTCCTTGTCCTCTATCCACCAATGGTAAGCAAAATCAATAAATTTAATGGTGGCAATGGCTACCTTTTGAGCGTCTGTGTATTGGTAGAAGTCAAAGACTTTCTCCGTCTTATGCTCCCATTCCAAGTAGGACTCCGCCTCGATAGAACCTCCAAAGGGTTGCACTTCCAGCTTCACGTTAGGACCACTTCCATATCCTTGGTTCATGTCCTGACCTGGACAGCCCCGCAGTGGTTGTGGAAGTTGTCTAGCCGCTTGATGATTCACCCGCCCCGCGCCTCGGCCTCCAGCGGGACTCCATGGTTTCCCTAGGGCCATCGGTGCCCTCGGTTAGAAGTCGCCAACATATTCTTGATCTGGAAAGATAGTGGGGCCCAAAGGCAAAGGCATAGTAGGGTAGCTAGAATAAGGAAAAGTATGGGCAGAGTGCATACCTGATTCTTCTCGGTGGGTACTCGGGAGAGGGCGATAGGAAGTCATTGGAGCCGTCAAAAGGGTCGTTACCGAGGTGTTTAGACTCGATAACGAGGTATGCAGGCTTGGTACCGAGCTGTTCAGACTCGGTAATGGAGTGCAGTACATAGACTGGTTCAAATTCGCTCCTTCTTCATAGATCGTGAGAAGGCCCTCGCTCGGTAACGAGGTGTTCAGGCTCGCTTGATTTCCGCCAAGATTTCCCATTTGAAATGTTCCCATTTGAGCCTCCATCGAAAGCTTAAAGGCTTCCATCTCCCGTTGTTGTTCTTGCATCCTTTCCTCATTCTTCATTTTAAGCCCTTGAATAGCTCGAAACAAATCTTCCATGGTAATGGCGGAAGAAGTCACTTCTCCCTCAATAACTCCCTTGTTTTTGTTGTTAGGGCCGTTCATAGTGTCCTAAAGCACAAAACTCAACACACACAACTAGGACAAACTTGTCAATGGATCCCACACACACATGGCTCCTTAAACCGATCATTAAGCAATAAAAATTGGTTACAAGACGGTTGAGAAAGGACTCAAGGCAAGGAATCAAAGTAAATATAACGTGATAAAAAGGTGTAGGTATCACCCTTGTGTTGCCTTACTTTTTCACGGTCAATCCTCTTGTTTTACCGGTGACCGGATCTTTCCAAGAACAACCACTTTTTTCTCAAGGGTGGAGCCAGGAGATGTTGGATTCAATACCAAGATCTCTCTCCTAGCGTCGTGACACTTTGAAGGAGGATGGGCTAACCGAATCTTCTCCTACTACACTTCGATCTAATCAAGCAATTTACTCTCTTTTTTTTAGCGAAACTAACCTCGTTCCCTTAATCCTTTAACTCTTCGTATGAATTACACACAACTTTCCGCATGCCAAACTCGCTCAAAAATTAAATTAAGGGCAAAGATCTCAAGGGTTGGTGTTGGACAACAAAGGGTTTTGACCTTGTCAGGGACAGATTAGTTTCCAAGCACTAGAGATCCAGATCAAGGCAAGAAAGCAGAAGCAAAATGTTCCCGTTCGCAAACTAATTCTTATACGCTTAAAAGACGAGTTTTAGGAGTCAAACCTCGCGTGGCTCTGATACCACATGATAAGATCGTCCTTAGTTGATTCATGGTGCGAGAGATTGGCTCCAAGTAACAGTCAACCTCGATGGAATGAGTTGGCTTCAACTAGGAAAAACCAGCACATGGTCGGTATAGAGTATGTTGGTTTGGTACTAAGGGAATTCATACGGATGAGGCGGAGAAGATGGGCAGTTTTGAAAGGAAATTCGAAGGGATATGGACTCTCAAAGACGGATATAACTCGCCGGCATTCGAGAGAACTAGGGCTTGGATGCGACACACCAAGTGCTCTTGATCGATTGATATCACACACAATCAAATAAAAAACAAGACCTTTAAAAAGATAAAGTTTTGCATTCAGCAAAGAGAGTTTTTCTTATCAAATTCAAAGGTACCTCAAACAACACACGAAAGGGCCTTTTAAACTCCTAGGCCTTCCCAACACTAAATATTAAACGTAGAATTAAAACAAAGGAATAAAACTGCAATAAAGATGTTTATCCACACATCACACAACTCTTGGCATTCATTCTAGAACACGTCGGTACCGAGGCGTGCAACTTGGTACCGAGGAAGCTAATATAGCTTGAACGGCGTGGGCACTGTAACGAGGACCACTAGCTCGGTACCGATCCCTAAGAGTCGGTACCTAGGGCCATTGGATCGGTAACGAGAGCCAACTGGACTTGACAATGAAGGGCCTTCGCAATTGAACCGGTACCTAGGCTTGTAATGGGGCCAAGGTAAATAGAAATTTGGAAGTGATCATATTTGGCATGTGGTGCTAAATCCGGGATAAAGAACTAATGCTAACCCAAAATTCAAGACAGTTTCTTCTTACAACACTTCCCAACTTCTTTTACCAACTCCATTAACACTTTCAAGCTCTTTGTTTCTTTTTTTCTTTCTTTGCCTCATCTTCAACTCTTTCTTTGATTTATGAAGACTACTAGCAATTGTACTTAAATTTTTTTTTTTTTTGCTTTGCAACATACTTTCATCTTCATTTTTTTCACTTCACTTTGCAACCAAGAGTTTTATTTCCTCTTTTTCCACCTTTTCTTCCAACGCCCCCATACTTATACATAACTCACACAAAACAAAAACACAACCTAAAGTCCTAAATCCCGAATCCTGGGTCAAGCTTATTAGGCTAGGAAAATTTTTGTGGAGCTATCAAAAATAGGCTTAAAGCTTAAAAGAAATGGGGTGTCAATAACATGGATCTTGTAAGGTAAGAAGGGAAATAATAGGCTTATAAGAAACATTGCCTCAATCATTTTAATGTCATGCATTCAATCATATAAAGCAGTCTTGACAAAGAGTCATAACGCAAGTTCTAGAGCTAGATAATCATGGTGATACACTCAAGGATGTAGAGAACAAATATAATCATGAAAGGCCAAAAATATCTCACAAGGCTAATTGTTGTCTAGAACTTCAGAATGAATAAAATAATCAAGCTAAATACATACTCCATCTTATAATCAAGGTAATTAATCAATGATCATGCTTATATCATGTCAACTTCAGCATATCATGCAAATCATGGGTTAGAATTTATACTTAGCATTGAAACACAAGAGGTATCAAACAATGGGGAAATAAGAACTTAAATGCAATATTTTTGTATTTTTCCAAATTTTTCTGATTTTTTTTTCAAGATTTTAATCAATGCAAGCAAAAATATAAACATGCAAAAGCAACTACATGAACTAACTAAAACTAAGCACTTGTGACAAAATAAAGAATTCCCTTCCCCCATGCTTAAACATTACTTTGTCCCCAAAGTAAAAGAAAAGATAAGAGAAAAAGAAACTAACCTCATCATAAGAGCTTGACGCACTCAAGAATCTACTCCTCAGGCGGTGGTGGTTAATCTCTAAACGCGCAACGATGGCTTCCTCGAACCGCGTGTACCTGTTTCCCGACTTTACCTAAAACTAAGAACAAAACAAAGCAAAACAAAGCAAAAACCAAACAAACAAACCAAAAACAAAACGTAAACTAGAAAACAAACAAAACTAAAAATAAAGCTTGGGTTGCCTCCCAAGAAGCGCTTGTTTAACGTCATTAGCTTGACGTTTAGCATGATTTGACAAGATTAGACATTGTCAATGCCCTTAACAACCTGTCAAAAGCATGTGAACACATCTCACAAGAAAATAAGTAGCACAAGGATAAATTTAAATTAAGTAACCCATTTAAAAATCGCTTCAACTTATCAAACTTGTGAGACCAATTTTCATGAAATGGCATATGTTCAAAAAAATTCAACACAAGTGGTGATGTCAGAAAATACTTACAGTATGGGTCAAAGTACTTGTCACCATCACCACTTTCCTCAAAGATGAATTGTGAGTATTCTCTAGTACCAACCTTAAACTCACTTGGTTCTACAGGCTTCTCCATGTCAGTAGAGATTGAACTTGACTCCTTGGTGCTCTCTTCAAGTTGAATAATAGGAATAAAGTCATATTGGACATTAAAGTGATCCTCATAACCCAACTCAACTCTAGTGGATTCCTCCTCAACTTGCACATGGGTGTCTAATTCAAGGGCATTTGATTCCAATGCAACCTCTCCCATCATTGGATAGGGAATTGGTGGAGATAATTCGACTAGCATACATTGATGGCTCATGTAGCAAAAGAAATCCCAACACTCTTCTGGTCCCAAACACCAAAGCCTATGATTGCTCAAGTACTCTGCGAGACCTCGAGTCTGAGAATTCAAACCTTCTAGGATGCATTCACATAATTCTCTCTCACATGGATAATAACCCAGCAAAGTACCATATTCATGAATCTTTTGTTGTAGTCTAGCAAAATACTCATGAAAATATTCATCTTGTAGTTGTCTACATACAAACATAGCCATGGATCAGTAGCATGGGTGTTATGAACCGTAAGATAGGTTCACAACACCAAAAAAAATAGCAATACTAAATAAACACAAATAAATAGCCGAGTCCCTGGCAACGGCGCCAAATTTGACGAGCACTTTTACGTCGTTATAAAAGCACTATCAAAGAATTATTCCTAACTTCCTAACCTTAGTAAAGTGGAAGTAAGGGTCGAACCCACAGAGACTCGGATTATTCGGATTTAAGTAATGTTACTAAACTAAGGGGGAGATTTTGTAATTATAAACTAAGAATCTAAGTAATTAAAACTAATTAAATCAAAGCAAGTAAAGTGATTTAAGATTCAAATATGGAGAAAAGCGTCCAACTAGTTTCGTATCCATTGCATACATGAGTTTTGATCCTCGATTATTCTTATTTCAATTTCCCTTGACTAATCTATTGTGAATTTTATGAATTCAAGCTTAAGGTGGTTGTTAATATACACCGTCTTTAACAACCTTTTAACCAATTAACCTAGAAAACCTTCTATGTCAAATTGATCATGCAATTAAGTTCAAAGCATTCAATAGAAACAATAATCATGAATTCCACCGTCTATTCATGAAGTCTTGTGATTAAATTCTCCGCCTTTGATTAACCTTATTCCACCGTCTATAAGTTTACTCCAAAGATTCATCCATGAATAATCAAATTCCACCGTCTATTTAATTATTCTAGTTGTAATTCAACCTAGAAGTAGAATAGGTGGCCAATCTATTATAATCCTAAGTGAATTTAATCAATTAAGCACAGAGAGATTCAATCTAGTCAAGGCAAACTAAAATAATTCAAATCTCACGAACAATCATGCATACAACTTCAACTAACTAGTTGGACATGAGAAAATTAGCTAGACATTGTCATTGAAGAAAAATAAAACTTACAAGAGTCGAATTGATCTTCAATTGCAAAACTAGGGTTTTTCTCCCACAAATCTCCCAAATTCTTCAAACTTAGAACACAAGCAATAGATAGCATAATATCCAAATAAAACCTAGAGAAAGTATTTATATTATGTCTAAAAATATCTAAAAGAAATATTAGAGTCGGGCCACAAGATCTCGCAAAGCCCAAGTCATCGCCGCGTCGACCGCCGGAGCGCGGTTTGGTGCCGCCCAGAGCGCGGGCGCGCTCTCCCTACTTTGGCCGCGCCGTCGCCGCAACAACTCTAGTGACACTTCAGAGGCTGTTTTGACCCCCCTTAGAGTTGGAACTTGGACTCGGAGTAAAAATATGAATTGTAGCTCTTCGAGTTAGCTTTCCAGTGATACCAAATTCAGCTTCATCCGACCGCTGTAGCTCCCAAACCAAGCATTGCAAGATAGAGGTGTCAAAACAAGACTCCAATACATGACCCGGATTTTAGCGTTCTTATCCCTCAAGCTCTTGGGTCTTAGCTCTTTCAATCTTCACTTGCATCACTCTCCACGCGTTCTTCGGTCCGGTCCTTAACCTCTCATCCACCATCTTCCACCTTTCAACCTATCATTAAGTACACAAACGCATAGATTCCGAACTTAATCGAAATAAAACTTAAACTACAACTTAAAGCTAAAATCTAGCTAAACATGCATAAAACACGAATAAAAACATGCTCTAAGACCTATACGTATATGCTCTATCAATATGCACATGTATACATGATGTTCATGTTTTTAGTATGGTTTTAGGTGTTTTTCTTAAGTTGTTTAGCTTAGTTTTAGTGAGTTTTAGTGCTTGTTTTGTGTGTTTTTGGATAAGTTTACATATTTTGTGAAAAATATGGAAGCTACTCCGTTTTTGTGTTTTTATAGGTTTTTCGAAGCAGAAGGGAGCATTTCGAGCGAGTTTAAGTCAAGTGGTTAATGGTGGATGTGTGAAAGAGAAGAGAAGAAAGAATACGCCTTGAAGATCCCGTCGAATTCAAGAGAAGCTATGAAAAGTGTACAAAAGATCCAATACAGAGAGCTCGTTACCGATCTGTGAGGGTCGGTACCGAACTGTGCCATAGAGTTTAATCAGAGGAATTCAGCAAGAGTCTACCGACCTTGTGCAGGTCGTTACCGAGGTAACTTGTGTCGGTAGGCGGCGCCGACTTTCAATATTTCTATCTTTTATCTCGCAATGTTTTTAGTTAAAAAAGTTTCTATCTTTTAGGACCCTTGTTAGATAGTTTCTTTTAGTACAAATACCCTTGTTCTAGTCTAGTTTTAGGAGAGCTCGTTAGTTTTTGGAAGGATGATTTGGTTTGGAGAACATGTTTTGGTTGAGAGAGAAAGAAACCGAGTTCTAGTTGTTGTCTTCTTTTGTTCTTCGTTTTCGAGTTTGGTTGTATTCAAAGACGAGATTTTTATAATCCAAGTAAGCTTTTATTTTAGTTCTTATTCAATGTTCTCATTCAATTTAGTTGCTTGTTTTATTTCGATCATGAGTGAGTAGTTAGCTTTTCTAGAATCAGGGTTGAAAACCCGACATAGTTATGCATGATTGAATGTGTGTGATGAATGTTTGATTGCCTTCTATCCTTTAACTACTTGTTTTGTGCTTATACTTAGACGAAAGTCGAAGTAATTTGAGTTTATCGCTTGATCGAAAGAGAAGGTTGTAACCTTGAATGTTGATATTGTTCGATAACGAAAGTTTCGAGCTTTGGATTCAAAAATAAGTAGAAAGTGAATTGATTTGTGAAAATTGATTGATTTGCTTGCTTAGATCAACGAAAGTTGATAGCTTTATCCTTGAGGCATGTTATTTATCCTTCACATTATTTCGTATGCATGATTATGTCGTGGTAAACCCTTGTCCTAGACCTTTTTCTTCATTTGAATTACCTTTGTGTTCCTACGTTCACTTTCGTTACCGAAGTATACAGGTCAGTACCGAGCCTACAGTTGATCCGTGTTTAGTTGCTTAGTTCATTTTGAAACCCAGCATCATTACCGACCCTGACAAGGTCGGTACTGAGGGTTGTCATAGCCTTGTTTTCTTCTGTTGTTTCTGTTTTGCTTTGTTTCTGTGCTTTCTGTTTTATATTCTAGTAATCAAACAACCTTTCTTCCCGTGGACGATCCTGACCTCCCTATACACAGCGGGGTCTTGACTAGAAATTTATTTATTGTCGAGTAAAACCCTCTCAAAAAATTGGCGCCATTGTTGGGGAAGCAACAATGCTTGTTTGATTACTCCTGGGTCTGGGAATAGCCCGACCCCGTTTTTATTTTAATTTTGTTTTCTTTTTTTTCTGTTTTCTCAACTTATGCCAACAGGACGTCGCAGGCTCAAGTTTGATCACACTGGTTATTATTCTAAACCTGAACGCGCCCTTCACCGCAGAAGAAGAGGAAACCAAGCCTTGGCGATGACTCTTGAAGAGATGGCTCAATAGATGGTTGCGCTCCAAAGGCAGCTTGAAGCCTCACAAATTGAGAATACCACTCTACAAGAACAACTCAATGCCTATTCGAGGAATGCTAAACAATACATGCATCCAGAACTGAGGGTGCCAGAGTCCGCAATTGTGCTTCCGGAGACAGAGAAGACTTTTGAGATTAAGTCTCAATTCATATCCTTAATTAAATGGGCTCAGTTTGAAGGGAAAGCTACTGAGTGCCCTATGGAACATATTAAAAATTTTCTTGATTTATGTGACACTATTGTTGTTGAAGATGTCTATCTAGAATATGTTCTGTTAAAAGCTTTCAGGTGATCTCTTACAAGAAAGGCCCTGAGCTGGTTAGAGAGCTTACCTCCTAAGTCTATCAGGACTTGGAAGGCTTTGTATGATCAATTTTTGACAAAGTTCTTCCCTCCTGCTAAGACAACGGAGTTAGGAAAGCGTATCACCTTCTACCACCAACTGCCTAACGAGACCTTTGTGGAGACGTGGGAGAGATTCAAGGAGATGCTTAGACAGTTCCCTACTCATGGGCAACCACCATATGTGCTCCGAGAAATCTTCTTTCAAAGGATTAATGATGACACAAAGAACCGCATCAACATGCACACTGCTTGCGATTTTATTAAGATGGATCCTACTGCTGCATGGGAGCTGCTGGACAAACTGACCAATTATGATGCCATGTATGGTACCCAGTAGACGCCTCAGCCACCAAAACGTCGCTACATGCGAAATAAAGACGAAGTTGATCTTTACGTTAAAAATCAATTCTTACAAGATGAGGTCAACCGTATGAAGAAACAGGTATGTTTTTTGAAAACCTCTCAAATTTGTCAAGTGTGTGGCTCTTTTGCCCATAGTACTTCTGCTTGCACTAACATTGAGCAGGTTAGAGCCGTTGAGACATATGTTGAGATGAATTATATGAGAGGGCAATACAAAAACCCACCTAATAATTATGACAGGCCAAGCAATTATCCGACTTGGGGAAATCAAAATCAAAATCAAAACTATGCAGACCTTCCTCCGAATAGACGGCCCACACTGTATCGACCTCCAGGCTATCAAGAGCCACCATCCTGGGTGCAAGGACTTCAAGGAGAAATCAATGGAGTCCAAGCTAACCTCAATAATCAAATGAAAAGATGGGGAGAGTTCGATAATTGGAAGAAGAGCGCTGACTCACAACTAAGGAACCTAGTTGCACAAATTCCGAGGCCGCAAGGGCAACTCCCGGGCCGCCCCGACGAGAACCCTAAAGGACAGATAACAGTCGTACACCTCAGGAGCGGAAAGAAGCTACCAAATCGTACTAAAGCCAAGGAAAAGGACCCCAATACTGAAGAAGATTCCACGGCCAAGATCGATAACGTGCCGAAGAGGGTCATTAATGAGCCTAAAACACTCGGTACCGATACTCCAAGGGCCAAGGCTCGTCACCGACCCTGACCCAGGTAAGTTCTCTACACGGAGCCACTCCCTTAGTCACAGGCTCGATACCGACCCCACTAGGGTCGGTATCGACCCTTCCGCGATTGTCGACCCGGTAGCGCCACCTCTCGAACCCACTTTGGTTCCGAGAGTGGTGAAGTCTCTCCCCTTCCCTACTAAGAAGTCTAAGGACTCAACAGAAGGCAAGTTTAAGCATTTCGTTAAGATTCTTCAGCGCTTAAATATTTCTATACCATTCGTTGAGGCCATAAGCAAAAATGTCGTCTTACACCAAATTTTTGAAAGACATTCTTAGCAGGAAAAGGTCGATGTCAGAACTGACAGATGAGGTCCGATCCATATCTCTTCCAGAAAAGCTAGGTGACCCAGAGAGATTTGCTATCACTATTGGGATTGGCGACCACCGTTTCAAAGCACTATGTGATTTGGGGGCCATCGCCAGTTTACTTCCCTTGTCTATTTTGTCAAAAGCTAATATGGGGCCTTTGGAACCCGTCGATATGAGACTGTACATGACATACGATTCTAGTGTAAAGGCTAATGGAGTCGTTGGCGATTTCCCCGTTCAAGTGGGCAAATTTTTCGTACCAAACGACTTTATTGTCCTTGATATGCCTGAAGACCCGCTAGTACCTATCATTCTAGGCAGACCATTCCTTTCCACAACAGGTGCTCGAGTCAATGTTCGGAAAGGACTCCTCATCTTTGACATTGGGGAAGAGTGGGTTGAGTTCAGCCTCAATCAGGCTGCCAATGACACAGCCGCAACCGCAAAGATCGAGACGCCCCAGCCAGAGCTCGACATTGCTAAGTCCGAAGTTTCCCTCTCAAGAAACAAATATGAGAGCGTTATTAAGCCAGCTACCGACCCCCCTTGGGTCGGTACCAAGCCCTTCATACAGCAATATGATGAGGGGGGCGCATTTTAGCACGATACCGAGGGAAGCTTTACTTCAGACTGGTCAATAACGACCTCAACTGCCTCGGTACCGGCGCCCTAACTGACTGATCAAGGTGAGTAATCTAACTCTAGTTTCACTATCACCGTTCATAATCCTCCCTTATATCATATTCCTACACCATACCCTACTATTCATGGTATAGAAGAGTCGAAACCTCCTTGCTTCTCGGACCACACTAACCCCTATGTAGGAATACCAAGCATATTGTTAGAGGATGAAGGACCGATTTTAGTATGAAGAAACAACAATGCCTTTACCACTAAGTATGGGGTTTTCCACGCTGCCTTTGCCCAAACCCTTCAAAAACACTCTCAAGCCACAAATCCCACACCAATCCTCAACCAAACTCTCAAGATCTAACCGATCTCACCCAAATTCCACGCTCCACATTGCCTTCGATCCATTCACCCTCAAAACCGCACCCCTTTCGATACCGAGCAACACCTCGTTTGTTCATTACCGAAGCTTCACGCCCTCGTTACTCTTGTAATCCGATTTTTGTTCTTCTAAATTCACAAGACTACGTTATGATTTCTTGACCCTAAAATTATTTTCTTGAAGATTCATGGTAAAATTAGGTAGTTTTTATATCTAGATCTATGAGTAAATTCGAAATTGCGTTTTCTTATTACACCATGCCTCCTTGCCTCTATGTTGGTGATTAATCTTGAATGATTCTCGGTTTCCTCATGCATGATTCGCAATGGATTTTGATGACAGAAAAGCATGAAGTAACTTGTTCTTGATTTGCATGATTTTCACCATGATTTTTGGCAATTTTTGGCATGATTAGATAGGGCTTTAAGCAAGTATGGGGTTGTAAGTATTTGATTGTGTGTTTTTCTTTTGTGTGGAATCTTGCTTGCAATTGTGCTAATTGTCGAAAAAATTGGGGATTAGAGATTCGGAAGCGCCTGCGTAATGTCCTTGCCCAGGCTCGTTACCGACCTGTGAGGGTCAGTACCGACCTGTGATTGCCCAGATTCAAACCTAAACCCAGAAACCTCGATACCGACCCTCTTGGGTCGGTACAGAGGTAGGTCGAGGCTATTTCTGAATGTAAGTATGGGGTTTTTCTTGTTGGTTTGAGTGGATCTTACCTCAGTTATTAATATTATTTTTAGGTACCAAATGGAAAGCTCAAGCAGAGCCAATTCTAGGGCAGGAAAGAAGAGGAGGACCGAAAGATCTCCATCTCCTCCGAGAATGGACGAGGTCATCCTGCCAACTAGGGAGCAATTGATGATCTTCAACTCTGTCATTGAAAAGGACCACCTCACAAGATGGTTGTCAAGATCAAGTGCAAAAGCCATCGGCATCTATGAGGACGTCAAGCATGGGTTTTCTATTCTCGGTGTGCCACATCTCCTCAAAAAGGAGAATGTCCCGCATTATCTGGCTCTTACTACAGAGTTCATAGCCACTCTCCATATCAGCTTCAAGTCCAAGACTTCTGTAGGAAGGATTCGGTTCCGGTTAGGCAACGCTGAGCATGAGTTCAACATGGCCGAGTTCAACCGCCTCCTCGACTTCTCTAACCATTCCCGAGATTACAAGGCTCCTGATGACTTCAAAGTCACAAACACCTGGAGCTACATTTCTGGAAAAGTGAATCCGACTACATCGGCACTTCCAGGTGCGCACATCATCAACCCCATTTTTCGGATTATTCTCCGAGTTTTGGGTGTACCCATTTGGCCCAAAAAGGAGCTTTCCAGGCCCATGAGGACGGAGGTTGGATGCCTTCGGACTATTCTCTTTGAGGACCCCGCCCCGATGAACTTGGGGTATGAATGGCTGAAGTACGTAGAGAAGCACGGGGCCTCTTCAAAAGAGGTTTGTTGTGTCAACTTGGTGAGCCTCTTGGCGATGGCTCTCAATGTCGAACTCTTGTACTACAACGCAGATAGTCCCGAGAAGCTGGATACGAAGTACTGGTTGTCTTCTGGTATTTTTCAAACAATTCTAGGGGGAGTCGCCACCATGGTGCTTTGACAGACCGTGGTGATTACTCGGGACAAGCTAGAGTTGTTGCATGTGCCAAACTGGTATGAAGCAAGGACGTCTCAACCATTCCCTTTGGCCAAGAAGCCTTAAGATGAGTCGACAATACGGGAATATGAGACGAGGTATGATAGAGAAGGAGATGCCATGTAAGAGCACGAGCCAGCCCCTAGGGCAAGGCTTGGTACCGATGATCCACATGTCGGTACCGAGGCCCCATAACAGAATGTCGACCTCGGTACCGAGTACATTGAGGCTAGAACTAAGGCGTTTCACTTCGACACCACGCCTGCTCAACACCCTACCTAGCCACAATCATTCGACATGGTGCCTTACGCCTCTTTTATCCATCACGACCACTTCCAGCAGCATAACCATTACCAGCCACCGCCCCAAACCAACTACGCTAGTTCTGATACTCCTCAATGGGCACAAGATTTGTCCTCTCAAATGCATCAACTGAACTTGCAGCATACTCAGGTCCACTACAGGATGAACAATTGGGAGGATGTCTATACAACTCACATGGCACTTGAGGATGAATGGCAGCAAATGGCTGACGCTCGCTGGAGGACGATGGAGCAGTGTGTGATGGTTTATGAAGAACGCTGGTGGACGATGTACCAGTTTATGGGCAACTTTGAGCACTACTTCCCACCACCAAACCAATGTGGATCTCGCTTTCAAGGATGTTTTCTTCCGCTTCAACAGACTTTGTGAGTTTCTTTTCTTTTGCCTATCTTTTCTTATGCTTTGTTTTATTTTTACAGTGGGGACACTGTAATTTTAAGTATGGGGTAGGGAGGGAAAAGAAAACTTGTTTTTCTTGTTTTCTTTTATGTTCTTGTTATAGTTTGTTTCTTGTTTTAGTTGTTTTCTTAAAATCAAAAATTTAAAAAATTTAAAAATCCAAAAAGATTTTAGAACAAATGAGTACTAGGAATCTTATGGTTCTATGATTACTTTCATTTTGCATGACCATGTAATTTCCTTTCAACATGTTTTTGATAGTATAGCCTGAGTCTTATGATGAAATTGTTTTTTATGGTGGAATAGCATATGATGAAATTGAGCATGTATAATTGTTAGCATAAGTAGTTGCAATCCAACAAAATTGACCTTGTGAGTTCTAATACTTTAGCCTTGATTTTCATGTGTAATTTGCTCTCTTTATGTATATTATCTCTTGGAATTGTGATGGTTATCTATTTTTTAAGACCTGTATAAGATTTTTAGTTCATTACTTGAGAAAGTCATATGATAGAGAACTTATTTTTCATAAACCCTATTAATCCATATCCACCCTTACATTATCCTTGTTTTTTATAGGCAATTTGAGCTTAAGCCTTTTTTTATTGTTGCTCCACAAAACTATCCCTAGCCGAGATAAGCTTGACCCTATCCGGGAATTAGGAATTAGTTGGTGATGAGTTGTTTTGTAGAGTGCAAAGATATTTGTGGTTCAAAAATAAAGGTTTTTGTCGGGTAGATTGGAAGTCTCTTGTTTTAATTATGTAAAAATGTCTCTTGGTTAAAAAGAATGCACAGAGGAAGAGAGGAATATCAGCTCGATACCAGCCTATGTGGGCTTGGTACCGAAGTTTTCAAGAGGAAAGAAAAAGAGGAAAAACACAACTCGATACCGACCCTCTCAGGTTGGTACCGAGGCATGTCGAGAGAAAAAAATGCAGAAAAAAGAAAGGAAAAAGGAAGATGTACAGTGTTCAAAAGTTTAAAACCAGAGATTCTTTATGTTTTTATGAAGCTTTGTAGGATTTAATGGGTGAGTGAAGAAGAAGTGCATAAGAGATGTGAGTTTGGTATATGTTTTGATGAGAGTTTTGGTATGTGTGAGTTTTTAGGAGTCTATATTCCCGGATATTATTAGCACCACATAGCCAAAATATTTCCACACCTATTTGTTATTACCAAGCCCGATTACAACCCGACCGAATGGAAACTTATATGAAGTTTTTCATTGAGCCTAAGTTCTCTTGATGATTTTTGCTTGTTCTGACGAATCTTTGGTGGAGAGTTTGGTGATATAAGTTCCAATTTATATGAGTTTTTGCATATAAGATTGAGTTGAGAGATGAATTTATAGCCCAAACTCATGAGAGTTGAGTGAAACACATTGCCCTTGGTGAGGTTGGATTGTGGTTGCTTATGTCTATTAGTGCTTATATATGTGTGATGACGTTAATAGTCATTTGCTATTTTTGATATGTTTTGAAATTGCTTTTTAAATGAGGGCTATTGCTTGATGAGCTTGTTGATTGGTTTTGGTTATTGTTTAATGATTGCTTGAGGACAAGCAAGCTTAAGTATGGGGTATTTTGATGTTCATGTCTTTATTATGGTTTTAGGTGTTTTTCTTAAGTTGTTTAGCTTAGTTTAGTGAGTTTTAGTGCTTGTTTTGTGTGTTTTTGGATATGTTTACATATTTTGTGAAAAGTATGGAAGCTACTCTATTTTGTGTTTTTTTATAGGCTTTTCGAAGCAGAAGGGAGCATTTCGAGAGAGTTTAAATCAAGTGGTTGATGGTGGAGTGTGTGAAAGAGAAGAGAGGAAAGAATACGCCTTGAAGATCCCGTCGAATCTAAGAGAAGCTATGAAAAGTGTACAAAAGATCCAATATAAAGAGCTCGTTACCGATCTGTGAGGTTCGGTACCGAGCTGTGTGATAGAGTTTAATCAGAGGAATTCAGCAAGAGTCTACCGACCCTGTGCATGTCATTACCGAGGTAACCTGTGTCGGTAGGCGATGCCGACTTTCAATATTTTTATATTTTATCTCGCAATCTTTTTAGTTAGGAAAGTTTCTAACTTTTAGGACCCATGTTAGATAGTTTCTTTTAGTATAAATACCCTTGTTCTAGTCTAGTTTTAGGAGAGCTCGTTAGTTTTTGGAAGGACGATTTGGTTTGGAGAACACGTTTGGTTCGAGAGAGAAAGCAACCGAGTTCGAGTGCTTGTCTTCTTTTGTTCTTCGTTTTCGAGTTTGGTTGTATTCAAAGACGAGATTTTTATAATTCAAGTAAGCTTTTATTTTAGTTCTTATTCAATGCTCTCATTCAATTTAGTTGCTTGTTTTATTTCGATCATGATTGAGTAGTTAGCTTTTCTAGGATCGGGGTTGAAAACCCGACATAGTTATGCATGATTGAATGTGTGTGATGAATGTTTGATTGCCTTCTATCCTTTAACTACTTGTTTTGTGCTTATACTTAGATGAAAGTCAAAGTAATTTGAGTTTATCGCTTGATCGAAAGAGAAAGTTGTAACCTTGGATGTTGATATTGTTCGATAATAAAAGTTTCGTGTTTTGGATTCAAAAATAAGTAGAAAGTGAATTGATTTGTGAAAATTGATTGATTTGCTTGCTTAGATCAATAAAAGTTGATAGCTTTATCCTTGAGGAATGTTATTTATCCTTCACATTATTTCGTATGCATGATTATGTCGTGGTAAACCCTTGTCCTAGACCTTTTTCTTCATTTGAATTACCTTCGTGTTCCTACATTCAAACTCGTTACTCAGGTATACAGGTCGGTACCGAGCCTGCAGTTGATCCGTGTTTTGGTTTCTTAAGTCGTGTTGAAACCCAGCATCGTTACCGACCTTGACAAGGTCGGTACCGAGGGCTGTTGTAGCCTTGTTTTCTTCTGTTGTTTCAGTTTTGCTTTGTTTCTGTGCTTTCTGTTTTATAGTTTAGTAATCAAACAACCTTGCTTCCCGTGGACGATCCTAACCTCCATATACACAGCGGGGTCTTGACTACAAATTTATTTGTTGTCGAGTAAAACCCTCTCAACAATACATATCGCATGAGTTTAATTTATTAATCCCATAATTATTCTTCAAAATAGTTTTACTACAAGCCTAGTGTCGAACTCTAGCAATTAATCTTTTCGAAACTCTGTCCGAAAAGATTATCCGGGTATTACATATACCCCTCCTTAAAATAAAGTTTCGTCCTCGAAACATATATCAAAGCATTGATAACCATCACATGTATACTAATAACTGTTGCAAAAACTCTAATCGACTTCAAACAACATCAAAACCAAAATATCACTCTAAAGTCATGCACAGAAGACTACCTATTCAATCATATCAATTTTATTAACATAAAATCCAACAATCACGTTGGTATGACCAAACACTTCAAAAAATTCATCGAGATTGAATAATCTATAAGCAATGCTAAATTATGAACACTGACTGACCTGCTAACCTCTAATTCGTCCCCGCTATCAAACTAGGGTAAAGATCAGGATAACCTTGTTGTATACTAGCTTCAATCTCCCAAGTGGCTTCCTCGACTCCTCGTCGAGACCACTGGATCAATACTAATGGAATCTCTTTATTTTGTAACTTGTTCATACGACGATCTAAAATTGCTATTGGTTGCTCTACAAAGGTATGATCTGGTATATATTGTCTCAACTGAGACACATGAAACACTAGATGAACCCCTCCCAGAGATGGAGGTAAAGCTAAACGATATGCTTGTTCTCCTACTCTTTCTAGGTTCCAATGGTCCGATGTATCGAGGACTTAATTTTCCTTTGATACCAAATCTCCTTACTCCTCGGGTAGGAGATATCCTTAACCATACATGCGATCCAACCTCAAATTCCAAAGGTTGTCATCGTCTATCAGCATAAGACTTTTGACGACTTTGTGCAGCTAGCATACGTTCTCTAATCAACGCTACCTTCTGGATAGTATCTTGCATCATCTGAGGCCTTTCACCCACCATCTCCGACGGATCATTCCAACATAGTGGTGTTCTACATTTTCTACCATACAAAGCCTCATAAGGAGCCATCTGAATCGATGAGTGCCAACTGTTGTTATATGCAAACTCTATCAACTCCAAATGCTCACACCAACCTCCACCCCAATCTAGAACACAAGCTGTCAACATATCTTCAAGATTCTAGATTGTTCGCTCTATTTGTCCATCTGACTGAGGGTGGTAAGCAGTAGTCAAATGAAGTTTTGTGCCTAAGGCCTCATTCACTTGTTGCCAATATCTCGATGTGAAACGACCATCTCTATTAGAAACAATGGTCTTTGGCACACCATGCAGTCTGACTATCTGCTTTATAAACACATCTACTAATCTATTCACTGGCCAAGACTCTCTTATCGGAAGGAAACGTGTTGTCTTTGTCAGTCTATCAACTACAACCCAGATAGCATCATGACCACGACTGTTTCGTAATCCTATAACAAAATCCATCGATATGTCTTCCCATTTCCATTCCGGTATGGAGGAGTGGTTGGAGTTCTCCTGCTGGTCTTTGGTGTTCAATTTTGACATGTTGACAAACCTGACATCGTGCCACAAACTTAGCTACAACAAATTTTAAACCTTCCCACCAATAATGTTGCTTAAGGTTTTTATACATCTTACTAGTTCCCAAATGTATTAAATAGAGTGTAGAGTGAGCCTCTTGAAGTATTTTCTGTCTTAACTTCTGATCTCGGGGCACACATACTCTTCCATGAATTCTCAAAATCCCATCTTTTCGTATTTCAAATTCATGTGCTTCTCCTTGGTGCACCCTCTGACAAATATTTTGAATCATCGAGCAATTGTCTTGCTTTTTGCGGATCTCCTCTATTAAACTACGTTGGTATTCTAAAGTACATAACTGACCTTGATATCTCTCAATACATACTTCAATTTCATTCCTTATCAAATCCTTTTGCAGATACGGTTGAGTAGTCAAGTGTGACAACATTCGTTCCTGGGAATATTTTCGGCTAAGTGCATCAGCAACTACAATTGCCTTGTCTGGATGATAAAGGATCTCTAGGTCATAATCCTTAATCAGTTCAGGCCACCTACGTGGTCTCATATTGAGCTCTCGTTGGGTGAAGATATACTTAAGACTCTTATGATCTGTTAGAATCTGAAAAGTTACTCCATACAGATAATGCCGCCAAATTTTCAATGCATGAACGACATCGGCTAATTCCATATCATGTGATGTGATCAAGCCCACCTGAACCCACCTTCCCGGCCTGCCTCGAGTCGGCGTTCTGACCAGTGGGCCAGCCTCCAACTTGCCTCACGTCGGCGATCTGACTGGTGGCGCTCGATCACAAGCCATGGGCTGCAGCCCATGCACCCCAACCTACAGGAGGTGGTACACCTTTTATCCTGTAGGATGTTGGAAGGGGGATTTGATCCCTTGACCTCCCTTTATCAAGGTGGGATTACCACACTTGATAACCAACTCCACTGTAGTAGAGTTGGTTATCAAGTGTGGTAATCCCACCTTGATAAAGGGATGTCAAGGGATCAAATCCCCCCCTCCAACATCCTGCAGGATAAAAGGTGTACCACCTCCTGCAGGTTGGGGTGCATGGGCTGCAGCCCATGGCTTGTGATAGAGCGCCACTAGTCAGATCGCCGACGTGAGGCAAGCTGGAGGCTGGCCCACTGGTCAGAACGCCGACTCGAGGCAGGCCGAGAAGGTGGGTTCAGGTGGGCTTGATCACATTATAAAAGTGCACTTTTTATGATGTGATCAAGCCCATCATAAAAGATTGCTTTTGTTGCTTGATTAATGCCTTCCTTTAGTGCATGAATTGAAAGAGCCTTTGCTGATTTTTGTTGACTAAAAAAATGTGGGATTGAAACTAAAAACCAATCTTGATTTTGTGTTCGTTACATGCTTGTGAAAGAATCGGCACTAGGATACGGGAACGACACCGAGAATTGCTAGTCTTGCTAGGTTGTTTCTTTTCTTGTTGTTGTGTTTGAGCTTTTCTTGTTCCATTTTGTTGGTCATCTCCTACTTGCAACTTGTCGGATTTTCATCTTGGGCAAGTCTTGGTTGTTAATTCAAGTGCACTTTATACCTTGATCTTTGCCGTGTTTTTAAGATGACAAGTGTAGGTGATGAAAAAGAAAAACAAAAGTTTGATGAGGAGTTCTCCAACTCGGTGGCTGCATGTTACAATCTTTTCAACAATCCTTGCAACAATCCATGGAAGCTATGGAGACACGCATGGATGCCTTGGAGCGCCGAATCCTAGGGCTGGACGAGAGGCCACAAGTGCCTCAAGTGGTGAAGATCAAGGAGATACGAGAAGAGGATCAAGGTTCGAGGACGACCCCTTGTAAAGGGGAGGAGACTTCCTTCCAACAAAGAGTGATGAGTGACACAGAACAACCAAAAAGAGAGACTCCTTTCCATGGATTCGAACAACTCATTACCATCAAGTGTCCAATAGAATTGATGCACATATTGCAAGAAGAGGAGGAAGTTGTGGAATTGTCTCCTAAAATCAAGCATCGTCCTACCATCACTCCTAGCTCCATGAACTCGTTGGCGACACCATGGATGGATGCATTTCCTATGATTCCTTCATGTTTGCCCTTCTTGCTCCATGAGGAGGACGAGGCTGTTTTAGTCACTCCAAGCGGTGATTACATTCCCTTTCTTGTGGAGGCCAAGAAGGATGTCTTTCTCATGGAGAATGTCACACCAAGGGAGCTAGAAGCCCTACCTTCTTTGTTGAGCTCACAGGCTTGATAGATTCGAGGACGAATCTTTTTGAAGGGGAGGAGGATGATGTGATTCCATCTACCGAGTCATGGCCCCATGATTTGAGTGAAGATTCCAGCCCTAAAGACAAGCCTAATTTGCACGATAAAGGGGAGCCAATACTTGGACAAGCAACCAAAGACGATGTTTGAGGCGCTAAGAAGCCGAGACAAGGAGCCATGCCCTATCTTGGGCGCAACACGCGAGCCCTAGCTAAGTCTATACTAGACAAAATCAAGGAGGAGCTCATGGCTCATAAGTTTCCGATGGCTAATGACGGTGAAGGTTGGAGTGTTTTTGTGACTATTGGTTCGACTAGTGCTAAAACTTGAATTATGTTTTGTTAAGGGTTTTTTAGTTGAATTTCTTGAAATTTAAGGGTGTTTTATGTAATTAGAGAGAATTGAGGGTGGCTGAGTTGAGAGAGGCGTGGCATTAGGGTTATAAGGCCCATTTTGGCCTCCTTTCGCCTTTAGACTTGAACGAACAAAAACTTGCTTGTTTTTCTTACTTGTTTCAATCTAGTTCTTTGTTTGATTTTCGTTCAATTCTCGTTGTTCAAGTTGTTGGTGAGTAATATCCGACAATTCGTGCATCCTAGTTTGTTTGAGAGCTTGGTGAGTCATATCGAAGTTCCCGAGCATCCATATCCCTTGTTACCTACTTCGAACCATCATCCATCTTAGTGATTTCTGCACCACCTCTGTAAAATCGACATAACTTTTGATCCACTCATCATCTGGCTCTCATATTTTGAGGACCTCAACAAGACTCATAGATCTAAATTCTCGTTTTGGAATCACTCAATTCCGAGTTCAGACAAGAAAGATCCAGGCAGTTGAATACGGGTCAGATTCCTTGGTGTTTGTTGTCGGAATTCCTTGGATTCTCGTGGCGATCTCTTTGCACCATCATCCCCTCCATCGATCGGGCTCATCATCATGTGTCGGGTAATTCTGCTCATTTGGTTTTAACTACCTTGAAGCATAAGAAATTACTTTACCATTCTACATTAGAACACAACCTAATCCAAGTTTCGAAGCATCACTATATATAACATAACCTCCATTCCCTTGAGGAAGAGCTAAGACCGGAGCGGAAGTCAATCTATTCTTCAATTCATCAAAACTTTCCTGACAGACATTTGACCACTCAAATTTTGCTGTTTTGCAAAGCAGATTGGTTAATGGTTGGGCTATAGAAGAAAATCCTTCTACAAACCGTTTATAATACCCAGCCAAACCCAAGAAACTACGTACCTCCTTCACATTCCTTGATGTTCCTAAGCTGCCACGACCTCGATCTTTGTTGGATCAACCATCACTCCTCGAACATACACCACATGACCTAGAAATGTTACTTCTGGCATCCTGAATTCACACTTTGACAACTTAGCAAAAAATTCGTGTTTTCTCAAATGCCCAAAATTGTTCATAGATGATCAGCGTGCTCTTCATGACTTGGTGAATATACCAAGATATCATCTAAGAAAACTACGACAAAACGATCTAAATAGTCAATAAAGATTTAGTTCATCAATTCCATGAATACAGCTGGGGCATTTTTCAATCCGAAGGGCATGACCACAAACTTATAGTGCCCATATCTAGTACGGAATGTTGTCTTCAGAATATCTTCTTCTCGGATTCTCAACTGGTGATATCCAGATCGTAAATCAATCTTAGAGAATACCATATCTCCTTGTAATTAATCTAGTAGGTCATCAATTATGGGCAATGGGTACTTGTTTTTGATGGTAACCCGATTCAATTCTCGATAGTCAATACACAATCTCAACGACCGGTCTTTCTTCTTTAAAAACAGAATTGGGGCTCCCCAAGGTAACGCACTGGGGTGCACATATCCCTTTTCTAACAATTCCTCCAATTGAGTCTTCAACTCTTGCATTTCCGTTGGAGCCATACAATAAGGAGCTCGCGATATTGGTCTTGTACTTGGTTCCAAGTCAATACTAAAGTCTACCTCTTGTTGAGGTGGTACCCCTGGCAATTCCTAAAGAAAGACATCTGCAAATTCTTGTACTATAGGAATATCACTAACCTTTGGAACTTCTTTATCTTCTTGCAAGATATAACACCAATAGCCTACGCAACCATCCTTCATCCACTTAGCCGCCTTCATTGCGCTAATTATTGCTCCCTCCTTCTCCTTTCTTGAATCTTTCCATACATGTTTGGAACCATCATCTGGAGTTACTGTTACAGTTCCACTATGAATATCCAACACTTCTTGGTACCGCTTCATCCAATCCATTCCAAATATTACGTCATCATTTGGTAGAGCTATCACGATAAAATCAGTTAACTAGTATCGATCCCCTATACGAATTAGACATTGAAGGATTTCTTTCTCCCCACTCACTTTACTACCATCTGGTAAACCAACCACAAAAGGAATACCAATAGAGCAAATCAAATGTAACCTATCTAGACATGCAATAGCAATAAAGGAGTGGGTAGCACCTGTATCAAATAGAATCTTAACAGGCTTAGATTAGATCCAGATCGTACTTGTAGCAATCGGCACATTTGGTTCTTCAACCTTTCTCATCTCAAATACTCAAGGTGTATTAATCCTTGATTTCCCAACTGCACTACCACGTCCTCTAACTTGACCATGTCCCTCTGAACTATAACTCTGAGGAGGTGGTATTGGTTGAGATGCTCTAGTTGACCTAAAAGTAGGTGACGAACCTTGAGAAGGAGCAACCCCTCTTTTTTGACAAAAAGTCTTAAGATGGCCTTTCTGTCTACAATTATAGAAAGTTATTGGTGGCTTGCTACATGTATTTCTCAGATGGTCAGTACTCCCACAATTATAACATTTCCTTGGCCCTACTGAAGCTTCAAACCTTTGAAATTGACTTTTTTGACCATGTTGGCCATATGGTTGTCCTTGCCTTACACCAAAGTTATTACCTCCTTGAGGTGTAAAGCTTGGCCTCCTATCATCCTTGAAACCTATTGGGGTCTTCTGCCTCTTACCACTTCCTTCGTTGACCTCAGAACATCTAAAAGCTAGATTTGCCATCTCATATGCCATAGCAACATTCTGATATTCCCTCAAGGTAGGACATTGGAATTCGGCCACATACTAACGAATTTCAGGTTTCATTCTTTTAGAGAAAGCTTGAATACGTTGCCTCTCAATGGTCACCGTATCTTTTACATAAGTCAGATGTCTTTGAAACTTCTGAGCAGCTTTTGCAATAGAGATATTTTCAGGGTTTGTCTCGATGAACTCTTGAGCTCGAGCATTTCTAAAAGCAGCTGGACAAAATTCGTCTCTTAACATTTGAGAAAATTCCTCAAAACTCGCCTCATGATCGAGAATCTGCAGAGACCACCAGTCAAAATCATTATCTCTAAGCAAGCTCTGAGCTAGAGATACCTTTCTATCGGTAGGTGCCTTAATCGTGTCTCAACCACAAATCCACATCTTTCTCATGAGCTCCCGTGCAAAAGGGAAGTTTCATGTAGCTGAACTCACGAAGCCACTTGTCAGGTCCTAAATCTTGGTGACCCCTCTGAGCTTGTGCTGATCCTTCAGATGCTTCTTTAACAATTTGTGGCGGTCTTAGAAAATTTGGCACCCTATGAGGGGATGGTGGTGACATTCTAGTAGTGGATCTTTGGGGATTTGGTACCCTTAAACCAAATGCTTGAGAAACAGTAGCAGCGGAATTCAATGCTTGATCACTCCGAAATAGATTCTGCAATAATGACATAACCCTTTCATTAACCAAGGTTCGTATCTCAAGTAATCCAACAGACACTGGAGCAGAAGGTTGTCCTTGAGCTTCATTATTACGTAGAGACCTTGACCTAGCTACATCCTGACCTACTAATCTAATGCTTCCAACATTAGACCGATTGTCATTTTTTCCTAAAGGAACACCTCCAATTGGTCCTTGACTTTCAGTAATTTCCTCAACTAGAGGCTCAATGTCAATTCCCCTTCCTCTACCTCTAGGACTTCCTCTACCTCTTCCTCTTACTATGACGTACTGAAGCACATCAAAATTTAATACATCACTTAAGTTACTATGAATATCTATTCTAACTAAACAAGAAAAATGTTTACGGAGATTTTCCGGTATGGTGATGACGTCTCAACGTGTCTTTCTATCACAAATGCATAATGCCCAAAAATCAAGTTTTTATTTTAAAGGAACTCTAAGTTGTACCTCACGTGCTCTTTTGTTAGGACCTTGTGCCCTTGTTGTCAACCTGGCTCTGATACCAATTTGTAACACCCCGTTTGGTGAACCGGGTTGCTACTTAGTTGTAGACCACATTTGGGTTTACCAGAACTAGCCCAACAACAAATTCACCGATATTGGACCTTGCAACAAAGGCACAACAAGAAAAGACAAGAAAATATCCAACTTATATTTATAATCGTTATAAGAAAACATTATGCATGAAACTATTAAGAAAACTAACACCACATACTGGACTAACTATACTACCGAGTTTCTATACAGCACTACCTTCGACTGTCTTACAACCAAAACTGACTAGCTTAACAACAAAAAGACTTAAACCAGTATCTTTCCCCTATGACACGTTACGTCAAGGACGAACATTGCCATCCAGAAATTGATCTCCTGGCACATCTCCCATACCAGAATATTTACCTAAAAACATGGAACATGAACACATTAGCTAACAATCCTGGTATGGACCAAACAGGCAAATAAAACATATAGAACAAAACATAGACTATTAAAATAATACAATCAGTCATTCATATAAATACCAAACTAATATGTACATCCAAAACACATCATATAGTTATATAAACTAGCATATCAAATTCCAAACCAACTCTCAATTCCACAATAGTTCATAAGCACGAAGCTAATCAATAAAATGCTCATGTAATACAACAACCAACAACAATTCCTCCATAATCCAAATCATAATCATTCTCCAGTTCAAGCAACCCGGACCTGCCTTCGAAACGTGAGGCTAAATACTTTTGGGTGACCTATAGCGAAGTAGTACCGTGAGGGAAGGGTGAAACGCACGCTAAACTCGTGCCCATTTTCTTTCCCATCACCCTTCTTTCCCCGGCTAAGCCTCTACTGGAGCACTTGCTAAAACAATCAATTTTTGGAAGGTGATCTCCACACGCCGCATGACTATGTCTGGGTCTCTTCTTCACCAACTTGTCCGTATCCATAATTACACCATCAGAGATCAATTGCACACAATAAAAATTATTGAAACTATTCCAATAGCTTTCAAATATGAAAATATAATATGGAAGAATATTCCAAAATAGAGATCCACGCGTTCAATTTACTAGTTTAACACATAACATGATCGCAAGCTAAGTAAGTCTAGACGACTTACCTTAAATGAAGAATTCTCAAGGATAACAGAATAGACTTGGTCAAACTAGATACCTAGAAAGAAGAATAGCACTCATAAGAAATAGAGGTTTAACCAACTCAGGTTATATTAGAGGAACTCGACCCGACTAGTATTAAAAATATGTATAATTAGCTAACCTTAATTTTTTATTTGTTATCTTAATCTAATTTAACTCATCCCACAATAAAACCAATCAATTAAATATCCTCCATAATGAACCTAATCCCATGTACATAAGTATACATATATATATATGTTGGATCAGTGTTAGGGAACTAACACTGGAACAATGGTTTCTCTATTCGAGAAACCAGAGTTTTGATAATGACAAACAAATGGAACTAATTCCCTTTACAAGTGATCTCATGAAAGATAACAGGTTCACATGAAAAGAAAGGGAAACGATCCCCATGAAGTTATCTGAGTACGTGGCAAATAAAGTAAAGAATAGTAAAGCCTTTTCACTATTGTCTTGGGCGGCAAGCCAAGTTCCGAAAAGAAGGAGATGCAAAAGGGTACGCTAGTCTTTTTGAATAGTATCGTACTCCCAAAGACAAAAAGGGAAAAGGTGTTAAAGCTAAAAGTGGAAACATCTGTAAATAGTATGCGCCGCCGCTAGGTCAAAGTAAGCTCTCGAATGCAAAAGTACCAGATCTAAAACGAGAAAGTGAGAAAGCGAGAGCCCGAGCTTATCCAGTGAAGAGGACGATCTAGAATTCAAAGAATGAAGTTTCGTGACCAAGCGATGGATACTGCATGAAGATCACCATCAGCTTGGAGAGTTGGTTCATGTGCTAAAGGGAACTGCACAGGAACGAGTAAGGTTCACTATCTATAGTCAATTGTGTTTAGATCTAGGAACCACCATGACTTAGTCGTTAGTATTGTTTGTGAGTGGGATTGCGAACAATAGAGAAGTTCGACTTTGTATTGTGTATCTTGAGATCTATCAATAGTAATATAGTGTGTGTTCAAAATCCTCCAAGGGAGGTAGAGGTTTACTCTCCAACTAGTTGGTTGTAGAGGTTCCTCTATAAGGAATTGTGTCCTTGTCTCTGTTTTATATTTTACTGTCTGTGTTGCTTAAATCCGCTGCGTAAGGGAACTGTAACTGGAACAGTTCCCGACTTGTCTTACTAACACAGATCTACGATCCAACAATTGGTATCAGAGCCAGGTTCTAGATTTTCTGTCAAAACTTGCAGGATATCTACGAAACTGTCTTCATATCTTAGCGCTGTTGGACACGGAAACAACAAACCACCTAGGTTGATTTAAGGGAGATTCGAGAGATGGCAGGGATTGATGAAAGATTGGATGCGAAGTCACGATTACCAAGCATGGGCTGTAATCGAGAGAGGGAACTTTGTCATCAACCCAGAAATCGAGAATGATCTCACAAAAAGGGGCCCAACGAGTGGAAGTGTATGGAGGCAAATTTCAAAGCAAAAATGTACCTCAACAATTTCATGACTGAAATCGACTCAGCGAAGGTGGGAAACCTAAAGACTGCTAAGGAAATGGGGGCTGCTATCGAGCAGATTCACATGGGAAGCTCAGCTCTAAAGGAAGATCATCAAATGGATGTTCGTCAGGAGTTCTACAACTTCAGGATGGAACATGGAGAAACTGTCTCATCTTATCAGTTCCGCTTCGAGGGATTACTAACTAAACTTGAGAATTTGGGAATCTCCGAGAGTGAAGTCACAGAACGGATGAAGGTCAAGAAGGTAATAGATGGTCTTTCCGGAGAATGGACTCATGATCGAACAACGTTCAGGGAAAATCCATCTAATAATAACCTCATGCTTCATGAGATCTTTGGGAAACTAAAGACTTATGAGAGAAGAAGGAACTCTGACAAGGCTCAAGACAAACCTGGAAAAGGAATTGCACTTAAGCTCGAGAAAGTGCTTAAGTCTGTCCAGGAACAGTGTGAAGAATCTGAAGATGAGGAAGAGGATGACATAGTGCTTATCACAAAGGCATTACGTAATCTCTACAAGAAGGGAAAGTTCTAGAAGAACTTATGGAGGGAACAATCACTCTAGAGATTACAACAAACCTGGGGAAAAAGACTCCAAGGATATTACCTGTTTCAAATGCTTTAAGAAGGGTCACTATGATAAAGCATGTCCTCTGGGAAACGATGAGAACAAGACTGGAAACAAAGCTTACATAGCAACATGGGATGATTCATATGATGAAGATCCTGAGACTTGGGCTACACCAAACATGTGCGCTATGGCTATCAAAGGAGATCAAAAGGAACTACAAGAGGATGTGAGTATTCTAACTCTAAACAGTTGCTTTGATAAATACTCTAAATCTGATCTTATTCGCATACTTTCTAAACTTGTTAAAGACAATATGAAACTTCAAAAGGAAATGAGTGAAACTGAAGAGCATTGTCTTAAATTAGAAAGTGATGTCACTGAAAAGGAACTTGAATTGAAAAACACTAAATCTGTTGAATGTTTTGTGTGTGATAACTTGAGAAAGGAACTTGACTCTGTCATGACTGCTAAAAATGAGCTTATCTTTGTGCTTGCTACTGTTACCTCAGAAAAGGAAACCCTAACTAAGAAGCTAGAGATAAATGAGGGAAAGCAAGTTGTTGAGATTCCTAAGGTCACGTTTGTCCCCTCTAGACATGGCATAGGATACTCTGAAATAGACTCTGGAAATGATCAAAAGACCCTTACTCTGAGGGAACTAAGTGAAAGTAGAGCCCTAGAATTACAAACTGAAAAAATAAAAAACACCCATCTAGAAGAAAAAATTAGAGTTCTAGAGAGTGGAACCAAAGGGAAAAGGGACTACTACACTGGGAATAACTCTCATAAGATATATGTCAAGATAGCTAAGGGAAACGGTTCCAGAGGACCAAACAAGGAAATTGTTGAGAAAAACAGAACTCAGAGACCTCATCCTAAGTACTATCTAGGTGAATACTACAAAACTTTTTTAACATGTGGAAGTCATGGTCATTACAAGGAACAATGTCCTAAAGTCAGTTTCTCAAGAAGTCACACAAACAGGAATAACAAAAGAACTTCACGTTCAAGATTCTACAGGAACTATAACTATGTTGATGTTAATATTGTAGACTATGTTGATTATTATCCCTGTAAGGAACCAGGCAAGGAACACCTTGCATGGGTAACCAAACATTAACTCTTTTGCAGGTAGAAGCGAGGGGGAACTGTATGTGGTTCATAGACAGTGCATGCTCCAACCACATGACAGGAAACAGGAACAATCTAACCTCGCTTAACACCCATGTCGAAGGAGAAAATGTTTCCTTCAGCAACAAGAACAAAGGGGCAATTCAAGGTTCAGGGGAAGTCAAGCTCAACAAGTCAATCAAAGTCAATAACATCAATCTTGTGGCAGATCTTGGGTATAACTTACTATGTGTGGCACAACTCTGTGATCAAGGGAACAATGTAGTTACCTTTGATTCAAATGAATGTCTGGTGGTGAACAAAGAGACTAACAAAGTTATTCTTAGAGGAAAACGATCCAACAATGTTTACATTGTTGATCAAGATTTTCAACCTCCAAGAAAGCTATGTCTCACAGTTCCCACAAGTGATACTGATCTTTGGCATAGACGTCTTGGTCATGCGGGTTTAAATCTCATTCAGAAGTTGTTCTTGCAAGATCTTGTAATTGGTTTACCTAGGATAAACCCAGACACAACAAAACTGTGTGATGCTTGTGCCAGAGGTAAACAAACTCGAAGTTCCTTCAAACCAAAGAAGGTTGTTAGCACTTCCAAACCCTTGGAAATGTTACATATGGATTTATGTGGTCCAATGGACACATGTAGCTATGGTGGAAGCAGGTACATGTTTGTTATAATTGATGATTATTCTCGTTTCACTTGGGTTATTTTCTTGTCTTCCAAAGGTACAGTGTTCAAGGAGTTTGAAGTCCTCATCAAAAGAACAGAAGTCAGTCTAGGAACCAAGCTGAAATCCATACGTTCAGATCATGGAACAAAGTTTGATAACTCAGCTTTCCTCAACTTTTGCAATGAAAATGGAGTTTCTCACAACTTCTCGGCACCAAGAACTCCACAACAAAATGGAGTATATGGCTCGAGCAATGATGCTTGAAAGTGGAGTCCCATCAAACTTCTAGGCTAAAGCAATTGCAACTTCAGTTTATATCCTTAACAGGGCCATGATTAGACCTATTCTATTAAAAACTTCCTATGAGCTAATCAAAGGCCGAAAGCCAAATATTTCCCATCTTAAGGTCTTTGGTTGCAGGTGTTATATCCACAATAATGGAAAAGATGCTCTAGGAAAGTTTGATCCAAGAAGTGACGAAGGGATCTTCACTGGCTACTCACTTCAAAGCAAAGCATACCGAGTCTACAACAAAAGAACCAAGAAGTTTGAAGAAAGTGTCCACGTCATCTTTGATGTGGAACCCATCCATCATGGAACTGCCTCCATCAACCCATTCTCAAAAACATGAGTGAAGCCCTTCACTATACCAAGGGAAACAATGAGGGAACCAATAGAAGAGGATGATGACTCCGACATTCGAAAGGATGACACTAATTATCTCAATGGAAATGAGTCTCAACCACAGGAACTAACCAACGAAGATGATCATGGAGATGATGATACCACGGAGCACTTCGATGATCCCTTCACCAACTTCCCTGAAGAAGAAAACAATCCATCTGAATCGTTAGAAGTCTCTAACTCAGGGAACAATCCTGTCACTGAGATTCAACAGAGTCTACCTGAAGCTAGTTCTAGTGCTCAGGGGGAACTTCAAGAAGCACTACAATCACAACCACAACCCAGGAACTATCATCAGAGAAAAGATCAACCCTCTTGAGAACATCCTTACACCTCTAGAACAGGGAGAACAAACTCATTCCTCTCTTCATAACTTTTGTGCCTTTAACGCATTAGGAAACGTTTGCACCAGTTGCCCGAATTGAAGCAATACGCTTGTTCATAGCCTTTGCTACATACAAAGGATTCAAGTTGTTCTAGATGGATGTCAAGACAGCCTTTCTGAATGGCAATCTTCAAGAAGAAGTCTATGTCAAGAAACCACCAGGATTTGAAGACGAAAGCAAGCCAGATCATGTATACTTTCTTGAAAGAGCTTTGTATGGCCTCAAACAAGCACCTCGAGCCTGGTATGATAGATTTGCTTCATTTCTATTATCGAAAGGTTATCAAAGAGGATCAATCGACAAAACTCTTTTCCTGAAGAAAGAATTAGGTGACATTTTAATTGTGCAAGTCTATGTTGATGTTATAGTTTTCAGTTCCACTAACCCTGTGCTCACAGAAAAGTTTGAGAAACAAATGAGTAGTGAGTTCGAGATGAGTATGGTAAGGGAACTCAACTTCTTTCTAGGCCTTTAGATCTCTCAAACTAAGGATAGCACAAGGATTCATCAACAAAAGTACATCAAGGAAATGTTATCAAAATATGGGATGGACACTGCAAAGCCCATCAGCACCCCGATCTCACCTAGCACATGCCTTGACGTGGATGAGAATGGAACCAATGTCAATCAAAAACTCTTTCGAGGAATGATTGTTTCCCTTCTCTATCTCACTGCTAGCAGACCGGACATCATGTTTGCCGTCTGCCTCTTTGCATGGTTCCAAGCAAATCCTAAGGAGTCTCATTTGAAGGAAGTCAAAAGGATCTTTCGCTACCTCAAAGGAAGAGACAACTTGTGCTTATGGTATCCGAGGAACAATTTCTTTGAATTGGTCTCCTTCACCGATGCTGACTTCATTGGGCATCTAGTAGATCGGAAAAGCACTTCAGGCATGGCACAATTCCTAGGAGATTGCCTTGTATCTTGGGGATCGAAGAAGCAATCCTCAGTGGCACTTTCTACTGCTGAAGCTGAATACATAGCCGCTGCTGTTTGTTGTTCCCAAGTTCTATGGCTCAAGTATCAACTTCAAGATTACGGTATGTCTCTTGGAACTGTTCCTATTAAATGTGATAGTACTAGTGCAATAAACATCTCTAAAAACCCTGTGCATCACTCTAGAACAAAGCACATAGAGGTTAGGCACCATTTCCTACGTGATCACGTAGAGAAAGGTTCCATTGAGATGGTACATTGCAGGACAGATGAACAAGTTGCTGATATTTTCACCAAATCTTTGGACAGACAACCCTTCGAGCATTTTCGAATGCTCTTAGGGATGATTCTCTTACATTAAACAAGTCCCGGTCCATCTTTTCCCTCAATGATTGAATAGTGAAGTATTAGTATGACTAGGGAACTGCATGGTTTAGCAACTTTCATTTTAATAATTGCTCTCTGCATGAAACATGTTTACTTCTGTGTATGGGAACTACTTCTTAAAATCACTTTGTTCCTTTTAGCCCAAAATGATCAACCTGATCTTATCTATCCCTCATTACAAGCTGAAAGGATGGTTGATCATAAGACTTGTCCTATAAAACCAATCCAGGTAAACGTTTACTATGAGCCTCAATCAATTGATAACCCTTTCTACGGGATTCAATTACCTGGATGACAAAACTTGCTTACTTACCCATTTTTTTTTGGATACTTCTCTTTGTCTTTTTCACAAAACACCCTTTATGTATCCAAATATGGCCTTTCGTTACTTGTTCATGGAAATGAGGTTGGAAAGGAAAGGAACTACTTCTAGGCCACTAGGGAACTACAAGGATTTCAAAACGCCTCAAAACTGTATTATTGGAAAGAGGAAAGACGTTGGATACTGGGAATTTGACGCGACAGGTTGAGAAAAGGGAAATTTGAATCTACACCGTTCATCTCGCTACTTTGGCTCATCATCCGCCACGTAGATACGTTGATTTGGAACGAATCTCTTAATGGAAGACAAAAAATCTTTCTAGTTACCCGAGGCGTAATTAGATGCGACTTTCAAGGGAACCCTGGTAAGTCTTCCTCTCTCACCTTTTCAAATTCATTCCCTTTCCTTACTTAACCCGTCTCCCACATTCGCTTCCAACTTCATCATCTTCATCTTCATCTTTTCCCTCTGCAAACCCTAACCTTCAAATTCCTCAATCTCAAACTTCATTCAACCATGGCCAATCAAAATCAACCAAAATACACCAGCCTTCACCCAAAACCTCTCATTGAGCATCTTCTTCACAACAATCCAGTCTATCTTCAAGAAAAGCTTCTTACAAATCTGGATCTAGATCATCACGAACCAGAATACATCTTCGATGTCAAGGAGCGTCTCTTCTCTCTTCTACGGAAGAAAGATGGTCAACCCCCTCTCACTCCTCAAAGCTCTCCTCCCACAACTCCTCGATCTGAGATTCTAGTATTCACAACGAGACTGGATGGTTCTTCAATTCTAACTCTCAATATTGAGGGTGTTCAAACCACAATCTCTGAAACAAACCCGAGCCCTCTCCTTCTCAAATATTCTTCCCATTCCTCACCAAAACACCACACTCAGATCTATGATAGTCTCAGTCCCAAACGGACTGATCCGCTTGCCTCAACCTCTCAAAACCCTAATCTTCAAACTCAAAGTTCCAAAGATCCCTCCTCTACAAGAGCTCCCATAATCCTTGTTCCATCCCAAAAGGAACTCGATCTCTCCAATCTCGATCACACTCTCTCCCAGTTCGAGAGAGAAGAGTTCTCCATCTCACAGGGAACTACACCTGTTATTCCTTCCACCTCTTCAAATCCCACAAAGAAAACTCCCCTCAAAGATCCTCTCTCAAACGTCCCAACCGACCAAAGAACAAGGAAAAGAAAGCTGAGAAAGATTGGTAACGATGAAGAAGAATCTGAAGAGGAACTTCAACCTCTTCTCTCTGAGCAACTCCGAGCCCTCAATCAATCAGCGGAAATAGTCACAGTTGAGGGAACCGATGATGAGATAGAGGAGTACACAGAGCCTGCTCTTCAAATTGGCTACAAGGAACCTCCATCTGGGCATCCTTCAACGAGAGGCTCCAAGAAACAAAGGGTGGAGGAGAAGAAGGAAAAGGAGCAAAAGGAAAAGGAGAAGAAAGAAAAGAAGAAGAAAGGAATAGCTACAACTAGAGAAAGAAAGCTGGTTGTTCCATTGGTCGTCACTGCTGAATTCCTTCAAGAGCATGACATCAAAGAGCTTCAAGACTCATTCAGTACCAAGGATGGGATAAGCTTCGCTCAGAACCAACCAAGGTAGATCCTGAACAAATTAAATTCTTCTATTCCAAGTTCAAACTAACGAAGGGAACTGAGCTCGATCGGGTTGAAAGATGGCAATCTGCCGACGATGACTTCACCTTCACCTCTGCTCTCATTAAGAAAATACTCCTAGTCCCCAGTGAAGGCTTTGACAGACTTCCACAACGGCCATGGCAAGACACTGATGGAAGGGAAGCCATCCTAACAAGGCTTTTAGGTCATGTGCCTGCTCAGGGAAAAGAGGTCTTGACTCATGGATTGAGTCAACTAGGCAAGATGGCACACGAATATATCACCCGGGTAGTAATTCCCAGACAGGAGAAGCGAACAACGCTAAATTCAACTGACTCCATTCTCCTGGATCTGTTCCTACGCAAGGAAAGAATCAACCTGCCCAAGATCATGATCATGCACACGTGCAAATGTGTTGCCAAGGAGTCTCATGCCCTTCCATATGCTGCTGTGGTGAAGGAAATCATGAAGAGGAATGGTGTCTATCATCCTCAGGAGGAAGAAGAGCTTGGACAAGAGATGGAAATGTCCAATATTCAGAGAATGAAGCACTCCCAGGAACCAACTGATGAAGTTCCTTCTGGTGTGTTCATAGAACAGGGAGATTCAAAGACAGTTCTCCAAGCTCTCAATTGTCTGTGTGGGTTCAATGAGCGAATCCTTGATGTTCTTCTAGACATCCAACAGAAGTTGCCTTCCTCCTCCTCCTCTGATCCATGAACAAGCCCTCTACAAAACAAATCCCTTGCATGTTTTTAAGAATGTCTGTTTCTCCCTCCTTCGATGAACAAGCCCTCCTCTGATCCAGAAGTTGCCTTCCTTCTCCCTCCTTCGATGTTTTTAAGAATGTCTGTTTCTGTACAATGTTAACTATGTTTCCTTGAATGCATTTTGCTATTATTCTCTATTTATGATTGTTCTCTACTTGCTTTTCCTTGCATGTTTATACTTGATTATTTTCGATGATGTCAAAGGAGGGAAAAGTGGAAAAATGCAGAGATGCGTTGTGTCTAAGAGAATACAGAATAATTAGCCATAAGTTGAGGGGGAACTATTTGCTTAAAAATCTTGGAAAATTGAACTACTTGTCCATTTTAGGGGGAACTAAGTATCTACAAAGTATGAACTGTGTATTTTGGTGTTTAAACTCTCTTATCTTTCCTGTATCCCTAACTTGCATTTTATAAGGGTTTGTCATCATCAAAAAGGGTGAAATTGTTGGATCAGTGTTAGGGAACTAACACTGGAACAATGGTTTCTCAATTCGAGAAATTGAAGTTTTGACAATGACAAACAAATGGAACTAATTCCCTTTACAAGTGATCTCAAGAAAGATAACAGGTTCATAGGAAAAGAAAGGGAAACGAGCCCCATGAAGTTATCTAAGTATGTGGCAAATAAAGTAAAGGATAGTAAAGACTTTTCACTATTGTCTTGGGCGGCAATCCAAGTTCCGAAAAGAAGGAGATGCAAAAGGGTACGCTAGTCTTTTTGAATAGTATCGTACTCCCCAAGACAAAAAGGGCAAAGGCGTCAAAGCTAAAAGTGGAAACCTCTATAAATAGTATGCGACGCCGCTAGGTCAAAGTAAGCTCTCGAATGCAAAAGTACCAGATCTAAAACGGGAAAGTGAGAAAGCGAGAGCCCGAGCTTATCCAGTGAAGACGACGATCCAGAATTCAAAGAAGGAAGTTTCGTGACCAAGCGATGGAGACTGCGTGAAGATCACCATCGACTTGGAGAGTTGGTTCCTGTGCTAAAGGGAACTGCACAGGAACGAGTAAGGTTCACTATCTATATTCAATTGTGTTTAGATCTAGGAACCACCATGACTTAGTCGTTAGTATTGTTTGTGAGTGGGATTTCAAACAATAGAGAAGTTCGACTTTGTATTGTGTATCTTGAGATCTACCAATAGTAATATAGTGTGTGTTCAAAATCCTCCAACGGAGGTAGAGGTTTACTCTCCAGCTAGTTGGCTGTAGAGGTTCCTCTATAAGGAATCGTGTCCTTGTCTCTGTTTTATATTTTACTTTCTGTGTTGCTTAAATCCGCTGCGTAAGGGAACTGTCACTGGAATAGTTCCAGACTTATCTTACTAACACAGATCTACGATCCTACAATATATATAACCTTCTTCTAATATTTACCAAGATTCCAGTACACCAAATTAGATCGAAATACCACCAATCACTCCCTAATCTATAAATAAGAGCATTTCTCTTTAATTAAGACACGATCAATACACACCACTTCCTTACTTTATATGGCTTAGACAACCCCTTTCACATGTATATATAGATATGTAACCTGACTTAATTAAGCAACATAATCTTTCATTTTCCTTTAATCACCAAACCATGTAAACCTTTAAACAATCTAACCCAAGTTCTAAGTCACGCAAACGTAGACTTAATATATATGGGAAGGAGCTTAAGAGGGTACCACACAAACTCCCTGGGCCCCGTAAATTGATGGAGGAGTCCCGGCGTCGTCGGCGATAATTAACGGTAATTTAAACTTGCTTGCGGAGACGGAAGATTTCGAGCGGTGATAGCATAGAAGCCATGTCAAGGTGGTGGTGTTAGGTGGTTGCAAGTGATGCTAGGTAGAAGGCGATGGCAAGAAATTGTAGCATATGTTTGGGAGTGAAATAGAAGAAAGAGTCGATGGTTTTCTTAAGAATGGAGAAAATGAAAGCTTAATCTTATCTCTTAAAGGACCAAGTTACGATGATGATAATACAGTACGTAAATTGATGGAGAGGAATTCTTACTAGTTAAGTAAATGGATAGCATCCAGACAATGGTATTTGTTTTTAATTGAAAAGTCAAATTTGGTTAAATATAATACATTAGTAAGTCGGCCCATATATAAAAAAAAATCTCCATTGCTTATAATTATATATAATATGTATATGTGCATGTACACATATATGTATATGCACATGTATACATATCGCATGAGTTTAATTTACTGATCCTATAATTACTCGTCAAAATAGTTTTACTACAAGCCTAGTGTCGAACACTAGCAATTATTTAATAAAAGTAGTTTTTAACTAATGTAGAAAATTAACTAGTTTTCGAAACTCTGTCCGCAAAGATTATCCGAGTATTACCCTTCATTGATATCGGTGCCACTTTTATCCTTCTGCCTTGATATTTGTGAATACTTAAACCATAAGAAAGTTACATGTTCTTATCGGTTGGTCTGAGGCTCGATTAAGTTCATTTCTTAACCATGATGAAAGGCCGTTTAAGTGAAAAAGTCAACAAAGCTTATCTCTTCCTTGTTAAGATAGGATAAAAAGTAGAGGAGTGGAAGGTTTAGAAGACACCACCCTTTTTCCTCTCATTTTTCCATCTTCTTTCTCTTCCTCTATTTATTTTTGTCCATCATCCCCATCTTGTCTTTATTCTTCTTAAAATTGGTGAGGAGCCTTGATTTAGAACCACCAACGTGTCTTTCGAGTGTTGGAGCAAACCGTTCTGCAAGTGGTGGACTTTTCATGTTTAAGCCATTAAAGGAACAACCCTTTCATCTTTGTAAGTTTCTTTCTCTTGTATCCAGTTTGTTGAGTTGTTTAAGATGTGGTGGATTGTGGAAGAACAAATTGTGGAGGTCGGGTGAAGAAAAGGGGTGGACAAGTGTTTTGTTTTTATGTTTCAGTGTGTTGTTTATAGACTAGGTAAAGGGTTGTTTTTGAGGTTGTCTTGGGTTTATTTTTTGGGACGTGGAAAGTAGTTGCGGTGGCTGGATTTATGGTAAATTTTGATGTTGGAAAATGGTGTAGAAATGGATTAATTAGTAAAGTCTGGTCCTAAGCATAAGGATGTGAATTATAGTATCGATAAAGGGATTAAGTTTGTGAGGGATGTTCTTATGAGTTTAAATGTCTTTAGATGGGTTGTCTTGGAGTAACTTTGAGTAAGGGGTCGGTTGTGTGTTCAAAGATTATGTCCGTATGAGTTCTCAGGTTAAGTTATCAAAGGGTTAGACAAATTTTGAGTCTTAAACCTTTATTGTATTGTTTTAAGCCTCAAACTTCATGTTGTATACAAGACTTTATATTATTGTTTAGGAAATCATTCTGAAAATTTCATGTTCTATTCAAGAGTTGAAATTTGAAATCAAGAGGTAAGTCGCCTAGACTTACTTAGTTATCAGTTTTGATTTGTGTTGGATGTGTAGATATGATGTGTAGAGCCCTTATTTTGCGATTTGTCCCTGTGTCTTATTAAAACATCTATTTGAAAATAAATCGATATTTTGAAAAGTATATTATTAGATGATTATAACTATGTATGTTTATTGCTTATTAAAGATTGACACCAACCGATGCACTATGACCACGGGATGGTCGGGAAGGCAGAGATATCCTGGCCTGACATAGCCGTATGCAAGGTGGGTCCCTTCAAAATTATAATAAAATATTTTTGTGAGTGCTCTAGTGGAGGCTTGACAAGGGGTAAGAAGAAATATTATGGTTGATAGGTGGTTTGGATGATTGGTAGAGTTTATGTCGTCGTTCCCCTAGTGGTTAGGATAAATAGTCGAGTTGATGTCGTTGTTCACAAACCCTGAGTTGTCTGGAGCTTATTTTTATTACTATAAAATTGATATTGATAGTTAAGAGTTGATGTGGAATGTGGTTGACATGATGTAGAGATAAAATGATGTTGTTGAATGAGAATTCATGAGTTGGGATTGAATTATTATTGACGCGAAAGATGAGTGAGGTGATACTAAAGTGAACTAATATACTATTATTATTATGCGTTGTATGGCTTTAAGTATTATTATGTGTGTCTTATGATTATAAGTATTGTTGTGTGTTGTTGTGAATATACTATATGTGAACTATTCTATAATATTCTTATTATGTAATTTAATAAATTTATTTTGCTGCTGCACATTGTGTTTACTATTTAGTCCATATTTGAATTGTTAGCTAACATTTCGAGGATTTGATTTTTGTTCAAGTAAGGATTAGGAACCAATGACCTATGCTGGGACTATGACAAGATGGTGGAGCTGATTGTTGACGCATTAGTGTCATTAGGTTTGGTGTCATGTTGGGTGCTATAGATTACTTTACTAGATAATCTTATAATATTGTTAGTTGAGATTGTGAATTCGTTTTAATTACGTTTTGGTGTTCAGGCATGATTTATGACACTTTTATTTTGGTAAATACAAGCTGGATATTTTATTTATGTTTTCTCGTGTTGTCCGAGTTGCAAGATCTTAGTGAACTTGTTGCCATGTTAGCTTGTGTGGAGCAATGTGTGTTCTACTACCAAGTAGCGCCCTGGTGTAAAGATGGGGTGTTACAAAGTGGTCTATTAATGAGGCAAGAACCTCTTCAACTCTAGACCATTAATGATGTATGATCAAAGATAATCATGGGTGCCCCGGGTCATGACATATTACTTCCAACATCCAAAAATCACACTTAGATAGTTTCACGAACAAATGGTGTTAACACAAAACACGTAACACTAATCTCATATGATTAGCATGCTCCTCTTGAGTTTGCAAATATACCAATAAGTTATCTATAAAGACAACTACAAAATTGTCCAAGTAGTCGATGAAAACCCAATTCATCAACTCTATGAACAATGCAGGTGCATTGGTCAACCCGAATGGCATCACCATAAACTTATAATGCCCATATCGTGTTCGTAAAGCAGTCTTATGGATGTCCTTCCCACGAATCCTCAATTGATGTTAACTTGATCTCAAATTGATAATGGAGAACGCCACAACTCCAAACAATTGATCCATCAAATCATATACCCAAGTTAATGAGTACTTATTATTGATCGTCACCCGATTCAGCTCTTTATAATCAATGCAAAAGCTCATCAATGAGTCCTTCTTCATGAACAGAGTCGGAGCTCCCCAAGGTGCTTTAAAGAGTTTTAAAGTACACCTAACATTAAATAAGAGTATTTCCCTTCTATTTTATTTAAATATTCTAATTCTTTAATGGTCCATAGTTAGAATTTATAGTAACAAAAGAATTAAATTCCATTTACCACCAAACTACTCTCTCGAAATAGGTCAAATCTAAGATCTCAAGACATAATTTTAATAATAAGTGAATAAATTGATTACAATGATATGAATAATAATAGAGTTCAAGTAATTATGAACCTAATATCTATGGGGTATTTCATCCTCAGATTTATATGTACAAGATACTTTTAGAGGGCAATGAAAATGTGAAAAAGTTGAATCAAACTAAAGGTAAGAAGCTAAAAATCATCACTAAAAGATTGTAAACTAAGTTGTTGATCCTCTGTTATTCAAAGTGGAATTGAGCCCGACAATCTTGTCATTGAATTCAAAATAAACATATCTGATTTGAGAAAAATGTGGAAACACACGTTTTAGAACTATATGATACAAACTCTTGGTATAACATGCATTCATTTGTTGACTTTAGCATTCTCTGCCTTTGGTTTGTGAAGTTCCTCCCTAGTACATATCAGTCTGGCAAGATATATAATACACGTTAACAACTTCTAAAAATATGAATGTTAATTAGTAAGTATTAAGTTCAATTTCTAAACATACAAAATTCAAATATATTTAAAAAATCAAGGTATTAGAAAATAAATTGTTGAATTAAGGAGAAAAATCATATGTTTGATAAATCAATTAAGAAGGAACTTGTTTTTTGTCAAATTAACTATCGAAGTTTATTAAAGGTAGAATTCTATTATGAAAATTATGAACTTCTTATCAAACTGAGTGTTATTAATGAAAAATAACCTATTAATATAAATAGAAAAAGTAAATATAATAGATTGAGATGTGGAAGTGTAGTAATAATACCTGCATTGTAAATCTGTAATTTCATGAAGTAACTCTTTCTCTCTATTGTGCACCACCTCGAACTGCAACCAAATCAAGGATTTTAACATCATATATATTAAGGGGAAAAAATCTCAAAACCATGGTATAAACTAAAAATTTAGCAGGAGAAATTAAATCTTTAGATACGACATTTGTAAGGTAATTTGAAGAAGATAACAATGAAATAATTGTACATATGTACCAAAGATTTCTCCAGTGTTACAATCTCTGAAGGGAAAGATCCACCGTCTACAATGAAAAAAACTAATGAAAAGTTACAAACATATGAAGCTAATAAAATCAATCTATATATAATGAAATAGTAATGTGAGAAGATATACGTCTTTCGCCAGCTAACTCATTGGAGCATATTTGCTTCATCATAGTTAGGATACACTCCTACGTACAATAAACAAAATAAAACAGAGCATTATATAAATGTTTCATTATGGACCGAAAGAAAAAAGAAATATTGATAGCTAACTAATTTACATTACCCTTTGTGTAATGTTAGTTTGCAAGAAAGTGTGTAACATTGTGAACATTGAAGACATAAGGGCATTGGTTGGTGGAAGATCTAGTGGTGTTGATCCTTGAGAAGCAATTGGGTGTTGATTGATCACCTATACATAGTTTGCAAGAGCGATAGAAAATTGTATAACAACCATCCTTTTTCAACTTCATATGTACAAGAAATCATTCATGCTATGAATAATCAATTTTGGACAACGAGAATAGTATCTTTGACATGAATAAACAACTCCAATAATAATTATCAAGGTTCTAATCAGTCAAAGATTAAGTGCATTAGCCTTGAATTTCCAAGCTAACATGCATACTAAGACTCTTGTGTATGATAGAGGAACTAGACACATACTAAAGGGAAGAAGATGGAAATGATGATACATTAAGTATTGTTGTATGAGTGCATGTGTACATAGCTGACCTTTTCTAAGTCGACATTCCCAGATGTAACCTTAAAACGACCTTTTTGTTGAATGACAGGAGCTCTTGCTTTTTCTTCTCCCTCATCGTTATTATCAGCTGCCACAAATTAAGTCATAATAATTAAGAGAAAAGTTGCTCAACTCGATCAAAATATTTATCAACATTCATTTATTTGTGTTTGTGGTTTAATTAAGCTTACAACATGCATACCTACATTGAAAACCACCTTAATATATTGCGACAAAAAGAATTATCTTAGAACACATGCCTGTGGTTGTCTTGGAAACCATAGGAGTTGCTTCAGTGGTATCCTCTGTCAACATTGTTGACTTGTCGCTGATCAAGATATATATAGTCAAAAATTAAATGCTTCAGTTCAGTAATTAATTAAGTTATTCATGCATATCAATCACAGACCTCTCTAGTTTGGGTGTTTGGGAAGCTTCTATTGCATTGTTAAATGTAGATGAGCTGCCCTTCTTATGAGCATGTTGCCCAACTTTCATACCCATATCCATGTTTAGCATTTCAGTTATGTTATTTTCAGTCATGTCCACTAGACAAGGTGAACAACATTGTGGAGTTTGCTCATGGTTTGAGCTTGTCATACTTATGTCATCATCCGACTTCTCAGATCGTGGTCTACATGATGACAATGCATGTACCCAAAAATCAGGTTTCTTTCATTCAATCAACTCAACTCGATCATATACAAGCTAGCTTGTTTCTAGATTGATTCATGTACCTGGTGTAATTGCTATTTAACTCTATTTGATCTTCATCATGTTCCTAATTAAATATATCAAATAAATATCAAGTCATGACATTGTTAGATATTAATGAAAAAAAAATGTATAATTAATCATGCAAGTTGTATAAACGTACTATTTCTGATATGTGAGAAAGGTTAGTATTGCTGAAGAATTGACCGTCTAACAACTTCGCATAGCTAGAAACCTTGGAAATGCCTCCATTGTCTTTCTCAAGTAAAATTTCATCATCATTGATCTAGGACGAGATATTTGTATCATTATAATTAATATATACTTGAAATTGATTTGAGAAGGCGCATTACCATATCAAATATAAAAGAGTAAAAAAATCTAAACATATAGTATATGAAATATTTGATATTCGTACGGACCAAGGAAGCTTGAGCCTTGACATCTTCTAAGTTGAAGTTCCAATCGCTGATTCCCCTCTTGTATTCGTTCTGCATTAATAATACTTCAAGAATACTTCTAAGCATTGGTATTCTTATATATGATATAATTAATATGCAATAAACATACCTGTGATAATTCCGCCTTTTCCCCATCTAGCATTTTCTTCTGTGCAAGCATATCTTCTTCTTTTTTCTGTAAATGTATGTTCGAGAAGAGAAATCACATATAATATTTCATCCAAGCTTGCGAATTAATTAAATATATGTTCAATGTTTATAGTCCCACTCGAAACATATATATATATATATATATATATATATATATATATATATATATATATATATGGCATGGTTCCGGTAAGGACCATCCTTGTGGTAAGAAACAAGCTTAAATTAAGGACTAATCTCAACCATTGGATTTACTCCTTTACTTTGTATTGAATGGTCAAGATTTTTTCAAAAAATAATTTATTTTATTTTTTATTAATTTATTTTATTTTTTTTTTTTTTTTTTATTTTTTTATTTTATTTTTCATTTTTTTAGGTTTGTGAAAATGGAATTTTATAAAAAAAAAATGAACTCAAAGCATATAAAATTTGAACTTATCATAGATAAAAAATGAACTCGTAGAGTATGAAATTGAACTCATACAATATAGAAAATTGAACTTCTAACATAAAAAATTGAACTTCTAGTGTACAAAAATGAACTCGTAGTATATAAAAATTGAACTGTCATATTTAACATTTTTAATGCTTTTTCTAAACAACAAAATCATTTTAAAAATGTAAAAAAAATAAAAATAAAAATAAAAAAAATTGAAAAAAATCATTTATTTTTGAAATATTTTTTTAGTTATGTGAAAATCGAATTATTTGAAAAATGAACTCAAAGAACATAAAAATTGAACTTATCATCGATTGAAAAATGAACTCGTAGAATATAAAAATTGAACTCACACAATATAAAAAATTGAACTCCTAACATAGAAAATTGAACTTCTAATGTATAAAAATGAACTCGTAGTATATAAAAATTGAACTGCCATATTTAGCATTTTTAAAGCTTTTTTAAACAAAGAACAAAATATAAAAATAAAAAATAAAAAATAAAAAAAATCTCGACCATCTAATATATAGTGATGATGTAAATCTAATGGTAAATATTAGTCCTCATTTTAAGCAAAAGGTCTTACCTCAAGAGTGGTCCTCACTTGAACCAAAATTATATATATATATATATACAAACCTTTAATGCCTTCATACGATCACCGAGACCAGGCAAACCATCCAATAGTTTACGTGCTATATACTCTGTTGATCTCGATTGTTTGAAAAATGAATGTTTCAATAATCTCTTAGCAGAAGGCCTTTTGTGAGGATCTTTCACTAAACAACTCGCAATCATCTGCTTAAAACACTAAGATCAAAGGAATATGTCTAAATAATTAGTCATGTTTGTAGACAAAGTAGGAGAGGTGAACAAACAAATTCATGTTTGTAAACAAATTGTTGCCAAAACCCATTCGTTTGACCCTTGAACAAATGCCAAATGTCATAGATTAAGTGACAGTACCTCCATTCCAATGCTTGTTTTGATTTAGTTCATATAAAAAGATAGTATGTGTATACGTATATGTACCTTAGAGAATTTTTTATCACGTTCATAATCAAGTCCAGGGGGTGCATTTTGTAATGTCATAAGAAGAACCTGTTAATAAAGCTAAACATCCAAGTTAACCACTACCTCAAACATTTGATCGCAAAATTAAATCATCACATGATAGATAAGAGATTGAAAATGAAGCCATAATGTATGCAAGATTATTATGTATTCGTTGTACCTTCATTGGTGGATATTTAGAGAAAGGCGCATGCCCATGAGCAAGTTCTAATGCAGTTATTCCAAATGACCATATATCAGCTCTGCCAAATACAAGTCAATGTAATATCTATCGACAATCAAGTACATGTTTTCAAAATGAAAAGCAAAATGATTATTCCCAAACATGGATCGAAGAACCAACTTGTAATCATGACCATTCAATTGCTCCAACACCTCAGGTGCCATCCTAGAGATAGTAGATAAATAAATAAGTATATACATGCTGATATGAAGGCCAAAAAGAAAATAAGTAGAGATAGTAGGTTAATAATATTATTGTATGAAATGAAAATGTATATACCAACAAGGTGTGCCAACAAATGTGTTTCGCATGCGTGTCCTATCACCCGAGTCGAATAAACAAGCTGAAACACCAAAATCTGCAAGCTTAATACCACCATGGCCATCAATGAGAATATTTCCTGCCTATGATCGAATTAAACAACAACAAATAACATGTTTTAGTTATACAAATTTGGAACATTATATAAGTTGATGATAATGATTCTTGTTGAATGTATATATTATCATGAGGAGTAACTAACTAACTTTGACATCTCGATGTACGTGGCCTTGTTGATGAAGATAGTCTAGACCCTTCAAAACATCCCGTAGTATGGTGGCAATTGCAACTTCCTCGAACCCGTCTTGAAAAGCAGCCTTGAGTATGTGAAGGCAAGATCCCCCCGCCATGTAGGGCATCACAACCCACAAATATTGGTCACATACGAACGAGCAATGTGACTTGAGAAGGTTTGGGTGATCAACCAGATTCATTGTTTGTGCCTCACGAAAAATGCTATTCTACATACAAAATCACCCCACCATATGTGCAAAATCAATAACTAATGTATTTATTTCAAAATTGACCTTTTTTCATAACTTAACCAATAATAATTACAATGACGGAAATTAATAAATACCAAGTCAGCATTTTGCCTTTCAAAATCAAGGATTTTGATGGCAACGATCTCCTTCCATTGAACACAGAGAGCGCGATGAACTTTAGCGCTCACACCTTCACCTATTTCTTCATATAATGTGTAATGTTCCTTCCCCGCAGGATATTTCCTTTTCTCCATTTTTATAATGGAAAGCTAATTTTTAAATTTAATGAATATGCAAAACAATTAAACTCAGATCTAGTAGTATAATGTGTGTTTCTATTGCACCATCTCTGCGTATGACCGCATCAACATTCCATATCTTGGTGAATCAGAAACTCGAATTTTGACTCAGTAGCTCTGCAATGTAATAAAATCCAATGAAATGATTTGTGAATTCAATTTATAAAAGATGATTATTTTTAGAATTGAAAGCAACAAGAAAAACAAATATCAAGACAAAATATGAAAACTCAATAACAATTTCGAATTGAGATTTCAAAATTGAAAATGTAAAGGAAGGAGAGAAGAAGAATACCGGAATTCAATTTCTTCTTCGATCAAAACGTTCTCACAACGTGAGTAAACTGGGGTTATGAACATCCAAAGTTAGAGAAAAGAGGACGAATGGAGGAAAAATAGGGATGTGATTTGTTAAAAGAATTCCCTAGATACTTAAATTAGTGTAATCCTATCATGTCTATTTTTTATTAAAAAAATGAATTTACCAATTCTTTTGAGTTACCATATATTTCTTTGTTTTGTTATTTTGGGGTTTAATATCATATGTATGCATTATTTCTTTGGATATGCTACATTGGACAGAGGTTACGAGTCTACATTTTGAAAGACTTTTTACGATTATTTGATTTCTTATAAATCCATTCATTATATGGTTTATATTTCCTAATAAAAGGTGTTAGTTTCTAAAACTAGACTCTTTCATTTAAAAAAAGATATTCCTAGATTTGTTGATATAGAAATTTTCAAAAACATTTTATAGGGTTTATTATTGCATAATAAGGGATTAATTCTTAGAATAATGGCATATATAGAAGAGTTTCGCTTGGGCGAAAACAAATGTTATAGTGTAAAATGTGCACAAATTAGGGGTGTTAGATTAGATCACATGTAAGTGCAAGCATGTGCAAGATTAAAACAAGCATGTTGAACCAAAAAATTAAATATTTGGGCCGGTTCATTAGGAGTAGCATGGAATTTACGTTTGAATTATCATGGCAATTCGAAAATATCCCTCCTTTCCCTCATAACCCCCACCTTTTTGGGTCAAGAGAAATGCCCATGAGAGTTGAAACGGAGAACTACCTTTTTGGGTCAAGAGAACTACGATTAAGTCTTAACCGCTTGACTTGTTGTCCGAAGGCTCTCGTAACCCCCCTCAACTAGAAGCATCGTCAATCTGCTCATGACCACATATACCGCAAGAGAAGATTGACACTGTCGAGCTTGCCACTTGCTCAGATCCATTGGAGAGTACTGACTTTGACCACCTTTCCACTAGTTTATATTAAAAATTGAAACCAGTTTCATGTCCCTCGTATGTAAGTTTATCTTTGTTGCTTAATCCTACATTTTTCTTTTTCTTAAAATTGTCTTGTTTATGTTTGTCATTTCAGATTCTAGAATACTAGAGCGAAGATGTATCTTCAATATTACATTAATGAAAACGGTGATAAATTCTACACTACCAAGGTTTGTTACTACTCTCCATCTTCTAGATCTTTGTATTGAGTCATACTTATCAATGTTTCAGCTTGTTAAAACTCTATTTGTATTTATTTATGTTAGACTATTACTTTTGTTTTTTTTTAATTATTCGGGGTTTTGGACTAGAAACTTTCCATTTTTTTTTATTTAGATAAAGCCTTTCTTAATTCATCACGTGGAACTATTAACTTTAGATACACTTGAGAGTTTTCTTTAGAAGACAACTTTAAGAAAAACCCTATTAAGATTGATGCATCGAACTTATTGTGAAATGAATAAAAGGGAAAGTTTGCATGAAAAAGAGGAAGCTTTAACTTCAACTTCTTTGATCACTCAACCTCTGAGAGGTAGCGCTCTTGCACTAAAATCCACACAACATATTACAGAGAGAGGTGACTTCAAGAAGCTTTAAATAGCTAGGTCTAAAAGGGGAAACGAGGGGAAAAAGAGTAAAATAATAAAGTCTCTTAAGTGCTAGAAACAATAAAATAAATGAGGTATCATCATCCTAGCATAAGGTTGATTATTTGAGTAATAATAACCATATGTTTTGAAATCTGCCTCTCGAGTTGGACTTGGGGAAGAATCACCCAAGCCTAATTTGTAGATGAAGTAGTGATGTTGCTTTTATCCTAGTGGCTTCGTCATAATCTCAGAAATTTGTTGACATAATGAAATGTAGGCAGTCTTGAGGAAGCCTTCTTTAATATGATCAAGTATAAAGCCATAATCAATTCTGATATGTATTGTGCGTTCATGAAATATTGGGTTTGCCACGATGTATTGGGTTGTTTTTTTATTGTAATTGAGTGTGATTGGAAGAGGGGCATTTAGTCATACCAACACAATTATGGTTGTCGACATGCTTCTATAATCTAGCTCTGCATAGGACTTAGAGACAGTCTTTTGTTTCTCAGTCTTCCATGAAACTAAGGAATTTCCAAAGTAGGCACAATAACTTGTTAAGGATTGAGCTGCGAATGGGCGAGTTCCCTAGTCCGCGTCACTGTATGAAGTGAGAATAGGTGAGTTTTTGGTGGGAAAAATTAAACCAACTTTCCCTAAAATGTTGAGATACCTAACAATATGTAAGGCATTGTTCATGTGTGGCTCCTTGGGATCTGTCATAAAATGACTCAAATGTTGCAGAACATAGGAGAGATCAGGTCATGACAAGTTCACAAATAAGAGCCTACCAATCAATCTTTTGTATTGCGCTAGTTGAGTGAGAGGGACTCCATCATCAATTTTTATCTTGAGCCCTCTTGGAAAGGGAAACTGACTTGGTTTGGAATCAAGAAATTTGTAGTCTTGGATGATGTCCAAGATGTTTTTTCATTGGTGAAGCATGGTCCTAGTGTAATTTCTTGCGATCTCTAGACCTAGGAAGTATTTGGCAAGGCCCAAATCTTTGATAGTGAACTTGTGATGTAGGGTTGTCTTGAGCTCAATTATGGCAAGGTCATCATCACTAGTGAAGAGCAAATCATCAACATAAACCAAGACTGCCACTATGTGTTTTGGAACTTTCCTAATGTATAAAGAGTAGTTACGTTTTAACTGAACAAAGCCAAACTTGATGAGGAATTGTGTTAGCTGGTTTTAAACGATATAGAGACTTTGGCCCTATAGTGGATTATCCTTCTAGTGGATGCATGCAAACTTCTTCTTCAAGTTATCCATGTAGGAATGCGTTATTCACATCTAGTTGGTGAAGGGGCCATTCTTTCATGGTTGCAATGGTTAGGATTACTCTCACACTTGTGAGCTTGGCAACTAGTGAGAATATATGTTTGTAATCCTTCCCTTTGATTTGGTTGTACCCTTTGGCTACCAATCTTGCTTTGTAGCATTCCACTATACCATTTGGCTTATACTATACTTTGTAGACCCACTTGCATCTTATGACAATCTTGGATGGTGGAAAATATGTGGGAAACCATGTTTGATTCTTTTCAAGAGCCATTGTCTCTTGCTCCATGGCTTCTACCCATTTTGGGTCTTATTGTGCTTGTTTGAAGTGTGTTGGTTCAATACAGTAGGCCATGTTGACAAAAGATTTGACAAAGTTTGACTCAAAATTTCTAATATCTCCAAGCATTGTGACACACAAAGGACTGTGACATGGAAAGTTAAGAGGGTTTTTTGTGGTGAGGATGTACTCTTTGTATTTTAGTGGTTTGACTATGATTCAAGATTTTTTCCTTAAGGGAGAAAATTTGAATACATCATGTATATGTATGTCATTACGGGTAATGGAGGTGTCTTTTTGGGTGTAATGGTGAGGAAAAGTCGGAGAAGTGGAGGAGTATGATGAGCATATTGAGTTAGGTGTAATGTGAATTGGTTCAGTGGTAAGGGTATAAGAAGATAAATAGATTTCTTCACTGTCTTGTGTAGGATTGACAATAGGTAGAGATATGTGGGGAGTCTGATTAGGTGGTGGAGGATGTGCGTTTGTAGTTTTGAAAGGGAAAATCATTTCTTGGAAGAGGACATCTCTGTTGATCAAGGTTCTTATGTACTATAAGTCATACAATTTGTATGCTTTGTGATACGTGACTCAACAGGCTCAAGTCTCGTTTGATTGCGGTCCCGATCTTCCACAAGTCTTCTCAATGTTCCCTTGTTATTTCCAGCACCAATCTGAAGAATTTATGCACGAAATTAATCTCTCTTTTCTCTACTTAACTGAATCAAATGATGGAGGATTCAATTATAAGAACACAGGAATTGGAATCACTCAATTTAGAGTTGAATTGCAAAAGTTATGAAGATTACAGGACACGAATGTTATTTTGGACCAAGGACTTGAGAATAACTATGCCAAGTTATTCTCCAAGTCTGATCTATTTTTTATTAAATGAAAAAGCTTAGTTTAAATAGAGAATACAAACTAGGATATCCTTGGAGCACAAGGAAACATCAGAGCATTCCTTGTTCTCCAAGATATATTAAAATCTATCTATATACTAAAGAAGAAACTTGTTGGCCACATGTCAATCTATATTTAATTTGCCTATGTGTCATTTTTTGGTGTTTTTGAATTATTATTTTTATTAATAATTTGGGTCCCGCAATATTTTAATTAATTAGTTTTTATACTTATTGAAATAAAAATTACTTAACATTCCTAATATTTAGGCATTTCAAATTTTAAACATTAAAATATTTTTTTTATTAGTTAAATTTGAAAAATAGTTTATTTGTGCAAGATTTTTTTAATCAAAACTCGAGCATGACACGGGAATTCAACTAGTATAATACTAAAACAACTATCTAAGTTTCCTTATCTAAATAAATCAAATAATTAATTATCTGACTTATAAGATAAGAAAACTAAACCTAACAACTCAAAAGATATAAATAATAATAATAAAGCAAAACAATTCAGTCATCTAACAAATTTCTATGGCCGAAATTATGCATAAATAAAATATCTATTTAAAGATAGAATTAAAACTAAAGATAAGATTCCCGTAAGACTTGAACAGCTCTCAGTAAATCGCAATTTTCGCCTCTTTGCTGTTTGATTCTTGATTCGACAGAAACTACAAACTTGTAGATCTTTTAATTATCTATCCAACGCAATTTGAACGGACTTGAGATAAAATTTCTAGCCCATGTTATAACCATTTTACTGAGCATTGTTTTTAATTTGACGTGCTTCTTAACTTTCCGAACTTTTATGACTTCATCCTCTTTCTTGGTGGCCTTGGACGCCATTGATAAACATAACCAAAGGATAATATGGAATCCATGAAAATCTTCTTGAACTTGAATGCTCGGGACCTTAGTAAAGGTCTTGGTCTATGGCCTCTAAGCGTCTTCAATAAATCATTGGCTTTGATCTTCCCTTGATCTGTATCATTCTCCCCCACTTGGCCTCGAATCGTCCGCGATTCGAAGTTGTATGTGGATGCAAAGGAAGAATCATCTAGCAACAGACAAGAAGATGAAAACACACTAAGAGGTTGAATCATGTTAGCATCTAAATAAGGCACATCAATGAGTGTAACCCTTGGCAATGTGTTGGTTTCATCAACATCAGAAAACGGTTCTTCAACTTGGGTAGTCGACCCACAAAGTACCTCTTCATGCTCCAATAAAGTCGACTGGACAGAAGCTTCAACAACCAATATTGGCTCATTATCTTCAATTGGCTCCAGCACCTCATTGTCAACCATTACACTAGTTATTTCAGCTTTAGGCACCTCAATAAAGAACTCCTTTTTTCTGACTCTCTTGACACAAATAATCCTCAGTTAAAGGAAAAGACTCATATTTTCGATTAGGGCAAACATTATAAAGATGGCCTCTTCCTTGACACAAGAAGCAGTGAAGATCTCGTGCTCGAAATAAGGATTGGATTGGGGCTTTCTTTTGACAAGCATGAGCACAAGCTGCTGTATATCGTCTATGCAACTCTTCATCATTTGTAACATACATCTTCTGCATTACAAACTTCATTTGATCCCATGTTGTAATTGGAATCAAGCCTTGACGTCTTCTTGATTGACATACCCATAACCAAAAGGAATGGGCAGGACCAACAAGGTAGTTAGTCACCCATGGAAGGATATGCCATTCAGCATAGCCATAATAGTCATGGTAGTACCCAATATCTTGCTCCCATGCCAAGTAATCATTCGGTCCATACTCTCCAGAAAAAGGCTCAATATTGAGAGGTCTTTGTACCCTTGGAGTTGGTGGAATATCATTATAGGGATCACCCCAATATTAAGAGCAATACATCTTAACCCTGAAACACAAGCAAACCTCAAAAGCAAAGAGATCACAAGTAGTGCAAAATACAAGATGTAGCAAGCCTTTGCAACAAGTTAAGACAAGGCTGTAAGAACAAATAAATTTGTAGCAAAAGGTTCTGTAATCAATCCCAAAATGCTAGGGTTTTGGCCGCAGGTGGAGGGGCTAAACAATCGCACACGGTTGAGTTTTTGGGGCTTTTTAGTGATCAAACGATGTTCGATTTTGATGAATTTTATATGGACGGACTCATATTGAAAATCTCTATAAGAATTTCTAACTGAAATTACCAAACAAAGAGAGAAAAAAATTCGGACTTCTGGGTTGTTCGAGTTTGAGTTTTGTGTAGTTTTTTTCGGTGTTTTTAGTTTGTGTTTAAGATTGCAAGAAATGTTAAATGCTGGAAAACACAAAGAAGAACTTGAAAACAAAGAAAAGAAATTGCTTACAACTTTGTGCTCTGATACCAATTGATACGTGACTTAAGAGGCTCAAGTCTCGTTTGATTGCGGTCCCGATCTTCCACAAGTCTTCTCAATGTTCCCTTGTTATTTCCAGCACAAATTTGAAGAATTTATGCATGAAATTAATCTCTCTTTTCTCTACTTAACTGAACTAAATGATTGAGGATTTAATTATAATAACACACGAATTGGAATCACTCAATTTGGAGTTGAATGGCAAAAGTTATGAAGATTACATGACACGAATGTTATTTCGGACCAAAGACTCGAAAATAACTATGCCAAGTTATTCTCCAAGTCTGATCTAATTTTTATCAAATGAAAAAGCTTAGTTTAAATAGAGAATACAAACTAGGATATCCTTGGAGCACAAGGAAACGTCACAGCCTTCCTTACTCTCCAAGATATATTAAATATAATACTAAAACAACTATCTAAGTTTCCTTATCTAAATAAATCAAATAAATAATTATCTGACTTATAAGATAAGAAAACTAACGTAACAACTCAAAAGATATAAATAATAATAAAGAAAAATAATTCAGTCATCTAACAAATTCCTATGGCCGAAATTATGCATAAATAAAATATCTATTTAAAGATAGAATTAAAACTAAAGATAAGATTCCCATAAGACTTGAACAACTCTAAGTAAATCGCTGTTTTTGCCTCTTTGTTGTTGGATTCTTGATTCTACATAAACAACAAAGTTGTAGATCTTTTAATTATCTATCCAACGCAATTTGAACGGACTTGAGATAAATTTTCTAGCCCAAGTTAAGACCATTTTACTGAGAACTATTTTTAATTTGACGGGCTTCTTAACTTTCCGAACTTTTATGACTTCATCCTCTTTCTTGGTAGCCTTGGACACCATTGATGAACATAATCAAAGGACAATATGAAATCCATGAAAAGCATTGGGTAGCTTTGGTTTAGTCTTAATCGGGGTTATTGGCGGTAATACCTCCAGGGTAGGAAGGGGGTATTACACCATCAAGTATCGCCATCCTATTTTGAGGCTTGAGGGCGAGTCTCTTCTCCAAAATTGATCTTAAAAGCGGATACCATCAAATAAGAATAAAGGAGGCAGATGAATGGAAGACGGCGTTCAAAGCCAAGCAGGGCCTCTATGAGTGGTTGGTCATGCCCTTCGGATTGACCAACGCTCCTCACACTTTCACGCGCTTGATGAAACACATCCTTTGGCCTTTTATTGGTAAGTTTGTGTTTGTGTACTTTGATGACATTTTAATTTACAGCCATGATTTACTATCCCATGTCGAGTACATTAGGTAAGTGCTTGATGCTTTGAAAAGGGAGCGCCTATTTGCCAACATGAAGAAGTGTCACTTTTGTTCGGATCATATGGTATTTCTTGGTTTTGTTGTGAGTAGGAATGGTGATGTGATCCACCCAGAGGTCAATCAAAAATTCTCTTCAAGCTTGTGTCGTCAATCACGAGGCTCATTATCAATTCCGTTTGCGTCCAAGTCTCTAATAATTGTGTGGTATATATTTATTTATTGTAAACATTCTAGATTTTTATTATTATATGAAAGTAATAAATAGGTAGTAGGTAAGGTGGTAGGTAAGGTGGTAAGTGAATATGAACACGAAGGGTTATTTGTAACCCGATTTTGTGTGCCTATTTATAGGCATTTTGTTCTTCTTGTTTAAGGACGTTTTGAAACCTAATGAAAATGAAGCTTTGAGTTTTTCTTTGTATTCTTGATCCATTCGTCCTTAAGGATAGTGAATTCCCTTGGTTCGTGAGTCATATCGAGCCATCTTCAAGGATCCTTTTAAGGTGAAGCATATCCTTGTTTGAATCCATATTTTGTGTTGTTGGAGAGTGATTCATATCTCTCTAATTCCACATCTATATTCATCACTTCATGTCATACAAAACCATCCCCTTTCAACTCCTTTCCATCGCCACTCCATCAATCTCATTCAAACTCCCACCGAAATCTCTTCTCGGTGGATTTTGCAACAGCTTAGTAAAACTGTTATAACTTTCGATCCACAAGTGAAATTGATCTCAAATTTTGAGTTCAACTAGAGTCATAGATATCACTCCTCGAGTTAGAATCACTCAAATCGGATTCCGGACTAGGGAGAACCATCCAGTTGAAGATAGACCAGTTTTCTTGGGGTTTGTTGTCGAATTCCTTGGAAGTCTAGGGGGCTTACCTTGCACTGTGAACTTCACGATCCTTGATTCTCATCATTTGGTATTAGATCTACGCAAGGTAAACGCTCAAAATTTGGTTAAAATCTTATCTTATTAGAAGTTTCAAGCAAAAACGAAAAGAAAAGAAAAGAATGGTTTCCTTCCAATGCTTGGACCAACTTATCACTATCAAGTGTGCCATGGAAATTATGTGGATACTACAAGAGGAGTGACCCTATTTTGAAGAACCGTCCCTTTGGGATGAGCATTTGCAAGAAGGGGAGGTCATGTCGGTTGAAGTGGCCACCATGCACCAAGATCCATAACATGATCCCACTCTGACTCTAGTTCAGTGTGAGAATGAGTATGTTGAAGTCGAGGACATACTTGAAGTAGAGGAAGTTGTTGAACCATCACCTTTATCTATAAGAACCAAGCATCCACTCACCATTGTGCGTAGTTCACTAAATTCTTTGGCTAATCCATGGATGGATGCAACACCTAAGGTTTCTTCATGGTTGCCATTTTTACTTCAAGAAGAAGAGAATACCACATCCTTTCTGTTGGAGAATGACATTGAGGAACCCGATCAAATGGATTCGAGGACGAATCCTTTTAAAGAAGGAGAGGATGATGTGATCCACCCAGAGCTCAATCAAAATTTCTCTTCAAGTTTGTGTCGTCACTCTCGAGGCTCATTATCAATTCCGTTTACGTCCAAGTGTCTAATAATTGTGTGGGATATATTTATTTATTGTAAATATTCTAGATTTTTATTATTATATGAAAGTAATAAATAGGTAGTAGGTAAGGTGGTAGGTGAGATGTGAACACGAATGATTATTTGTAACCCCATTTTGTGTGCCTATTTATAGGCAATTTGTTCTTCCTGTTTAAGGAGGTTTTGAAACCTAATGAAAATGAAGCTTTGAGTTTTTCTTTTAGTCTTGATCCATCTTCAAGGATCCTTTCAAGGTGAGTCATATCCTTGTTTCAATCCATAGTTTGTGTTGTTGGAGAGTGAGTCATATCTCTCTAGTTCCACATCCATATCCATCACCTCATCTCATACAAGACGATCCCCTTTCAACTCCCTTCCATCGCCACTCCATCAATCTCATTCAAACTCCGACCGAACTCTCTTCTCGGTAGATTCTGCAACACCTCAGTAAAACTGTTATAACTTTCGATCCACAAGTGATATTGATCTCACATTTTTAGGAGTTTAACTAGACGCATAGATCGAACTCCTCGAGTTGGAATCACTCACATCGGAGTCCAGAACAGGGAGAACCATCCAGTTGAAGACAGACCAGTTTTCATGGGGTTTGGTGTCGAATTCCTTGGAAGTCTAGGGGGCTTACCTGGCACTGTGAACATCACGATCCTTGATTCTCATCAAATGGAATACAAGTGGATGAGGAGAAGTGAAGGCGATTGAATAATGGCAAACACGGACGACCATGACACAAGTCCGGATCTTCCTTGGGTTAGCCGGATTCTACCGCCGGTTCGTGCGAGATTTTAGCACCTTGGTTGCGCCCTTAACCTTTCTTACTAAGAAGAACGTCTCATTTACATGGGGAGAGGCGCAAGAAGAGTCCTTTGCAACCCTTAAGGCTATGTTGATACAAGCGCCGTTGTTGGGCCTTTCCAATTTTAGCAAGATGTTCGAGATAGAGTGTGATGCGTCGGGAATCGGGCTCTGAGGGGTGCTCATGCAAGATGGGAGGCCTATTGCTTACTATAGTGAGAAGTTAGGGGAAGCCGAGCTCAAGTACCCCACGTATGACAAAGAGCAACTTGTTGTTGTCTTAGTTCTACGGGCGTGGGAGCACTACTGATGAAGGATCTTGATGTTGCAAGCAGTACAAGGCAAACTGAGGAAGACCCAAGCAATCTTGATGGAGGAACTTCTATTCTGGAACGAGGGCAGATCTCCCTCGTCCAGACTCGGAATTGGGTGATTCCAAAACGAGGAGTTAGATCTACAAGTCTTATTTGATGTCTCAACTTTTAAGAGCCAGATAATGCGTGGTTCGAAAGTTATGGCTCTTTCCTTGATTGGTTGCAGGAATCACCAGGAAAGAAGTTCTCAAAGAAAAAGGGTGGTGGCAAGGGATCTTTTTGATGGCGTCATTGAATGATGATGGGTGGTGATGATGGACGAGTTTGTATGGTGAAATGGAGGATGGAATTGTGGCGGTTAGATTAGATATGGACGAGCCTTCGAAAGGATGTGACACACCTCTCGAAAACACCAACTTGAAGGAATCAACCTAGGATATGACTCACCTAGATCAAACCTTCGGTCTTGGATTGATGTGACTCACAATTAAAAGGAGCTAAAACTGAAATTTTATTGAAAAAAAATCTAAAAACGTTCCTAAAGCAAGGAGACAAGGGTTGGCATGGTTTTGCATCAATCTTGTCTAACTAGGAAACTGGAGCCCTAGTGGCTTATAAAGAAAGACCTAAGGGCAAAAATGACATATGCCTTAGGAAAAGTTTAACAAATATTAAAATAGACCCAAAATTTCAAAATTTCATAAAACACTCTCACAATCCAAGAAATGAACCACACAAGTCGTGGCCTTCTAACAAGACACGCAAACCTCACTATTTAACGATGTGATGGCCTTAGCATAGTCACATCATCCTCCCTCCCTTCAAAAAGGATTCGTCCTCAAATCCGAGTGCACTTCCAATTGAAAATATCATGAACAACATAGCTTAGTGGCAACTCTATCCCGAAAGCGTAAAAGCAGACACGTCTCATCAAGGCGATCTCCTCGATGATGCTGGGGACAGTTTTTAGCTCGCACTTGTTCAAGGTTGTTCTATGAGCAACGAACTCCAAATTGAGCGATTCCAAGTCTCAATTTGAGCTCAAGAGGTCTACTTTATGTCCTCCAAATTTGCACAACATTAGACCATTGAGTTGAAAGTTACACCATATTTTCTAAGGTGGTGCAGATTGATCCGAGAAGAAGGTTTCACATTGCTGCAAAAGATGAGAGATGAGGGAAGATCACCTAATTCTTGAATAGACAACAAAAATTCATGAAAGAGAAGTAGAAAGAATTTTACTCCCCTTGATGGTGTGAACAATTTCCTTTGGTTTGGCAAGTCGAATAGTCTTCCCTTTCTCTTCTTTCTTGGTGGGATTCTCATCATGATATAGGAAGGGCAAACTGGAGGGAACCATAGGGAAAGCATCCATCCATGGGGTAGCCAAAGAATGTATGGAGCTAGGAGTGATGGTAGGACGGAGGTATATTTTAGGAGATAATTCCAAAACTTTCTCCACTTTTTCCTCGGAATCAACCTTCTCTTCAGTTTGTGTTAGAGGCTCATGAAGTGGCTCTTTTGAAGTAGCTTTGTCCATGAATTTGAATTTGGAGGTAAGGTTAACCACAACTTCTTGGATGAGAGGCTCCTCGATTGGTTTTGAAACATCCACCTTAGGTGAAAGTTCAAAGACTTGATGTAGTGGAACCAAGCAAGATGAATTCTCTTTACCTCTCACTTGGACTCTTTGTGGCTCCACAATCATTGAAGGATAATAAGGTGGTTCTTCAAATATGGCTTGTCCTCTAGATGATGGATACCAAGGTATGACATTGGCACCCCTCGTGGAAGCTTGGTCTTGATGATGAAAATCCCAAGCTTGATGATGAAAATCCCATGCTCATGTCCTACAACGTTAGTATCGCAAGTAGAAGATGAAGAATAAAAAGGATAAGCCTCAACATACACTTGTGGTACATACCTCTCCATGAGAGCTTATTTGAGCTCTTGGCATGTACTAATGGGATGGTATCCTTTACGCCTCCTTCTCTCCTTGTGATCATACCACCACTTATGAGCCCCATGGATAAAGCGTTTAGTGGCAAAAGTAACTTTCATATCTTCAAGATAGTCGCCATAGTAGTCCAAAAAATAATTGAGCTTGGAGATCCCAGCTAAGCAAGCATTGGCATCGGATCAGACATCAAAATATGGAATATAAGACCTTTTAAACAAGAATTCCTCATAATATGTACTTGTTTTTGACATCTTGCACACACTCAACAAACAAGATTATCCCACAAATCACAAGTAATGCCAAAACACAAGTTCCTCCTAAATCAACCAAGAAAGAGCAAAGGAATGCAAGTGCAAGGTGAAGGCAAGGAGTTAGGTATGGCTAGGCAAAGAACAAATAATCCAATGTACACACAAGCACCCGAACTCAACAAGGACTTATAGGAAAAGAAGTTACTAGGCACCAAGTGTTTTACATAAAAACAATTTATGCAAATTTTGGCCTTGCTCGGATTCTCTTTCTCACGGGGTCCGACTTCTTTTATGCCCGGCCCCTTATTAGCTTTTCGTCGCCGGAAAGGTTTTTCTAGCCCCACTTCTTTTTCTCTCCGAGTCCGACGTTTTCTTTTAAGGCACAATTCTGATTTTTTTAAAGAAAGTGGGAAACAACCACAATTCACAAAACAAGCAGCAAACAATTTATTTTTGAAGTTTAACAACTCGATGTCGTTCCCGTATCTTAAACCAAGCCTATACAAGTCCAAATGCAAGACATGTGCATGGAAAATGGGAAGGGACGTGGTTGTTTTGAGGCTGGTTCGGATTTGGACACAACCCACACAAGACATCCTTAAATGCACCAAAAATGAAAGGTTGTTTCAAAGCGGTTGATGTGACTACGCCTCACAAGCCACCTCATGGCTCTGACGCATTCGGTACCAAACCATCCAATATCGAGCCTCCCAACGTCAATACCGAGCCATCCACTCATGGGACTGAGCCATCCAACCCCGATACCGAGCCTCCTAACCTCGGTACCAAGCTGCCTGGCGACTCTTTTACCCACGGTACCGAGCTGCCAAAGCTCGGTACCGAGCCACCTGGGCATGCCAGCCGAGCCAGCGATATTGGGACTTATCTAGGGTGGATAACAAGGGTTCGAGCTCGTGTCTTACAAGAAGAGCTTCAAGATGGTCTCTTGATCCATGGAGTGCCGATAAAATATGAAGACGACATGGAGTGCACATTGCTTGTCACCGGGCGCGCCGAGGCCATGCCGGGCGCCTAGCTTGTGCCGAGTTGGTGCCTCTTTCTTGCCAAGTAAAGACACATTAAATGATGGTTTTCCAAGGGTTTTTCATCTTCATTATTTTTTAATGGCTGGTTGGTGAAGGGTCTTGATGGATGGCTCTTTGTTCTTTAAAAGGGTCGTGTGTATCCCTTGCTAAAACACACTTGAAAATGCTTGAAACTCTTGTCTTGTTTTAGTCATGTCTTCGACTTTGGTTTGGCGATTTGCCTTTTAATATAGTTGTTTTATGTTCTTTGTTTTTCAATATTGATTCGTGAGTGATATCGGATCACCCTTGAGATCCAAGAGCAAGGTGCGTCACATCCTTGTCCTTGAATCTCGTAGTTTGAGTTTCGAGCGTGGTGAGTCATATCCACGCCCTAAACTCATCCATATCCAACAACCCTCACTTTTCCATCTTCCATTTTCTGGTTTTTTTTAAAGCCATTCACACGTTACTCATCTTCATCTCCGAGGTCCATTCATCCAATCCCTAGACAAGAAGAGAGCGTTGAAGTGGCCTTGCACTAACTCCATCGATTCGATCCTTATCATGTGGTATCAGAGCCAAGGTACACCTACTGTCTCTCTTTTTAGACCTGAAATTCGTTGAATTTTTCAAGTGTTTATCCTCACAAAACTCGTTCTACAAACTCTTACATTACCGACCCCTCATGAGTCGTTACTGACCTTGTGTCTTGCATTGTTTTGTGTCTTCGACTCTTGTGTGATTAATCCTACCTTTGAAGGACGACCAAAACTGAATTGTTAGGTTGTCCAAAGGTTGAAGAAGCTTTCACTCCTTGCTTGAAAGAATTGAAGACGAAAATATACCAAGAATCACCCTTTGGCCTTTCACCTATTTCGTCTTTAATACCACATTTGTGGCTGAACTTTTCAACTTCTTTCATTGATCTTTTTGAGCATGTTGGCATGGCATAAAAACTGAATTTCAAGCTTACAATATTGTGTACTCACTCGGGTTAGGATATGGGAAAAGTACCAAGCCGTATATAAAAAAAAGTAACACCGAGTAGAGGTGCAATTCATTTGGTTGTTATAGCTTGGTATGCTTGATTGTAAGTTGCTGAAAAGTTGTGCCTTAAAAGTAAAATTCGTGATCAGAAAGAAAATTAAGCGAGGCTAGAAAAACCTTGTCGGCCGCCAAAAGGCTAATAACGGGCCGGGTATAGACTAAGTCGAACCTTGTAAGAAAGAAATTCCCAAAAAAGGTCCTATTTTTTTGGTTTAAGCTCATTTGTTTATCTTTTGTTCGTCAACTTGGTACCTAGTAGCTTCCTAAATTCGAGTGATAGACAAGCTTGTTGCTTGTTTTGCATTGCCATTGCTTGTGTCTTTTTGCTTTAAGCCGATTCCTATTTGTACTACACCTAAAGTCCTAACACTTGCAAGTTTGGCACTTTTCGAGTCTAAGTTGAGAATTGGTTGTGTGTGGCTCGAAGTACCACTTGCTTGTTGGATTTAACTTGTTTGGTGAAGTTTGTGCAAGATGTCGGATACGGTGAATGATGGCTCACCTCGGGATCGGGATGCTAATTCCGATTCATCCATGGCTGCTATGCTACAATCTATGCAACAAGATCTTCGTTCTTTTTGTTCTAGGTTTGATGACATTGAGCAAAGGTTGACAAGGCACGACGAACTCATTCAAGCTAGTGCCACCAATGCAGAAAGCATCAACCGAGCACCACCTTTGTCACTCGATGTGAGATCTCATCTAGAACCAATCATCTCCACCACTCGAGGCATTCATTTGGAGGAAGCTTCTACCTCTAACGTGCAACTAGCGTCACAAGGTCATCTTTCGGGATCAAATTTCAATCAACCATTTGTGACGTCTTCCGGGGTAAGGAATGAATTTGTTCCTCCATATTCTACTTTTCCAAATAATATTCTGTTGCCTTCGAACACTAACAATGTAGGCAATGAGCCATATCGCTATACTCCTATGGCTACACCGGTGCCCACGGGCATGGCCCATCATTACCCTCGGTGCGGAGGTGTCCAAGGCACTCCGCATATGCAAGCGGCCTATCGAGCTACATTTTAAGAGGCGTGGCAGCAACAACCCACGTATGGTGATGGGCGCCAGCAAGGGGGGAGCGCCACCAAGGAATCAAACTCCAAATCCAAACTTTCTCGAGAACCACCGGAGCCGACGCATGTCTCGATTGGATAGGCAAGACCGAGACCATGTTTGACTATTTTGGCTATGAGGATGAAAAAACAATAGTCGTCGCCGCCGTCCATTTCACCGACTTTGCGTACCATTGTTGGTTGCAAGACAAAGAAGCTAGGCAACGTGATGGGGCCCATCCAATCTGAACTTGGCATGAGGTTAAGCGAGCACTCGAGGAACGCTTTGTTCCATCAAACTACGCCGAGAGGGTCCATTCCAAACTTGAGCAGCTTTGACAAGGCGGTCGGACTCCCGACGAGTATTACAGCGAACTATGCACGCTCATCTTTTGTTCCAAGGTTCAATTCCCCGACGGGTATGTTATCTCCAAATTTATTCATGGACTTAATTCCGAGCTAAAATCTGTTGTAAATATGCAGCATTTTCCTAGGGTTACGGAGATTGAACAAGTGTTGCATTACACAAACCAAGTGCATAAGAACCTCTCAAAGGCGCCAGCCCGCACCAACCTCGGTACCGAGCTCCAGGCCCTCGGTACCGAGCACCAGACCCTCGGTATTGAGCTCTAGACAGTGGAATACCGCTTCGGTACTGATGTGAACCCCGTTGAAGGATTCACGGAAGGAACGATCTTGGACTCGTAAATGGTCGTTCTCACGTCGGTTTTGATAGGGTTGAGCCGATTTAACGACTAGACGGGGTTTGGGTGAGAATTGAAAGGATTTAAGAAGGTGGCTTCGTTTGACGGAAACCTGAAGAATATGGGATGAGATGAGAATTTGGGTGACGCCTTAGAGAAATCGTTCTGGAGCAATCTCGACAGAGTAACGGTATTATTCAATTAAGCGTAAATAAAAACATAAGAGGAGGCTCCTTTATATAGAGGAGCTCCAAAACCCTAGCAAGCAAGGCTTAGTGGACTAGGGTTTGCATGCAAGCAAAGGCCCAACGTCCAAAAGCCCATAAATCATAAATAGACAATACTAAAAGTAGCAACAAGCAAAATGGGAAAGATAAAAATAGAAATATGCTAAAAATAGGAAAATATATAAATAAGCTTAAGTCCCTATCCAAGGGGGACGCCATGGTCTTGGGCGCCTAGGACTAGCCGGAACTGTGTCTGACCCTAGGCAGGGTCGCATCAGGTACCAAGTTAGCCTAAGGGGCCTGAATTTCGGCGCGACCAGCCGAGGCCCAAGCAAGAAGGAGAGAACCGAGCCGACGAGTTCAAATGCTTCAAATGTCTCGGGCGTGGCCATTACGCTCGTGATTGTCCGAACAAGCACAAGGTTCTTCTTACTCCGCAAGGAGAATATGAATTTGGGGAGCTTGTTCAAGAAGAGGAAGACAACCATGAGGAGCAAGAAGAGGATGAGCTCCATGTCATGGCTAAGGAGGGTGAGTGTTTTGTTGTCCAACGTACTCTTTTCACCACCGAAAACAACACCACCCCAAGCCAACGCGAGGTGATCTTCCATACTCGATGTAAAACCCAAGATAAGGTATGTAGCCTAATTATTGATGGTGGTTCTTGTTGTAACATCATCAATGAGGAGGTTGTTTCTCGATTTTCAATTCCTACTACTCCTCATCCCATGTCTTATCCTTTGTGTTGGTTAAATTCTAAATCGCCTATACAAGTGAAGAAAAGGGCTTTCATTTCTTTTGCCATAGGTCCATATCAAGATGTGGTGGAATGTGATGTGGTGCCCATGTCGGTGGGCCATGATGGCGTCTCCAACGAGTACTCATTCCACTGGGATGGCAAGAAGGTCACGTTGCATCCCATGAAGCCACACGAAATCATGCTTGATCACATGGCTAGGGAAAAAAAGCGAAGGCATGCTCTTAGAGAAGGAAGCAAGGGAAATACTGACTAGCTGAAAGTCATCATGCCAAATCAAAATATAATTCCCTAGTTACACAACTAGTATAGCTGGTAAGTCGGGGTCGTACCCAAGAGACACTTGTAATTCAAAGTAATATTGTTATCCACTCAGAAAAGTAACAAAGGGGGGATTTATGGAATTGTAATTCTAAAACTAGGTAATTAAAACAGACAAAGCAAACAAATAAAGCAAAGGTTTGATTTTTATCAATTTAGGAAAACAATTCTATTCAAATATCCACTTTCATTATCAAGTTATTGATCATAGATTCAAACAGGTTATTTCTTTTGGTTATTCCTATCATGATCAGATATATAACATGGCAACGGGACATGCAAACTTAATATCCAAACAACCCATGAAACGATCATAAATAATAGGGATATTAGCAATGAGAACAAGGATAAACAAGATACATGCAAATTGAGTTCCAACGAGTCAAACAATAGACATGCAATCAAATCTCTCATTCAATGGTTTTAGTCCAACGAGTCCTAAAACATTGAGTTGCTACTAAGATTAGGTTTTACTATGAGAAAACCTAGATCTAGCAATAGAGAGTATTAAACTCCAACAAGTTAGCTAGGCCTAAAGTAATCAATACAATCAATATAAATTATGCGCAAGAGAATTGAAATAACCTGTAGAAATAAACCTGAATGAAAGAATCTCACAATAAACTTGAATCTGAAAGCTTCAACTTGAATAGAATTAAAGTGTTTAGTTTTCCATAGAAGAGAAAATACAAAAGTCTAGAATAATGAAAACTAGGTCTAAGAGAGGTGTAGGGTAATCTCCCAAAAGTCTAAAACAAGGCTTAAGTAGTCAACTAAAAACACGAAAGGAAAGATATAATTAAAAACAAGTAAAGATAAGCTCGAAAGATCTTCGTGCGCGAGCAGCTCAGATGGGCCGCGATCGCCCTTTTGGATGGCCGCAATCGCGACCTAGAATAATTTGACCAAGCGAGTCGGTGTAAAGATGTGATCGTCGATTTGGATGGCCGTGATCGCGGCTCTTGTCTTGACTACATTTTGACGGTACTTTTGGAGACTTTTTTGACCCACTTCGAGTTAGAATTTGAACTCGAAGTACAAATTTGAATTGTATCCCTTCAAGTTAGATTTCCAATGATACCAAATTCAGCTTCATCCGACCACCGTAGCTCTTGAACGAAGCGTCACAAGAAAGTAGTGTCGAAACAACAACTCCAAGCGCTCTTTTCCACAACCTATTGGTCCTTAATGATCATCAAAAGTGGCTTGAATATCGTTGGAAAAAGCCACTTGAATATCTCCAATCTTTAATCCTTCAACTTAACCAATCATTGCTCCTCAAAACATCCTAAAAACATGAAAGCACAAGAGTAGACACCAAAATGCAAAAACTACTAAACTAAGCAAAATGCATGCAACTACCTAAGATTTAAACATAAATATGCCCTAAAACTAACACCTAAATGCATGCTATCAAAGACATTGGCCATTGGTGATAGAATGAGCACTTCCAAACCTCTTCTCTTAGCCAAACCGAGGGAAGTTGTTCATGCCATTAAGGGGAGTAACGTTTTCTTGTTATTACTTTATCATGAATCGTTGCTTTCTAACCAAGATATTGAAGATCTTCCCTCACCTATTGCTCGTCTTTTGCATGATTTCAAGAACTTATTTTCCCGAAGAGGTGCCGAATGGGTTGCCTCCTATAAGAGGGATCGAACATCAAATCGATTTCATCCCGGGCGCGTCGTTACCGAACCGGCCAGCCTACCGAGCCAATCCCGAGGAACCCAAGGAGTTGCAAAGGCAGGTTCAAGAGCTTCTCGACAAGGGCTACGTCTGAGAAAGCCTTAGTCCATACGTCGTTCCAATAATTCTTGTCCCTAAAAAGGACGCTACTTGGAGAATGTGTGTTGATTGTCGTGCGATCAACAACATTACTATCAAGTATGGCGATCCAATTCCGCGACTTGATGATATGCTTGATGAGCTCAATGGAGCTTGTGTTTACTCTAAAATTTATTTCAAAAGTGGATATCATCAAATCTTGATGAAGGAGGGCGATGCATGGAAAACCGCGTTCAAAACCAATTATGCGCTTTACGAGTGGTTGGTTATGCCTTTCGGTTTAACCAACGCTCCTAGCACCTTTATGAGGTTGATGAACCACGTTCTTCATACTTTTCTTGGTAAATTCGTGGTAGTGTAGTTGGATGATATTCTTATTTATAGCCACGACTTTGAGTCCTAAGTCAAACACCTATTTATAGCGCTGCAAGTGTTAGACGTTTGTAGAAATGAACGCCTATTTGCTAACTTTAAAAAGTGCCACTTTTGCTCATATCATGTGGTCTTTCTTGGCTTTGTTGTGAGTAGGGAAGGGCTAAAAGTTGATGAAGAGAAGGTGAAGGCAATCCGAGATTGGCTGACTCCCACCACCATGACGCAAGTTCGAAGTTTTCTTGGCTTGGCCGTGTTCTACCGCCGATTTGTGAGATACTTTAGTTCTATAGCAGCGCCACTCACCCATCTCACCAAGAAGAATGTCACATTCAGGTGGGAAGAGTCCCAAGAAACTGCATTCAACCTTCTCAAAGACAAACCTACACAAGCGCCGCTCCTGGTCTTGCCTGATACCAATAAAACGTTCGAAATCGAATGTGACGCTTCGGGCATTGAATTAGGCGGTGCTCTCTTCCAAGAGGGCAGACCCGTGGAATATTTTAGTGAGAAATTGGGCGGGGCCGAGCTGAATTATCCCACCTATGACAAAGAGTTTGTTGGCTCTTGTCCGAGTACTCAAGACGTGGGAGCACTACCTCATGCCACGCGAGTTTGTTATACATTCCGACCACGAGGCGCTAAAATTTCATAAGCGACAAAGCAAGCTCGAAAAGTGCCATGCTAAGTGGTTCGAGTTCATCGAGGCGTTCCCATACGTCATCAAGCATAAGAAAGAAAAGGACAACGTCGTCGCCGATGCACTTTCGAGGAGGTATGCTCTTCTATCCCTTCTTGATGCTAGATTGTTAGGTTTCGGATTCATTCGTGAGTTATATACTAATGATGCTGATTTTAAGGAGATATTTCATGCATGTATGACTCATGGAAGTAAGGACCAATTCTATATACATGATGGCTTTTTGTTTAAGGGTCTTAAGTTGTGTGTGCCTAGGAGTTCTATTAGGCATTTGCTTGTCAAAGAGGCCCATGGTGGCGGTCTTATGGGACATTTTGGAGTCATGAAGACTTTGCATATTCTTCAGGAGCATTTCTTTTAGCCTTTCATGCTTAGTTCGGTAGATAAATTTTATGTGCTTCTTGTGTGACATGTATGCGTGCTAAGTCTAGGGTACATCCTCATGGGTTATACACTCCCCTTCCTATCCCTCATGCTCCTTGGGAAGATATTTCCATGGACTTTGTCTTGGATTACCTCGCTCTAAGAGGGGGAACGACTCCATTTTTGTTGTTGTAGATAGGTTCTCTAAGATGGCTCATTTCATTGCATGCCACAAGACTAATGATGCATCTCATGTTGCTTGTCTATTCTTTGATAATGTTGTGATATTGCATGGCGTGCCAAAATCTATTGTTTTTTATCGTGATGTGAAATTTTTGAGCTATTTTTGGAAGACTCTTTGGCCAAGCTAGGTACAAAGTTGCTCTTTTCTACCACTTGTCATCCTCAAACGGATGGACAAACCGAGGTCGTGAATCGAACTCTTGGTTCTCTTTTGCGCTCTCTTTTGTCTACTAATCTGCGCAGGTGGGAAGAATATCTTCCATTCATAGAGTTTGCTTATAACCGATCGGTGCATTCGGGCACCAAGAAGATGCCGTTCGAGGTGGTTTACGGGCACAACCCTATTACGCCCCTTGACGTCATGCCTTACACCACTAAGGATCGGGCGAGCCATGAAGGTCTTGACCATGCTGCTAAGGTCAAGAAACTTCATGAGGATACTCGCCTTCAATTGGAAAGGCGAACCATGCAATATGTGCGCCAAGCCAAAAAAAGGGCGCAAGGAAGTCATTTTCGAGTCGGGCGCCTCGTATGGGTGCATTTGAGGAAGGAGCGCTTTCCTATCCTTCTCAATTCAAAGTTGAAACCACGAGGTGATGGTCCATTTGTGGTGTTGGAGCACATCAATGATAACGCTTATCGAGTGGAATTGCCACCAAGCTACGATGTGCATGAGGTATTTAACGTGTCCGACCTTTCTCCTTATTTACTTAACGCTGATGATGAGGTGCAGGATGAAGGTTCGTGGACGAACCCTTTTCAAGAGGGGAGGATGATGTGACTACGCCTCGCAAGCCACCTCATGGCTCTGACGTCTTCCGTACCGAACCATCCAATATCAAGCCTCCCAACGTCGATACCGAGCCATCCACTCATTGGACTAAGCCATCCAACCCCGATACCGAGCCTCCTAACCTCGGTACCAAGCTCCCTGGCGACTCTTTTACCCACGGTAACGAGCTGCAAAAGCTCGGTACCTAGCCACCTGGGCATGCCAGCCGAGCCAGCGATATTGGGCCTTATCTAGGGCGGATAACAAGGGCTCGAGCTCGTGTCTTGCAAGAAGAGCTTCAAGATGGTCTCTTGATCCATGGATCGCCGATCAAATATGAAGACGACATGGAGTGCACATTGCTTTTCACCGGGCGCGCCGAGGCCATGCCGGGCGCCTAGCTTGTGCCGAGTTGGCGCCTCTTTCTTGCCAAGTGAAGACACATCAAATGATGGTTTTCCAATGGTTTTTCATCTTCATTATTGTTTAATGGCTGGTTGGTGAAGGGTCTTGATGGATAGCTCTTTGTTCTTTAAAAGGGCCATGTGTATCCCTTGCTAAAACACACTTGAAAATGCTTGAAACTCTTGTCTTGTTTTAGTCATGTCTTCGACTTTGGTTTGGCGATTTGCCTTTTAATATAGTTGTTTTATGTTCTTTGTTTTTCAATCTTCATTCGTGAGTGATATCGGATCACCTTTGAGATCCAAGAGCAAGGTGCGTCACATCCTTGTCCTTGAATCTCGTAGTTTGAGTTTCGAGCGTTGTGAGTCATATCCACGCCCTAAACTCATCCATATCCAACAACCCTCACTTTTCCATCTTCCATTTTCTGTTTTTTTAAAAGCTATTCACACGTTACTCATCTTCATCTCCGAGGTCCATTCATCCAATCCCTAGACAAGAAGAGAGCGTCGAAGTGGCCTTGCACTGACTCCACCGATTCGATCCTTATCGGGGATTTTGAGGATTTTCGGTTTGAGAATTGAATTGGACAACCCTTGGGCTATCTTCTTCAACCTTTAGACAAAAATCCTTGGATGAATTTTGAAATGGTCGTGCACCACTCAGCCAACACAACAACACACAACAAAGACAATAACCACAATTCTAGGGCAATTCGCAAGCAATTTTCGAAAATTGTAACAAGTGTTGCTCCTATGAGCACTTCCAACCCTAGATTGCTCAATCAATGGTCAAAATAAGAAGTAACTTGCATGGCTCTGATACCACGTGATGAAGGAACTTGATGTTGCAAGCGGTGCAAGGCAATCCGAGGAAGACCCAAGCAATCTTGATGGAGGAACTTCTATTCTGGCTTCACGAGGGAAGATCTCCCTCGTCCGTACTCGGAATTTGATGATTACAAAACTAGGAGTAAGATCTATGACTCTTCTTTAATGTCTCAAAGTTTGAGAGCCAGATAACGCGTGGTTCGAATGTTATGGCTCTTCCACTGAGAGGCTGCATGAACCATCGGGATAGAAGTTCTCAAAGAAAAAGGGGGCGGCAAGGGGTCTTCTTGATGGCGTCTTTGGATGATGATGGGTGGTGATGATGGAAGATTTTGTATGGTGAAATGGAGGATGGAATTGTTGTGGTTAGGTTAGATATGGACGAGCCTTCGAATGGATGTGACTCACCTCTCGAAAACACGAACTTGAAGGAATCAACCTAGGATATGACTCACCTAGATCAAACCTTCGGTCCTGGATTGATGTGACTCATAATCGAAAGGATCTAAAACTGATTTTATTGAAAAAAAGCTAAAAACGTTCCTAAAGCAAGGAGACAAGGGTTGGCATGATTTTGCATCAATCTTGTCTAACTAGGAAACTAGAGCCCTTGTGGCTTATAAAGAAAGACCTAAGGGAAAAACTGACATTTGCCTTAGGAAAAGTTTAACAAATAATAAAATAGACCCAAAATTTCCAAATGTCATAAAACACTCTCACAATCCAAGCAATGAACCACACAAGTCGTGGCCTTCTAACAAGACACGCAAACCTCACTATTTAACGATGTGATGGCCTTAGCATAGTCACATCAACTACATTTTGCCTCGGGAGTTTGTCATCCATTCCGATCACGAGGCATTGAATTAATTGAGAAGGAAAGCAAAACTGAACCGAAGGCATGCGAAATGGGTGGAATTCATCGAGTCCTTCCCCTATGTCATCAAGCACAAGAAGGGCAAGGACAACGTCGTCGCCGACGCGTTGTCATGCAGGTATACTCTTTTATCTTTATTTGATGCTCGTTTGCTTTAATTTTGTTTTATAGGAGTTATATGCTCATGATGCTAAATTTGGTGATATATTTCATGCTTGTTTGAAGGGGGGAGTCGGGATCAATTCTACTTGAATGAGGGTTTTCTTTTTAAGGGAACTCGATTATGTGTGCCTAATGGGTCGGTTAGGCATTTGCTAGTACAAGAGGCCCATGGTGGCAGCCTCATGGGACACTGTGGTGTCATGAGGACTTTGCATATTCTTAGAGAGCATTTTTATTGGCCTCACATGCTTAGGTCGGTAGAGAAATTTTGTGCTTCATGTGTTGTTTGTTTACGTGCAAAGTCTAAGGTGCACCCTCACGGTTTGTATACCCCTTTACCAATTCCTTGTGAACCATGGGAGGACATTTCTATGGACTTTGTATTGGGGTTACCTAGAAATAAGAGGGGTAGGGATTCCATTTTTGTGGTGGTTGACCGATTTTCTAAGATGGCACATTTTGTTGCTTGCCACACAATTGACGATGCTTCTAATGTTGGTACCTTGTTCTTCGATAATATTTTTCGGTTACATGGTGTCCCTAAGTCGATTGTCTCAGACCGTGATGTCAAATTTTTGAGTTTCTTTTGGAAGACGCTTTGGTCTAAGTTAGGGACCAAGCTCTTATTTTCTACTACTTGCCACACGCAAACGGATGGGCAAACCGAGGTCGTTAATCGTACTCTTGGTGCCTTGCTGCGTTCTATTTTGAAAACTAACTTGTGTAGGTGGGAAGAGTGTCTTCCTTTAATTGAATTTGCTTACAACATGTCCGTTCATTCCGCTACAATGAAGACACCTTTTGAGGTGGTGTAGGGGCGCAATCCCTATACACCACTTGATTTGGCACCTTATGCCATTACCGATCATGAGAGTAGTGAGGGGCATGACCGGGCTGAGTATATTAAGCAGGTTCATGAGGACACTCGCCTTCAATTAGAGAGGCGAACATTGCAATACAAGCGCCAAGCTGACAAAGGGCGCAAAGAGCTGATTTTTGAACCCGGCGATCTTGTTTGGGTTCATTTGAGGAAGGAGAGGTTTCCCACTCTTCGGAATTCTAAGCTTAAGCCGCGTGGGGATGGACCGTTTTAGGTTTCGGAGCGCATCAACGACAATGCATACAAGCTCAATTTTGCTCCGAATTATGGAATCCATGAGGTATTCAACGTTTCCGATCTTGTTCCTTATTTTTCTAATGATGATGTCGAGTTTGAGCAGGATCCAAGTTCGTAGACGAACCCTTTTAAAGGGGAGGAGGATGATGAGAGTTCATCTGTAGCCGAGCCAACAACCGAGTCGTTGCATATGCCGGCACAACCGAGCGCGCCCTTGCATCCGACACAACCAAGCGCGCCCTTGAACTTCGCACAACCGGTGCTAACTCCTACCCTTGGTGCACCCTTGCAAAGGGCTGGTGCGCCCTTGCACGCAGCTGGTGGCGCGCCTTACGCTACGCCGACTTCCGACCTTGGCGCACCTTGGCCTTTGACGGATGGTGCCAACTCTTTGGGCACTTTTGATGGCCCCTTGTCCCATGTCTCGAGTGAAGATATCAGTCCTAAAGATAAGTCTAATGTGCTTGATAAAGGGGAGCCTACAATTGGACAGGCAACCAAGGCCGGTGTTCGAGGCGCTAAGAAGTCGAATCAAGGGGCCATGCCCTATCTTGGGCGCATCACGCGAGCCTGAGCTAAAGCAATCCTTTGCCATATTCAAGAGGAGCTCATGGTTCATTAGTTTCCGGAGATTTACAAAGAAGAAGGGTGGAATCTCATTTTAACTAGTGGCCCGACAAAGGACTATTTTGCGGATAAGGGACAATTAGTTGTTTCTTGGTTTTTATGGTGCGTTTTTTGTACTTTCTTACGAGTTTTGGCTGATTATGTGAGGCGTGGATCTAGGGTTATATGCACGTCCTTGGCCTCCATTTTCACAGAGACTTGTAACTATGAATGTTCTCTCTTTTGTTTACTTTTCAATCTAAGTTGCTTGTACTTTTTCGTTTCAATTCTCGTTGTTTGATTGTTGGTGAGTCATATTCGATGTTCTTTCAACTTAGTTTGTTGATCTTGGTGCGTAATGTCCAAGAATCAACATCCATATCCAACACCATCAATCCACTTCCATTCGCTCCATCAATCGTTCCATTGCCATCTCGGTGGATTCTGCACCACCTCAGTATAATCGCCATAACTTCTAATCTACACATCATTTGGATCTGAAATTTTGAGAGGTTCAACAAGACTCAAATATCTAACTCCTCGTTTTGGAATAACTCAAAATATACTTCGGACCAGGAAGATCAACCTAGTTGAAGACGGGTCATATTCCTTGATGTTTGTTATAGGAATTCCTTGGACTATTTGAAGGCGATTCCTTTGCATCATCTACACCATCGATCCGGCCATCAATTTGATCACCAATTACCGAGTCAACAATCTATTCTAATTGATTTGCATTTTTATTTACCGAATAGTTTGATTTAAATGCCAAATTATCATATGAATTTGATGATTTTGATTGTCCTTTTCCTTTCATTGTCCTCACGACCTCCTAGTAGATTATATTCATGAAGGAGTGATCGACTTGTTTATCTTTCTGCCCAACAACAGAAATTTCTTCATCCAAAGGGAGCTCTTGGCTTCCTCGATTGACACTATTTGATGTGTTTGTAGCCCTCCTAAGAACACTAAGATCTTTCGCCCCCTTATACCAATCTGAAAAACCATTGATAAAAAAAACATTGATTAACTACATGACCCTTTTGGTAACAATGGTAACACTTCACATTGTCAATTTTGGACCTCTTGATGTCTCTCATGCCTGCTAAAATTCATGCAACTATTTTCTTCTTTGTTTGGCATCTCACCATTTGTAGCGATCCTTTTCTGACATTCGACTTGGTGCATTAGATAATAGGCCTGATTAATATTAGGAAGAGGATCCATTGAAAGGGCTTGGCTCCTTACACCTATATAGTTGTCATTAAGTCCCATAAGGAATTGCGTCAACTTATTCATGCAATCACTCTCAATGACCTTTTTAATTATCTAGTAAGTGCAAGGCTCCTAAAACACACTCAAGATATCCCTCCAAGACCTACAATTCATCCTAGAATTTTTTTCAATATCATGTAATATTCCATTGTAGAAGAGTCCCCTCACAAAATGTTACTCATCTTCTTGCACAATTGGAAAATAAACGACCTGTTTATCTACCTATACATCTCCATCAATTCCTCCCATAGTTGTCTAGCCGAATCCACATAGTTGAATCCCTCAAAAATCTCTTTGCTCATTTAATTGAGCAACCAAGAATGTACCATGTAGTCAACACACACCCATTTCCCAAAATCTCGTGAGTTTGCATCTAACTTCACACATGATCCTTTTATGAATCCCAATTTTAACATGGCTCTTGGGGCCATTTCAACCCCTTTGCTCAAGGTCAGGAAGCTCGTCCAATCAAAGAGGACAAGGATCAATTGCGAACCAGTTATGTTTGATTAAAAAATGAAAAGGGGGTCGACATGTATCACATGCAATCATGTTACCGCTCGCTCCCTCAAAGCAATTTTGTGCTCTCTCAAGTACAATCACTCGGTTTCATCATCCATTATTAGGGTAAGTATTATAACAATTTATGAGATGTGAAAAAGATACCGGTGAGAAAGGGGAAAGAAGCGCTTACCACAGATGGATCGATCAGTGTCGCTCTCATACCATGTGAAATGGATAAATAGGGAAAGTTTGCAAGAACAAGAGGAAGCCTTAGCGTATGCTTCGTTGATTACTCAGCCTCTGAGAGGCAGCGCTCATGCGTCGAAATCCACATGGCTTATTACAAAGAGAGGTGACCTCAAGAAAGTTTAAATAGCAAGGTCTAGAAGAGGCAACGAGGGGAGAAAGAGTAAAATATTTAAGTCTCCTAAATGCTAGAAATAAAAAAAATACATGAGGTATCACCATCCTACCATAAGGTTGATTATTTCCGTAATAATAACCATATGTTTTATCCAAAAGAGATTCCATCACGATCATTTTCACGAATCTAGATCTGTTCAAAACAGAACTATAATCATGCCCACTTCACTTGTGCATCATCACCACCGTGCTTATGACCTCGTAGCCATCCGACGACAATGACCACCATAGTACGATTGCTTCCGTCATTAATTTCATTCCTTTGAGAGACGAATTGAGATTTATCATGTGCCTTACAACTATCAATTCTTATATTTGCATACTTATTACAAATGAATTGATAGCTCGGATATAAATGACTATTTGTTTCGAATATCTCTTTTGATAATTTGTCATGAATTAATACATATTCAGGGTTGGGAGTTTAGTCTCTTGAAAACATCTCTTTAATATTTTATTAGAATGTCCAATACCCTAATACTGGGTAATGACTCTATTGTCTTTATTCGTTTGGTGATTTGTGCTCTAGCTAAGTGTAAGAAGTTTGTATACATGATCATGGAATATTACCTCTTGTATTTTGTGCATTGGTTACTTACCAAACTAAAAATCGTGAATTGAATATATATTACTATGGAATTAACAAAAGATAAAGTGCCCGAACCCACTATTGAAATGAATTAGCACGGTTAGTTCAATTGTAAAACTATTCTTACTCCCGGTTTTAGTTAATTCTATTTTCATTCTATAACTCGTAATGCTTGCGTATGATAAAATTAGTGGCAAATCTGATCAACAAATGGAGGTCTCTTTGAACTCATTAAATGATTAAAGAAAGTTCCTAATGAAGTTCATATTTTTGGGGGAACCACGGTCTTGTGGTATCCTACCTCTTCTTTTCATATATTTCTCTTTTATTCTTATGTATGTAGAAACTTCTAGATCATCGACTAGTTCTCATTCAGATTCCAATGCTAACGTTTTTAGTTACTAATCCATATGGCCATCCACTCGCTTAATTTTTTATTAGACTAACCTGACCACTTTTCCATTGCATGGCGAGCTGGTGTCCAACGTTGCTTTTGATGATACATCAGAGACCTAAGGTGTGGTTGTCAAGAGCTGAAGATCGAGGTAAGGAAACGAAGAGTGATGGAAGAATTTCCCTTACAGTAAAGCATCTGAAAGGTTGTACAGCAACTCTTCTTTTTTTTTAAATAGGGAACTCATCAACGTATGAGTTGTCCTTTGAAGTATTCTTTTATTTTCGATATGTCTTTCGAATTACCCTTTTTTAATATAGGTTTACATTCTACTGCTACATTTTATCTAAAACAATTACTGTTGTAATGAACCACGATTCCATTTTAGTGAATGAAAATTCTGCTTTCAAATTCATTTTCCTTTAAGTTATGTACTTTATAGCCTTCTGTGATTTTGAGTGGGATTATCCAAGATCACTGGTGGTAATATCCCTTGGGATAAAATGGAGGTGTTACAAAATGGACTAAACTGCAACAACATTTGTAAAAATAAATTTTGATGGATCTAGAACATCGAATGGTTTAGATTTATATGGATAAATTATTCATGATCACAGTAGGAAACCAATACTCATTAAAAATAGAAAATTTTGGAAAAATGATGGTTCTTATGGTCAAGACAATGAATATTGGAAAGATATGGACATAGGAAGAGTCAAAATTGAAGGAGATAAAATTACTTTCATTAAATTTATTATGGGTAGTTTGAACTACCCATAAGAAATAAAAAATATGATATTCGATATCCTAGTTTACTAAAAATCATTCTAGGTATATCAGATTTCCCAGATATTCAAGTGTGTGAATGAGGTGGACGGCTAAATTGACAATCTTGCACACTCACTCCTAATGGATCTATCATCCAAGCCTATTAATAACTTTACATTCTCATCCATAAGTATGCACTACATTTGCTTCAAACTACTAGTTGAGGCCAAATGCAAAGGTTTGGTGGGGTCTTTAGGGTCTATTGATCCCTCTCCCCCACCCCCTTTAGTTTTATGACTTGCAAGTAGCCATGAATCTACAAGATGTTAATGAATTGATTCGAGTGTCATTTGGAGGACCAATTAAAAAGAATCAAACCGAGGGTATCGAAAAGTGAAAGAGAGCTCTCTTGTTCGTCTAGTAACTTTGATCTAAGAGTTCAACAAGGCTAGACGGGTCACCATTCATCATCATCAACTATCTCATGAAGCCATGCTCAACAAGACGAGATGTATCATTATTCTTCATCATCAATAATGATACAAATAGAGCCAGCTATGGGAGAACACGTGTCCAGGTAATTCATGGCTCGACCATTGGAGGCATTGAGTAACGCTTGGCCAACGATGATTGGCATTATTGTGATAAAGCTTATGGACATCGATTTATTAAGGGCTTTGTCATGCATGCTTATTCATTATAGAAGAACTTTATGTATTATCTTTATATAGGGATGAATTAAGTGGCCGATCAAGAAGATTATATTCAATATCCTAATTTATTCAAAATCATTCTAGGTGTATCAGATTTCGTAGATATTCAAGTATGTGAATGTGGTGGACGACAAAATTGACAATCTTGCACACTCACTCCTAATAGATCCATCGTCTAAGCCCATTAAGAACTTTACAATCTCATACTTAAAGATGCACTACATTTGCTTCAAAATATTACTTGAGGCCAAATGTGTAGGTGGGGGTCTATTGATCCCTCTCTCCACCAACTTAAGTTTTATGCAGTGCAAGTAGCCATGAATCTTCAAGATGTCGATGAATTGATTCGAGTGTCATTTGAAGGACCAATTACAAGGAGTCAAATCAAGAGTATTGAAAAGGGAATGAAAACTCTCTTGTTCGTCTAGCAGCTTTGATCTAAGAGTCCAACAAGACTAGATGGGTCACCATTCATCATCATCAACTATCTCATGAAGCCACACTCAATATAAAGAGATGTGTCATTATTCTTCATCATGAACAATGATATAAACAGAGCCATCTATGGGACAAGGCGTTTCGAGGCAATTCATGGCTCGACCATTTGAGGCATTGAGCAATACTTGGCCAACAATGTTTGGCATTGCCGTGATAAAGCTTTTGGACATCGATTTATTAAAGGATTTCCCATTCATTCTTATTTATTATATAAGAACGTTATGTATTATCTTTTTCGAGGGCTGAAATACGTGACCGATTAAGATAATTTTTGTAATATTAGGGTGGATTTTGATATTTTTATATTTCTCGAAATTTTTAGTTCGCTTCTTAGTCATTAAGTTATTCCGTTTCTTAATAGAATGAAGATAGGCTTGTAAGAGTTTTAATCTTATCCGCTTTCTTAGATATTTGTGCCATGTTTTCTACCTTCTCAATCAATGTGTCACGCTTATCTTTCGCTACTAGAGTTACTATTTTTAACGACAATGTTATAACAACGAAATGAAAAGTTTATCATTAAAGATGTGTGTATACCTCTCAATAACGAGAGGCTACTATTGTTAGTTTGATGTCCATGACAGGCTGCTATTGTTAATTTACAAACTCTGGAAGAGGTTACCATGCTAGAAAAGGTAATTCATTTTATCTTGATGGTGTCATACTTGAGATTTGGTTGTCTACAAAGTTTTAATTATAGATGGCAAAGTTTTAATTAGGAGATGGCAAAATAAAATATTCCCAATCACTTTCTAAGGAACCTTAAACTGCATGTATTTATATGTAGTCAATGTTAGAACTTTGGAATCTCCTAGTTTCATTTTTTTTTTGGCATTGAGTATTACCCTTAAAATGTATTTATATGCAAGCAATCATGTATGGCTAGCTCTCCTTGGATCTGAAGATTCCTAATGCTAATGCCATGGTCGTTGATGGGGAATCCAAAGATAACTAGCTTTGAGTATGACTGTATCTAACAGTGAAATTTTTATATAATCATTTTGAATGATGTAAGTTGAATTTCCGACAAGTAGACAATGTAAATTCAATATACACGGTGTAACACCCCCATTTTACAGACTTATAATGGGATGTTACCGCCGACGGACTCAGACTTTCCCTTCCAAGGCCATTGAGGCTTAAGTGACCGAAATGAATAAAGACATGTTTAAACAACATAATCTGATAAAACAGACTGTCTTATATTCATAAACATGGTTGCAGGAGTTTACAGCGGAATACATAAAATAGGAATCGTTGTTTCTAGGAAAACTTTCAAAAATTCTGGAAACGCCTGTGTGGAGACAACACGTCTTCCAAAGCTTCCTACCTTTCTTCTTTCCTTCCTTCCCCGACCTCCTTTCCTTTCTATCCTTACATGGTTTTCAAGCTTGAACTTCTTTAGTCTTTTTTCCTTTAACCTGATATTTCCGTAGAAGACAGAAATACTAGCCGGACGAAACATGGAAGAAGCAAGGGTATTAGTCTTCCAAGAGACTAAGCAAGTGAAAGAATAGGGCTTGATTCTCATGAAAAGACTAGACACGTAGCATTGAAATCCGAATAACAGTCGGTCGATGATCCAACATCTAGTGTTTTCAAAAGAAGTTTAATGAATTAATAGAATTCAAGATTAAGATAGGACACCAAATATGTGGCTCCTACAGATATTATGAGATTTGTTGGGAACTATATTACCACACATACAATAGTCAAAACAAACATCCGACTCTTATCCGGACCATAACTAAGCTCATTTAATTATAGTGCATTGGGCAATTTATCTTCTCATAAGTCATAAAACTATTCACTTCAGCTAAAGACTTTTAAGTTGGCTCGCACATAGCCGGGAATACGAAGGACAATATTTCAGACCTCGTATATTAGTGCACTTAGCTAGAGTGCAAACACCTCTCTTATCGATAGAGCAAGTAGAGTCATGACCCGAGGTATTAAGGAGAACAGTATGCATATTACGCGCCACTACTTTCTACATATAATACAAAGGTTAGGAGCCGATACCAAGTATACCTCCTAACAAGTTATAAAGAGATATACGAGTCAAAACCCGCTATCCTTGTTCTAAAAATTATCCACAACAAAGAGATCTCACAAGAGAATCTCCAGTAACATAAGAGCACAATCAATGGCCCTAAATAGTACTAACAGTACGAATAATAATATGAAATAACGAACAGTCGTTAAATCTAGGTAATAAATAAACCTATGTTCGGTTATTTAGCAAACAAGTGTTCCCAACAATTAAGATATATTAAACGGAAATTGAAATTCACGTTTAATAAAAAGGGCAAGAGAGAACCGTCCACTTGCCTTATACGAGATATCTCTACTTAAAGCGATTAGTTCCATCTCAAACGATGTGCATCCAAGACTCGAGCTAACAACATGTTTTCAGGATTTGCTTGCACGCAAATGGAGGTGGCACGCAAAACGATGCAATGCGCAAAACGAGGCAATATCTGAGTAAGACGATCCATCGTAATGCATGTAACGCATACCGAGGTAAACCCGGGTCCAAACACCTTTCCTTTTTTCTTTTTTAAAACCCAAAAAGGCCGGAAATAAAGTGAGCGACGAGCCAACTTCGTCGACGGCTCGCGGCTTCGCTTGATATCCGTTTTTGGTGATTAAAGCGACATTTAGAAGTCCTCATCACCCTCTTTCTACTGTTGGCAACAGAAATTTTATTTGTTGACGGAAGACGGAGAACGAAGGAGACAAAAATCACTCGTCGAGGTTGAATTTCTGGGGAAAGAAATCAGCAGCAAAGCTGGCCGTGAAGGCCTGTTCGTTGGCTTGCAGCGGAGCCACAAGGGGCGGGGTGGCCACGCAACCTACGACAGCTAAACATAGATATCCTCATCTACCTATTATTGACGTCGGCGGCCTGATTTATGGCTGGAAGGCTACGAACGAAGCCCACGAAAATCCTTCGTCACCATCCTCTGAAAATCTGGAAAACCAGTACCACGAACTGATTTAGTGGATTTTTGGCTTGTTTCTTGAATCCTTTTGTCCAAATTGATTGGGGGATATTATAGATCTCCTCTTCCTCGAAATATAGCAACTTGAATCACGAATTTTGGTTAAGAAACGAGTTCACAATCGAATTTTGAAGTTTTGGGTATTTTGTATCGAAACGGAGCGTTTCGATCTTTTTGGTCTCAAATCATCCATCCCCCTCAACAACAATTCTTTCCATCCCTTTTATAGCGCCCAAAAATTATCCTCGTCCTCCTTTCCCCTCAGAACTGGGCCTGAATTTGCGCCACGAAGGGACTCATATGGCATGAGTTGAGTTGTCCGAACAGAGAAGGAAGAAGAGGTGGCAACGATGGGTCAAACCAGCACAAAAGGCTATGGATAGCCCTTTCTAGGTGGCGCCGGAGATGAGGCATGACGACGCTGGATGATGGCGGCGCCCACCCTTGAATTTCGTCTCGATTGAGTCAAGCAAAAGTCGTCCCTCTTGCACTCAGCAGAGGACAAGGACAAGAGTCCAAAATAATATTTTTAAAACGATTCCTTTCAATTTACAATGACGGAGTATTGTGCCTTACTCAAGTTGGATTAAAAGGTCTTGGGTTCGAATCCAACCTTTTCTTTTTACCACTTTTTTATTTTCCCATACTTGTTACACTTTTACAAGCTTAAGTTTTCCGCTAAATATAATTTAACTTGCCAAAAATTCATTCATAAGAAATAAATTTTCTTTTTGCAAGTTTTATCATTTATAACGGATTTAAATTAAGTGTAACTCTTCACTTAATATAACTCGAAAGTAATATCTCTTCACTAAAAATAGCGGATATTACACACGGGATAAAAAGTAAAATCATATAAATAAAAGAACAAAAATTACAAATTACTCCCTTCTACTCTCAATATCGTTTTCATTTTGCTCTTTGAGTGTCTCGTGGTTAGTTATTAACGACGAGAAAGTGTGTGTCGTTAATGTTTTAACGACGAGCAGGCATGTCATCGTTAATGCTTTTACGACAAGTGGACATGTCGTCGTTAATGCTTTTACGATGAGCAGGCATGTCGTCGTTAATAATTAATGATGAACATGGTCGTTAAAAAGAATAACGTCGGAAGCTGATGTAACGAACAAACGACTACATTTTTGTCGTCGTTAAAAGTTTTAATGACCAAATATTTAACTTATAATGACAAATTAGTTTGTCATTAAAAACCCTTTTACTAAAAGTGTTTCTTTCTCAATATTCGTGTTATATCTTCTATATTTGTGTGCCATGATCTTTATCTCTTATAGAAGCCGAATTCAATTTGCCTTCTTCCAATTTTTCTATATAAAGCCACCCCTTCCCTTCCATATTTCGCATCCCTCCCTTCCTCTGGTTTTCTTGTTTCCTCGCCACCTTCTTTCTTCTTGTTGGTCGCCCTTTCCATCGAAAGACAAGGCTTGTCCTTCTCCTCCTCTTCGGCAATTAGTCGTCAAATTCATGTTCCAATTTTGTAGTTGAAATTCTACGTTTAAGGTAAGTTGCCTAGACGTACTTAGTTATCAGTTTTGATGTGTGCTAGATGTGTAGATACGATGTGTAGAGCCTTATTTTGGGATTCATCTCCGTATCTTATTAAACATCTATGTGTGAGTAAATTGATATTTTGAAAATATACTAGTAGACGATTAATACTTCGTATGTTATTCGATTTACGAAACTTGGCATCTACTAGTACGACGATGCCAATGGGATGATCGGTAATGAGGGAGACATCCCTGGCTTTGTCATATGACAAGGAGAGCCCCTTCAAACTATAATTTTTTTTTTTGCAAGTTATCAATGGATGCTTGACCGGGAGTAAGAAGGTGAATTGTTTTGGTGATGAGTGGATTAGAATAGCGATGGAGGACGCTAACCACTACAGCCCATTTCGGTTGGAGAATGCCCCAATTGCTATGTAAATTGATATTGGTGGATATGAATTGTTTTGAAATGTGGTATGTTTGATAGTGAGGTGAATTGTTGTGCTATTAATGTTATGAGTTGTATGATTATAAGTGTTATGGAGTGCATTGTTGTTTCATGAAAATAATACATGTTGTGATATACTATTACTAACTTTACCATCTATTTTGTTAAATTGTTTTGCTACTGCATATCGTGTTTGCTATTTGGTGAATATTAGAACTGTTAGTTAACCCTTTGGGGTGTTGTTGTTTTTTTATGTAATCATTCTAGATCAAATAATGCTCCAAAGAATCTTCTCAAGGATGATGGTGAGCCAGAATGACGTGTCGTGTCATAGGTTTAAGTGGGATTGTTATGCAAGGTTGTTAGATCTTGGATATGTTTTGATTTGGTTAAGAGAGGTGTGTGAAATACATGTTATTAGTAGGTTAAGTTTGGGGTTGTTTTTTTTTTTTTTTTGGCGTACACATGGTTTTCTGTTGTTTTATATAATAAACAACTTGGATGTTTTTCTTGTATTTTTTGTCGTGCCATTGTTGGCAGGTCCTGCATTTGACATTGTTGTCAATTTAGTCTGAGTGGACCCAGGTGTGGTCCACAACTAAGTGACAACCTTGTATTTAAAACTGGGGTGTTATAATTTTTATCATGCTGGTATTATTTATCATTGATCATTACCATAATCTAGCTTAGTTTAACTCTAATTTAGCTATCTTATGGACTTTAATATTTGCTTATGTTTTGTTGCATCGAAGGTTAGTCGTAAATGGTTATGGGATTTCTATCAAACAGTTCCTACACGCAGTGGAATAAATAAAATGTGCAAGTAAACATAACAATAGAGAAAGTTCCCTTATAGAGGAACCCCAGAACGATCAACTAATCATGTGAGTAAACCTCTACCTCCGCTTGGAGGATTTTCGAATGAGTTCCCTTTTCTTTATTGCTTAGTTTTCTTCAGGTTACAAGGCCGAATACAAACTTCTATGTTCCTACAAGGACTCCCTCCATAGGCAACACTAATGTATTCTCTCAACCCTAACCTGGTGAACGCTCACAATCAAAGAAAAAAAAAATTCAAACCTCTCCGTCCTCCTATCTCTCCACAAGAGTTCCCCTAAACCTAAGAACTCCTTCTTTCTTCTTTCACCATCGTCGAGATTAGCTCGCCGCCAGGGACTTTTCACCAACTTGATGGTCTTCACCTGAGTAGCTCTCTAGCTCTTTTCTCTATGTGTTTGGAATTTGAGATTTGTAAAAAGTGAGTAGCATGGTCACTGTTAAGAGTTTAAATAGGAGTGATGAGAAACCCTTATCCATTTGAGGTATTTGTCCTAAATACCAATTTTGCCTTGCTCTCCAAGTCTGATTGACATTTGACTTTTATTTGAATTTGAATTGACAACTCTTGGATCACATTTGACCATTGGATGTTCGTCTTTAACCTGCTGCAACTTTGAAGCATCAGACGCCCGTTTATCTAACATAGACAGGATCCCTAAAAATGCCCTGAGATGTCGCTTTCATGCATGTTCCAGTTCCCATCCAAAGGGAACTCTCGTCTTCTCAGTTCCCTTGTCTTGGGAACTCTTCTTGACTTCGAGGATTCTTGTTCTTCTTATCTAGTTCCCATCGTGTGGGAACTTTGTTTCACTGTGTTCCCATCTCGTGGGAACTCTTGTTCACTTCTGAGGTTGGTCGCTTTCTTTTCATCGTTGCATTAGTTCCCATGCCTTGGGAACTTGTTGTTTTGTGTTTTGCTTTGTGGCGCGCAATCTGTTATATTGAAATACTTGGGAATAGGTTGTAATTCCCATTGTGTTTGTCATTTTCAAAACTGAGGGTGTTGTGTTAGTGTTAATTAACATGAGTTCCTAACACCGACTCAACAATTGCCCCCTTTTGATAATGACAACCCCATAATAAAATGACATGTATTTCGTTCAATTTTAATACATGCAAGTTCCTCCTATGTGTGACAACATTTTGCAGGGAGTTCGACTATATGGTTATGCAGTTCCTACTTAGTAGATTTTGTGAGATTGTTCCCCCTTAGCACTGGCCATACTGTGATAACAAAAAAAACGCATCTCGCACATTTTATCCTTCACCTTTTGGCATCACCGAAAAGATTAAGCATGAATAAAAGAATATAAATGACAAGAACACGCATTTAAACTAAAGATCCATTTTATTACTTATGCAAATAAGTTGTACAGAAGGGAACTCTAGAGTGAAATACAAGGTGGGAGAAGGTGAGAGAGTGAAGCACGGAATGAAGAAGAAAAGAAGAAAAGAAGGAACTGAGGTTCACTAACACCATCTCTGTAGATGTTGTCGTGCGTAAACCTTCTTCTCCATGCAAGGTAAGTGAAGGGTGCTGCTTGATCCTCTTCCTCTTCTCGAGGCGGCCATGAGAGTCTTCTTCCAAGCTAAAGGTGTTGATGAGCTGATGCACGATATGGTATGAGCATTGACGATCTTGGCGATGAACGTCTCTTGGGAAGGATGGATTGTGTCAAAGACTTGATCATCTGGAATGTATGTTGTGGATATTTTCTTCTTTGGAGTTTTTCATAGAAGGAGCAAAGGAGAACACAAAGTTTGTGTTGTGAAGATATGTTTCAACTTGAGACAAAGTGGCCGATATTTAAAGAGTTTTGAGCAGAAGAGCACAGTTGTCTTTTGCATTCCACCCTTGCAAATCGAAAGCGTTTTGATATGTTTCACTTTTAGCGTCTTCAATAAGCTTTGAAATGTGGCACTTTTTCCATGGTGCAATTTGAACTCTTGGCTCACAATTAGTCTTCCCCTAATAAGTAACTTGACACACCTTTATATCTTCCCAAGATTGAGTTATTGACTTGATTAGGCTTTTTGTCTTACTCGGATGTGAGGTAGGGCTGAGCAAATGGATATATCCGATCCGATCCGATCCGGTATACCGGATATCCGGTAATTTTTTTCCTTAAAACCTCGATCCGTATCCGATCCGTTAATTATCGGATATCCGATAAGAAGAATTCGTTTGGAACGGATATCCGATAGCGGATATCCGAACTATCCGTTTAGAAAAAATATTTCTACTATTTTTGATTTAGGCCCAATTAATATGCATGATGAACCAGATATCCACCGATCCGTTTAAATTTTAAGAGAAGGTTTACATGGTTGAGGAAAATTGAACACTTGATGAGTTGAAATTTTACAAAATACTCATTTAAACATCTCTTCTACTTAGTATTAATGCGTATTTTCCAAAAAATATATATAGTATTGGATATCTGGTTGCTTGAAAACCCCGATCTGTATCCGGTCCGGATATTCGGAAAAAATCCCGAATCGGATCAAATACTTATAGAAAATTTTGTGATCCATTTGGATCCGGATTTTATCGGATCGGATAGGCCGGATCAGTGGATCAGATTAACGGATTGGGCATTTTTCCTCACCCCTAGATGTGAGGTTCCCATGATCTTGCAAGAAAGACTGATTTGAACGGAGTGGTGAAGGGAACTCATGTTCAAATTTTATTGTGAGGAATGAGAACGTAAAAAGGACTTAGACAATTTCAACACGAAAAGGTGAACAAGAGGGGCTCTTGGGATGAGTTTGTCCAATTCGAGACTCAAGGTAAGCTTATGATCAACTATCATTGTGGCTTGTAATACGAGTTAGAGGGAACTCAAGTTGTTCATTTTGGGCCAAAAAGAAAAGGATTTCCTATGCGTACAACTGTTTGCCTTAGACTAGTAACAATGGACAAAGTGAATGCAGAGTTCCTAACTGGTTCCTATTATGCAAAACAACTAAACTAGCCAATCATCGAGGAAAGAATAAACATGGACTTGTTTAATTTAAAGTTATCATCCCTAAAAGCATAAGAAGGTGCTTGAAGGGACGCCTATCCAATGCCTTGGTGAGAATATCCGCTCTCTGCTCTTCAGTACTACAATGTTCCATTATAATGTTGCCTTGCTCAACATTGTCATGTAAAAAGTGATGACGAACGTCAATCTGCCTAGTACGTCAGTGATGAACGGGATTTTTGGAATGTTTATGGCACTAGTGTTATCACATCTAGTAGGAACAAGGCCATAAGACATATCGTAATCACTGAGTTGGTACTTAAGCCACAAGACTTGGGAACAACATGATTTAGCGGCCACATATTCTGCTTCGGCCGTCGAGAGTGCCATTGCGTTTTGTTTCTTTGATCCCCATGACACAAGGCACTCTGCAAGGAACTGAGCCATCCCAGACGTGCTCTTCCTATACACCAAAATGACTAGAAAAGTTTGCATCTCAATATGCAACAATCTCAAGGGAACTTCTACATGGGTACCACAAGCATAAGTTGTCATTCCCTTTGATATACCTGAAAATTCTCTTCACCTCCTTGAGGTGTGGTTCTTTTAGGTCAACTTGAAAGGATGTACATAGGCACACGATAAACATGATATCATGCCTACTCGTTGCAAGGTAAAGAAGGGAACCAATCATACCTTTGTAGTTCTATTGCTCCACATCTACACTTTTTTCATTTACATTCAGCTTTGAGTTAGTGGAAACTAGAGTGTTGATTGGTCTCGAATTCTCCATTCCATACTTGGCCATCATTTCCTTAATATGCTTCTGTTGATGTATCTTTGTTCCCTCCTTGGTCTGAGTGGTTTTGTAGGATCGTGAACGAGTTAGCAAGAGCTTGGGAACTGGCTGTTAAGCTGTTCCCAAGGCAGCGGAAGGAATAATATCGCAAGTAATTAAAACACTGAAAGAACACAGTTCCTTATAGAGGAACCCCACGACAACCAACTAGTTGTGTGGGTAAACCTCTACCTCCGCTTGGAGGATTTTGAATGACTTTCTTATTTTATTGCTTGTTCCTTAGTTACAATCAGCCAGGTTCAAACTTCTCTGTTCCTAAGAGTTCTACCTAACTCTAGCAACACTAATGAACCTTCTCAACTGAGTTCCTAAGCGAACTACTCAATTAAAACAAGAGAGTCAAACCTTACACCTTACAATTCAGTTCCCTTGCTCTTGGGAACTTCACCTTCACCGTCGTCGAGATCTGACACTCGCCGCCGGGGACTTCTCTTCTTCTTTCTCTTTCTCTGTTGTGGGTATTTGTGAGTTCTGGGAGAAGTGCTCAATTCGAGTACTATTCATTTGGCTTTATACTCGAGTGAACTTGGGCTTCAATCTCATCTTTCATTTGTGTTCGAAATGCCCTTTGCTTGATGCCCAAGTTGTACTTTCTTCACATGTGACTTCAATTTGAACTAGGTCAACTTCTTGAATTGATCGGACCGTTGGATCAATCGTGACAGTCTGCTCCTCAGACTGTGCCTTCATCCTGTCCAAGACAGGATCCCGTGATATGCGCTGATCGGTCCTTGTCCTCACATGTGAGTTCCCATGTCGTGGGAACTGTCCTCTTCTGAGTTCCTTTTAGAGAAACTCTTCATCGTGTAAGCCTGTGTGATCTGGTCATTCCTGGGAGTTCTCATTTCATGGGAACTTTTCATTGTGTGCTCATTCATGGAGTTCTTTGCTCAACCTGTGTTCCTTAGAAATACTTGATCAAAAGCACATTAGTTCCCTTATAGCGTTTGTCATTATCAAAACTCGGAGAACTGTATCGTTGTTCCGATGTTCAGAACCAGAGGTCCCAACATCGTTCCAACAATTTCCCCCTTTTTGATGATGACAAACCTATCACAAAAATTAGCAAGTATTTCAAAGCATGATATGCAAATGAGTTCCTACGCGTATTCCTAGGGATCCACTTCTTGTGAATCACTGAGTTCGTACTTAGCTTTTTATGCAATTGTTCCCCCTTAGCTATAGCGTATTCTGTGATATCTTTTCAACTTAACTCATCTCGCATTTTTTGTCTTTCCCCCTTTTGACATCATCGAAAACAAGTAAACGCATAGATAAGGAAGGAAAAGAACACGCAATCATACTAAAAACCATTCATTACTTAAGCAAAAAAATGTACATAGGAACACAAGAGACTATTTGTGGGAACATTGAGGCTAGGAAAAAGAAGGAAAAGATCATGGGCTTGGTGGGAACAGGACATCACAAAGCCGTGTCAAGACTTTTACAAGCTTTTCCTGGCCTTTAGCAATTTGTTCTTGGTCCCTTGCCATCTTTTCTTGTTCCCTGGCTATCTTGTCAAGAGTGTTGGCAATGTGCACCAACACTTGAGTGTTCCCATCCTGAGTGCCTTCACTAGATGGCAGCCTTTCTTGTTCCTCCACTGGCTCAGAGTGCCGCATTTTGTTGACCACATAGATGTCCAGTTCCCTACCTATGGTGACCTCTTCCTTTGATGTGTCGTAGAGGCCCTCTCTGAGCAAGAGTTTCTTGATGAGGCCAGCATAAGGGAGGGAGTGGGATTTGGAAGCCATACACTTCTCCATGTGCCCCAAAATTATGCGAGGAAGATTTATGGGCTTTTTGAGGAGGAAGTGGTAGAGGATGATGGCATCAGGGATGTTGATGACAAGGCGCTTCTCCTGGCGAGGGATCACCATGTTGATGATGAATTGATGAGCCAACTTGGCTATGAGGGATAGGTGATGAGTAGAGGTGCCAGTGGTGGGAACACGGCCCTCGTAGATCGTGTTGTAAATCTCCTCACTGTTGAAGTCGCCCCAGCTTTTGGCGGGCAGTTCCTAGAGGCCCTGAACAGGGACCTGTAGTTGAAGGCGGATTGTGGAGGTTGTGAAGATGAAGTCGTCGCCTTCGAGGGAGAGAGTTCCCTTGGTGCCATTGTGTTGGACCACAAAGTTGTTGTAGAATCGGCGCACCTGAGAGAGATCGACACTCACGGCCTCACTACACATGTGTTCCCATCCTTGGGCCTTGATCAGGTCCCATAGTTGCCCTAGCCCTTCATCGGTGAGCTGTTTTTCTGAGAGGATGAGAGGGGGAAGGAGCTTGAGATTCTCAGAGATGTAGACTTTCTTGGGCACAGTTCCTTTCCCTTTCTTCTTTGTGTTCCCCCTGGAGACCGAAGTCTTTCCTTTTTGCTGAGGGGGAGCAGCCGCTTCGAGCATCAGTGGACGGGTCCTTTCCTCTGGGACCTGTGCCGACACCACCATTTGGTGTTCAGGAGCTGGGATGCCGGCAGGCTCTTTGTCAGTGGTGGCCTCTTCGTCCTCTTCAGTGTCATCACTGGAGGTCCCTTCATCATCGGAGGAGGTCAGCCCTGTTTCCTCCTCGTCGTCTTCCTGATGACGACTGCTTGGCCTAGCACCGTCAACTGGTGTTGGGTTCCCTTTTTCGGGGAGCTTGTCCCCTTGGTTCTCGGAAGCCCCATTGAGTGCGCCTTCGAATTCTTCCTCGAGGGCCTTGAGTTGGGCTTCCTCTGCAGCAGTTCCCATGAAGATGGGTGGCAGTTCCTTGGCCTTTTTGCGAGCGATGATTCCAATGGGGAGATCATCCTCGTCAGAATCAAGGTCTATGGTTTTCTGGGCCGAAGGAGGTGGGGAAGGGAGTTTTAGTGTGTTTGGAGAAGAGGGAGGTAGAGGAGAATTTAGTGGAGTTGGGACCTTGGGAGTGGAAGGAGGAGGAATAGGGGTTTGAGCCTTGGGACTTGAGGTCCCAGGGGCAGAAAGTGAGGTGGTGGGGGATTTGGGAATGGGTGAAGTGGGTGGGGGAACTCTGGGGGAGGAAGAGGATGGAGGATTCTTCGTTGGAGAAGATGGAGGAGGGTTAGTAGTTCCCTCAACCATGGGAACAGGAGAGGAAGAGATTATCGTGGAGTCCCTGGGACCAGAGGTCTCAGAGATTGGTTGGGGACGAGGGCGAAAGAGCTTCTCGACCTCGGATGGGTGAACGACGGCATAGGCGTCGGGTTTGGACAGATTATGGACCTCCTCCATGTTGAGGAGGGATTTCTTCTTTGGCCAGGGAAGAGATGGGGATGAAGAAGTGGAGATTTGTGAGTGTTTGCGTTTGGAGGAGTTGTGTTTGGATTTTGAGGAGTGGTGTTTGGATTTGGAGGGATCTTTGGAAGAGTGTTTGTGTTTTGATTGTTTGGGTTTTTCGTATTTGGAAGGGGGTTCGGATCCGAAACTGTCGACGATGACAATCGCGGAGGAAGAGGGAGGTGGAAGAGTGGAGGTCGGCGGTGCTGGAGGTTGCGCCGCCGAGGGAGGAGGAAGAAAGGGACTTACATAATTGTAAAGTCCCTCGATGAGGATGTCGCGAAGGGCTGGATCTTGCTCCTTTTCGACGTCGTTCATCATTGTGATGAAGAGAATTTTAGGGTTGTTGAGAATCCATTCCTTCATTTGTTCATAAGAATGGGCTGGAGCCATTTTAGAGAAATTTTGGGAAAGAGAAGATTTTTGGAAGTTTTCTCGAAAGAGGGAGGAGGCAAAGTTGCAGAGGAAGAGAATGACAGGGAAGGATGTGGAGGAAGGAACCCAAAAGTGGTAAAGCAGGGTTTTTATGTGAGAGAGAAAGACGAGGGTAGAAAGGGAAGTTGAGAAAGACCTCGATAACCGTTGGCCAATGAATGTGGGGGAGCGTTTCAACTTCCGTATCACACTTATGACGCGTGTCGCTTTTTTCCAAGGGAAGTCACTTCGAGAGATTCAAATGCTTGGCTCATAATGCTTCGAATTCTGACATAATTTCCCGTTTCCCAAGTGACGTTTCATTTCTCAGATCCAGTGTTCCTTGCTTTTGCCCATCAGTTCCCATGATCTTTGGAAAGGTCATTTTGAGTGGAGAGGTTAAGGGAACTCACACTCAATTTTCTGTGAGGCTAGGGAACTTCAAAAGAAAACCAGACAATTGCAACTCGATTTTGGGATAAAGAGTTTGGCTCATGAGAAACGTTTGTCTGGTCCTTAGCTTAGGGTAGGTTTCATGATCAACCGTCGTAGTGGCTTGTAGAGAGGGTTAAAGGGAACTCTGGTTGATCATTTTGGGCCAAAAGAGATAATGTTCCTCTGTACATATCAAGCTCTAGACTAGTAATATGGCAAAATGAAAGCACTGAGTCCTACAGTTCCCTATCATGCATTTCTAGTTAGACTAATCAAGCATTGAGGGAGAGACAAACAGGGACTCATTTAGTTTAGAGTTATCATCCCTAGAAGCATTCGAAAACGCTGGTAGGGACGTCTGTCTAAAGCTTTGGTGAGAATGTCCGTAATTTGCTCTTCCGTTCTACAGTGTTGCATAGAGATGTTCCCATTTTCAACATTGTCACGTAGAAAATGATGCCTAATGTCTATGTGCTTAGTCCTAGAATGATGCACAGGTTTTTTGGAAATGTTAATGGCACTAGTATTATCACAGAGTATAGGAACTGGGCCAAATGACATACCGTAATCCTGAAGTTGGGACTTGAGCCATAGTACTAGGGAACAGCACGATGCGGCAGCCACGTATTCTGCTTCAGTTGTGGAGAGTGCCACTGAATTTTGCTTCTTGGATCCCATGAGACTAAGCATGATCCTAGGAACTGGGCCATGCCCGATGTGCTCTTCCTATCTATCAAGTGCCCTGCAAAATCCGCATCTGTGTATGCAATGAGCTCGAGGGAACTGTTCCTTGGATACAGAAGGCACAAGTTGTCGTTCCCTTTGAGGTACCTGAAAATCCTCTTCACCTCTTTCAGGTGTGATTCTTTGGGGTTAGCTTGAAAATGTGCACATAAGCACACTGAGAACATAATGTCAGGCCTACTAGCAGTTAACTAGAGAAGGGACCCAATCATACCTCTATAGTTTCTTTGGTCCACACTTATACTTGTTTCATCCGCATTGAGTCTTGAATTTGGAGAGATGGGAGTGTCAATAGGCTTGGAGTGTTCCATTCCATATTTAAACAACATTTCACGAATATACTTCTGTTGATGAATCTTTGTTCCCTCCTTTGTTTGGGTGATTTGAAGTCCCAAGAAGAACGTGAGTTCCCCTATGAGACTCATCTTAAACTCACTACTCATGAGGTCTTTAAATTTCTCTACAAGAGTTTCGTTAGTTGCTCCAAACACAATATCATCAACATAAACTTGAACAATCAAGATATCCTTAGACTCTTTCTTAAGGAAATGGGTTTTGTCTATGGAACCTCGAAGGTATCCATCAGACAGAAGGAACTGAGCAAACCTGTCATACCATGCTCGGGGAGCTTGTTTGAGACCATAGAGGGCCCTCTCCAGGAAATAGACATGGTTGGGTAGTTTTTCATCTTCGAATCCTGGGGGTTGAGCAACGTACACTTCTTCCTTGAGGTGCCCGTTGAGAAAGGCGGTCTTCACATCCATTTGGTACAGCTTGAATCCCTTGTGAGCAGCATAGGCTATGAGAAGACGAATTGCTTCAATTCTTGCCACTGGTGCGAAGGTTTCATCGTAGTCGATTCCTTCCTCTTGTCTGTATCCTTGTGCAACCAGTCGTGCCTTGTTCCTAGCCACTGCACCAGTGTCATCCAGTTTGTTTCTGAAGACCCACCAAGTTCCTATGATGTTTTTGTTTTTGGGCCTAGGAACCAGTTTCCACACTTTGTTCCTCTCGAATTGGTGTAGTTCCTCTTGCATGGCTTGGATCCAGTCTGGGTCTTTTAGGGCTTCCTTAATGTTCTTGGGTTCCACCAAAGAGACAAACGCATTAAAAGCACAAAAATTATTGAGAGAAGAGCGAGTTAGCACACCTTTGTCATAAGGAGTGATGATGTTCTCAATGGGATGGTCTTTCCTTTGTTGGAAATTTCTTATACGAGTGGGTTCCCTTGGACTCGTTTCACCTCCGTTTGAGGCTTCTTCTTCATGGGGACACCCGTCTTCAGCTTCCTCGCTAAGTGTATCTTCTGGTTGTGCTGTTGTGTTCTCTCTTTGTTCCCCCTGAACACTTGATTCTGGTATGTTTTCATTCTGGGGAACAAGAGAGTTCGAAGCATCTTGTGGTTCTTCTGTTGAGGAGGGAACTTCAAAGGAGCTTTGATCTGTGGAGTTTTGATCTCCTTCATTGTTCCCTGATTGTAGGGCATTGTTCCCACTTGGATAGTCTTCATCTCTCTTTCTTGGTTCATCCTCGTCGTCGTCTTCTTCTTCTCTGACCAGCTTGAACAGAGTTCCCTTTCCTTGAACCTCTGTTCCCATCTTTACAGATTTCTCGTCGAAGATGACGTGGATGCTTTCCTCTATCTTCTTGGTCCTCTTGTTATAGACCCTGTACGCCTTGCTATGGGAAGAGTATCCCAGGAATATCCCTTCATCGCTCCTGGGATCAAATTTGCCAAGGTTGTCTTTCCCATTGTTGTGGACGAAGCATTTGCATCCGAAGGTCCTTAGTTGAGCGATATTTGGCTTTCTCCCTTTGATGAACTCATAGGATGTCTTCTTGATCAAGGGTCTGATCATGGCTCGATTCAAGATGTAAGTAGCTGTGGAGATAGCTTCAGCCCAAAAGTACTCTGGAACTCCACTTTCAAACAACATAGTTCTAGCCATGTCTTCCAAGGTCCTGTTCTTCCTTTCGACAACTCTGTTTTGCTGAGGAGTGCGAGGGGCCGAGAAGTTATGAGAGATCCCATGTTTGTCACAGTATCTGAGGAACTGTGAGTTTTCAAACTCTGTTCCATGATCAGATCTGAGAGCCTTGAGTTTGAGTCCCATGCTGACCTCCATTCTTATGATTAGGACTTCGAATTCCTTGAAGGTATCTGATTTTGATCTCAAGAATAGCACCCATGTGAATCGTGAAAAATCATCGATTAAAACATATATGTACCTCTTTCCTCCATAGCTTTCGGTGTGCATGGGACCGCAAAGATCCATATGAATTAGCTCTAAGGGCCTGGTCGTGCTCACCATCCTTTTGGGCTCGAAGGAGGTCCTTGTTTGCTTTCCTCGAACACAGGCTTCACACATCTTGACTCCTTCAAGGTTGATTCGTGGGAGACCGATGACGAGATCTTGTAGATAGAGCTTCAAGATTTGGTTCATACCTGCGTGTCCTAACCTTCGGTGCCAAAGTTCCGTTTCATCAAGGGAACTTGCCAAGCACAGTTTCCTTGGTGGCTCAAATTCTGTATCCACCACATAAATGTTGTTGGACCTTCTTCCCTTTAGGATAATTTTGTTGGTCTTCTTGTTGATCACCAGACACTCTTTTGAATCAAAGGTGACAATGTTGTTCCCTTGATCACATATTTGAGACACACTTAAGAGATTGAAACCCAGATCTTTCACCAGGTTAACGTTGCTGATCTTGATTGATTTGTTGAGTAGCACTTCCCCTGTTCCTATAATCTCCCCTTTGTTTTTGTTGCCAAAGGATACGTGACCTCCTTCGGGCTTTGGGTGGAGTGAGGTGAGGTTGTCTTTGTTTCCGGTCATGTGGTTAGAGCATCCACTGTCAATGACCCATGTGCTGTTCCCCCTCACTGCCACCTCACTGGGTTATTCCCCAGTGGTTTCTCCTAAGGCCATGGCGCACATGTCAGGTTGAGCCCATGATTCAGGCTCCTCGTCTTCATCGTCACTCCATGTGGCTATGTAGGCCTTTTTCCCTTTTCCTCGGTTGTCCGTTCCCTGAGGACACTCCTTGGCAAAGTGTCCCTTCTTGTAACACTTGTAGCACGTTACATCCGAGAGGTCCTTTTCAGCAGATTTTCTTTGGGAACTCTGTCCTTTTCCTGAGTTCCCATAATTCTTCTTGAACTTCCCTTTGTAGAAAGATCGAAGAGCTTTTGTTACAAGGACTAGCTCTTCATCCTCATCTTCTTCAGATTCTTCATGTTGCTCTTGTACTGCCTTGATCACCTTTTCAAGTTTGAGAGCTATCCCCTGAGGTGCTCGCTTTTGCTCCCTGTCATCTATCTTTCTCTTCTCATATCCCACTAGTTTTCCAAAAACCTGGTTGAGCATAAGAGCTCTGTTTTCGGGATTCTCTTTGAACATCGTTCTTTCATTTGTCCATTCTCCAGTCAACCCATTGAAGAGTTGTTGAACCTTCATTTTGTCGGTGACTTCCTCTTTAGTGATCCCAAGGCCAGTCATCTTGGTGCAAAGTCCCTCAAAACGGGATTGGTAGCTATCAACGGATTCTCCTATCTCCATCTGGAAGGTGAAGAACGCCCTCCTTGCGTTCATCTGAAGATCTTCTCGGAGGTCTGAGTTCCCAATGTGCATTTGCTGAATGGCTTCCCACACTTCCTTTGCCGTGTCTAGGTTTGCCACTCTGTCGCAGTCTTGCATCGACATGGCATTCTTGAGGTACTGGATGGCTTTGAAGTTGGCCTCCATGCACTTGTACTCATTAGGTCCCCATTTTGAAAGGTCATTCTCAATCGCTGGATCAATTTTGAAGTTCCCTTTCTCTATGACGCACCAAGCTTGGTAGTCCTGGCTGCGCATCCAGTTCTTCATGTCGCGTTGCCAGACTTCGAATCTACCAGTGATGAGCCTTGGTGGCTTGCTGTTGTTGTGACCGACTTGGGTGAGTTCGTGAGCCATGTTTGAAACCTGCGATGCTAACACAAATCTAGAGCAGCCTGCTCTGATACCAATTGTAGGATCGTGAACGAGTTAGCAAGAGCTTGGGAACTGGCTGTTAAGCTGTTTCCAAGGAAGCGGAAGGAATAATATCGCAAGTAATTAAAACGCTGAAAGAACACAGTTCCTTATAGAGGAACCCCACGACAACCAACTAGTTGTGTGGATAAACCTCTACCTCCGCTTGGAGGATTTTGAATGACTTTCTTATTTTATTGCTTATTCCTTAGTTACAATCAGCCAGGTTCAAACTTCTCTGTTCCTAAGAGTTCTACCTAACTCTAGCAACACTAATGAACCTTCTCAACTGAGTTCCTAAGCGAACTACTCAATTAAAACAAGAGAGTCAAACCTTACACCTTACAATTCAGTTCCCTTGCTCTTGGGAACTTCACCTTCACCGTCGTCGAGATCTGACACTCGACGCCGGGGACTTCTCTTCTTCTTTCTCTTTCTCTGTTGTGGGTATTTGTGAGTTCTGGGAGAAGTGCTCAATTCGAGTACTATTCATTTGGCTTTATACTCGAGTGAACTTGGGCTTCAATCTCATCTTTCATTTGTGTTCGAAATGCCCTTTGCTTGATGCCCAAGTTGTACTTTCTTCACATGTGACTTCAATTTGAACTAGGTCAACTTCTTGAATTGATCGGACCGTTGGATCAATCGTGACAGTCTGCTCCTCAGACTATGCCTTCATCCTGTCCAAGACAGGATCCCGTGATATGCGCTGATCGGTCCTTGTCCTCACATGTGAGTTCCCATGTCGTGGGAACTGTCCTCTTCTGAGTTCCTTTTAGAGAAACTCTTCATCGTGTAAGCCTGTGTGATCTGGTCATTCCTGGGAGTTCTCATTTCATGGGAACTTTTCATTGTGTGCTCATTCATGGAAGTTCTTTGCTCAACCTGTGTTCCTTAGAAATACTTGATCAAAGCACATTAGTTCCCTTATAGCGTTTGTCATTATCAAAACTCGGAGAACTGTATCGTTGTTCCGATGTTCAGAACCAGAGGTCCCAACATCGTTCCAACAGGTTTGTATCCCCATGAAAAACGTAAGTTCCCAATCAAGCTCATTTCGAATTCTGACCTCATTAGATCTTTAAAATTTTCAACAAGAATATCATCAATCAAGCATAAGTTGTCATTCCCTTTGATATACTTGAAAAGAATATCATCAACATGCACTTGAACAATGAGAATGTCTTTGGAATCTTTCTTAAGAAAAAGGATCTTGTCAATGGAACCACAAAGGTAACCATGTGACAAGAGAAACTGTGCAAACCTGTCATACCAGGCTCTTGGGGCCTATTTGAGTCCATACAAGACTCGCGGAAGGAAGTAGAGGTGATCTGGAAAGTTCCTATCTTCGAATCCTGGTGGTTGAGCAACATATACTTCTTCTTTCAAATACCCATTAAGGAAGGCAGTCTTCACGTCCATCTGATAAAGCTTGAATCCGTTGTGAGCTGCAAAGGCTATTATGAGTCTAATAGCCTCGATCCTTGCTAAATGAGCAAAGGTCTCATCATAGTCAATTACTTCTTCCTGGTTGTACCCTTGAGCTACCAGTCTTCCTGGTCTCATCATCATCCAGCTTGTTTCGGAACACCCACCATGTTCCTATCACATTCTTTCCTTTCGGACGAGGAACAAGCTTCCACACTTTGTTCCTTTCAAATTGGTTGGGCTCCTCTTGCATTGCCACTATCCAGTCTGGATCTTTAAGGGCTTCCTTGATGCTCTTTGGTTCCACCATTGAAATAAAGGCGTTGAATGCACAAAAGTTTTGAAGTGATGACCGAGTCTTTACGCCTTGGTCAAGAGGAGATATCATGTTTTTGGGATTGATGTTGTTGAGATATGTATCCTCCTCTTGGTTTCTGTTATCATAATCATTGCATTCTTCTTGCAGATCCTCGTCTTATGGATGTTCTTCAACAATTTTGACATTTTCTGGTTCTTCATCCTCAGCATTGGATGTGTTCCCTTTGTGTGCTTGATTCGGGAATGTCTTCTGGTGGAGGAACTAGGGAACCATATTGTGATATGTCAAGTAATTCATCGAGTAATGGAAGCTCAGCCGATTCTTGAACTTCTTTGATTTGAGGGTTGTTGTTCCCTTGAGGATGGCAACGTGTTTCTTTCCTTGGCCCATCATCGTCATCATCATCTTCCTCGTTCCAGGGAATCTGGAAGAGAGTTTCCACCTTTTGGACTTCAGTTCCTATTCAGACTGACTCTTCCTTGACTTTTACTCGAATGATCTCCTCTATCTTCTTGGTTCTTTTGTTATACACCCTATAAGCTTTGCTGTGAGGTGAATAACCGAAGAAGATCCGTTCATCGCTTCTTGCATCGAACATGCCCAAATTGTCTTTCCTATTGTTATGCACAAAGCATTTGTATCCAAAGACTCTTAAATAGGAGATGTTAGGCTTCTTTCGTCTGATCAGTTCATAAGCAGTCTTTTTTATCATATGTCGAACCATGGCTCTGTTGAGAATGTAAGTTGATGTAACGATTGCCTTTGCCAAATTTTTTTGAGGAACTCCACTCTCAATCATCATGGTTCTAGCCATTGCTTCCAAAGTTTGATTCTTTCTTTCTACAACTCCATTTTGTGGTGGGGTACGTGGGGCTGAGAAGTTGTGTGAGACGCCCATTCTTTTCACAGTATTGTATGAACTCTTAGTTCTTGAACTCGATTCCATGGTCAGATCTTAGTGCAATGAGCTTTAGTCCCAAGCTCACCTCTACTCTTTCCATGAATGGCTCAAACTCCTTAAAGGTATCTGCTTTGAACACAAGGAAAATAACCCAAGTAAATCTACAAAAATCATCAATGAGAACGAACATGTACCTTTTTCCTCCATAGCTAGTCGTTGGCATGGGACCACAGAGATACATGTGGATCAGTTCCAAAGGACGAGTAGTGCTCACGACTCGTTTGGGTTTGAAGGAACTTCTTATTTGTTTTCCTTTGACAAAGGCTTCACACATCTTCATGCCTTCTAGATTGATCTTGGGCAGTCCAACCACGAGGTCTTGAAGGTATAACTTTCGAATTTGGTTCACACCAGCATGTCCCAATCTTTTGTGCTAGAGTTCCACTTCATCAATGGAACTAGCATGACACAGTTTCCTTGGGGGTTCATACGATGCATACACAAAATAGACGTTGTTGGATCTTGTTGCTTTGAGAATAATCTTATTTGTTTTCTTGACCCTCCTTTGAGTCAAACATGAACATATTGTTTCCTTGGTCACACAATTGAGAGACACTCAACAGATTGTATCCTAGGTCCTTGACCAGATTCACATTTTTTATCTTGATTCTTTGTTGATGATTACTTCGCCAGTTCCAATGATTTCGCACTTGTTTTTGTTGTGTAAGGAGACGTGGCCTCCATCGACTTTTTGTACGTAGTGAGGTGACATTATCTTTCTTCCCGGTCATGTGGTTGGAACATCCACTATCAATGACTCATATATTGTTCCCCTCACTACAACCTGCAAATTAGTTAGATTTGGCGACCCATGCAAGATGTCTCTTGCCTGGTTCCATGCAAGGAAACAAAGTTCTATCAACCAAATAATCTGCTAAGTTATGAATTTGTGTGGAGTTCCTAGGACTCAGTGAGTTCCTAGGTGAGTTCCCACACTTGGGAACTTTCCACTGATTTGGCATGCTCAAATTTTTTCTTCCAAAGTTTTTGTTTTTGTATCTTTTTCCCAACAGTATGTGAGCTGAAAGCTTGTCTTTTGGGGCAGCATTCAATGTAGTGCCCATGAGCTCCACACTCCCAGCATGTTTTGCAGTACTAATACTTTGGGTGAGGTCTTTAGATCCTATTTTTTCCATTGTTTCCTGATTGTAGACTCTAGACTCATTTTCCTTGGCCATCTTAAGGTACATTTTGTGACTAGTGTTCCCAGTGTAGTACTCATTGTTCCCATCTTTTCCGCTTTCAAGTACACAGATTCTCTCTTCTAACTGATCACACTCTAGCTTTTGGCTTTGAAGCTAAAGATCCCGGCCATATCACTGTTATACTTGATTTGATTGATAGTGCTAAATGTTAGTATGCCATGTCACTTGTTATACTTGATTTGTTTGACAGTGCTAAATGTTGCAAGTGTTGTGATACTTTGGTTGCTTCTTATTCAACAGTCGGGCCATGATAGTAGGATTTTGAGGGCATTAAAGTGCATGGCACATTCCAATGACATTGTGGATTTTGGAAATCAAACCAATGGTTTGAGGTGGCAAGACAAACCTGCTGTCACAAGGTGGCAATTTAAAAAACCTAGAATCAAGGCATTTCAAGTGCCATTCAGTGTCCAAGGGAGTTCAATCGGACCCTAGACATTGTGTTTTTAGCTCTTAGATTGGGGTAGTCTACTTTGCGGATATAATATGCTATTATGCAGATGAAGCTATCTTGTTTTGTATGTATTGTAAGAACAACCTAACTAGCATATTGTAAGAACATCCTAACAATCTATGCAAACTTTGGCAATGAATTGCAAGTTGTCTTGTTTTGCATGTATTGTATGAAAACACCTTGTTTTGAATATATGTGTTGCACCTAGTATGTGCACCTTGTTTTGCAAGTTGATTAATTCTCAGCACTTGTTGGAAACATGATGGGTACAACAACTTAAAATATCTAAATACATCTAACTGCCTTGACCTTGGCACTTTTCTTCAATATGCTTTAAGCTTAAAATCTAAACATTCAATATGCTTACATAGAACCTCGACACATTAGAACCATCTGAACATTCAATATGCTTACATTGTCACTTTTCTCTTGAACTAACACTTAAACTCATTTTCCTTATGACAATAGGAATTTGAAATAATGAAGGCTGCTAATTATCACTACAACATTCAACAAAGCCTTAGCTCAACGTATGGCCTTCTCTCTCTGAACTCCGTTCTCCCTCACTCTTTTCAGCGATCATGCAATCACGTGCTTAGCATTTTCCTGGAATGGTGGATCAACCCATCTAATGAAATCACAAGCACCCATTCTTTGAATAGCAATCAAATTTGCAAATTCAATTGGACACAATTGAAGAATTTAAATAAAATACGAAAACAATTAAGCATAATCCCCTAAATCGGAATTTTAAGCCTTTCAATCTACCAAAACCATTGCCCAGTCGGACAGTTGCACAACATAGTAAGGGTAAATGGCAAATCACCAAAGTGTATATTCAATTACCGACAAAAAACAATTGTACATTAAATTTTAGTGTTTACAATCAATTGAACCAAATCCCTAAAAGTTAGGATTCTTTGAAAATTTCTCAAAATAGAACTCACCCCATAATTAGGACATCCAAAAAACGCCTCCATGGATTTGTTTCCCTCCATCAATGCCTCATGGAAGCTACATCCGCCCACATGCATATCGGAAATATGAGATCGGGTTGTCCACTTCTCCTATGAAGGCTGCTCGACGAAGATGACATTAGATCTAGGGTTGTTCCTAGTCTCCTTTCTCTAGACAAATGGAAAATTTTTAAGGGAGAGATGTGAGATAATGGGGGAGGAAGAGCAAGAACTAGTTCAAATGGAGGAAGGCTCGATATAGGCAGAGAGGAGGTGATGTGTGTGAGATAGGAAAAGATCTGTGTGAGATTTAATAAGAGGGTTATGTTTTTTTCTTTTTTATATTAATATCATGTCATCTAGAATAAGCGCTTCCCTCGCCTAGTTGTGTTTGGCTTGCACGCACCTTGCCACATCAACGACCAATTTAAGTGCTCAATAGGTCCAAATCAAAGGTGTAATATCCGCAATATTCCAAGGTTTATTAAACCAATATATTAATTAAATAATCCTTTTCCTCTTTAAAAAGAGAGCTTAAATATTTTATTTAAATAAAATTAAGAACATATATTATAAAAGATTATTAAAGTGGTAAAAATGTTCAAATAAAAATAAATTAACATAAATTTCGGATTTATTTTATAATGGGTTACATGGCTAGCAAAAATACAAGGAAAAACAAATAAAAAGAGTCAAGAGCCGGGACTCGAACCCGAGACCTCTTGCATCTCGCACATAACACACACACTCCAAACCGCTAAGCCATTGTAACTTGATTACTCATAATACAACTCTTTTAATTATAAACATATCTTTATTTTCTTCTTCAAAGAGAACATCAGGCTTTTGCTTGATTGAAATGACGTTAATCCAATGCATGCTTCAATGGCCTCCCAATCCTCTTTGTTGCTTCAAAGACCATCCAAACATTTTCATCATCCCATGTCATGATCTAAGAAGCACACCACTCACCAATCACCATCAATTGCCTTCTTCCTCAATGGCCAAAACCATTGTTGGTGGATTGAGAGAGCTCAAAAATTTGCCTATTTAAAGGGCTGAACTTCATTGTTAACTTCACACATCAAACTCTCTTACTCTCTTCACAATTTCTCTTTCAAACAAAGCAAAAATCAGCCTAAGAGAAGCCTTTTTAATTACTGAATTTTTCCCCAAATCACCTCCAAACCCTAGACTTCCTCCACCGGGCCATCACCAGACCACCACTGAGCCGCCCAGCCACCCGCGCATTGCCTAGAGCCTCGCCGAACCACCACCGGCCTGCTGGTGCCGCCCACCTGGTGCGCTGCCTTGTCCCTTGCCCTTCCTCTATCTTCTCTTCTACTGTATTCTGTACGTAGAAATAAGAGAGGTATATCTTTTATTCTTTTTTTTATTTTGCCTTAATGAGATTTAAAGCCTTTTAAAGCCAATTAAAGCTAATAGTAGATATTTTATTTTTAGCATCTTTTAATAAAAATAAGGATATAAGTTGTTAGGAAAATCAGATTTTTGGATTTTATTATTTTCCTTATACTTAAATGGAATAAAATCAACCATGCATGTGAATTTAATAAAAGGAAATAAAATATGGGAAGACATGAAATAATTTTAAATAAGTTACAAGATTATTATATGTAACTTCTAACCATAAAAAGTATGATATAATAATATTTTGACCTTGCTTGGATTCTAATTATAATGAATTAAATAAAATAGAACTAGATGAAGGGATTTATTAATCTAAGACTTTATTAATAGAAAATACTAACATGTCTTTCAAAATCATATTATAAAATTATTTATAATATGGATAAGATATTCTTAAAAATAATTTTATATGATTAGGTTGAAGACTAAAAAGATATATTAAATAATTTTCATGTACGTTGTTATATCAAGAAATACATTATAATATATATTGGGAAATTTATTAAATAAAATCTTGGGATTAAATTATGAGATTTATATAAATGAGAAGTATAATATAAATAATATGATTACCCTATTTGGAAGTTATTATATAAATAAAAAGGTCTAAGTTGTTAGGAAAGATGGATCAATTTTATTAACTTCCTTGTACATAAATATAACTAATATTATGCATGTGTATTTTTATAAAATAATTCTCTATAGATATGGATATCATTTTAAATAAAATAATGGGTTTATTATCATTAATTCATATACATGGAAAGGATAATATAAATATTATGAGTACATACTTGAAACTTCCTATATAAGTAAAAGAGCTAGAACAAGTATTATAAAATATTATCTTAATACCTTTTCATAACATAAAAGTGATTCCATGTCTTTTTAAAAGAGTTTTGATAAAGTAAAATATGATGATAAGATATATTAGTCAAAAGATATATTTTATGATTAAAATATGGAATAAGAGATATATGGGAAGAAGGATAAAAATATATTATAATAAGGGCTTTATGGACTTTTACACCATGAGAATAATTTTAATAATCAATTTGGCATATAAATAAATATGGAAAATATATTATTAATGGACTCTATTTAATTTATCACTTTGCATGCTTAGAATAAAAGATTTACTTAATATAATAAGAATATATTAATGTAACTATAAGGGAATAAAAAAAGATATAATTATTTTAATATTAATAATAGATTAATTTATAACTTAACAATTTAAATAAGAGTATGTCTTGACTTTCAAAATCTTGTAATACTTGATATAAATATCTTTATAAAGAAAACTTGGGATATTACAATTAAGAAATAATAATAAGGAATATTATTATTTTATCACCTAAATTATTATTATAATAATTTAGTAGTAGCTCCCTTATAAAAGAATATAAGAGACATTTAAGAATTTAAGAAATTCTTATTAAAGTTCGCTCGTATCTATCGTATCGTTAGGTCGAGTTTCCGTTCCGACTAAGGCATCATTCACCGTTCTTCCGTTCATATACAATCGCTAAGCTAAGGCAAGTGGAATTTCTCCTTGAAGCCTCGATTATTCGTTTCGTGAAATTTCTCTATGTTGGGAACAACTTGTTTGCTAATAATAAATGAATCTATGATTATCGATTGTTAGAAATAACGACCCAATTGTTATCGTTATTACGCTATTTAATATTCGATAGGACTATTACACTAGTCTTGTTTGTGACCTTGCTTGTTTAAGATCTCTTTTCGAGATCGGTATGGATTAGATGAGGGGTGCGGGATTAACCCGACACCTCTATATAACCTACTAAGTCGTATGGCATCACGCCTAAATTCCGCGACTTTAAGGATCATGATCAGCTATTTGCTCCTGCTCGGAGGAGGGAGGTGCGTACCCTAGCTAGGTGTCGGAGCTTCGGTTCCCTTAAGTGGAACTGGGCCGATTCATGCCCCCCCACACTCTTAAAATAAGTTAACGTAAGTGAAAGTTTTTATCACAATACAAGATAAGTGCCAAAGCACATTTAAAAGAAACCAAAACCGGGTCGGAGTAGTACCACGTGGAAAGACCACCCGGCTCCCATTCTTGAAACGATCGTCTTTCCAATCTGAATGCTTATTCGGGCTTGTCTAAGGTGGGCGGGTACTTAAGCGCATTCGGGCCACCACCCCTATCTGGAGCACTGAATAAGATGAGGTTGGTTGAGGTCCGACAAGGGCGCGGGAGGTTTTCAAAACTTGTATGAATTAATAATGTTCCCAACATACTTTCTACTCTTATAAGTCTACAATCTCGTAGTTCTTCTTTCGATATACGAGTTATCTCATCTCGAGATTTACTCCTTCCCGTTCCGTTAAGCTCCATATAAAGTTTTATATCTAAAAGTACATCCCGATAATATCTCTCGAATATTATAAATTACCTTAATACCCTTGAGAATTTCCATTCTCGCCTGCTTAGTCTCCCTAGACTAATTCCGCTTTTCTGCATGTTTGCCTGACATTTTTCGCCCTTCGCGACTTATGCCAGACTCTAGGAAATCCAACAAGGCGTAGACAAGGCTACACAAGGAAGGAAGGGCCGGACTCTCAAAGATTTACTTCTCGTTTATTTTGCTTAACTTAATCACAGGTTGTAAGAACAAGTTTTTGATTTCCGTTGTTAAACCATCTTTATATTTTGTTGGTTATTGTTGTACGAACAAAGTCTCATTCGTGAGCACCTTTTAATATATATATATATATAATGTTTATGTCAATTTCCGCATTTTCCTAAGTTTTAATATCATTATAAAGCCTAGGGTGACTTTGGGCGGTAAAGTCCGAGGTCACTGGCGGTAATATTCAATGTTGCAAAAACAGGGGTGTTACAAAAGGTGGGGTGTCTATATGACCAATTTGTATAAGTACATGGGGTTGTTTATGTTTTGAGCCAATTATAATTTATCGCGGATGGAAAAATCGTAATAGGCCTTGAGGAATTTTTACCGGTGAGACTTTCAAAAAATTTCTAACTTTACCATTGCTTCAGCTACCTTACTTCTTATCAAATAAGAAAATATACATTTGACAATTTTTTTTGGAAGGGAATTTGGCCGACGACGTTATTTCTGAATCATTCGTCGTGAACGAACCCTTTGTTTGGACTCTTTGATGATTGTGATCGGGCTTGGTCCCAATTTGTGGATGGATTTCCCTCAAAGTTTCTGTGTATTATTATTCTTCCGAATTAGGCATGCATCCAAAGCATTTCAGCTAGGTACATGCTAGACAGGTCCCATATTATTTTTTGTAATAAAAGGTACGCACAAAAACATAAAGTTGGGATTTTCTTTTTCCTCTTATTCTGACCTACTGTTTTTCTCAGAACTCAAACCTTTATCATGATATTAACCTTTCATTCTTATCAAAATTCATCTCATCTGTATAAAATATTTACTCTACCTCACGGGATTTAGAAAAATCTTTTTCAAATTTCATATGCTTTTTTTTTTGAAAAATTCCTTGGTCTGTTTTAGAGCTTTTGTCTTTTTTTGACCTCATGTAAATTTTTTTATTCCTTTTAGTACCCTTAAGGGTTTATACAAACTTCACCAGATACCCATAACTGCTAAAAAACTTATTTTGTGCATTGTACTTCTTTTCCCAATGTTATCTCTAGCTTCTTGCCTTTCATCTAGCTTAATTAGTACGTGTTTTAACATCAACTACATTTGCATCTATGGATGGTACTTCACATTTGTTGAACGTTTTTTTTATTAATCATTGATTTATTTAAATGGGTACACCCCCAAGCAACTGGTGAATCCATGGAAGACCTATGTGAAGTTTTTCATGTGCTTATGGGCTCCTATAGTTAGTCTCACCAAGGGCTCTCTGGCTTTTTTTTTTGATATTGGTAAGAATTAGGATGCCCTATGGGGGGCGTCCTAGAGTATCCTTGCGGATGAGAACACAGAGTTCTTCCTTGTCCATCAGGAGGTTGCTAGGGATGATGTGGCCCATCTTATCAATTTTATCGGCCAAAACATTGCAATACCTAGCAACATGACGAATAGAGGTATTATTGAATTGGTGCAGTGATACAATTATATTCGATATCGACATCTAAATTTCACATGGGCATTTTTTGTTCCTTTAACAGCATTAATAACTGTTATATTATCACCTTCAATTTCTAGATTATTTATGCCCATGCTTTTGGCAGCTCTAATTCCATCACGTAATGCTAGCTTCTATCCGTAGAACTGAATTGGGTCCATATATTTTCGTGCCCACACTGATGATATGGGCATTATGGTCCCTAATCACAAAGCTCGTTGAAGAGGAGGTAGGGTTGTATTTTGCTCCATCAAAGTTTATTTTATAGAAATTAATTTTTGGTTTCTTCCCTCCTTTTTCAATTTTCTTTTTGGTACTATATTTTCTTTTTGTGTGTCCTTCAAATTCTTCATCCTGATTCAATTTTTTTGCTATTTTCCACTGGTTGATATGATTTTTAGTATAATGTTCCAAATTTTGGATGAAATCGTTTGGGGTTTTCTGGAAAACAAGTCTATTATGTTGGTGCCATACATACCATGATGAAGGATCTTGATGTTGCAAGCGGTGCAAGGCAATCCGAGGAAGACTCGAGCAATCTTGATGGAGGAACTTCTATTCTGGCTTCATGAGGGAAGATTTCCCTCGACCGGACTCGGAATTTGGTGATTCCAAAGCCGAGAGTTAGATATATGAGTCTTCTTTAATGTCCCAAAATATGAGATCCAAATAATGCGTGGTTCAAAATTTATGGCTATTCTACCGAGATATTGCAGAATCAATCGAGAAAGGATTTCGACTTGTTTTGATGGAGTTTTTGAAGGGGGTTATAGATACGAGTTTGATGGAGGATGAGATGGTGATTTTGGAGATGAAAATTGATGGAAAAGTGGATGGTTATGTTGAATTGAGGGTTGGATATGGACAAGCAAAACTCAAGGATATGACTCACCTTGAATCTAACTTGAACTATGAAGATCAATCGAGGATATGACTCACCACGATCTACCTTCCGATTTGGATTGATATGACTCACAATCCAAGGAACCAAAAATCTTAATTTTGATTCAAAAACAAAGATAAAAAAACGTTTTCAATGGGAGAGACAAAGAGTTGGCATTTTCCATCAATCTTGTCTAACTAGGAAACTAGAGCCCTAGTGGCTTATAAAGAAAGACCTAAGGGCAAAACTGACATTTTCCTTAGGAAAAGTTTAACAAATAAAAAAATATACCCAAAATTTCCAAATGTCGTAACAGATTCTCACAATCCAAGCAATGAACCACACAAGTCGTGGCCTTCTAACAAGACACGCAAGCCTCACTATTTCACGATGGGATGGCCTTAGCATAGTCACATCCTCCTCCCTCCCTTCAAAAAGGATTCGTCCTCGAATCCAAGTGAACTTCCAAGTGAAAATATCATGAGCACCATAGCTTAGTGGAAACTTTATCCCGAAAGCGTAAAAGCAGACATGTCTCATCAAGGCGATCTCCGAACTCCAAATTTCACGATTTGAGTTCAATGAGTTTACTTTATGTCCTCCAAATTTGAGCAGCATTAGACCATTGAGATGAAAGTTACACCATTTTTTCCAAGGTGGCATAGATTGATCCGAGAAGAAGGTTTCACATTGCTGCAAGAGATGAGAGATGGGTGAGGGAAGATCACCTAATTCTTGAATAGACAACAAAGATTCATGAAAGAGAAGTAGAAAGAAAATTTTACTCCCCTTGATGGTGTGAACAATTTCCTTTGGTTTGGCGAGTTGAATAGTCTTCCCTTTCTCTTCTTTCTTGGTGGCATTCTCCTCATGATATAGGAAGGGAAAACTGGAGGGAACCATAGGGAAAGAATCCATCCATGGGGTAGCAAAAGAATGTATGGAGCTAGGAGTGATGGTAGGACGAAGCTTGATTTTAGGAGATAATTCCACAACTTCCTCCACTTTTTCCTTGGAATCAACCTTCTCTTCAGTTTGTGTTGGAGGCTCTCTTTTGAAGTAGCTTCGTCCATGAATTTGGAGGTAAGGTTAACCACAACTTCTTGGATGAGAGACTCCTCGATTGGCTTTGAAACATCCACCTTAGGTGAAGGTTCAAAGACTTGATGTGGTGGAACCAAGCAAGATGAATGCTCTTTACCTCTCTCTAGGACTCTTTGTGGCTCCACACTCATTGAAGGACAAAAAAGGTGGTTCTTCAAATGTGGCTTGTCCTCTAAGTGATGGATACCAAGGCATGACATTGGCGCCCCTCGTGGAAGCTTGGTCTTGATGATGAAAATTTCACGTACTAATGGGATGGTATCCTTTACCAATTGGATGGTATCCTTTACGCCTCCTTCTCTCCTTGTGGAAGCTTGGTCTTGCCAAGTACTAATGGGATGGTATCCTTTACGCCTCCTTCTCTCCTTGTGATCATACCACCAATTACGAGCCCCATGGATAAAGCGTTTAGTGGCATAATAACATTCATATCTTCAAGATAGCCGCCATAGTACTCAAAAAAATGATCGAGCTTGGAAATCCAAGCTAAGCAAGCATTGGCATCGGATCGGCCATCAAAATATGGAATATAAGACCTTTTAAATAAGAACTCCCCATAATGTGTACTTGTTCTTGACATCTTGCTCACACTCAACAAACAATATTATACCACAAAATACAAGTAATGCCAAAACACAAGTTCCTCCTAAATCAACCAAGAAGGAGCAAAGGAATGCAAGTGCAAGGTCAAGGCAAGGAGTTAGGTATGGCTAGGCAAATAACAAATAATCCAATGCACACACAAGCACCCGAACTCAACAAGGACTTATAGCAAAAGAAGCTACTAGGCACCAAGTGTTTTACACAACAACAATTTATGCAAATTTTGGCCTTGCTCGGATTCTCTTTCTCACGGGGTCTGACTTCTTCATGCCCGACCCCTTATTAGATTTACGCCACCGGCAAGGTTTTTCTAGCCCCGCTTCTTTTTCTTTCCAAGTTTGACTTTTTCTTTTAAGGCACAATTCTGACTTTTTTTAAAAGAAAGTGGGAAACAATCACAATTCACACAACAAGCAACAAGCAATTTCTTTTCGAAGTTTAGCAACTCGATGTCATTCCTGTATCTTAAACTAAGCCTATAAAAGTCCAAATTCAAGACATGTGCATGGAAAATGGGAAGGGACGTGGCTGTTTTGAGGCTGGTTCAGATTTGGACAACCCACACAAGACACCCTTAAATGCACCAAAAATGAAAGGTTGTTTCAAAGGGGTTTTCAGGCATTTCCATTTGAGAATTGAATTGGACAACCCTTGGGCTATCTTATTCCACCTTTAGACAAAAATCCTTGGATGAATTCAGAAATGGTCGTGCACCAGCACTACAACAACACACAACAAAGACACAACCACAATTTTAGGGCAAATCGCAAGCAATTTCGAAAATGGTAACAAGGGTTGCTCCTATGAGCCCTTTCAATCCTATATTGCTCAATAAAAGGTCAAAAGAAGGAGTACCTTGCATGGCTCTGATACCACATGAAGAAGGATCTTGATGTTGCAAGCGGTACAAGGCAATCCGAGGAAGACCCGAGCAATCTTGATAGAGGACCTTCTATTATGGATTCACGAGGGCAGATCTCCCTTGTCCGGACTCGGAATTGGGTGATTCCAAAGCCGATAGTTAGATCTACAAGTATTCTTTAATGTCTCAAAATTTGCGATCCACATAATGTGTGGTTCGAAAGTTATGGCTATTCTACTGAGATGTCGCAGAATCAACCGAGAAGGGATTTCGACTTGTTTTGATGGTGTTTTTGAAGGGGGTTATAGATACGAGTTTGATGGAGGATGAGATGGTGATTTTGGAGATGAAAATCGATGGAAAAGTGGGTGGTTATGATGAATTGAGGGTTGGATATGGATAAGCAAAACTCAAGGATATGACTCACCTTGAATCTAACTTGAACTATGAAGATCAATCGAGGATATGACTGACAACGATCTACCTTCCGATTTGGATTGATATGACTCACAATCCAAGGAACCAAAATCTGAATTTTGATTCAAAAACAAAGCTAAAAAAACGTTTTCAAAGGGAGAGACAAAGAGTTGACAATTTTCATCAATCTTGTCTAACTAGGAAACTAGAGCCCTAGTGGCTTATAAAGAAAGACCCAAGGGAAAAACTGACATTTTCCTTAGGAAAAGTTTAACAAATAACAAAATAGACCCAAAATTTCCAAATGTCATAAAACACTCTCACAATCCAAGCAATGAACCACACAAGTCGTGGCCTTCTAACAAGACACGCAAGCCTCACTATTTCATGATGTGATGGCCTTAGCATAGTCACATAATACCACCATATAATTGCTAATTCCTTAAATGTTGATTGTCCTAACTAGATGAACAAATCATTGAGGATTGTAGTTATGGTTTTATCTGTACTATCCTAATTTCTCAATGTCAATACTGTATTATTGTTGATTTTTTGTACAAGCTTAAGTGTGTGTGGACAACTTATAAGCATGTGTTGAGTATACTCATATGTACACTGGCACATTACACATCCCGGAGGGGTAGCAATTCTTTTTTGGAGTAACTACTTTTTGTTGGGAGTCCATTCTCGGAGATCTTCTATATTCATAACTTTCGGGTCAGTATCTAATTTCCATATCCACTCTATGGGATATGAAAATTGTTGTTGAACCCCAAAGGTAAGTTCTGTTGTTGAAGTTGTCACTGCTCGGTGCCCAATATAATCGATCTCTAATATGGTTATCAGGAATTGGTGTTGACATAATCCTATTGACTATATCATGTGGTAATAAATTTTGTAGTTTGTCATAACACCATTCTCTGTTAGGATTTATGAAGTCGGCTACCATCAAAGACACATTGATATCATCATTGTTTATGGCGAACTGGTCTAGAGTATCCTGAGTTAACCATCTATCAGTCCAAAATTTTATGGTTCTAACATCTCCAATTTCCCAAATAAGGCCTTTCTGAAATTCATCCCTAAGATTCATTAACCTTGTCCATTGCCACGAAGTGTTTGCCTGTTTTTTGTATATCAAGATGGGGGTATTTTTCATGTATTTCTCATTCATAAGTTCTACCCATATGTTATTTGGTTCAAGTATTAATTTCCATAATAGTTTCATCTGCATTGCCTTGTTCATGTGTTTTGTTTTCCTTATTCCTAGTCCTCCATTGGTCTTTGGTTTGCATACCTTATCCCAAACAATGAGTTGTTTGTTGTGAATATCCTTATTCCATAAGAAGGTTCGGTTTATTTGGTCTAGCTCCTTGTGCATATGACTCGGAAGCATGAAACTCTGCATAAGGTAGTTTGGCTTCGTGGCCAGATTAGATCGAATTAATACTGCTCGATCCTCAAGGGAAAGGGTGTTAGCCTTCCATTTTGTAAGTTGTTCTTTTGTCCTACCAACTGTTTCCTTAAAGGTATCGCGATTAACTCTACCACTAATAATTGGGCAGCTTAAGTATTTTTCAAGGTTATCCATTGTCGTTATTCCTAGTATCTATTGTGCTCTAATTTTTTTTTTTGATTATCAACATTCCTAGAAGTATGGAATGCTGACTTATGATAGTTTACTCGTTGTCCTGAGATAGGACAATATTCTTCAATGATTCTCTTTGTCAATTCACATGCTTTTTGGTTTGCCTTAGAAAAAATTATAATGTCATCAGCAAAAGGAACGAAAGGAACTTTAGTCCCTGAGCAAGCTGATAGGCACGAAGGTGTCGAACTCTGGGACAATGTAGTATTAATTGTAGTCAAATCAGTAGACTAAGTCGTAAGAATAAGAAAATATTATTTTGTGATTTTTGCTATGAAACTAATTATGACAAATAAACAAGTAAATATGAGAAAATCAAAGGGAGAAAGGCTTCTAAGATTAAGGATCACCACAATAATGCTTCGGTAGACTATAAAGGATGCTTGCTCAATCTTACTTATGACTTTGTTTGAAGGCAATTGTCTAATGTATCCGCTAAATTCTTTCGAATGTTAACAAACGTATCTAAACTCAATTAAACATCCACTTTCGTGACTTGCAAATTAAAATCTAGACCTTTAAGCACTTAGAATTTAAGATTAAATTGAATCAACATCCGCTTTCGCGACTTGCTAACTCAACCCAACCATAAGATTTCTATGACAATTGTTATTCCACAAGAGAATTCAAAATATTTTCATAATAGAGAAAACTCAGGTTCAAATCCTAGGGTTCAAACAGGAAAAACTACCTTTTTGTCTCAATCCCTTGTCTAACTACTTATCAAAGTTTTCACCTTTCACTCTCAAACTTTGGCAAGTTCCCATTCAAATAAATTAAAGCATCTAGGATTGAATCAAACAAAGCTTCAAACAACGGATTGTGCAATTTGATAAATAAGTCTACCTAGACATTATTGGGTTCACCCCAATCTTAGAATTTGGGGTTTAGCTAGACATGGAGAAAGAAGAAATCAATTCAATACTAAGAGGAAACATACCGGATTGAAGAAACAAATAAACTTGATTAATATCCAGCAAATCCAAACTCAAAATCAAAACAAAGTCTTCAAATCTCCCAATAAATCTCTCTAAACTTGTCTCTCAAGCAATAGAAATTAGGTCAAAAGTCGAACCCTCGTTTTGAAGACAAAGTAAAGTATTTATATTAAGGATAAAATAAGAGAGCGGGTTAAAAACACGTCATACAAAGGACACACGACCCACGGCGTGCGCCGAGGCGCACGATCGTACAAGGCAACGCACGACCTTACACTGTGCACGACCCGAGCCTGGGTGACGCACGACCGTGCGCCTGTGAACGCACGGGCGTTGCCTTTCTCTGAAGTAAAACGCACGATCGTGCGTGGTATGGTCCACGACCCCCAACTGACTAGGGCTAATGGCACACGATCCGATATTCTTCAACACCGCCTGCACGGCCGTGCACCTTGGTGCATGACCTTGGCCTTGATCGTGTGATTCTCCTTATCTTGGACTCCTCATTTGATCCTTTCCGGTCCCGATGCCTCTTATATTGAAGTCTTGATTCCGTCTTGTATCCAAACGCGTTCCAATGAAGCTCGAATCTCTCCAAAGTACCTGAAAAGCATAAATATACACATGTAGACATCTATAACGGAAACTAAACTAAAAGTACTAGAAACGTGAGACAAATGTAAGAAAACATACTAAACTAAGAACTAAATGCATGTCCTAAGATGCTCTAAGATGTAAGTTATCACGAGCTAACTAAAAACCTATAGAGTTCTTTATGGTACTATGTACTTGTTTCTTGAAGTTTTCTAGCTAGCAGTTCAGTTCCTAAAATAAAAAGAAAAGGCAATAGCGGATCTCCCTGGCGAAGTCCCTGTTCCGGAAAGAAGGGGTCGGTTGGGCTATTGTTAACCAGGATAGAGAAGGACACTATTTGCACACACTCTTTAATCCAACCTACAAATTTCTTATCAAACCTGAATTTTTTTGGTACTGCAAATAAGAAATCCCAATCAACTTTATCGCTTGCTTTTTCCATATCCAGCTTGATAGCGAGCCATCCTTCTTTTCCTTTCTCCCCTATAAAGGAGTGGAAGATCTCATGAGATATCAACATATTATCTTGGATTGACCGCTTAGCTACAAATGCTCCTTGCAATGGGTGGATTAATTTTTCCATTACTTTTTTGAGTCGTTCTGTGATGATTTTTGTTATTATTTTGTAGACTGTTGAGCATAAGCTAATCGGGCGATAATGGTTAGTAGTACTAGGGTTCTCTTTTTTCGGTATCAGAGTAACAAAGGTGTGGTTGGTTTGTTTAAGAATTTTACCTGAGTGGAAGAAGCTTTTAACCGCTTTTATGACCGTAGGTCCGACGATATCCCAATATTTATTGTAGAAACCTGCAGACATCCCATCAGGACCTGGAGATTTGTCTGAGTCAATTTGAAGCAACGCCTTCTTGATTTCTTCATTAGTTATTGTTATAATTAATTCTTTGTTGTCCTCTTCTATAACTTCTTTGTTGATTAGTCTTAGATATTCGTGTAGCATTGTGTTGTTGATTTGTTCCTTTTTATATCTAGCTTTAAAATCATTCCTTATTTCTTCTCTAATATTCTCTTCCCTTATAATTTGTGTTTCTTCCAAAGAAGTAATTTCCTTAATTATTTTCCTATTTCTTCTTCCACTAGATACTTTATGAAAGTATCCTGCATTCGTCTCTACAAATTTTATATATTTGGTTTTGGCTCGTTGTTTCAAATAAGTCTTATGAAAGTTAAGGATAATTTCTTTTTTGTTGAGGAGTCGAATTTTTTTCTTGATGATTCGTTCTTCTAGGGCTAATAGGATTTGTTGTTGGATTTCCGTTAGTTCATTTTCAATTTTTTGTAGTTGTTCAAATGTGTTTCCAAAAGTACTTTTATTCCATTTTTTGCATGACTTTTGAACAATTGTGTTTTTTTTGCCAGTTGGAACATATTTGACCCTTCAAAGGACACATGCTAGGCTTGTTTAACTACATTTCGAATGGCCTTTCTATGCATCCACATTCTTTCAAATTTGAATGGTTGAGCTTTTGTTATAGCTCCATTATTTAGCGTTATTGCAATTTTACTGTGGTTTGAGGAAGTGAAAGCATAGTTCTTAGTTGCAATATTTGGGAACCATTGGATTATTTGGCTACATACTAGTGTTCTATCTAGTTTTTCATAGATGTTATCAATCTCAATTTTTTTTTCTCCATGTAAATTTGTTTCCTATAACCGAGATATCTACAAGATCACATTCATTCTTAAATTTTCGTAGCCTTTCAAATCTATTCTGATCCGGTTCTACCCCACCTTTTTTCTCGCTTGCATCTTGGATTTTGTTATAAATCACCAATGATAATGGTTGGAAGACCAATTTGTTTAATCGTGCTTGTTAGTTCTTTCCAAAATTTCTCTTTGTCACTCTCATTCGGTGGTGCGTAAACCAAAAAAATAGCAATGGTATATTTAGTAACTAGATTTGTATACTTAAGCGCTACGTATCTATTCTCTTATTTAATAACTTCTATACGTTCATTTATAAATTGGTATTCTTTCCAAAGGACACAAATTCCACCATCCCTGCTGCAAGCAGGAGACTAAATAATATTATCAAAACCTGCTCGAAGCCAGACTTGGTCAAAGGGAATATTATTAGTTTTTGTTTCTACAATTGCCATAATTGTACTCTTTCAATTTTACAAAATGAGTCAATTTCAGGCCAGAACGACTTACATCATAACCCTCTGCAATTCCATAGGATAATTTTCATATATAACTATTTTCATGTTTATTATTGAAGCCATAAGCCCCCTATTCTAAATAGTCCATAGAAAACAAGTGAAATATATTATACGTGATTGTAGACTCATAAACCTGTTTAATGCACCGATCACACTTTTTATATTGCCATAAGAGACGAGTACAACCTCTGTTGTAACGTTGAATATCAATTTCATCACTTAGTACAACACGAGTTGCTAAGTGACACATATTATACATAGGCACAAGTTCATTCATCTGTTTAATGCACCCATCACTTAAATTACATTGCCATAAAAGGCGTGTAAAGCCACTGTTGGACCTTCGTATTTCACTTTCTCCACTTATAATGGTATGTACTCTTTTGATCAGCTTTCCTTTGGTGTTGAGATCCTCATATTCCAACTGTAAGCAATGTTTGTAAACACATGTCAGCTTAGTAGTTAGCCTGCAATTCAACCGCAACAGCAGATCAAGAGCAGTATAATTTCTTTTTCTCAGTCTAGTAAAATTATTCATAAGCCTAGAACAACTAGGAGTATCCAAATATGATTTCTTGTGTGTTTTAAAGTGATAATTCCCCTTAAACATCCACTTTCGACCAGTACACATCTCGTTGTTCGACTAGTAAATCTGAATTCCTGTGTGTTTAAGATTAGCTTACTTTTTCTTAATTCTATAGTGATAAGTTTCGTGACTTTTTTATTCATAAGATTTTAGGCAGCTCACAATTTTGTAACCAGGCGGCAAGTTTTCACTATAGCAAATAGTTTTAGACCACCACCTGCGAAGGAAGCAAAGCAAGGGGTGGCAAGAAACCCAAATGCCTTTACAGAATATAGCATCTGCAGAATCAGAGCCCTTAGGGAAAGGCTTGTTAATTACTTGCTCAAACTCATCAACAATATACTCAACAAGGAGCCATATGACAAGCATAACCAGAGAGTACACAACTCCATTATTCACAAATTCCATGCTTTCGTTCATATATGCTAGAGGCAAATTTTCACACTGATAAAATAAATAAGGATAAAGCATATGTGTTTTATACAATAACACATCTGATGCACTTCGATAAGGCTCATTTTTCACAAGTTCTGTTGTACAGATGAGAACAAACAACTGATACATAGAATATGTCCAAAACATGCTCCATTTCACATGGATACGATCATTGACATACACAGTTTCATACCTCACTGCATTCCTAGAAGCAAGTTTTGTCATGGCAACGCAAACCAACGATGTTGTCATCATAGTTCCATATGTGTTTTCAACAAATAAGTGCCTCTCAAGGCTACAAAGGCCAGCATCATTTCTGCAACTGAGCCCTTTGTTTTTCTTTCTTCCAGACAAACTGGTTTTGTTTTTGTTCGATAGAACACCACTACTTAAGGTTTCCTCAACCATAGTGGGTTCGGGTTCAAATTGTTCAGGGGTTCGCATTCCGTTTCTCATCAAACACATGACACAATGCAAGTCCATATCAAGTTTTCAGGAAGCACATGTAGAGAGCATGTCCTCATTCCATAGCCCATAGGATAGAAAATAGTCAGAATTCACAACGCATCTAGTCCTACACACGGAATTCGGATTAAGGGTAATTCTCTTCTCAAAATAAATGTTCATACCAAAGGGCTGAGTGTAATAGTACCAGGGATTCCATACCGTCATAGAGTCGTGGAAGCCAGAGCCCTTCTTTCCACTCCTCACCCTATGATGTGCGTAGAGCTGCTCACAACACCACCTGCACCTGATTTTTGGCTTTGGATTTGTTCCCGACGGAGGTGCTGCCTTGCAACTCGTGCCGCCATTCCACCATCCTCGAGAGGTGTTGAAATGTTGTTGATTCCATCTTCCGTTCTCTTTCTCCCGGCCCTTCTTTCCATCCATCAACGATTTTGAATGGTTGTTTTGTCGGCATAACTTAAGAGTTGAATCTGTTCCCCATCTTTTGATCCACTTTGCCAGCCGAGCCTGCTCCTTCTTCCTTGTGGTAATAGTTGATTTACCTCGGATTTGACAGTATTTAGCTTCCATGTGCAGATTTTCGTCATTTTTCGATCGGGTTTACGCCTCTTGGGGTACTTCCTTTGAAACGCCACATAGGGTTCGAGATCGCTCCCGATTTGGTCGGGATAGTGTTTCTGGTGGGGATTTGAATCAAAATCAAGATGAAAAGGAGCAAAAAGAGCATGGATTTCATATGGATTTGGGGTTTGCAATTTAGGGTTTTTTTCGCCATTACCGTCGCACGAGCATGGCTTTTAAACCTACTCGGATGTTGTTAAATCTACTAAATTAAGAAATTTGTTTTACCTTTGGATCACACCATAGCCTTTCATATTGAGTTTTGTTTTGACTTTTTTTTATGTATGCTAATTCAACTTAATCTCATCTATATTATCTATAAGCTATGTCATTTTAATTAGTAATAAAATATATGCTTTATAAACGTATTATGGTTATACAATAGAGGTTTTAGTTCATGAATCCAATTTAGTCTCATCTATATTATCTATAAGCTATGTCATTCAACGTAATCTCATCTATATTATCCTGTTACATGAATCCAATTTTCAGTTCATTAGGGAAAATTCATCTTTTTCTAAACAATATCTTTGTCATTTGATCCAACAACCTTCCATTAGATAGGAACAGATTTGATAAGTACTGATAAATCGCGGATTGAATACTAGAATGGAAAGATCTATTATATAATGAACTAATGGTTCTAAGTCGTCGCGGTCTCTGGCGATTAAGAAAAAATTCGAAGTACTTTTCTTTCGGTTTCTTGCTAAACCCGCATTTATATAGATTCTCCCTTTGGGAAGTATGTTTGAGATTACAATGGCATGGCTCATATATGTGATGCCAAACCCACACTAAGAGGATAGATTTTGAGAGCTTGAATTCTGATGAGGGGTTTATAAGAAATTGATTGATTCCCTTTGAAAATTGTTATATATGTTGTGCTTTGACCCACCAAAAAAAAGAAATTATGAAAATAGAGAAATTTGTGAACCTTTTTGTGTGAGCGCTCAGATTAAGAGATGTTAATTTTTTTTTTGAATGGGTAAAAATTTGGGATACCAGACAACCCTGGCAACCCGAGAGGCTATCAAGAGATAGCAACCAAGAGCTCGGCAAGCAACAAGAAAACAAGTAACCACAAGTAAGGTAAATACAACAACCAAAAAAAGGAAAATGAAACAAGGTGGGAAGCTGGAGAGAAGCATGCGATAAGTCAAAGCGCCGTAGGACTAGAGGTCAACCCTGAACGATCCAGAGGGATGCGCAAAGGACTACTGACGAGTCTCCATAAAGAACCACCAAGAGCAGGTAAAGCATCACGACCATGCCTAGCAATCCAAGCCCAACCTCGGTTCCCAATCCCGGTGAGGTACATACATGAAACTAGAGGTCAGCAACAAGCAAAAGGACACAAACAAGGCAGGGAAAGCATGCAAACACCACGAATCTATGAGTAAGAATTAAACGGACGAGTATGACACTTCCGCAGGTTAGAAACCAAGGCGTATAGTTCCGTCGGATAGCAAGATGAGATCCAAAAGATCAAACTCTAGCCGGAACCCCAACCCGACCATAACAAACACCCATAAACTCATACTAAAAGAGCCTGCCAAGCCAACGGGTTTTCGTCAAAGAGCACAAAGCAAACACATAGCAAAAAAACAAAAACACAAGTTGGGCTAAACCCATCGGTTTGACTCTCGAAATAATTCTAATTCTATTTTTCCCTCTTTCTTCTAACTTTCTGTAAAAAACTTTCTAAAAAAACAAAAGGGTTGACAAGCTAAAAAGCCCACCAACAAACAAGAAGAAGAGATGAGATTCTAATGCCTTTCTGTTTTAAAAGACGAATTCAACCGAAAACAAAAAACTGGAGAAAGGGCAAAACCCTAACAAAGGCCCAACAACTAAAGCCTACCAAGGCCCAAACAAACATCTTCGTTGCATCAGCACAAGCCACAAAAAGCACAAGGTGGATAAACATCCACGTTCCCATATCGGAAGTCACGATCGGAACTCAAATCTCAGACAAACGGCTACAAAATTCTAAATAAGATCGGAGGAGAAAAGGAAGCTCCAAACCAACACTTCCAACAAAATCGAAGTGCGAAAGAGAAATACGCAAACAAAACATGCACAGGAACATCAAGAGTCACCCATCGTCAACGGAAATTTGGATCTCAACAAGAAACCGCGAATCTGGCAAAAGGGAAAGCATTCAAGATAAATCGATCTTAAATTAAGTTGGCACCGCAAGCAAAAAAACTTGAGATCTAGCCATCAGAAACTTGAGCAAACTCCCCAGAAGTTTTCAATCCAAAAAGGTTGTTTTATATATTATCTTTGAGAAAAGATCTAATTGTTTTGGTTTTCTCAACCATGAAAAAGAAAAGGTAGATCCAATTTCGACTTCCTCAGTCATTGAAAGTGGATAAGTACAGGAGTTTTATAAAACTTTTCTACAGAATTCATAGTATCTAAATTTTCTGTTTTATGAGAATTCTAGAGAGAGGTTAGAGATGAAGAGATGTTAATTTGTTCACCGTTGGGTGGCCAATTATGGAAATAATGGAATTTTTTAATTTTTTCAATAAGATTTAACATACAATTTAATATTTTTAGTAGTTATGCTTACACAGTGAACTTTGTATAAACTTTACAGGTACCAATAAAAATTAGTTTTTTCAGGAATATTAAAAGAAAAAAAGAAATTAAAAACTTAATAATACCAAAAGAAATACTTTTTTTCAACTGGGAATGTGAATGCTTCCAAAAAAACTGTCTTAAATAGTTAAATTGAAAACATCAAACACCAAAGCAATGCACTTCTTCGGGTTCCATGTCATAAAATGATTAGCATAATAATATTAATCAATTAAGTACAAATCCCCTCATAAGCCGCAAGTGCATCATAACCCAAGTCTTCTTTTCCTTGAAATTGCGTAGCTAATTTGCTTAGCTAAAAAGATGGACCTCTTTCTCCACCAAAAAAAAAAGAACGGACCTCTTTTAATTATTAGACTTTGATGTCTACATGATTCGCGCGATCGGAGCGCATTTTAAAAAGTTGATCATACTTTGGATTCAGATTATATGCAGGTACGTGGAATACTTATTGTGCAATTTCAAACAATTGTGACAAAAATGAGGAATTGGTGTCCATTAATTATGGTGGTAATTGCTAATGATATAATAGGATTAATAATAAAGTGATAGCTTGTATATAGGAGTAGTTTAGATGCATGTTTTATATATGTTTAAGCTAGTTTTAGATTGTTTTTATCTAGTTTTTAGGATTTGGTGTTGTTGGGTAGTTTGCGCTTGGTTGCTCAGTTTTGCAGGTTTTTAGGTTTATGAGCAACAGCGGGACGAGTTTTGGTTGACCAAGGCAGTGGTATAAGAATTGAAGGAAGCTAGGAGGTGGTACAAAGAAGCATTGGAGAGTGGAAGAAAAGAGTAAGACAAAAGCCAAAAGCGTCGGTTGCAACTCGGTGAGCAAACCGAGCAATCTCAACTGAAGCAGAAAGCGCTGGTTGCCAATTGCGCGACAACGCAATTCATAGACTAACCCGCGCAATCTGGTTTTGCACGCGGACGTCATTGGGCCGAGGAATTGGGCTTTGTTGTTGGGCTATTTGTTTATATCTTGTCCGAAATTGTGGTTAATGATAGGGTTTGGAGGATTGTTTTGAGAGACATATTAAAACTCTTGTTAGTTTATCTCTTTCATAACTTTTGATCATACTTTTGGAGGATAGGGTTTTCTCTCTAGAGGCAAACTTTAAACCTTTGTAGATTTTTCTTAATTTAATTATGCATTGCTAAATTCCTTTGTGTTTGGCTAGTTATTGAAGTCTTGATTTGCATATTGTTGTGAGGTTTGATTTGATTCTCAACAAACTTGAATAGAGTTTATTCCCTGTGCTTATTTGAATCTAAACTAGGGTTTTGTTAGATTAGCTACCTAATTGAATTTCTAGTTAAAACTGAATCTGATTAATTACCGGTCGGAGTTAATTTGATCAAAAGTATACTTTAATCAAGTTAGTATCGGTTGGACTAGTTGGTTGAAGAAGGGAATAAATTCACAAGTCACTTAGATGTCTGGTTGCTCTAAGTGTTTGTTTCTATTGATAACTCGAATCGTTATGCTGTTGTTTAATTGAATCTAGAAGGTCTTCTAGATTGTTAAATGATTAGGGTTGTTAGACTGGTAGTTCTGTCAACTAAATCTGAAGTTTTGATCTTAATTCTTAGTAGGGTCATTATCCACTATAGATTATTCAAGTGAGAAGAGAATCAAGAGAATCGATGATCAACAAAGCAATGTCATGATGGATTTAACTAGTTGAACACGCTTGTTTCTTATTGATTTAAATCATCTTTTGCATTTATATTTACTTTTATTTTGCATCTTAGATTAGACTATTAATCATAAAACCCCCCTTCTTTGGTTACTTAGCATACAAGTAATAGCACAAATACACGAGTCCTTGTGGGATCGACCTTTACTTGTCGCTCTACTAAGTTAGTAAAGATAAGGTTTCTTTGATAGGTATTAACGACCACTGAAAATACCTCATCAAATTTGGCGCCGTTGTCGGGGACTCGTCGCTATTTGTGTTTTTATTTTTGTGTTGTTTTGGGTGTGAACCTATTATATGGTTCATACTCGTGCTACTAACTCATCTCCATTGTTCTTTGATCCAGATATTGATAGGACACTCTTCAAGCTAAGGAAGGAAATTCGGGATCACTTTCGGACTCTACCGTTCTTTCTTGAAGAATCTGAATATGAATCAGAATCTGAATCAGAATCAAAATTAGAGACTGAATCTTAATCTGCTGAATCTGCTGAGATGGGTGACCAAACGTTAAGACAGTTGACTGCACCAAATCTGACACAAGAACCGCACTACTACAGAATGAGCCAAATACCGCGGGCGTTTGGCCCAAATACACCGGATATTACCCGGGGTAAAGGTTGATGAGGTATTTGATCAATATCCTAATACACCGAATATAATCCGAGTTATATACTCTCCCTGAAATTATCCTCTAATTTACTAATCCGGTGTATTAGCAATATTTAATACACCGGGTAATCTTTACCGGGGTATATATGAGTATTTTTAATCCGAGTTATTTAGTATCGAAAATACACCGGTTTGTTGTTGTCCGGGGTATAATGTTTAAGGTATATACACCGGATTTTGAAACTTGGGGTATAATGATTAAGGTATATAAACCGGGTATTGAAGTTTGGGGTATTATGTTTGGGGATTATACACCAGGTGTTGAAGTTCGGGGTATTAACGTTTAGGGTATATACACCGGGTGTTAAAGTTCGGGATATTAATGGTTTGGGTATATACATCGGGTGTTTGAACCCGAGGTATAATTGTCTAGATATATACACCGGATAGTTAATGTCCGGTTTAATCGCTATTTAAGTGTTAAGCTTACAATATTCATATCAAATATTGAATTCTAATTGTGAAATACAACATCAAAACACAATATACTTTAGTCATTAATAGGAGAAACCATATTGATAATAATTTGAAACAATAAATATATTGTGCATCAATATTGACACCACTGCCAATGTGAAAGTGACTATGTAATGTCTTCTAACAGAGATAATAAATCTCATAGCTACTAAACAACCAAAATAATCACCCATAGGGGACTTCTATCAAACAAAAAGCATATTAATCAATAGCTACCAAACATCCAAAATATAGACCCCAACTACCACTATGAAAGTGACTATATGTCTTGTTGGAAAGAATCATTCTCCATAGGTGACTTCCATGTTCTGCAAAAACAAAAGTACAATAATAAATAACAAAACATAAAGAAATCTAAGTTGAAGGAAAAACTTGTCTAATAATAATTAATATATATATATATGTAGTTTGAGTAACTACAACAACAACAACAACATTTACCCAATGGACCTTCCCTTACGAGAAATCGGGGGGTTGAGATGGAGGCACCCCAGGCTTAAAGCAACGGGGGAGCGACCAAAAGACCCAACTGTACTAGGGTGACAACAATGCACTACTAAATGGAGTGGTTGGATGGGCTTAGTGCACACTGTTAGTAAACAAAAACTAATGTTTACTACTGTATTTTTAGTTAGTACTCGACTTTACAAGCATAAATCCTAGATATTGCAAAAGATGTACAGATTTGGGAAAGCAATTATAATACAACAATGAATCCAATAAACCGAAAAAGGGAAAGAGAGACAACCACAAATCTGAACTAATGCAAAACACCAATATAAATATAATAATCATGAATATTCAACTAGTTTGAGTCACTAAATGTTCAAAATTTTCTCAATGTAGAAATCTGATTCAGCTCACTTCAATGCAAAAAGCATCACAAAACAAACTAAGCTATGATCAGTATATGGAAAAAATATAGAGAAAATCTAAGTAATTTTCAAGTCATTCCTATATATGAAAGAAGTTCCTATATGTATTATGGTATATATATGAATGAAGTTCCTATATACTCCAAGAAGAAGAAAAATAACACCGACCTAAAGAAGGACGAGCGAAACCAAATGCTCCATCAACTCCTTCCTAGTGTCGTCAATTTCATCATCTGAGAAAGTTTTCCTTTTACCGTGCCACTGCAATTAAGAATGAAGTTATATATATAAGTATATCTTAATAAAAAAAAACTTAGGTAGAAAGGGTAGAAGTACATACAATCTTTGGGATAATTATACATCTTCTCCATATTATCTCCCACATACACCTTAACATATAATACCCGCTCTCAATCAGATTTGCCTATTGTGGACACTACAACTCATGAAACAAAGATATCAGTATATATAATAATGTAGACTACTTTTATAAAATTTTAAAAGTATTGGATGGCTCAAGCTAACCTTTACAACTTGCCATAGAGGTTGTCTTCGAGGCTTTTTCTTTCCCAGACTAGTATATATCAAATTGTAGCTCCTATATACAAAGTAAATAACATTTGATAAGATAATATAATCTATTTAAGAATATTGAAATTATAGTACTTACATATCAATCAACTCTTCAACATCTTTTTCTCGATGACTACATAACGGGTCAATCCAATATGCAGTACCAATGTGAGGATGCAACACCAACAACACCCAATGATTCCTGTACATATATTTACCGGAGACCAATATAAGAAGAGCTACTATAATATTCCATAACAAAATAGTTAAGTTAAGTTGATTACCCGGACTTATATGGTGCTAAGAAAATTCGATTCTCAGTATTGCCCTTCATAGCATTTGCAATATAGGTTGCTCGATCTTTAATGGTTCCAGAATCACCAATTGGCGAAATTTTTGTTGGACATAGAAAATTGAAAATATCTCCCACATCATTGTCTCCCACATCCTTACAATGAGTCTCAAACAAACATCTGCATAAACATTATGTGATTACTTATTACAAGTCAAAAGGCTAAACAAATTATCTAGGTTACTAGTTTTGCATTAACATAACATAAACTCTCAATTCATCAACATATATATCATGCATCTGAATTATCTCTCAATTCATCTTCTATTGCATCGACATTTATATATGAATTTTGTTCATGCTTTCATAAATTAGAAAAATAATATTAACATAACACAAACTTTCCTAGCTTGTTACCTAATAAGTTCATATAAATTAACATGTTATTCCCAACAAACATGTTACAAAACACACACACATATATGCATATATATATATCAAGTTTGCATGAAACTATCAAATTTTACCTCATATAAAACGACACGTGACAAATATCGATCTCTTTTTTGTTCAGCCAAATCTGAATTTGTTCATGGCCAATGCGAATTCCGGGATGGTCACATGAAAAAAGATCTGGGGGAATTTGAACAACCTTACAAGAACCATCTTCAAATTCTTCTAGCATCCATCCATAATCTTCGATGATGCTTGAAGCTGCCGGTGCATCTACGGGACCGGTAACAGATTGTTTGGTGTTCGACACTCCATTGTCCTTCTCCTTCATGAGTCCGAAAGAGTCATTACTCAAAGCATGCTCATCAATACAAAATATAAATTTATAAAATTAATATGCAGACATATCAATAATGAGATTTTCTGAAATATAAATAACATGGATAACTTACTACATATGGTTTCACTAAATGCTTTGGCCATGCAATAAATTGGCCTACAACATCCGACACTGTACGAACTTCATCACTTGGAAATGGCAACTCTACTCCTCCTTCACCTTCTATCGGATAGATAATCGTAACCTTTACTTGTCCTTTCTTCAACACTCGGTTGTGCAACATAACTTCAGGAGAAGAGGAATAATACACAACCCCTTTTGCGACCTCTTGAGCAAGATCAGACCAATAAAGCTTGCAATCTCTTGTTTCCTACACATAATATAATCATGCTAAATTACATTATTGATCATGATAAGGAAGTCTCTTTATGTATGAAGGTTTGTAATACTTACTTTTACATTTGATGTAGTCACTCCTCCTTTCCCAGAACAAGATGCGTTTCCACTTGGGTGGATTGGATCATTTGGTATGGGGTTATGGAATGAAGGCATCTTTGGAAGTGGTTTGTCTGGAAGGTACTGTTTTCTCTCATTCAACAATGCTTGAATAAATTTTCTTGTTTGTTGTCTTTCTTCATTCAACCAAGATTCAACTTCAGCCTTCATGATTGCTTTTATCATGTTGGATGACTCAAGAAATGCCGCCCCTCTTAAATTCATACCAGTTGATGATGATGATGCTCGACGAGTTGCATGGCCAAAGTAGTCAGTAATGGTGGTATTTTGACCAACTCCTCTAACACGTCCGGGGTGCTCTTCCTTACCTAAGGCCATAGCTAGCACATCTTTATGACCAATAGAAACAAATTCTCCACTTGATTCTTTTTGAAGATAATCACCCTGTTATAAATAATAGGAGGAACAATGTATTATCATATTGGATGATTATATAAAAACATACATCATAAGAATGTGTGCAATAATATCATAAATCGATTTCATGCAAGACAATATCAAATAAACGAATCTGACAATAAATAAAGGGTTGGATGTGTAAATTAAAAAAAAATCAGATAAACAATCATGAATTAACAAGATGGAGAATGGTAGACATATTGAAGTGGAGGAGAATGGTACTTAGTTATATACTAGAAATTCCCAATCTAATTCTAACACTTTGGTTCTTTCTTTGGGGGTAAATTCCGAACAAAATCTGGTTTATCTTTCAAGTTTTATTAATGCCAGTTTTTCTTTTGTATCAGAATCTCATTTTGAGTTTTTTATTCGGACTCTGTATAATTTTTAGTATGCACTGAACGGTTTATTGCTATAAATTAGCTTGCTGATGTGACTGGGGAGTTGATGAGGATGACAATTAGTCGAGTTTAAGATGGTGAACTGGAATATGCACAGAGAATATGCAGATTTGCACGTGATATCCACAGGGAGCTCACGCTTCTTGTCCCTGATATGGATGATAACTATGATATGAAATAAAAAATGTAGGTAATGCTGCAGAGTGTAATGAAGATAGAAAATAGTAAGTCTCTTGCTAATGTAATTTTTAAATGCTACAAGATAGTGGATATAGCTCAAAAAGTGGATTTTTTACTTTCGAGCTTTCCTCTTCTTCAGCCTTTTATCTTTTTAAATAATTCCCCACATTCTTTATTGGAAGGACCTGTTTGCTTTTAACTTATGGATATGCATTGCGATATATGGTAACTACTCCCTCTATCCCATAATTGATTATTAAATTAATTAGTTTCATTTGAGTACAAAACACACTATATCATCCAACAAATTAGAGATAGATAACCATGACATTCTATGCGATTTTTATAATTATATAACAATGACTTGCAATTTTTTCCACCACTTCTATTGCCTTGCCACGACACTGACCATCTTTTCCTTTTCTCCCCTCCTTGTATAGGATTGCTTGTGGTACAATAGAAGAGGGCTCCATATTGTTAGCCTTTTTCTAACATAATACATTATATGAATAGAATTAGTACATCAAAATGCAAGTGAATGAGTACTTTAGATCACAAAAACAAAAAATATAGATAATTACTCACATATTCTTCCGCAATACCGACATAACCTTTCTTTGATCCCCTAAAAGGACAATCATTCAATAAAGACATTTGACGGAATTTCTCCTTTTTCGCCTACAACCAAATTTAGTAAGTAAACTAAATAGTATATAATATGTGGATTGAAATATTATAGTAACCCAAATACCTTGAACTCAAGACTTAGAGTTACTTCAATGAATTTTGTCCACTCTTCTTGTTTAACATATGAGTCATAGTTTGCAAGAACTGTTGTCCTAACTTCACCAGTGTTTGGATCAAATATGTGGTTTCTTCTTAGATCTTTTTTGAAATCCCCCAATAGACAGTGGGCTTTCCAAAAAACCCATTCTTTTAACTAAGTGGAAGTATGAAAACTTTCTGCAAGAGTTCAAACAAACAAGAATCGAGTTAAAACAAATACATAATAGATAGAAAATATTATCATCCGGTTACAAAAATCTAACCGTAACAGTATCTCAAATATGCTCCAAGTCTTCATCTAACACATTCGTCCAATCATCAATGGTGATAGGCACTGTGGACTTGACAGTAGAACCAATATAGGTAACTAGTTTGGCTTTAGTCTCACCAACAGGTTCTTTTTGTGGATTCAAAGTTACCTCCACTTTGTTTTCTTCTCCTAACCTCTTAGTGAAATTCTTTAGCAATGAAGTGCCTCTTCGCCTAATTGAGGTAGAGGGTTGTATTGCTTCAGATGGTTGAGAAATTTGAGACGGTTCAATAGTTTCAGACGGTTGAGGTGGGACTTTTCGCTTTGTAGTACGATCCATCTACATAATTTTACAATAATATATAACATCAGGTGATTATCTTTTGCTACTAGGACTGAAGCAATATATTTATAACTTTATATATGATACAAATACAACTAAAATGGGACTTCATGCACCCACTTCAGTCAATAACGAGAAGGCAAATACAAACAAATCTGGAAATATAGAAAAAAAATTGGCATAATTGATTACGCTATCGTCTATATAAGTTGAGTGAACTCGAACTCCTAAGACTAGGAAACCCCTTAAGAATAGTTTGCAGCCCTAAGCTACTAAATGATTCATCCAAAGCAACTCTATATGATGCACAACTGACTATATAACAACAGAAAGGGTAAAGATGAAAAACCGAAGAAAACCTCAATTTGAACAAAACAAAGCTGCAGGCATGCAGTTCTTCTGTTGCTAGATCTGAAATTTGCTCTAGATTCCTGAATTTTGCTTGAGACAAGGAAGAGAAGATGGAAATTGAATTTCTGATGAGTTTATTTGGCAATGAAAACCATGGCAAGATTGAGCAGAAGAAGAGGAAGGTGAGGTCAAAACTCAAATTAAATTGAAAAAAAGAGTTATCAAAACAAGATTTTGCTACTAAGAATTGACAATTGCATTATTGTTGGTCTGTTGTACATTGAATTGGAAGTTGAAAATCTCATTTCATATCCGTAGCTGATGTTTTGCCAAGAAATTAATAAGTTTTCACTAGCCCGAACCATCTTGGGTGAATGGGAGCTAGACCACCAAAGGACGATCGAAAACCAAACACAAATAGACCCATGTTTTTTACTTGCATATTTTTTCTTTCATGGCTAATTAATTTTATTGCAGATCATGGAAAAGCATGAGCAAGAAGACTTGGATGAAGCATATTGGCAAATTAGATCATGGCTAATTAATTTTTATTTCTTCTTAATCTAAGACTCCAAAACATGAACAATTAAAATCAAATCATACATTCATATCTAGATAGAACATGAACCTTAAATTTCTGCTTAAATCCCTTACCGAAAATTATTGCTTAAAACCCTTACCCAAAGTTATTGCTTAATTAATCCCTTACCCAAAATTTAGCATAATCATTTAGGGTTCAAACAAAGTACTTTCATGTGATTTCTAGATTAACGATGGGATTTGATGAAGCATATTGATGGTTAGACCATTTAGGGTTTACCTGGTGGTGGGAGACTACTAGAAGGTGGTCGGAGGTGTTGCGTGGACGGAGAGTGCGAACAGAGATGAGAAGCAGCCTGTAGCGTCAATGGTGAATCCGGCAACGGAGTGGCGAATCCGACAACAATTGCAGTTGTTGGTGTTGAATAGCACCGTATGAGCAGTCGAGAGTTGAGAAAGAAAATGGGGGAGAAACGAGACAGACGTGGAATGGGAAAAGAAAGAGGCTATGAGGGTTTTACTTCTCTCCTTTTTTAATTTTTGGGATTGGCTCCACTAATTTTTAGTACCCGCCAAATAAAATTTTACTTTCCTCCAAAAATCCATTGCTTTGGAATTGCGTTTTCTTAATCAAATTTTTTAAATGACTTCACTTTTTATATATGTTTATATTATAATACATATCTACCCTAACACATTATTTTAAAACAAAATTTTCATAGTACTTTAGTTTTTCTCAATTAAATTCCTTTTTATATGTTTATGTAAAAAAAATTAAAAATTAAAAATTTAATTTAAATATTGATTATATATTATAAGATCTTGCACATATTTAGCATATATCTCTATAGATATTTTATATATAAAGATGGAAGTAAAATAAATAGGAGCCTTATGGAAAATTTGTCAAAATTATGTATTTATATATTGATTATATATTAGAAGATCTTGCACATATTTAGCATATATCTCTATCTTCCTTATATTGCATTATTTTTTTAATATTATATCTATATGAAATTGATTTTATAATATTCACTCTATTTTTAATAACATATAACATAATATATCACGTTATCTATCAAGATAACAAGATCAGATATTTTAATCTTGCACATATTCTATCTATTTTTAATATTTTTTTATTAATTATATGTTATAAGATCTTACATATCACAAGTCGTTACTATTGCATAGTCTAAGTCCTCTGCCCTAAATCCTAAGTCCTACACCCTAAACCTAAGCTATAACTTCGACACTATATATTGTAAATCACAAGATTAAAGACAAATTGTTATCATATGTAAGCAAGTGTGAGATTCAAACCTTACACAAGTGTGAGAATATATTACAAAGTTGTTTTAAAAAAAATTAGATAGATTTTATAAAAATTAGAAAGAAAAAGGTAGAAATAATAAAAATATAAAATTATTTTTTGAATATAAGTCAAGGCCAGAATCATTATGATGGCTCGAAAAAATTACGCTTTAATATATAGTTATAGATACATATTGCGTGCACCTATTTCTAGTCAAGCGGATTAGTAATTTTTTAGCCCTACAAGTCCAAGCCCGTGTTTTAAGCGGATCGGACGGGCTAGCCCGGACTTGTACATGTCTAAATTTTGATTAATGCCTACATTGTAATCATATTGCATAACCTGATATAGTGCATAATCACAAACCTAAACCCTAAGCCCTAAGCCCTAAACCCTAAACCCTACACCCTAAACCCTAAGCTATAAATTCGATACTATAAATGTAAGTGTAAAGCATAAAAAATGAACATTAACTATAAAGTTTTAAATCATATTAGTACATGATCATAATAATTTTATTATTATTTTTTCATGATATTTGTGCAATATATGTTCAATATATTTTTCATATAGATATATTGATTATTTACTATAAATTTTTAAATCATATTAGTACATGATATTTGATATTTATTAAAATTAGTAATTGGTATGAATTAACCTGTCAATCGGGTTGGGTCGGGCGGGTTCAGTCATTTCGGGTTCGGGTTAAATCGGGTGCCGATTTGTATGTGTCACGGGTTAATTGGGTCGGGTTGTAGCGGGTTTTCGGTCGGGTCGGTTGACCAGCGGGTCTAAAATCTCCTTTTTTCTTATGATTATTAAAATCAATTTTTAATTAAATAATAATATTTAATTAAAATATATTATTTTTATTTATTTTAATAATAAATATATTATAAGTTTCAAAATAAATTAAAAAATTCTATAAATATACTAAATCGGTCAACCTAACGGGTTTGGGGTTTTAACCCAATGGGTTCGAGTTCTATCGGGTTCGGTTTATTTCGGTTTCGGGGTTCAAATTTTTGGGTCTTGACCCTAAAATTATCGGATGGGTCGGGTCGGGTTAGCGGGTTAGGTTAGTTTTTAATATCTGTAGTATGAATGAATGACAAAATCTATAAAAAAAATTAATCATAAAATTATTTACAATCTTCATCGATTATAACAATAACTTATATACAATGATAAGATTTTTTTTACATATATCTTAATTTTTTAGTAAATTAAAAAAGTTATTTATATCAAAGAACTCAAAACCAATTATTCAGCAACTTAGTATAACTAGACCAGTAACCTTCCCTGACATTCAAATATGACAGGTTTGAGTAGCTAAAAATTAATTTATATTCATTGAAATGTCAAGAACCATGATCAAGATGAAATTTTATGTTTTAAGGATAAATTCACAATTTGAATATCGTCTAGTAAACCTGAAATTGGCAGGTGAAAAAACGCCAATCCAACCATTGGCTGACAGGTTTGAGTAGCTATACTCTAATATGAATAAACACAAGATAATAGAGAGAAGAGAGGAAAAGAAGAGGTGGGCACAGAACCATAAATGTGAAGCAGCAGGTGGAGAAGTACTTATGCAGAAGATATAAAAACAAGGCAGATATAAAAACAAGCCAGCAAAGTGATAAATTATTTCACATCTCACACAAACGGGCTATCAAAGTGATAAATTCTTTCCAAAACATAAAAAAATGTCGTGTTCCCATAAATATAGTCAGTTAGCCACACACAAATTAATTTCGTATAAAAACATCAGTAACATCAGAAACTCCTTCTTCAAGCTCTTGTTAGCATCTGTACACACAAAAATTAGAAAAGATTTATAATTATTAAACTCAAACATCTTTAAGTTATGCTTAATTAAGTATGAGATAACACAAACCTATCTTCTTTTTTTTGCTGGGGGTACTGGATTTTCATTTTCTTCTATGATTTCTTTATTCAACCAAATACCCTCTCGATGATCTTCTCGAACATAAGTCTCCTCTTCATTTACATTCTCATCGGAGTAGGGAATAGTTGTTGAGTTGCTATGCTCTTCACATAAATCATCATCATCATCATCATCATCATCATCATCATCATCATCATCATCCTCTTCACCATTAGTTGTTTTTGATGTGAACATAACAATAGATCGGTCCGGACAAACAAGATCAGGAACATAGAAAACTTGTCTTGCTTGTGATGCCAATATGAATGGTTCATCCATGTGTCCTACTTTGTCAAATGAAACTGAAATAAATCCCATCTCATCAACCAATACTCCATTCTTTCTATCAACCCATTTGCAACAAAGCACTGGAATTTTCATCTCCTTGGAGTCAATTAACACCCATATATGCTCAATGATGCCAAAGTAAGACATGTTGGTAGGAATTTGGCCTTCTACACTATGCACTGGTTGTGCTTCCAACGTCACGCCACAATTTTGTGTTTTGCTTTTATCAGAAAAAGCCTGGGTGTGAAAAGTGAAGTTGTTGATGACAAATCCAGTATAGCTCATCACATGGAACCTCGGCCCCCGATGCAATGCTTTTAGACTTGTTGAGATTTCTTCTCCTGAACTGATCATCTTACTGACTCGGATTTTAAACCATTCAATGAAGGTGTTGTTATGCTCTCTTGTAATCCAAATCTCACTTCTTGTCGGATTGTTGCACTTTAAACTTGACAGGTGTTCCTCTACATATGGTTGGACTTCTTGCATATTATGCAAGACATATAAATGAGCTGGATTCCAATACTTCACACGTTCAATGGTTATTACCTTAGAACCCAATGTTCCTCTCCAATGAAGCTCTCCTAACTCTATATGCTTAGGTACGTCGATGGCTTCAACATTTGATAAATAATCTGTGCAAAATTCAACAGCTTCTTCAACTATATATCATTCTATAATACAACCTTCAGGGTGTTGTCGATTCATAACATACCCTTTCAGAACTTTCATATATCGCTCAATCGGATACATCCAATGAAGATACACCGGTCCACAAATCTCAACCTCTCTCACCAAGTGTACAACCAAATGCTCCATGATATCAAAGAATGACGATGGGAAGTACATCTCCATTTGACAAAGAACCACAACAATCTCTCTTTGTAGATCTTGCAACTCAGCACGATCAATCATCTTACTACATAATTTCTTGAAAAAAAGACAAAGTCTAGTTATGGTAGACCTTACCTTCACGGGCAATATAGAACGGATGGCCACTCGTAATAACTGCTGCATGAGAACATGACAATCATGAGATTTCAACCCCACTAACTTCAACTCTTTCAGAGACACAAGGTTGCTAATATTAGAAGAGTACCCATCTGGAACTTTGATGCCACGTAGAAAGTCAATGATAATGGTTTTCTCATGTTTAGATAGAGTATAGCATGCCGGTGGTATGAATATACGATCTCCTCTAGGCTGAGGTTGTAATTCCGGTCTAATCTTCATCTCCTTGTAGTCCTGCCTGACTTTCAGGCCATCTTTTGTTTTTCCAGGCATATTCAGTAATGTGCCAATGAGGCTATCACATATATTCTTCTCAATGTGCATTACATCAAGACAATGCCTGACAGATAGATCCTTCCAATAAGGAAGATCAAAGAAAATACATTTCTTCTTCCACCCATCTGTATTTACTTTGTTCACAGAAGCTTTCCCAAATCTCACATCAATTTCACTCACAATACCTAACACTTCTTCTCCACTTAATGGTACTGGAGCACTTTCTTCTTCAGTCAAATTATAAAAAGCTTTACGAAGTCTCCTATATGAATGGTCCATAGGCAAGAACCTACGATACCTAAGATAAACATTCTTGCCACATTTACTCAATCGACATGAGGCGGTATCTTTCCCACAAACAGGGCATGCAACATATCCTTTCACACTATATCCAGCAAGATTACCATAGGCAGGATAATCATTTATAGTGCAAAATAACATGGTTCGGAGACGAAATTATTGTCTACGATATGCATCAAATACTTCAACACCTTCACCCCACAACAGTTTCAAATCTTCAATCAAGGGTGCCAAATAAACATCAATTTCAAATCCAGGTTGTCTCGGGCCTGAAATCAGCAAAGAGAGCATCATGTATTTGCGCTTCATGCACAACCTCGGAGATAGATTATAAATCACCAATACTACCGGCCATATACTGTGACTTGTACTTAGATTTCCATGAGGGCTCATCCCATCAGTAGAGAGAGCGAGTCGCAAGTTTCTGTCTTCGTTTCCAAACTCAGGATATAATCTGTCCATTGTTTGCCATTGCGTACAATCTGCTAGGTGACGAATTTTCCCATCTTTTACTCTCCTATTTGCATGCCAAGTTAAACTTTCAGCATCTCGCGGATTGCCATTCAAACGTTGGAACCTTGGAATGATAGGAAAATACCAAACAACCTTTGCTGGAACATCTTTCTTCTTATATCGTGGTTGGCCACAATCAGGATTTGGGCAGTGCTCTAATAAAGCATATTCTTTCCTGTATAGAACACAATCATTGGGACAAGCATGTATTCTCTCATAATTCATGCCCATGGAACACAAAATCTTCTTCGCCTCATATGTACTAACCGGAATACAATTATCCTCAGGTAGCATTTCTTTAAGAAGCTCCAGTATTGCACTGAAACTCGTGTCACTCCATCCATGTCTAGCTTTCACATTATACAATTTCAATAATGCTGACATCTTGGGAAATTTGACACACCTTGTATATAATGGCATCTAAGCATCATTTATTAAGTCATGAAACTTATCGGGATCATCAGCAAAATTTGCCTCACAGTCATGAATCATATCATCCAATCTATCATCTTCATAATTATCATGATTACTATTCACATCTACAGTCTCGTAACTAGTAGAATCTGCAGCTGTCTCTCCATGCCATATCCACCTCGTGTAATCTTTCATAATACCGCGAAAAATTAGATGATCTCTGATTTCATCAACCTTAAGCCATCTTGAGTACCAACAATCCTTACAAGGACACCTCATTCTAGTAGGATCAGCCCCATTCTCAAGTGCAAATGTAATGAACTCTTCAACACCATTAGCATATTCATCTGAATCACGAGTTTTTAACATCCATGATCGATCCATCATTCTATCCATGCATCAAACAAATATAATTGACAAATAAAACCTAATTAATTAACAAGATAGTCTAAAACAAAACTTAATTAACAAAACTTAATTATTGAATTAGTTATGATCATACCGATAATTATGGTTGAAGCAGTTGATCGAATTGTAAACCAGGGCAATAGTTGAAATACTAATGGAGTAGGGGATCGGCAGAGATAAATCACGGCCTCGTCAATATGTTTTTCATTAGGTCAATAAATAACCGACCCAAATAAGATAGAGAAATTTGATTTATTTCCAAATACACCGGACCATATAAGCCAGAGGTATTTGGTTTATTTTTTTTACTTTTCAAATACACCGGCCCATATAAGCCCGAGGTATTTGATTTATTTTTTTACTTTTCAAATACACCGGCCCAAGTAAATCAGAGATATTTGATACAAGTAAATAGTAACACTTCGGACTATATAAGCTCGGTGTATTTGTTTGAATTAAATACACCGGTTTATTGAACATCTGGTGTATAAAATATGAATATGATTCAAATACACCGGTCTCGTAACGCCCGGTGTATTTTATCTGACGTCATTTAAATTTGATATAATATACCTCAGATTACATGCGCCCGGGTTAAATTCCACGAGGTAATAGCCCAATTTTGTAGTAGTGCCGTTAGCGGTGCAATTTCCTGCTCTTGCTTAAGGAGTCAAGTTCGAGCTGAAATCTGGATTGATTCACCTCTTGCCTTCATTCCATGGGCTTAGTGGTGAAGATCCTAACAAGCATCTTTCTGAATTTCATTCTTTGTGCTCAAGCATGATGCCCGCTGATGTGACACATGACCAAATCGCGATGAGAGCCTTTCCTTTTTCTCTCAAGGATCAGGCTAAAGATATGTTTTACTACTTGGCTCCAGGAATTATTGATACATGGGCGAAAATGAAGCAAGCTTTTCTAGAGAAGTACTTCCCTGCAACAAGGCTCAATGATCTGAAAAAGAGGATTAGCAACATCGAACAAGAAGCTAATGAGACCTTGTATGAATATTATGGGAGATTCAAGAGGTTGATAGCCAGCTGTCCTTTCCATGGCTACACTAATCAAGACTTGATTTTATACTTATTTAATGACCTCTTGGATGATGAGAGAAGAATGGTGAATGCAACTTGCCAAGGCAATATTCTCAACAAAACTCCTGCTACTGCATTTGAACTATTTACACAACTGTCTGAGGGCACAAGATAGTTCAGAAAAGAGGTTGGCTCTAAAGCTGCAAATTCTGTGGTGGCTACTTCAAGAATCCAGGATGAAGTCACTAACCTGAAAACGATGATGAGGCAGCTTTTACAACAAGGTGGAAGACAACATGTGAAATCTTGTGAAATATGCTTTGACAACATGCACCTCACTGATGCTTGGCCTACACTTCAAGATTCAAATACTGAGGTGAATGCATTGGGAGGCTATGGACCACCTAGGCCAAGGTATGACCCCTACTCCAACACCTACAATCCTGGTTGGAGGGATTATCCTAACCTGAGGTACGGGAATGCAAATAATCAACAGTTCAATCAACAAGGCGGTCAAGCTCCTTATAGGCCACCTTTCCAACCCCGCCCTCAGGGAGCCAATCAGAATGCTATGTCTACTGAAGATATGATTCGGACTCTTGCACAAACTGTGACTACAATGCAAGGCTCAATGAGCCAATTTCAACAAGAGACCAGGTCTAGCATCCACAATTTAGAGACTCAAGTTAGTCAAATTGCCAATGCTATAGGCAAGCTGGAAGCTAGAGATTCAAGAAAGTTACCTTCTCAGACCGAGCATAACCCAAAGCAGAACGTTAATGCTATCACTTTAAGAAGCGGGTGAGAGCTTCAAGTAGAGCCCAGGGACGGGCACATATCAGTTGGGGGAGGAGTGGAAGAAGAAGTCGAGGACGAAATTGAGGAGAAAACTGAGCTTTCTGATGCCATCTCACGTGATTCGCCTCAGTTGGAATTGCATGACTTGCCTGCTAAATGCGCAACCGAGCAATCGGCAACCACGCTTTTCCTTCTCAGTCAGGATTGCGCGGGTTGCCTGCTAAAAGCGCGGCCGTTCAATCAGAGGACAAACCGAGCAATCTAGGGCGATAACAACGATTCATCTAAAATACCTCTAAAGGCTTATGTACCTGTTCCACTCTTTCCAGAAGCATTAAAAGAGACCCGAAACCTGGAGAATGACAAGGAATTGTTTGAGACATTCGACAATTGTGAGGTAAACATTCCTTTACTTAACTTGATTAAAAGCATTCCTAGATATGCTAAGTTTTTGAAAGAATTGTGCACCATAAAAAGAACCCAAAAGCTTAAAGGGAAACAGAAAATCTTTGTGAGTGAACATTTGTTTGTTGTGTTTCAAAGGCGCATGCCTCAGAAATGTGGTGACCCTAGCATGTTCATTATTCCCTACATAATTGGTGAAACAAAAATTGATAAAGCTATGCTAGATCTAGGTGCTTCAATAAATGTTTTGCCTTTCTCGGTGTATAAAATGCTTGAATTAGGTCCTCTGCAAGAAACTGGCGTTGTAATACAACTAGCTGATAGATCAAATGCTTACCCTAGAGGGATAGTTGAAGATGTGCTTTTTATGGTTGATACTCTGATATTTCCTGTTGATTTCTATGTTTTAGATATGGACCATGATAAGCATGTTGCACTTATTGCTAGGTAGACCTTTTCTGAAAATAGTTAAGACAAAAATAGATGTTTGTAGTGGTTCTTTGACCATGGAATTCGACGGGGAAAGGGTAGAGTATAATATCTATGATGCAATGAAATACCCTCTCGAAGATTCCTCTTTGTGCTTAATAGATTTTGTAGAACCACTTGCTCAAGAATTCTTCAATATGCATGAAACTAAAGCTTTGAGGTCCACCTTGGAAAAGGCTATTATGAATGATACTTCAGATTTGGATTTAAGGACTGACCTGCATGAAGTGATGGCTGAGTTGAATGCTCACTTTGAGCGTCCACCCATGCCACCGGGCTCATAGCCCATACCACTAACCTTGCCGAGCGAGAAGCTTTTACCATCTATTGTGCAGGCACCGGTGGTAGAATTGAAGCAATTTCCAGAACATCTCAAGTATGCCTTCTTAGGTGCTGGGGACACTTTACCGGTAATTATATCCAACAAGCTCACCAAGGAGCAAGAAGGAAGATTGGTGGCAGTTTTGAGGGAGCATAAGACGGTCATAGGATGGACCATTGTAGACATTAAAGGGATTAGTCCCTCAACCTGTATGCATCGGATTCTATTGGAAGATGAAGCTACACCTTCTAGACAGCCCTAGAGAAGGTTGAATCCCCCAATGATGGAGGTGGTAAAGAAGGAGGTGCTGAAGCTCCTTCAGGCAGGTATGATCTTTCCAATTTCTGATAGTAAATGGGTCAGCCCAACTCAGGTTGTCCCTAAAAAGGGTGGCATCACAGTGGTTGAGAATCAGAAGGGTGATCTCATTCCCACTAGAGTTCAAACCGGGTGGCGAGTTTGTATTGATTATCGTAAGCTTAATGCAGTAACCCGGAAGGACCATTTCCCATTACCTTTCATTGACCAAATGCTGGAACGACTTGTCAGTCGTTCATACTATTGTTTCTTGGATGGGTATTCTGGATATTTTCAGGTAGCCATAGCACCAGAGGATCAGAAGAAGACAACGTTCACTTGTCCTTTTGGCACCTTTGCTTACCGAAGGATGCCTTTTGGACTGTGCAACGCCCCAGCTACATTCCAACGGTGTATGATTAGTATCTTTTCTGAGTACATAGAGAAATTTATTGAGGTATTTATGGATGATTTCACATTCCATGGGGATGATTTTGATTCATGCTTAACTCACTTGAAACTTGTGCTTAAACGATGTGAAGATACTAATCTTGTTCTTAATTCTGAAAAATGTCATTTTATGGTAGAACAAGGTATAGTATTAGGTCATGTTGTGTCTTCTAAGGGTATTGAGGTCAATAAGGCTAAGGTTGAAGTAATTCAATCTTTGCCTTATCCTACTAATGTGCGTGAAGTGCGTTCTTTTTTAGGCCATGCAGGATTTTATTGCAGGTTTATTAGAGACTTCTCAAAAATTGTCTCCCCCTTATGTGAGTTGTTGAAGAAAGAAGCAGATTTTGAGTTTGGTGAGGCTTTCAAGACGGCGTTTGATGAGATAAAACTCCGCCTCACCACAACTCCCATTATTCAAGCCCCAGATTGGTCTCTTCCCTTTGTGATCATATGTGATGCTAGTGACTATGCAGTGGGGGCTGTTTTGGGACAAAAGAAAGGCAGGGCATCTCATGTGATTCACTATGCCTCTATAACATTGAATGAGGCTCAGAGGAACTACTACACCACGGAGAAGGAGCTCTTGGCAGTTGTAATTGCATTATAGAAATTTCGCTCTTACTTGAAGGGAAAAAAAGTGATTGTCTACAGAGATCATGCAGCAATCCGCTATCTGCTAACGAAAAAGGAGGCCAAGCCCAGGTTAATCAGGTGGATCTTATTGTTAAGTGAATTCAACATTGAGATCAAGGACAAAAAGGGGGTTGAGAATGTGGTTGTTGATCATTTAAGTCGTCTGGTGATGGAAGAACAAAGTAGCCCAGAGAGTTCACCCATTCAGGAGGAATTTCCTGATGATACCCTGTTTGCTATTAAGGTTGTAAAACCTTGGTATGCACACTTGGTCAATTTCCTGGTTATGGGAGAGTTTCCACCAACGTTCACAAAAGCTCAAAAGGACAAGTTAAGAAGTGAAGCAAGATACTACATCTGGGATGCCCATATTTATGGAAGCACTGCGCTGATCAGGTAATCCGATGATGTATTCCGGATAATGAGCTAACTTCTATCTTAACCTTTTGTCATAATTATGCATGTGGGGGCCATTTTAGTTCTAACAAAACAGCTAGAAAGGTATTGGATGCAAGATTTTACTGGCCAAGCATGTTTATGAATGCTCACGGCTTATGTAAATCTTGTGACCGATGTCAAAGAGTGGGGAATATGTCCCAAAAGAATGAGATGCCTCAATCTCCTATTATTTTCTGTGAAATTTTTGATGTAAGAACAACCATTCCTCCAATAGCAATCACGCCGCTGGTGGATTTCTGAATATGATCAAACTTTAAAGCCAATTGATACCCCAGATCCATTGGAAATTCAAATGCCACGGCATACAGAATAGCAGGCTCTCCACAACGAATGTTTCCTCCCTCTTCACGCCCATAAATGGTGTGGGCCAGAATCTTCTACAAAATACGAAAACATGGGTTGACAGTGTTGGAGGCCTTTGATGTTTGACCTCGGAATGTCAAATTCCCAAATAATTTATGCCAAAAATCATCCTGCTCATTATTGAGAAGAAATGTTCAATCTCCACCAACAGGAAAATTGAAAATTCGGTTTAACAGTCAGAGAGCTGAAAATTCGGTTTAACGCCTCCATTGGTTCCCAAGATGAAACATAAGAAGCCCAGCATCCTCCATGTCAAGAGAGATGGTAACAGTCAGAGAGCTGAAGAACTCACAACTCAAAGCCTTATAAGTCAGTGAAGACAAAGAGATAAGGTTTTGAATGCCAATCTTGGAGGCAATACGATTGATTTCACTCATAACACCTAAATGGCCAAGGCTCTCACTATTGACCCAACGAGTAGACTGATGTGGACATTCCTGGAATTGAGCATACAAATTCTTTTGCTCTTGAGTAGCAAAATCAACTCCATCCACAGTCGAGCGCTTACGATTTTTGCAATACTGGCAGAATCTCCTCTGAAATATTACCTCGCTAACAAAAATAAAAAACAAACAAATCAAACCCAACAACAAGTCCTTGGCAAGGGACTTTCAACAATCACAATCAAGGGTTTCAAAGAGTTCACCACAAGAGCATAATTAGTTTTAACTAATAATGAGCAAAACGACAAATTCCACCAATTTTCCGTTCAAATCTCAAAATATGTCCATGACTGCAACAATTTATCAATCAATTTCCCCAAATATCAAAACCTAACAATGAATCCCCAATTTTTCTACAATTATTATCAACTAATCAAAACCCTAGAATAGAATTTCAATCAATAATCACAAGGGGATTTAGGGTGGTACCTCGGGGTGGGTCTGCAACAGTAAGGCCGGTGGTGTGGGCGGCGGTCGGAGTGGTCGGCCTGCGTTGTAGTGAGCGGAGGAACAATAGGGGCGACCGGATGGGGCTGCTACTCCCTCGATGTGATGTTCTCCCTATAAGGCCAAAAATAAATCACAAGGTAGCAATTTTTGTTGGATTAAAATCACTTCTACCTAAGATCATATGTGCTCAATTTCATCACATGCTAAATATCCACATAAAAACAAATTTTCAACATGATTTAGGCAAAGTTCTCCAAACATGCTATAGGAATTATATGATCAAGAAAGTTAAAGCATATCATAGGACATCTAAGTGGAGTATTATATCAATCCTAAAACACAAACAAAGACAAAACTGAGTTTCCTTTTCCCATACCCCATACTTAAACCAAACAGTGTCCTCACTGTTTAAAACAAAGACATAAAAATAAAGAGGATAAGAAAAGGGAACTCACAAAATAAAACTGAAGTTGTTTGAAACTATTCATCACTGAGGAATTTTTCACGGATCGGTAGAGGTCAGTACCAACCATGTGGAGGTTGTTACCGAACTAATCTGTATGCACACCGATTGTTCATTGTTGCTCTTAGCACCGAGTATGTGTAGCACTTTGTTCTTCATCTTGTTGTATCCGAGTCACTTTAGAAAAACTTCTATCCCTACTAAACTACTCTAACCTAAAAACAAGTCAAAACAAAGCTATCAAAAAGATCTAAGAAAGCAACAACTAAAAGCGGGTTGCCTCCCGTAAGCACTATTTTTAACGTTGTTAGCCCGACGAACTTACCTTGGTGGATCAGGGGGCTTCCATCTAGCTTTGTCGGGATCTTGAGAAACCCCATATTTAGATGGAAAAACATCATAGCTTCTTTCCAAAATATTGGGCCCTCGATCATCAATAAGTATGCTAGGTAATCCTACAACAGAGTTAGTATAATCCAAAAACCAAGGAGGTTTCGACTCCTTCATATGACTAACAATAGGATTTAAAATAGAATAAGGATAAGAAAAAGGAACATGACCAGAATCGATCAACTCAGAAAATAAAGACTTACCTTGATCGAGCAGAAAAGGGATCGTTACCGAGGCTGTGTGGGTCATTAATGACCTTGCTGGATCTGGAAGTGGCTCGATGTCGTGCCTGGATCCACCTCCCACCTCGTTTTCCTTCAGATAAGGGTCGTTACAAACCCATGGGGGGTAGGTAGGTTCCTTGGTAGATGTGTCTCCATTGAATTTGCTCGTTTCTATACTTAGAGAAGGGTCGTTACCGAGCCATGGTGGGTCGATAGGCTCCTTAATACTACAACTAGCCACTTCCCATACGGGCGAATTGAAGTGAAATTCGACCCTCTCTTCTCCAATATCAAACGTGAGAAGTCCCTTCCTGACATCCACACGTGCTCCTGCGGTGGCTAAGAATGGTCTGCCTAGAATGATTGGTACCACAGGGTCTTCAGGCATATCTAGAACAATGAAGTCGTTGGGAACAAAGAATTTTCCAACTTGGATAGGAACGTCGTCCACCACTCTAGTTGCTTTTACAGAAGATTCGTCTGCCATGAAGAGATTCATATCGACAGGCTCCAGTGGTCCCATGTTAGCTCTGGTCCAGATAGACAATGGTAATAAACTGGCACTGGCACCTAGATCACATAGAGCTTTAAAACGGTAAGTCCCAATACCAATTAAAATTGCAAACTTATTGGATCACCTAATTTTTCAAGGAGCTTTATGCAATGAACCTCATTATGCAGCTTTGAGATAGATCGTTCCTGCTAAAAATCTCTTTCATAAATTTAGCGTAGGTAGGCATTTCATTAAGGGCATGAGTAAATGGAATTGAAATATTTAACCCTTGAAGAATCTTGACAAAGCGTCTAAACTTTCCTTCCGTGACATCATTATACTTCTTAATCGGGAAATGAAGAGTTTTTTACGGACTCGGGATAGATAGAGAGCCGACTCGAGACCCTACCCAATCGACAAGAGGGTCGATCGGTGCAGATGGGTCGGTACCGACCCTAGGGGGGTCGGTAACGTGGTTGGGATCGAGGGAGTGGTCTGGAGTTGAGGACTTACCTGGATTGGGGTCGTTATCGACTTGGGGAGCATCGATATCGAGGTCTTTTGGCTCGGTAACGATCTTGGCCGGGGCATCTTCTTCGGTACCGAGGTCTTTTTCCTTGGCCTCAGCACGGCTTGGTAGCGTCTTTCCACTTTGGAGGTGTACTGCTGCTATCTGTTCTCTCGGGTTCTCGTCGGGGCAGCCCGGGAGTTGCCCTTGAGGTCTCGGAATTTGTGCATCTAGGTTCCCTAGTTGTGATTCAACGCTCTTCTTCCAATTATCGAACTCTCCCCATCTTTTCATTTGATTATTGAGGTTAGCTTGGACTCTATTGATGCCCTCTTGTAGCCCTTGTACCCATGAAGGTGGCTCTTGATAACTTGGAGGTTTGTAAGGTGGAACCCTCTGATCTTGCTGAGGAGGTTGGCTCCCTTGGCCATAGTTGCCCCAGGTGGGTTGATATTTATTCCTCCCTGCATAAAAAGTATTACCTTGGTTCCTATATGGACCCCTCATATAGTTAGCTTCTTCATATGCCTCAAAAGCACGGACCTGTTGCAAGTTAGTGCAGGCAGAAGTAGCATGGGATTGAGACCCACATTCTTGACAAGAAGGAGATGATTTAAGATAACTTACCTGCTTCTTCAGGCGGTTGATCTCATCTTGCAAGAATTGGTGCTTCACTTCAGGGTCAACCTCATCCTTGTTTGGTGTATAAAGACGTCTTTGAGGCTGCTGGACTTGTTGTACGCCATACGTTGCATCATAATTTGTCAATTTGTCAAGCAATGCCCACGCCACATCGGGATCCATCTCTATGAAACCGCAAGCAGTGTGTAGATTGATGCGGTTTTTCGTTTCAACATTGATCCCTTGGAAGAAGATTTCATGGAGTACATATTGTGGTTGCCCATGAGTGGGGCACTGTTTGAGCATCTCCTTGAACCACTCCCACGTGTCTACGAAGGTCTCGTTAGGCAGCTGGTGATAGGAGGTGATACATTTTCTCAATTCCGTAGTCTTGGAAGGTGGGAAGAACTTTGTCATGAACAAGTCATGCAGAGTTTCCCACTTCTTTATTGACTTGAGAGGTAGGCTCTCTAACCAGCTCAGGGCCTTTCTTGCAAGAGACCACTTGAAAGCCTTCAACAGAATATATTCTAAAGAGACACTGTTAGCAGTAATAGTGTCACATAAATCAAGGAAATTTCTAATATGTTCTATTGCGTACTCAGTGGGTTTTCCCTCAAACTGAGCCCTTTTGATCAAGGATATAAATTGAGGTTTGATCTCAAAGGTCTTCTCTATCTCAGGAAGCATGATTGCAGACTCTGGCACCCTCAGTTCTGGATGCATATATTGCTTGGCATTCCTTGGATAGGTATTCAACTGCTCCTGCAGACGAGCAGTGTTCGCTGTTCACGTTCAGCAGCGGCGGCGTCTCGATCAGCTTGTAACGCCTCCATCTGCCTCTGGAGAGCGGCCATCTGTTGTGCCATTTCTTCCGGTGTCATGGCCATGGCTTTCATACACTAAAAGGAAAAACAAAAACAAAAACGAAATCAAAAAGCAAAACGGGGTCTCGGAGGTGGGTCGGTATCTAGCCTGCTATGATCCCGTAAAATAGAAACTAAAAAGAAAGAAACAACTATCTGTCGACAGGGTCATTACCGACCTGGTAGGGTTGTTACCGACTCAATAGAGATCCTAGAAAATAAACAGAAAAAGCGCAGAAATTGGGTTGCCCAGCAGGGTCGGTACCGACCCAAGGGGGGTCGTTACCGACTCGGCTAAGTCCTAAAAATGTATAAAGAACAAAACTTGATACTATTGAAATCTCCCCGGCAACGGAACCAATTTGTTGAGATGGTTTCTTGACAACAAATAAATTTATAATCAAGACCCCGCTGTGTATAACAAAGTCAAGTTCGTCCACAGGGAGAAAGTCAGTGCTAGGTTTTGTTACTTGTCAATCAACAATCAACAAAGTAAGGGTTTTTATCAAGAGAAAGAGATTTCTAAGGTTTACGGTATCCCCACAACAACAATCATGCATTGCCAACGCTATGAAACATAAAGATCATGTTTTTATCACATAAAGGTGTCAACTTTCGTCAACCTAAGCAAGTAAATCAACTAACTTTCGTTCAATCAATAAACTTACTATCTAATCTCTTCTACCTCAACTAGGATAGATCCGCTTTCACTTCAAAACCCTAAATTGACTATTCTGATTCAAGGTTTCCACTTTTGCTTCAACTATGAATGAGAAATTCCTATCAACTTTCATTTCAAGGATTAAGAACAAGAGAATAGATTAATGCAACAAAAACTATCAAGACATGATCATAAACAAGCATGCACAACCATTGTTGGGTTCAACCCCAACCTTAGAGAGGAAAACTACTCACCCAAATCATAATTAAAATCAAACAACTATATTAATGAAAGGAAAACTTACAAATTGAATTCAAACTCGTCCCACCACGTCTCTCTATCTCTACCCTCTCACCCCTCTCTTCTCTCCTCCTCCCTTACTTGCCCTCCAAGGCAATTGATTGTGTATAGAAAAACAAAGGGTAGACAAGAGTATTTATAGAGAAACTAATCTATCTTAAAGCTATCTTGAAGGAAATAAATCTTCTAATAAGATATATCCCTTCTATCTATCTAATAACATAAAAGGAAATAGGATAAAATCCCTTTAATTGCGCCGACTCGGTCTTCGCTGAGACACGGGGTGCCTTGGTACCGAGCTGAGAGCCTCGTTACCGAGCTGTGACAGCACTTCGAACAACTTTGAGTAAAACATGCGTAGCGGATTCGTTACAACTTCGTTTGACTTGATTCTTTTTCCTATGTTCTTGTAACAAATTTCTCTATCTCTTTTCAAGCTCAAACTTGATTTTCAATATCTTTATGAACTTCGTTCCTGGAGCTTTTCTTTACTGCTTCTCCTCGGTTTTGCTCTTTTCCTCAAAAGTGCTCCAAATAGCTTCTAAACACCTATAAAACACCACCAAAGCTTATGTATACTCCATATCTTAAGAAAATATGAAACATTACACAAACGACTCAAAACAAAACAGAAAACTAAAGAAAAAGACTCAAACACACTAAAAACACACCCTACAAACACGACTAAAAAGGCGGACATCACACTGCTGTGCAGGGATGGTTCGCACGCGGACTGGATGGGATAACACGGACTGGTGCGCGGCTGCACAGCCTCGAACGGGCCGAAGTTGGTGTGGATGGCAGTCGGAGTTGAGGTGAGGAAGAGAGATGGTGAGGAAGGAAGACAAGAGTAGAGAGGAGGGGGAGTTTGTCGGGCGGCAGAGAAAGGAAAAGAAAGAGAGGGGAGGAGAGAGAGGGAAGAAAGGAGAGAAAAAGAAAAAAGTAAAACTAAAAAAACGTTGCTCCTTTTTTTGTTCGGGTTAATTGCACAAGTGTGCATGTGAGGCACAGGTCGTGCGCTTAAAGCGCACGGCCCTAGCCGTTTTCTGAACCTAAACGCACGATCGTGCGCATCAAATCCCGATTTTTTTTATTTTTTATTTTAATATATACAATTGGGTTGCCTCCCAATAAGCGCTTGTTTAAGGTGGTTAGCGTGACCGTCAATTTTCTTTCAAGTACTCGAATCGAGAAGATCAATTGAATTGGTCTTCTCAATCAGACTCCCAGCTATTTATTGCTTCAAACGCTGCCCGTTGACCTTAAATTGGCATGTTACTTCGCTCCAAACATCCACAACTCCATGTGGATAGACATGTCTTACTTGAACATATCCACTCCATCTAGACTTTAGCTTTCGTGGGAACAACTTGAGCCTGGAGTTGAATAACAATACAAGATCACCTACTTGGAATTCCCTTGGAAGTATATGCTTATCATGCCATCTCTTGGTTCTTTCTTTGTAAATCCTGGCATTCTCATAGGCATCTAATCTCAGTTCTTCCAACTCTTGAAGTTGTAACAATCTCTTTTCACCTGCCTCTTTCATGTCGTAATTGAACAACTTGATTGCCCAATATGCTTTGTGTTCCAACTCCACGTGTAGATGACAAGACTTCCCATAAACTAATCTAAAAGGGGTAGTACCGATGGGAGTCTTGTAAGTAGTTCTATAGGCCCAAAGAGCATCATCTAACTTCATTGACCAATCTTTGCGAGATCAGGACACAGTTTTCTCTAAGATGCTTTAGATTTCCCTGTTAGAGACTTCCTCCTGGCCACTAGTTTGAGGATGAAACGGTGTGGCAATCTTATGAGTAACCCCATATTTCTTCAATAAAGCTTCAAACTTCTTCTCAATAAAATGGGATCCACCATCACTTATAACAACTCTAGGAGTGCCAAACATTGGAAAAATCACCTTTTTGAAGAACTTGGACACCACTCTTGAATCATTGGTTGGTGATGCAATTGCTTCTACCCACTTGGACACATAATCCATCGCTACAAGAATGTACTTGTTGTTGCAAGAAGATGGAAAAGGGACCATGAAATCTATCCCCCAAACATCAAAGATCTCCACCTCTTGGATATTGTTGAGAGACATTTCATTCCTTCTTGAGATATTTTCAGTCCGCTGGCAAGAATCACATGAGGAGATGAATTGGTGGACATCTTTGAACATTGATGGCCAATATAATGCTGAATTGAGAATCTTGGTGGTTGTCTTAGAAGAGCTAGCATGGCCTCCACATGGTAAAGAATGACAATGTCGAATGACACTCTCTACCTCTTCTTGAGGAATGCACCTCCTTATCACACCATCAGCACACCTCTTAAAAAGAAAAGGCCCACTCCAATAATAATGTCTTACATCAGCCATGAACTTCTTCTTTTGTTCCCAAGATAGCCCATGAGGCTAGGTAACTCATTGCAAACTAAGTAATTGACAAAATTAGCATAACAGGGCATCTTTGAAGTTGCAAGTTGTATGAGCTGTTCTGTTATCCCAAAGAGATGATCATCAGGAAAAGAATCATCTATATGGATTGCATCAAGTGACTTCTCTTCTTGGAGCATCAATCTAGAGAGGTGATCAACAAACAAGTTTTCTACCCCCTTATTATCCTTGATCTCCAAATCAAACTCTTGAAGGAGAAGGATCCAACGAATCAATCTAGGCTTAGCATCCTTCTTTCACAAGAGATATCGAATAGCAGCATGATCAGTGTAGACAATTACTTTGGCTCCCACCAAATAGGACCTGAACTTCTCAAAGGCAAACACTATAGCAAGCAACTCTTTTTCTATAGTAGCATAATTCACCTAGGCTTCATCAAGAGTATTGTTGGCATAGTAGATGGCATGAAGCTTCTTGTCCTTTCTCTGTCCCAACACAGCCCCTACTGCAAAATCACTTGCATCACACATAACTTCAAAGGGAAGATTCCAATCAGGAGGTTGCTTTATTGGAGATGAAATCAAAGCCTGCTTTAACCTGTTGAAGCTCTCAAGACACTCGGGGGAAAAGTTAAATTCCACATCTTTAAGCAATAAATTGGTAAGAGGCTTAGCAATTTTAGAAAAATCTTGAATAAACCTCCTATAAAATCCTACATGTCCTAAGAAACTTCTTACCCCTTTAACTGACATGGGAGGTGGCAACCTCTCAATGGCTTCGATCTTTGCCCTTTCAACTTCAATACCAAGATTAGAGACAAGATGACCAAGAACTATTCCCTCACTTACCATGAAATGACATTTTTCCCAATTCAACACAAGATTTACTTCTTCACATCTCTGTAGCACTCTTGACAAGTTAGTCAAACAAGTATTAAAAGAAGAACCATAAACCGAAAAGTCATCCATGAAAACTTCCATAATATCCTCGATCAAATCAGAGAAGATAGCCATCATGCATCTCTGAAAAGTAGCAGGGGCATTACACAATCCAAATGGCATTCTTTGATATGCAAAGCTGCCATAAGGGCATGTAAAAGTGGTTTTCTTCTGATCATCGGGATGAATAGGAATTTGAAAGAACCCACTGTACCCATCTAAATAGCAAAAATGTGAATGTTGAGCTAATCTTTCTAACATTTGATCAATGAAAGGAAGGGGGAAATGATCTTTATGGGTTTCTTTTTTCAATTTCCTGTAATCTATGCACATTGTCCAACCCGTAACAGTCCTAGTGGGAATTAATTCAGTTTTCTCATTCTTTTCAACAGTCATCCTACCTTTTTTTGGAACCACATGAACAGGACTAACCCAATTACTATCAGAAATAGGATAAATAATGCCAGCATCCAACAATTTAAGCACTTCTTTTTTCACTACTTCTTTCATATTTGGGTTAAGTCTTCTTTGATGCTCAATTGAAGTTTTATGGTCATCTTCCATTAAGATCCTATGCAAGCACAATGAGGGACTAATTCCTTTTAGATCATCAATAGTGTATCATATAGCTTTCCTATGTAGTCTAAGCTCATGCAACAATTTTTCAATTTCATCATCACTTAGACTAGCGTTGACAATAACAAGATATGTAGAATTTGGTCCTAGAAACCCGTACCTCAAAGTGGATGGGAGTGGCTTCAAATCCACTTTTGGTGCATCTTTTGGATCTCCATTGGAAGTTGGATCATCTCTCTTCAAGATCTCAGCAGCTCTTCTGGTGCAGCCCTCTTTTGTTGCCCTTAAGTCTTGAACTACATCAGCAAGTAGTCCTCCTTTCTCTCTTTTACTTGTTTTTCAATCTAAGTTTGTTTGCTCTTTTCTTTTCAATTCTCGTTGTTTGATCGTTGGTCAGTCATATCCGATGTTCTTTCAACTTAGTTTGTTGATCTTGGTGAGTAATATCCAAGACTCAACATCCATATCCAACGCTCCATCAATCCGCTTCCATCCACTCCATCATTCGTTCCATTTCCATCTCGGTGGATTCTGCACCACCTCAGTATAATTGCCATAACTTCCAATCTACACATCATCTAGATCTGAAATTTAGAGGGCTTTAACTAGACTCAAGGATCTAACTTCTCGTTTTGGAATCACTCAAATTTTGAGATGCTTGATCAAATCAAGGAGGATCTCATGGTCCATAAGTTGGATTTTGGTTAACCATGAAGAAGGGTGGAGTATTCTTGTGACTTTTGGTGAACTAGTGCAAAAACTTGTCTTATGTTTTGTTAAGGGTTTTAAGTTGGTTTTCTTAAAACTTTAGGGTGTTTTATGTAATAATGAGAGGAGTATGGCTGAATTGTGAGAGGCGTGGGTTTAGGGTTATAAGGCTTGTTTATGGCCTCCTTTCTTCCTTAGACTTGAAACCATGAATGTTCTCTCTTTTACTTGTTTTTCAATCTAAGTTTGTTTTCTCTTTTCGTTTCAATTGTCGTTGTTTGATCGTTGGTTAGTCATATCCGATGTTCTTTCAACTTAGTTTGTTGATCTTGGTGAGTAATATCCAAGACTCAATTGATAGCTTGCATATAGGAGTAGTTTAGATGCATGTTTTATATATGTTTTAGTTAGTTTTAGCTTGGTTTTTATGTTGTTTTTAGGTTTTTGTGTTGTCGGGTATTATGCACTGGTTTTCTCGGTTTTGCAGGTTTTTAGGTTCAGGAGCAACAGCGGGGCGAGGTGTAGATTGACCATGGCGGTGGTGGACAAGCTTGAGGAAGCTAGGAGTGTTGCATTGAAGATTGAAGAGCCAAGAATAAAGAGGAAGCTCGGGATACAAGCCGAGCATTCAACCCGCGTAATCTGAACTGAAGCATAATTGCGCGGGGAGGAACAATTGCGCGGCCGCTCATTTTGGTCAAGCCGCGCATTCGTCATTTTCACGCGGGTGATGATTTGGGCCGAAGAGTTGGGCCAGGCTTGTAATTTTCAGGCATTATTATATCATGTTCGAGTTTGTGTGTTAAAAATAAATTGATTGAGGGATATTTTTAGAGGACATATAAATACTTTATGTTAGTTTATTTTCTAATAACTTTGATCAACTTTTGGAGGCTAGGGTTTTTCTCTTTGGAGGCAGACTTTGAAACTTTTGTAAGTTTGATTTTATTTTAATTATGCATTGCTAAATTTCTTTGTGTTTGGCTAGTTATTGAAGTCATGATTTGTATGTAGTTGTGAGGTTTGATTGATTCTCAACAAACTTGAGTAGAAATTATTCCCTGTGCTTAATTGAATCTAAACTAGGGTTTTGTTAGATTGATCACCTAATAGAATTTCTAGTTAAAACTGAATCTGATTAATTACCGGTCGGAGTTAATTTGATCGAGAGTAATATCCAAGACTCAACATCCATATCCAAGACTCAACATCCATATCCAAGACTCAACATCCATATCCAACGCTTCATCAATCTGTTTCCATCCGCTCCATCAATCGTTCCATTTCCATCTCGGTGGATTCTGCACCACCTCAGTATCATTGCTATAACTTCCAATCTACACATCATCTAGATTTAAAATTTGAAGGGCTTTAAATAGACTCAAGGATCTAACTTCTCGTTTCGAAATCACTAAAATCGGAGTTCGGACCACGAAGATCCAGCCAGTTGAAGACGGGTCAGATTCGTTGGTGTTTGTTGTCGAACTTTCTTGGAAGTATTTGAAGGCGATCCCTTTGCATCATCTACACCATCGATCCGGCCATCAGTTAGAGATTTCCAAAGAGTGGCGGGATTTCTTTTCATCCAAAGCTGAAGCTGTAACACCCCGACTTCCGTTGAGGCGCTACTGGGAAATAGACCTTACAAGGTACTATTAATTAGGTTGACAACTACACTGTAGGACCTTACAACTCGGGCACGACGAGAAAACATAATAAAACATCCAACCTTTATTTTAATAAAACTTAGAAAACTTAGTTATGCATGAATTCCCGAAAATCATAAATATCCAAATACGTCACAATGCCTACTGAACCGAACTATCCGAACAAAATAAAATAATAATCGAACATAATACTAACTTCGTCTAACAAATATTAAAATCAATCCTAACTATTATAAATAACTAATAAAAACCAATCCCATTATGACACGCGCTCTTTACCGCTCCGGCCCGTCATCTTGCCTCGGTTCCTGCACGGCTCCCTGATTCATACCTGGAACTGGAAAATGTTCCCCGAAGGGTCAGCGTCTAATCTACCAAGCTAGAAAGAATATGGAAACTGTAGAACGGTTTGAAAATCGGTTATCTATAGTCAGCATACAAATCCACAACCGCAATCATAACTCTAAAGGCCAATACCTAAATTAGTTATATCAGTCACACAAGTCACATACGCATTCACAATCACAATCACACACCAATGAAATTCTTCCTTTGTCCACAATCCGTCTTCCAAGGCGCTCATCACCGCGCCGAGTGCAGAGGCAGGCCCTCCCACTCCACTTCCCAATCTCCCTTCTAACTCCGGGCTAAGCCTCCACTGGAGCGCTTGCCAAAAACACACAGATAATAATTTTCATTTGAAGGGGTACGATTTTCCCAGTCACACGGGTCAAAGTAGCCAACTCTTCCTCAACACCAGCTACGATGGGCCGTGTCGGAAACGGTACCAACACAGAGAAAACGTTCCAAAATATTTCCCGATAAAACACATTTAAAATCATTTACGCACACAACACTCAAGGAGTTCAAATCAATTTAAAAGGTATTTCGGAACTAGTTCCCAAAACCCGCCCTACAATAACGATACGCAATCTAACAAGGGAGAAAAGAACCGAGCAAGTCGAAAAACGACTTACCTCCACGAAGAATCCTTTGACGAGGATAGAAACTAAGGACTTGAGCAAAAACAACTTCCTAAAAGAAATATGAATGCGTATGATTAAATTAGATACGAAACTGTCCTACAAGACCAGCTAATTATACGTTTGAAACTGACTAAATAACTCGAATGCATCTGATCGATAAACAATATAAACTCAAAACCCCACTTCGAACCATACCACTAATTCTAAACACTAACATAAACAACACCTTCCTCCCATTAAAACGCATACCCACTAAACCTATGTGTACAGCCTCTAACTAGTTAATTAATTACATCCCCTTTTAACCAAATAGTTGATCAAATTAAACTCAGCAACTTCCCACTGTACGAAAGTGATCATTGTCCAAGAAAAAAAAAATATACAGGTTCAAACTAATTAACCAACCAACGAAAGCAACTAAAGCATTAACTACCCTTTACCACTAAACTAATCTAACACTATATACTTATACACAACGTTAACATCTAAACCTATATATAAGAAAACAAAACATCAGGCTTATAAAATTAGAGATTTATAATATAATGATCTTGTGAAATTAATTAATGCCAACAACCTCCTAAACTCACAACACACATGGCCACAATTTCTCCGACACCCAACCTTACCCCTCCCAACACCACGATCGAGTAACACACTGCCCCTCCCGATCAACCGACGGCACCGATCAAGCCGATGGCTAGACAGCCCAAGCCCACCTCAACGGAAAAACCCGAGAAGAACAAATAAAGGAAAGGTCTTGACATACCGACGGTTGTTTCAATCGGTTAACAACGACGATCGCGAATTCTGACGGATCTTGCGAGTGCTCAACCCGGCGTCCTATTCGGAAACAAGGTGTTGATGGTGCGGCTCGCTCACTGGCTTTGCGGCGCGACAAATCCCGAGGCAAAATCGGTGAAGCTTTCCTTGAAAGCGATGATGATACGAGGTCACTGGTTTAAAGCGACCAGCGAGGAACGAGGAAAGAAAATTCAGTCTAGGGTTATGCTAAACGACTTTGATGACTAGGGTTAAACGTATTTATAGTTGGATTAGCCTAGGATTTTATTGTTTTGATAAGGATAATTTTTTTTTTTTTTTTTTTTTTTGGATATATACACACACATAATTTATATGTACATATACGTACATAAAGGCTTCAGAAAAAAAAAATTAACGGATATAACTAAGTACTCCTCTAATCTGGGGTTACTTGCGAACCAAGAACTTAAATGCTTGTAAGTGAAGGAACCCGTTTTCCGACTTATGCGACCTAAACTGAATACGGATATTACATACTACCCCCCTTAAGAAAGTTTCGTCCCGAAACTTTTATACGAAGGAAAAGATATTCGAGGTTTTCACAAACCTCTCCCTCTTAGAGAGGTTCGTCCTCGAACCAGAATCGATTGATAATGATAATCATAACCAATATTAGCCATCCAAAACATATAGTACGTCAATAAAAATTAAACAGTCAAACAAACAAATCAAGCAACCAAGAATCACGAAGCAAACATCGAATCTAAAAACAACACACTAATTACTAACCTTCTCCTCAAACGCCTCTACTAAACCCGGGTAGATCTCTGGGTAACTCTCCCTCATCTGGGATTCTGTCTCCCAAGTGGCCTCCTCGACTCCCCGTCGAGACCACTGAATCAACACCAGAGGAATCTCCTTATTCCGCAGCTTCTTCATTCGTCGATCTAAAATCTTCAGCGGTTGTTCTCGGAAAGTGTGATCTGGTTCTACCACCAAATCCTCATAATTCAGTCTGTGACTAGGATCCGGAACATACTGTCTCAGCTGTGAGACGTGGAATACAGGGTGCACTCCTTCCAAAGCAGGCGGCAACGCTAGCCTGTACGCCACCTCGCCTACTCTCTCCAGAATCTCGAATGGACCGATATATCGGGGACTCAGCTTCCCTTTTACCCCGAATCTTCTTACCCCGCGGGTAGGCGATACTCTCAACCAAACATGGGCTCCGACCTCAAACTCCAACGGTCTACGCCTCTTGTCTGCATAGGACTTCTGGCGACTCTGAGCAGCTAACATTCTCTCTCTGATTAAGGCCACTTTCCCGATCGTCTCCTCAATCATCTGTGGCCTCTCTCCTACTACGTCCGAGGGATCATCCCAACATAGCGGTGTCCTACACTTCCGACCATATAAAGCCTCATACGGCGCCATCTGAATCGACGAATGCCAGCTGTTATTATAGGCAAACTCCACCAAAGCCAAATGATCCGACCACTGACCTCCCCAGTCTAATACGCAGGATCTCAGCATATCCTCTAGCGTCTGAATCGTCCTCTCTGTCTGACCGTCTGACTGCGGATGGTAAGCAGTCGTGAACTGTAATCTCGTCCCCAATGCCTCATGCACTTGCTGCCAATATCTGGAAGTGAAACGCCCATCTCGGTCCGACACAATCGTCTTAGGCACTCCGTGCAGCCTAACTATCTGATTAATAAACACCTCCACTAACTTGCTCACTTGCCACGTTTCTCGGATAGGCAAAAAGCGAGCAGTCTTCGTCAATCTATCCACCACTACCCAAATGGCATCGTGGCCTCTGCTGAGTCTCAAACCGGTGACAAAATCCATGGAGATGTCCTCCCATTTCCACTCTGGGATAGGAAGCGACTGAAGCATTCCTCCGGGTCTCTGATGCTCTATCTTCACCTGCTGGCAGACCTGACATTTAGCGACGAATCTTGCTACATCCGGCTTCATGCCATCCCACCAATAAAATTGTCGCAAATCCTTGTACATCTTACTCGCCCCGGGGTGGATTGAGTAAGGTGTAGCATGAGCCTCCTGCAAAATCTTCTGCCTCAACTCTGCATCTCGAGGTACACAAATCCGACCGCGTAAACACAAAATACCATCTGCTCTCTCCGCAAAGTCGGGTGCCTCTCCACGGCTCAATCTCTGCCTCAAATCCTGAATCATCGGACAATCTTCCTGCTTCTGCCTTACTTCCTCAAGTAAAGACGGCCGACATTCTAGGGTTTTCAGACTACCCTGATGACGCTGAATCTGCACTTCAATTCCGTACCTCACCAGCTCCCTCTGTAACTCTGGTTGCGCCGTCAGATGAGCCAACATACTCTCCTGAGGCTTCTTTCTGCTAAGGGCATCAACGACCACATTCGCTTTCCCTGGGTGGTAAAGAATCTCAAGGTCGTAATCCTTCAGTAACTCAAGCCATCTCCTCTGTCGCATATTCAACTCCCTCTGAGTGAAGATGTACTTGAGGCTCTTGTGATCTGTCATCACTTTGCAGGTACTCCCATACAAGTAATGACGCCAAATCTTCAGAGCATGTACCACAGCTGCCAACTCCAAATCATGAGTAGGGTAATTCTGTTCGTTCGGCTTCAACTGTCTAGAAGCATAAGCAATCACTCTGTCCCTCTGCATCAGCACACAACCCAGGCCTATCTTGGAGGCGTCACTGTAAATCACAAAATCCTCATTCCCCTGAGGAAGAGCTAATATAGGAGCCGAAGTTAACCTTCTCTTCAGCTCATCAAAACTCCGCTGGCAAGCTTCGTTCCATTCGAAACGAGTAGTCTTCTTAAGCAAGTTGGTAAGTGGTTGGGCTATCCGAGAAAACCCTTCCACAAACCTCTTGTAATACCCTGCCAATCCTAGAAAACTCCGCACCTCCTTCACATTCTTCAGAGGTTCCCATGCCTTTACAGCTTCAATCTTTGCAGGATCTACCATGACTCCCTGAGCTGATACGACATGCCCTAGAAAGGTAACTTCAGGCAACCAGAACTCACACTTGGACAGCTTAGCAAACAATCGATGCTGCCTCAATACTCCCAACACCAGCCTAAGATGCTCAGCGTGCTCCTCCTTACTCCGAGAGTAGATCAGAATGTCGTCAATGAATACTACTACGAATCTGTCCAAGTAGTCTATAAACACCCGGTTCATCAACTCCATAAATACAGCGGGTGCATTCGTCAGTCCGAACGGCATCACTTACAAACTCATAATGTCCATACCTCGTTCGGAAAGCCGTCTTAGGTATATCTTCCTCCCGAATCCTCAGCTGGTGATAACCTGACCTCAAATCCACTTTGGAGAACACAGTAGCCCCCTGCAACTGATCCAACAAATCATCAATACGCGGCAGCGGATACTTGTTCTTGATGGTAACGCGGTTCAACTCCCGATAATCGATACACAGACGGAGAGAACCATCCTTCTTCTTCACAAACAGAACTGGAGCTCCCCAAGGCGACGCACTCGGTCGTACGTAACCCTTCTCCAACAGCTCCTCCAATTGTGTCTTCAGCTCCTACATCTCCATCGGGGCCATGCGATATGGGGCTCTCGAAATCGGCCTCGTTCCCGGCTCCAACTCAATCCCAAAATCCACCTCTCTCTGAGGAGGTAATCCTGGGAGTTCGTCAGGAAAAACGTCCTCAAACTCGCACACTACAGGTATATCCTGAATGTGCGGTTCCGCCTTGTCCCCCTGAAGAACATAACACCAATATCCTACACATCCGTCGTTGAGCAACTTGGCGGCCTTCACCATACTAATCACCGATCCGGGCCCCTCCTGCTCTACCTCTTGACACACATGTCTGGTCCCATCATCTGCGGTCACTGTAACCGTACCCCTGTGTGTATCCAAAACTGCTCGGTAACGCATCATCCAGTCCATCCCCAGAATCACGTCATCATCTGGCGATAACTGCATTACTATGAAATCTGCATACCAATCCCTATTCCCTATTCTAATAGGGCACTGTAAAATCTCCTTATTCCCTCTTACCTTACTGCCGTCAGGCAGCCCCACAACAAAAGATACCCCCTCAGTGCAAGTCAATCCTAGTCTAGCCACGCAAGCAGAAGACATAAAAGAATGGGTAGCACCCGTATCAAACAGTATGTGAACAGGTCTAGACTGAATCCAAATCGTACCTGTAGCAGTCGGCGCGTGTAGGGCATCGGCCCTCCTCATCTCAAACACTCGGGGCTGATTGCCCCCGGTGTTGCTGCGCCGCGTCCTCTGCCCTGACTCGGTGTCTGCTGAAACTGCTGAGGCTGACGACGAGGCATCTGATTCACCGTTCCCGGTGAAGATCCCTGTGAAGGTGCCCCCACCGTACAATACTGCTGCAAATGGCCAGGCTTCCCACAACTGAAACAACTCCTGACCGGCTTCGGACACTGACTCCTCAAATGAGCAGTACTTCCACAGTTGAAGCACTCTCTCTGTCCCCCAATGGGCTGACTCAGACGACGATGGTCCTGACGACCCTGTGGCTGAAACCCTGATCGTTGCGGCTGAGAAGAGCCGGGCCGACTGTCTCTCCTAGATTCTGCCGGGGCAGACAACTTTTGCCTCTTGCTTCCCGTGGTATGCACCTCCAGCTGACTCTGTCGGGTCGTGGCCATAGCATAAGCCAAAGCAGACTGCTGAACGTCTGCCAATGTCGTAAGTCGGAGACCAGACACATAAGCACGTAAATGTGGTTGCAACCTTTTCAGAAAGGTCGCAATCTTCAACTCCTCAGTCGGGGCAGCATTTGGCACCGCTGCCAACTCCTGCTGAAACTTCAGAATAGTCTCAGATACTGTGATATTTTCGGGTCCAACATCCCGAAAAGCAGCCTCTCGTGCCGCCCTCACCACCGGAGGACAATACCGATCTCGAATCTGCCTCTCAAACTCCTCGAAAGTAACCTCAGTCCGGTGGTCCCTACACAGCTCCCACCAGTCAAAAGCGCTCTCCTGTAGCAGACTCTGTACTAAAGACATCTTCCGCTCCTCCGGTGCCTTAATAGAATCCAATGCAGATTTTACTCTCCTCAGCCACTGCTCTACGTCAGAACCCTGAGCTCCAGCAAAGTTCGGTACTCCAGTCTTCCTAAACTCTGCGAGCCACTTATCAGGCTGAGGCTCACGATACTGTCTCCTCGGTTCGACCACCAGATCAGCTATCCCTGGTCCTCCAGAAGCTGGCGCTGCTCCCAGCTGGGCAGCCAAAATAGAATCTGGTCCAGGTGCCCTCCTCTCAGCTCCTTGTTGCCCTGCAGCTGCGTTCAGATTCGGTGTAGCTCCCGCACCCATCAACGTCTGCAATAACAGCTGAATCGCAGCAGTCACCTCTGGGGCCAATCCTGCTGGTGGTACTCCTCCTCCCACCTGAGCCCCGTTTGCTGGGAGACCTCCTCCAGCGACAGAGGCACTGTCCTCTCGATGAACAGCAGCAGCCACATCCTGACTCTCAGCAACCTCCTCCTGATGGTTATCCTGTTGTACCTCTGGCTCAGCAGCTACAGGGATCTCTCCTCTACCCCTGCCACGACCTCCTACTCTGCCTCTACCGCGGCCTCTTCCGCGGCCTCTTCCGTTAGCTGCAGCAGCTCTAGCTCTGATTGGTGGGGCCATCTATAATAGAAAGTCCCACTGTCAATACTTAAACATTCTATTTTTCAACCTAATTCTTACTATTCTACGTGAGGTTCTTCGGCTGCTGGGGCGGAGTCGCGACGTGTCACCTACCCCCCTATATGCAACATGTCTACCCCAGTAAAAACATTTGAAAACACCGGCCGGTTTTGGTTTTAAGTTGGACCTCGGGTACTCTTTGTTGGTCAGTTCCATGTGCCCTGTTGTCAACCTGGCTCTGATACCAATTTGTAACACCCCGACTTCCGTCGAGGCGCTACTGGGAAATAGACCTTACAAGGTACTATTAATTAGGTTGACAACTACACTATAGGACCTTACAACTCGGGCACGACGAGAAAACATAATAAAACATCCAACCTTTATTTTAATAAAACTTAGAAAACTTAGTTATGCATGAATTCCCGAAAATCATAAATTTCCAAATACGTCACAATGCCTACTGAACCGAACTATCCGAACAAAATAAAATAATAATCGAACATAATACTAACTTCGTCTAACAAATATTAAAATCAATCCTAACTATTATAAATAACTAATAAAAACCAATCCCATTATGACACGCGCTCTTTACCGCTCCGGCCCGTCATCTTGCCTCGGTTCCTGCACGGCTCCCTGATTCATACCTGGAACTGGAAAATGTTCCCCGAAGGGTCAGCGTCTAATCTACCAAGCTAGAAAGAATATGGAAACTGTAGAACGGTTTGAAAATCGGTTATCTATAGTCAGCATACAAATCCACAACCGCAATCATAACTCTAAAGGCCAATACCTAAATTAGTTATATCAGTCACACAAGTCACATACGCATTCACAATCACAATCACACACCAATGAAATTCTTCCTTTGTCCACAATCCGTCTTCCAAGGCGCTCATCACCGCGCCGAGTGCAGAGGCAGGCCCTCCCACTCCACTTCCCAATCTCCCTTCTAACTCCGGGCTAAGCCTCCACTGGAGCGCTTGCCAAAAACACACAGATAATAATTTTCATTTGAAGGGGTACGATTTTCCCAGTCACACGGGTCAAAGTAGCCAACTCTTCCTCAACACCAGCTACGATGGGCCGTGTCGGAAACGGTACCAACACAGAGAAAACGTTCCAAAATATTTCCCGATAAAACACATTTAAAATCATTTACGCACACAACACTCAAGGAGTTCAAATCAATTTAAAAGGTATTTCGGAACTAGTTCCCAAAACCCGCCCTACAATAACGATACGCAATCTAACAAGGGAGAAAAGAACCGAGCAAGTCGAAAAACGACTTACCTCCACGAAGAATCCTTTGACGAGGATAGAAACTAAGGACTTGAGCAAAAACAACTTCCTAAAAGAAATATGAATGCGTATGATTAAATTAGATACGAAACTGTCCTACAAGACCAGCTAATTATACGTTTGAAACTGACTAAATAACTCGAATGCATCTGATCGATAAACAATATAAACTCAAAACCCCACTTCGAACCATACCACTAATTCTAAACACTAACATAAACAACACCTTCCTCCCATTAAAACGCATACCCACTAAACCTATGTGTACAGCCTCTAACTAGTTAATTAATTACATCCCCTTTTAACCAAATAGTTGATCAAATTAAACTCAGCAACTTCCCACTGTACGAAAGTGATCATTGTCCAAGAAAAAAAAAATATACAGGTTCAAACTAATTAACCAACCAACGAAAGCAACTAAAGCATTAACTACCCTTTACCACTAAACTAATCTAACACTATATACTTATACACAACGTTAACATCTAAACCTATATATAAGAAAACAAAACATCAGGCTTATAAAATTAGAGATTTATAATATAATGATCTTGTGAAATTAATTAAAGCCAACAACCTCCTAAACTCACAACACACATGGCCACAATTTCTCCGACACCCAACCTTACCCCTCCCAACACCACGATCGAGTAACACACTGCCCCTCCCGATCAACCGACGACACCGATCAAGCCGATGGCTAGACAGCCCAAGCCCACCTCAACGGAAAAACCCGAGAAGAACAAATAAAGGAAAGGTCTTGACATACCGACGGTTGTTTCAATCGGTTAACAACGACGATCGCGAATTCTGACGGATCTTGCGAGTGCTCAACCCGGCGTCCTATTCGGAAACAAGGTGTTGATGGTGCGGCTCGCTCACTGGCTTTGCGGCGCGACAAATCCCGAGGCAAAATCGGTGAAGCTTTCCTTGAAAGCGATGATGATACGAGGTCACTGGTTTAAAGCGACCAGCGAGGAACGAGGAAAGAAAATTCAGTCTAGGGTTATGCTAAACGACTTTGATGACTAGGGTTAAACGTATTTATAGTTGGATTAGCCTAGGATTTTATTGTTTTGATAAGGATAATTTTTTTTTTTTATTTTTTTGGATATATACACACACATAATTTATATGTACATATACGTACATAAAGGCTTCAGAAAAAAAAAATTAACGGATATAACTAAGTACTCCTCTAATCTGGGGTTACTTGCGAACCAAGAACTTAAATGCTTGTAAGTGAAGGAACCCGTTTTCCGACTTATGCGACCTAAACTGAATACGGATATTACAGAAGCCTAGGCTCCAAGTATGGTGGTAAGGAGTTGTATGCTTGTATTGCTTTGGGACTGGCCTTGAATTTGTAATTCTTGGAAGAGGAGGATCGTTTGGGAGCCATGTGAGAGTTCAGAGTTTTTCTGGAATTGGAAGTTTAGGAGATTTGGGGCAAAGCGAGACGAAGAGGCAGAGGTTGAAGAAAGGTTCTAGTTAGGGAAAAAGCCAAAATATAAGGGATTTCTGCACAAGGGTATAGTCGTCTTTTTCATCGTCTCCCCTTTTTAAATTCAAAAAGACTCTTGACGCTTCTAGCTTCTTTCTCTAAGTCGTACTCTGCACACGTTGACACGTGTTGCCAATCCATTGAACAAGAGGACGCTTGCCTCTCACATATTCTCCTTCATTAATTGCTCTGACAAGAGCCAGTTGTCTTTCCAAGACGAATTTGCATGTGTTGGATAGTTGTTTCGGTTCATTCTATAACAGGCTTCCATGATCTTTGATATGCTGTGTTTTGTACAGCATAACTAGGACTTTTTAGTACATATTTCTGTGGTATTTTAGGCCTATTATGAGCGTTATTGAAGAATAGATTTGAAGGTCGGAAGTTCAGAGTTAGCAAGAAGTTGAAGACTTCGAAGAAGCTGAAGGCCGCGATCTCCGCCACTCTTAGGGGCGATTGCGGTGGACGTCGCCGAAGGACCGCGATGACACGAAGGCCGCGATCACGGCCATGTTCGGGTGGCGATCGCGGTTGCTAGAGGTCGCCGATGGGTCGCGGTTTGCAAGTCAGGCAGCGATCGCGGCTAGGTTTGGGCAGCGATCGCGACCCTGTTAGATCTGACGCGCGATTGGATTTATCTACTTAGTTTATTTATTTTTATATTTTTTTAATTTCGACTGGTTCGAGACTATATTAGGTTACTTTTCAGACTTTGATTTGGATTCTCTTAGACCTAATTTGGAGACTTTGTGTTTTTCTCTCTTATGGAGAACTAAACTCCCTTAATTCTATTCAAGTTGAAGCTTTTCAGACTCAAGTTGTTGTGAGATTCGTCTATTCAGGTTTATTTCTACAGGTTATTTCAATTCTCTTGTGCATAATTATTATTGATTGTATTGATTCTTTCAGGCTTAGCTAACTTGTTGGAATTAATACTATCTATTGCTAGATCTAGGTTTTCTCGTAGCAAAGCCTAATCTTTGTAGCAACTCAATTGATTTAGGACTCGTTGGACTAAAACAATTGAGAAGAGATTTGAATGCATGTTAATTGTTTGACTTGTTGGAATTCAATTGCATGTATCCTGTTTATCCTTGTTCTTATTGCTAGTATTCATATTATTTATGATCGTTTCATGAGTAATTTGGATATTAAGTTTGCATGTCTCGTTGCCATGTCATAATTCTGATCAGGACAGGAATAACTAAAAGGAATAACTTGAGGAAGAAAAGTGGATACTTGAATACGATTGCTTTTTCCTAATTGATAAAAATCCAACTTTTGCCTTGTTTGATTGCTTGCTTTGTTTGTTTCAATTCTTAGTTTTAGTTTTAATTCGCAAAATCCCCCCTTTGTTACTTCTTTGAGTTGATAATAATAAAAGTTAGGATACAAGTGTCTCTTGGGTTCGACCCCGACTTACCGACTATACTAGTTGAGTAACTAGGGAATTATTTTTGATTTGGTATGACGACTTTAAGCCAGTCAAATTTTGGCGCCGTTGCCGGGGACACTTTTGTTTAATTCTAAGTTTTTATTGTTACCAACTCTAGTGTGGACCCTAGTTTATGGTCCACACTCGTGCTACTGATTCTTCTATTTTGCCTTTTGATTCAGAGATTGAAAGGACCCTTTCCAAGTTGAGACGTGAAGCTCGGGAACTACTCCGTGAATTACCTTTCGACTTGAATTCTGCTGAAACTGAGACAATGGGAGATTAGACTTTGAAGCAGCTGACTGCTCCTAACTTTCAACAACAGCCCCTGGCTGTTCAGTTCCCTGCGTTGAATAACGGTGTCAAGTTTGAATTGAAATCAGGATTGATCCATCTCTTACCCCAATTCCATGGGCATGGTGGAGAAGATCCAAACAAGCATCTTGCTGAATTTGATCAAGTCTGCTCAAGTATGAAGCCTGCTGATGTAACTGAGGACCAGATCAAGCTGAGGGCGTTTCCTCTCTCTCTGAAGGATTCAACCAATGAGTGGCTCTACTATCTTTCTCCAGGCTCCATAAATACCTGGACTAAGATGAAAGCGGCATTCTTGGAGAAATATTTTCCTGCCACCAAACAGAACAGTCTGAAGAAGAGCCTGAGCAATATTGAGCAACAGGCTGGGGAGAGTCTGTATGATTATCATGAGCGATTCAAGAGACTGTGTGCTAGTTGTCCGTATCATGGGTATTCTAATCAAGACCTGGTACTGTATTTCTTTGGTGGATTACTGGATGAAGAGGGCAGAATGGTGAATGCAGCTTGTGGTGGAAGCCTGATGAACAAGACACCAGCAGATGCTCTTGAGCTCTTTTCTGAGCTATCTGAGAACTCAAGGCAATTCAACAAAAGAACTGGCGCTAAGGGAGTCAATGCTATGGACTCCTCTTCTGTTATAAAAGCTGAGATGGCGGAGTTAAAAGATATGATGAAGAGGTTCATGCTGCAAGGAACCCCTCAACAACTGAAGGCATGTGAAGTCTGTGCTGATACACTTCACCCTACTGATGCTTGCCCACAACTCCAGGAACCTCAGGCTGAGGTTAATGCTGTAGGAGGCTATGGACCTCCTAGACCTCGTTTTGATCCCTATTCTAATACATACAATCCAGGTTGGGCACATCATCCAAATCTGAGATATGGGAATCGGAATCAGCCTCAATATAATCAACAAGGGGGAAATCAGCAACCCAGGCAACCTTATGTCCCTAGACCTCCAGTTCAGAGCCAAAATAATTCATCCAATGCTGAAGAGTTGATTGCAAGGCCAGCTATTACAGTGGAACAGATGGGACAGACTACTCAAGCCAGTATCAAGAATATGGAGACTTAGATCAGTCAACTGGCTAATGCAGTGAGTAAATTGGAGGCCAAAGATTCTGGAAAATTGCCAGCACAGCCCATCAATCCTAGGGAGAATGTGAGTGCGATTACCTTACAAAGTGGAAAAGAATTGCCGAAAATTGACGAGAGATCGGAAGAATCGCGATCGCCGCCAAAATCGGAGGCGATCGCGGTTGAAGAGGCTGCGATCGCGGCCCCCACCATCGACGATCGCGGCCTCTTAACTGAGGCCTCGAGATTTGAGAAAATTGAAGACGCGATCTCGTCCACATCGGGCAGCGATCGCGGTGGCGGTGATTCCCGAAAATCTGAAGAACCGCGATCGCGGCTTTCTAATGGCGATCGCGGCCAGGCTCCAGTTTCCAACGATCAATATGTTCGTCCAGATTTCCCTTCCATGGTTTCCCAGAAGCCACCTCCTCCCTTTCCTAAAGCACTGAAAGACACAAGGAAGCCAGAGAACGACAAGGAGATCTTTGAGACGTTTTCCAAGTGTGAGGTAAATATCCCTTTGCTCAATCTGATTAAAAGCGTTCCTAGATTTGCTAAATTTCTGAAAGAGTTGTGCACTATTAAGAGGAACCAAAAATTAAAAGGGAAATAGAAAGTTAAGGTTAGTGAACATGTCTCAGCTGTATTTCAAAGGCGAATGCCTAAGAAGTGCAGTGATCTAGGCATGTCCAACATTCCCTGCATAATAGGAGACACTAAAATATATAAAGCCATGCTTGATTTAGGTGCTTCTATCAATGTTATGCCTTATTTTGTTTATACTTCACTAGGCTTGGGACCTTTGCATGAAACTGGTGTTATTGTTGAATTAGCTGATAGGTCCACAGTCTACCCGAAAGGGCTTGTTGAAGATGTCCTTGTCATGGTTGATAATTTGATATTCCCTGCTGATTTTTATGTGCTTGATATGGATCATGATGTGCATGCTGCACCCATTATGTTAGGACGTCCTTTCATGAAAACTGCTAGAACAAAAATTGATATGTGTAAAGGTGTCCTAACTATGGAGTTTGATGGGGAGAAATTCGAATATAGTATGGATAATACTATAAAATACCCCCAGGATGACCATTCTCTTTGTTCTATTGATGTAATTGATCCCATTGTGCAAGATGTCTTTGATGCTACTTATGGTGATGAATTACAATATGTGTTAGAGAATGATGTCACAACTTCATGCATGGATTATGATTTGCCTGATAGATATCATGAAATCCTTGCTGATCTGAGTGATTGTTGTGAATCTCCTGCTGATGCTTTGGCCATTGGGCCCATACCACTAACTCTACCAAGCGAGAAGTTGCTTCCTTCTGTAGTACAGGCACCTGAAGTTGAGCTTAAACAGCTCCCTGAGCATTTAAAATATGCCTTTCTTGGAGATGGTGACACTTTGCCTGTCATTATTTCTAACAAACTTTCCAAGGAGCAAGAAGAAAAATTGGTGCAGGTACTGAAAGAGCACAAGACAGCTCTAGGTTGGACTATTGCAGACATTAAAGGGATTAGTCCCTCTACATGTATGCATAAGATCCTCCTAGAGGATGGTTCCAAGCCATCGAGACAGCCACAGAGACGGCTCAACCCACCTATGATGGATGTAGTCAAAAAGGAGGTATTGAAGCTCCTACAGGCAGGTATGATCTATCCCATCTCTGATAGTCAGTGGGTTAGTACGACCCAAGTTGTGCCCAAAAAGGGAGGCATTACAGTGGTAGAGAATGTGCATGGGGAACTAGTCCCCACACGAGTTCAGACAGGTTGGAGAGTCTGTATTGATTACTGTAAGCTGAATGCGGTAACCAGAAAAGATCACTTTCCTTTGCCATTCATTGATCAAATGCTTGAGCGACTCACTGGTCGTTCCTATTATTGCTTTTTAGATGGCTATTCAAGGTACTTTCAGATTGCTATTGCACCGGAGGACCAGGAGAAAACGACATTTACATGTCCCTTTGGCACTTTTGCATACCGCAGAATGCCATTCGGATTGTGTAACTCACCCGGTACGTTCCAACGGTGTATGGTAAGCATCTTTTCTGAGTACATTGAAAATTTTATAGAGGTTTTTATGGATGACTTTACAGTACATGGAGACGACTTTGATGCCTGCTTAAACCACCTCTCTTTAGTCCTTCAAAGATGTGTAGACACCAATTTGGTTCTAAACTCTGAGAAGTGTCATTTTATGGTTGAGCAAGGCATTGTGTTAGGTCACATAGTGTCATCCAAGGGTATTGAGGTCGATAAGGAAAAGATTGATATCATTCAGTCTTTGCCTTATCCTACTAATGTGCGTGAAGTGCGTTCTTTTCTAGGCCATGCAGGTTTCTATCGCAGGTTTATTAAAGATTTTTCCAAGATCTCAGCCCCATTGTGTGATTTGCTGAAAAAGGATGTGCCTTATGAGTTCAATGAGGCATGCAAAAAGGCGTTTGATGAGCTGAAAACACGCCTAATAAGTGCCCCGATTATTCAAGCCCCGGATTGGTCTCAACCTTTTGAGATCATGTGTGATGTGACTACGCTGTTGGGGCTGTTTTGGGTCAAAAGGAAGCTAGAGCATCTCATGTCATACATTATGCTTCCATGACTCTAAACGATGCTCAAAGGAACTACTCCACCACTGAGAAGGAAATGCTTGTTGTAGTGTTCGCCTTCGAGAAGTTCAGACAGTATCTGCTGGGTACAAAGGTGATAGTTTATTCAGACCATGCAGCACTTCGTTATTTAATGACGAAAAATGAGGCTAAGCCGAGATTGATCAGATGGATCCTCTTGTTGAGTGAGTTTGACATTGAGATAGGGGATAAAAAGGGAGCCGAAAATCTTGTAGCTGACCATCTGAGCCGGCTTGTACATGTGGAACAAATTCAAGGACGATTCCCCGATGACATGCTTTTCGGAGTCGATACTGGTGCCAAACCGCGATCGCCGCCAGAACAAGGGGCGACCGCGGCTGAGACAACCGCGATCGCGGCCAAAATCGGAGGCGATCGCGGCCCTGGTGGCGACCGCGGCGACGAATCGCGACTGGAGGAGTTTGCTTGTGGGATCCACTCGTTCAGGCCATGGTACGCAAATCTAGTCAACTACCTCGTCTCAGGGGAGTTTCCTCCTAATTTTACCAAGGCTCAGAAGGACAAGGTGCGTCATGAATCCCGATTCTATGTTTGGGATGATCCTTATTTATGGAAGCACTACACAGATCAGGTAATCCGACGGTGTGTCCCGGATTTCGAGGTACAATCTATACTATCTTTTTGTCATTCCTATGCATGTGGGGGTCACTTTGGGACTAATAAAACTGCTAGGAAAGTCTTAGAAGCTGGTTTTTATTGGCCTCATATTTTTAGGGATGCAAATGCTTTCTGTAAATCATGTGATCGTTGTCAGAGGGTGGGTAATATTTCTAGGAGACATGAGATGCCTCAATCTCGTATGATATTCTGTGAAGTTTTTGATGTTTGGGGCATTGATTTTATGGGACCCTTCCCCTCTTCTTATGGGAATCTGTATATTTTACTTGCGGTGGACTATGTTTCCAAGTGGGTGGAAGCAAAGGCCACTAGAACTGATGATTCAAAAGAAGTTGCAGGTTTCCTTAAGGACAACACTTTTTCCACATTTGGGATTCCAAAAGCTCTAATCAATGACAGGGGTACTCATTTTTTCAACAAGACTGTGAGTGCTTTATTGAAGAAGTACCATGTCAATCAGAAGATCTCTACAACCTATCATCCCCAAACCAATGGACAAGCTGAAGTGTGCAATAGGGAGATAAAATCAATTCTGGAGAAGACGGTAGCGCCTAACAGGAAAGATTGGAGCTTGAGACTCAATGATGCTTTATGGGCCTACCGTACTGCTTATAAGACACCCATCGGGATGTCCCCCTTCAGATTGGTTTATGGCAAAGGCTGTCACTTGCCAGTTGAGCTTGAGCACAAAGCTTACTGGGCGGTCCAAAAGTGCAATTTCAACCTTAAAGAGAATGGAGAGTGCAAAAAATTACAATTGAAACAGTTGGAGGAGTTGAGATTGGATGCTTATGATAATGCTGTGAACTACAAGAACAAAACCAAAGCTTGGCATGATAAGAACATCCTCAGGAAGGAATTCAAGGTTGGAGATAAGGTCCTTCTGTTTCAGTCTCGTCTCACACTCTTCCCAGGAAAACTCCGTTCTAGATGGGCTGGACCGTATACCATTACTCAAGTTTTTCCACATGGGGTTGTGGAATTATTGGATGGGGACTCCCAAAATGTGTTTAAGGTTAATGGTTAGAGATTAAAGAAATACCATGAGGGAGTCAGCCATGAAGTGCTAGAAGAAATGGGTCTTGATGATCCAACCCCAATTGCCAACTAAAAAGGGCACTAATGTCGAGCCAACGACATTAAACAAAGGCGTTGCTCGGGAGGCAACCCGAGGTAAGTTTTTCTTTTTTCTTTTTCTATTTTTTTGTTTTGTTTAGTTTTTATTTTCAAACTCGTGAGGCTAACACGCAGGTACTAGGTTCGAAAGAACATTACTGAGGACAAACCGCGATCGCTCCTCGAAAAGGGCGATTGCGGGGCGTTTTTCGAAAAGAAATTGACGGTACCTTGCGAAGGCCGCGATCGCGGCCCCCACAAGGCCGTGATCGCGGCCCCCAGAGTTATAAAAAAAAAAAGAAAAAAATATATTACGAGGCAGTGGGGCCACTCCCACCGCCGGCCCCACTCCTCTTCATTCCGCCATTCTTCTTCCTCCTTCCTCTTCTATTTTTCACTTCTTCTTCAACCTCCATCAAAAAAACCTCCATTAATACTCCTTCTACAACCTCCATTAACCTCCTCAAAAATTTCTTCCAAACTCAACAAAAAACCCGGATCTACAATCCTCACTTCGTTCTCAACCCAAATCCGTTCACAAAATTTCGTTTACCTCTCTATTTCTCCCCAAAAATCAAATCTACAAAAATTCCAAAAATTTCCTCCCATAGCTTTCAATCCATCATTACCATCCCTCTTGGTCCATTGACGGGTTGTTGAAGGCAAACCAGAGAGGCGACCGCGGCTCGGAGGAGAAGAGAACTGCGGTATCGGAGTTGCATCGCCGCCTTGGATTCGCCGATCGCGCAGAACCGCGATCGCTGCCCCCTGCATACCGCGATCGCGGCCTCCACCAGAAGGCGATCGCGCCTTTTTCACGTGGCGATCGCGGCTCCCACCAGAAGGCGATCGCGCCTCTTTCACGTGGCGATCGCGGCCTCCCAACAGTGTCCGAATTTCAGTTTCTGTAAGTTGCTTCTTCGCCTCTACTGTTGATCTGAATAGCTGCATTTAATAGATGGCGTATCCCGTTAAGAAGTTAACTCCTGCACAGAAGAAAAAATGGGATTCTCTAGCTAAGAGGAAATTCACTAGTACTAAATTCTTTGATGTTGAGATGCTTAGGACACTAGGCATGTATGACTGTACTCAGAGATTTCTGATGGCGGGTGGATTGGGGGGCTTTATTGATCTGAATGCCCCTACATATAGGAACATTTTGGATGAGCCTTATTATATAGATAGAGAGGGGTTGAAAGAAATTTTTGGGATTACTAGTGTGCCGACTGAGAATTGGGAGGCAGTTCATAAAGAGAAAAGCCTTAATGATTTTTGGGAGGCGATTACAAGGGTTGGGTTCTTGCCTAAGAAGGGGGAGTATAACTATTGCATTACCCATCCTTGTATTAGATTATGTCATAAGGTACTGTCCATGAGTTTTATGGGACAAGGGGAGGTAAACAAAGCGTCTCGCTTTGACATGAGCATGATCTGGTGTTTGATGCCTATGAAGGCTGCAATTCCTGATTGGGTTGAGTTGTTTATTTGGAGTATCAAGAAGATCCTGAAGAAGGATACTGGCAAGATTATTATAGGTGGGATGATTACTTTGCTTGCCAGAGAGTTTGTGAGTGAGGAGAGGTTTGGACGGCCTGATAGTGTTGAGTATAAGTTTAATGAGAACCAGCTAAAGAGGGCCCATTGTTTGAAGGGATCAGCTGAGCAGGGTTATATCTGGACTCTAGGTTCTCCAGCTGAGGATTATTTGCGTCTTCCCAGAGCTATGCCCACTGGCCCTGCCTTACCTTATCTGTACATCCCATCTGATTTTGCTGGTGGGGTCGGGGTTCAGCAGGAGGAGCCTGTGCCTGATGTAGAGATGGAGGATCAGGAGGATCATGAGGATCAGGATCATCATGGTGATGATGATGGAGACGATGGAGGAGATGTTAGAGATGGTGGTCGTGTTCCTGGTTATGGTGGTGCTGGTTTTGTGCTTGGAGGTGGTGTTGGTACGTCATCAGTTGGATGGGGTGCTAGTTCTGGTACAACACCAGCTAGTACATCTAGTTGGCAAACAGGAGGATATTCTGGTTATGGTGATGGTGGAGTTGCGGCATATAGAGGTGGATATGGAGGTTTTGGAGATACTTCTGCTTGGGATGCTGCTGCGGGTAGAGTTGGATGGGGTGGACATTCTGATTCTGATTGGCAGAACCGGATGTTCTGGGAGATGGGACGACTTACTGTGTCCCAAAATGAGATAGTGTCCACTCAGAGAGAGATTGTGGCGCAGCAGAGAGAGTTGGTAGCTCAGCAGAGTGCTATTGCATCCACCGTTCAGGATATACATCGAGTGTAGGGGCAGCACCATCAGTTTTTCAGCCATATGTGGCCAGGTTTTCCTGACTGGTCACAGTATCATCCACCAGGTCCACCACAGTGAGTCTTTTGTTTTCCTTTCCTTTATTTTTATCTGATTTGTGTTTATTTCATTGAGGGCAATGAAAGGTTTAAGTATGGGGGAGGGAGTACTCACTGTTGTATATATGTACAGATGCATTTTAGTTTCTGCATTTCAGATTAAAAATAAAAAAATAAAAAAAAATAAAAAAGCCATAAAAATTGAGAAAAAAGGCATAGAAAATCCTGGGATGCGCTGAAAACCCGAAAGGGCGGCTCAGGTAATAAGCAGGTAACCCGGACCAGCATTAGGCTGGGGTAATATGAGGTTTATGAGAGATGTGACTATTTGTGAGCACACCTAAGAAAAATGAAAAGAGTGATTAGGTGAAAACCCGAAAGGGCGCCTAAGTAGAATGAGTGGAAAAATCAGAGTGTTTAGGATCATATTCTACTTTGGGGTCTGGGGATTACACTTTAGATGTTGGGTAGATCCTAGGTTGCTCTACACTTTTTGGAGCTTGAGCGCTATATCTTGTATCTGTGAGGTGTGTGATTTGAGCTTTCATGTTTTTGCTCATTATTTCTCTACATGGGTCCGGGTTGTGAGATTATTTTGAGTGCTTTTTAGTTTTAGGTCATTTTCTCCCATTGCTGTCTGTAGACCTTTGTTGATTTGTCATGCTTGATTTTATTTTGAGCTTACTCGAGGACGATCAAGGTCTAAGTATGGGGGAATTTGATATGTTGTGTTTTGTACAACATAACTAGGACTTTTTAGTACATATTTCTGTAGTATTTTAGGCCTATTATGAGCGTTATTGAAGAACAGATTTGAAGGCCGGAAGTTCAGAGTTAGCAAGAAGTTGAAGACTTCGAAGAAGCTGAAGGCCGCGATCGCCGCCACTCTTAGGGGCGATTGCGGTGGACGTCGCCGAAGGACCGCGATGACACGAAGGCCGCGATCGCGGCCATGTTCGGGTGGCAATCGCGGTTGCCAGAGGTCGCCGATGGGTCGCGGTTTGCAAGTCAGGCAGCGATCGCGGCTAGGTTTGGGCAGCGATCGCGGCCTTGTTGGATCTGACGCGCGATTGGATTTATCTACTTAGTTTATTTATTTTTATATTTTTTTTAATTTCGATTGGTTCGAGACTATATTAGGTTATTTTTCAGACTTTGTTTTGGATTCTCTTAGACCTAATTTGGAGACTTTGTGTTTTTCTCTCTTATGGAGAACTAAACTCCCTTAATTCTATTCAAGTTGAAGCTTTTCAGACTCAAGTTGTTGTGAGATTCGTCTATTCAGGTTTATTTCTACAGGTTATTTCAATTCTCTTGTACATAATTATTATTGATTGTATTGATTCTTTCAGGCTTAGCTAACTTGTTGGAATTAATACTATCTATTGCTAGATCTAGGTTTTCTCGTAGCAAAGCCTAATCTTTGTAGCAACTCAATTGATTTAGGACTCGTTGGACTAAAACAATTGAGAAGAGATTTGAATGCATGTTAATTGTTTGACTCGTTGGAATTCAATTGCATGTATCCTGTTTATCCTTGTTCTTATTGCTAGTATTCATATTATTTATGATCGTTTCATGAGTAATTTGGATATTAAGTTTGCATATAATTCTAATCAGGACAGGAATAACTAAAAGGAATAACTTGAGGAAGAAAAGTGGATACTTGAATAGGATTGCTTTTTCCTAATTGATAAAAATCCAACTTTTGCCTAGTTTGATTGCTTGCTTTGTTTGTTTCAATTCTTAGTTTTAGTTTTAATTCGCAAAATCCCCCCTTTGTTACTTCTTTGAGTTGATAATAATAAAACTTAGGATACAAGTGTCTCTTGGGTTCGACCCCGACTTACCGACTATACTAGTTGAGTAACTAGGGAATTATTTTTGATTTGGCACGACGACTTTAAGCCAGTCAATCTTGCACGAAGGCTTCTTTGAACAAAGTGGTGAAGGGAACTCATGTTCAGATTTTGTTGAGAGGGATGGGAACAAAAAGGACTTAGACAATTTCAACCCGAACTAGATGATCAAGAGAGATCTCATGCGATGAGTTTGTCCACTTCGAGGCTCTGGGTAAGCTTATGATCAACTATCATTGTGGCTTGTAATGCAGGTAAGAGGGAAGTCAAGTTGATCATTTTGGGCCAAAAAGAAAAGTGGTCCCTATGCATACAAACTTTTGCCTTAGACTTGCAATAATAGTTAAAGTGAATGCAGAGTTCCCACTAAGTTCCTATCATGCAAGACAAATGAGACGAAGAGGTTGAAGAAAGGTTCTAGTTAGGGAAAAAGCCAAAATATAAGGGATTTCTGCACAAGGGTCCAGTCGTCTTTTCCTTCGTCTCCCCTTTTTAAATTTAAAAAGACTCTTGACGCTTCTTCTTTCTCTAAGTCGTACTTTGCACACGTTGACACATGTTGCCAATTCATTGAACATGAGGACGCTTGCCTCTCACATATTCTCCTTCATTAATTGCTCTGACAAGAGCCAGTTGTCTTCCCAAGACGAATTTGCATGTGTTGGACAATTGTTTCGGCTCATTCTATAACAAGGTTTCCATGATTTTGCACGAAGGCTTCTTTGAACAGAGTGGTGAAGGAAACTCATGTTCAGATTTTGTTGAGAGGGATGGGAACGCAAAGGACTTAGACAATTTCAACCCAAACGAGGTGATCAAGAGGGGGCTCATGGGATCAGTTTGTCCAGTTCGAGGCTCTTGGTAAGCTTATGATCAACTATCATTGTGGCTTGTCATGCAGGTTAGAGGGAACTCAAGTTGATCATTTTGGGCCAAAAAGAAAAGTGGTCCCTAAGTTCCTATCATGCAAGAAAAATGAACTCGCCAATCATCGGGGAAAAATAAACAGGGACTTGTTTAATTTAAAGCTATCATCTCTAAGAGCAGTTGAGGGTGCTCAAAGATATGACTATCCTATGCATGAAGGAAGCATCCATTATCTACCTTTCAGTCCTACATACTTCTACCAGGGCTTCGCTAGGACAGTCAAGGACATTTCATTTCAAGGAAGCTTTAAAGAGGGAAGTTGGTTTTCATACCTTAGTTGTGACCTTTTGTTCCCATAAGTCACTATTTTGTTTCCCTCATGTCTCTTCTTGATTGATCCTGGGTGGTTCAGTGAGATGTTCTTTCAGAAGCTTCTTGATTTGCTCCAGTGCATTACAGAAGTTGATTTCCTTTTTAGTTGAGGTAGCAATATTCACTTGATAAATGTTGGTAGGCCTTGTTCTCATTTTCTTTTAGTCGAGGAATGAGTGGTCTCCATCGACTTTCTATGTGTAGTGAGGTGGGGTTATTCTTCTTCTTCTCGGTCATGTGGTTGGGACAATCATGTGGTTTGATCAATCACTAACAATGATCGACTTAATATTGTCTAACAGTTCTATCAGTTCACAAATAAGAGTAGAGTTCCTATGGCTAGACAAGGAGTGCCCAGATTGGTTCCTATTATTGAGGACTTTCCATTGCTCCTTAGGGACCCCCTTTTTTTGGATGTGAGAATGATTAGTTTGTCTTTTGAAAAGGTCGTTGCCATGAATTCTGCATTTTTAGTAGGCTTTGTGAACTTTAGACCCATTTCCCTTGCCTAACCTAAGACTCTTTTTGTTGCTGGTCTTCTTGGTGAGGTACTCATTGTTCCCATTCTCTCTCCTTTCAAGCACATTGATCCTTTGCTCTAAATGAGCGATGTTAAGCTTTTGGCTTTGAAGCTCATGATCCCTACACTCTACTTCATGACCAGAGGGAACATATTTGATTTATATGAAATGTTTCTTGAGATTTGGTTATCCATTCTTTGGGTCTGATCTTGTCACAGAGAATGCAGACACCTAGGTTTCTCTCAACTATCTTAGACTTGAGCTCTTCACTAGGTAACATTTCTTGGTTGAAGATCTCTCTCCTAAGGCTTTCATTTTCTTTTAAATCCTTGGCTTGGGAAACAGATTTATCTAGACATTCTTGACTTTCACATAAGGTCTTAAAAAATTTATCTCTTTCACCTTTGATATAGTCAAATTCCCTTTTAAGGAGAGTAACTTCATTAACAAAGTAGTTCAACTTTGCAACAATGTCATCATACTTTGAACCAGTTTCCAATTTTCTTGATAGCAAATATTCTGATTGATCAAGTTGATTTCGCATTTTAATATTGTCATCTAACATCTTGGTCAACAATTTTAACAGCTCAGGTTTTTCATATTGAGATAGAGTGTTGAGAACAGTTTAAGAATTTACCTCACTGGGTTGTTCCATAATGGTCTCCTCTATGGCCAACACGCATGTTTCTGACATTATCCATGGCTCTGCCTCTTCTTCATCATCGGAGTCACTCCAAGTTGCAATGTACGCCTTTTTCTTGCTGTATTTTGAACTTCGCTCCTCTGTTCCCTAAGGACAGCTTTTGGCGAAGTGTCCTTTCTTAAAGCACATGTAGCAAGTAGTGTCGGCTACATCTTTGTCTCTGTCCTGGTACTTGTTGTCGGACTCATAGTTCCTTCTTTCTCTATTGGAGTTCCCTTTGAACTTCCCTTTCTTATAGAAGTTCCTGAATGCCTTTGTGACAAGAACCAACTCCTCATCGTCGTCCTCCTCGAATTCTTCATGCTGCTGGATGGACTTGATGACCTTCTCCAATTTGAGTGCTATGCCTTTCGTCTCCATCTTTTGTTGTTTATTTTCTTACTTTCTCTTCTCATGACCAATGAGCTTACCAAACACTTGGTGAAGCATCAAGTTCCTATTCTCAGGATTCTCCTTGAACATAGTTCCTTCATTGGCCCACTCGGTTGTCAGCCCATTGAACAGTTGTTGCACCTTCATTTTTTCGGAGATCTCTTGCTTGAAAATTCCAAGGGCTACTAGCTTTGAGTAGAGGGACTCGAACCGGGATTGATAGCTATCAATCAATTCACCTATGGTCATTTTAAAGTAGAAGAACTCCCTATTGGCGTTCACCTGGTAATCTCCCCTCAGATCGAAACTTCCAACGTGTATTTATTGAATGGCTTCCCATATTTCCTTGGTTGTTTCCACATTAGCCACTCGATCACTGTCTTGCTCGCACATGACATTGTTGAGGTACATTTTATCCTTGTAGTTTAATTCCATGCATTTCCATTCATTGGGACTTTGTTTTGGACAAAAATTTGACAAGCAAATCTCTGCCCTAGATTGGGGAACGATCTAATTGGTGGACAAGCAAATACTTCGAGAAGGAGTGAATTTCAGAGGTACGAAGGCAAAAGACACTCTTTTGATTACATTTTCTGTAACAAGTGTGCGTACATCCATAAACCGTAAAAATCTATCTATAAATCCCCTCAGACCAACGTTCGCTTCCCACTTCCCACGATCCCCGAGTTTATAGGGCATATCTCTAACTACTATCCACTTCCCGCGCTTATCGGAGGTGCGAACCGTCATAGTTGTTGTCCTCTGAGCGTGCTCCTCTTCCTCGTGACGGAAGCTTTCTCCCTTCATCTAAGTGACTGATGATTTCTCTTCGTTCCTGGATACTTCTGCGATCAGGCCACCCGGTGACTTTCTTGTCTGCTTCTGGGCTCGACTTGCCAAATGGGCCGAGTGGATTTGGGGCCTAACAATACCCCCAAATCCTGATCCAAATCTTTTAGGCGGGATTTGGATCGGATTTGCCGCGTGAGGTACAAGAAGCATATGACACGCGGCTTAGTCCCATCCATCCGATCATTCTCGGGGAGATGAAGGGTCACATCGTTCAGGCTTTAAATGTTCAAGCCCAGACCTCTCGAAGATACGCGCTGATCTCCCTCTGCTACTCGTCTCATCATCTTCTTGCTTCAACTTTATTCCTTTACCCTGTTTCCTTATCACACATTCTCCATGGCCAAAATCGTTGTCAAGGACATGGGTTTCGAATCCTCTCACACCCTTGAACCTCACGACTGTCGTCCTTGCTTTATCTCCCCGGAAGAGGTGGAGAAGATAGTTCGAACTCACGGCTTTCCAGCCAACACCAACTTCTACACTCCCACGCACGAAGCCGTGGACTGGGTTAAAGAGGGTTGGATCTGCTTTTTGGAGTATCCCTTCACTCTGGGGTCACTTTTCCCTTTTTCTCTCCGGCGCAACTGATGCCGATTTTATATCAAATAAGCGAAATCTGTTTGGGAGAGAAGATTGACTTCACCGTGCAAGATTTGTTCTGTGCTTATCGGGTTTGTCCTCTCAAGGTCGGGCGCTTCACTCTCCACGTGAGGAATGCCAAGAACCCCTTGATTCCGAAATCGAAGGTGAATGATAAGGATTGGGCCTCGCGTTTCTTGTTTGTGGAGAAGTCTACACTGGGCGCGATGTACCAAGCGGCTTTCTTTGACTCATGGACTACTAAGAGTAAGTATCCCTAACCCTAATTTTTGCACCCCTCTGTCGTTACTTGTCGTTTCTTATCGATTTTCTGTTTTGGATGACTTTGCATGCAGTTCCATCGAACCTGGAAATCCACGTCCTGGAATCAGAAGCGTGCAGGAAACTCTTTGCTCTTCCGGAAGCAAAGAGGACATATCGGAGGTCTGTGGAGCAAATGCTTGAAGGTGAATCTAGCAACAAAACGACGGTTGTCACTGAGGGTCAATCGGACGGTGAAGATGACGCAAGATCGGGAAGCTCGGAGAAGACAATCGAGGATAGTGCTCTGGCGCTTAGGAAGCTTGCTGAGACGACCATGAAGCCTGTGATGAACCTTGCTAGTATGTGTAATTTTCTAGCCTTTAAATGTTGCAACGGCTTTACCTATCTATTTTAACATTTGTCTTCCCAGAAGCATCTTCTTCCTTGGGAAGGAGTTTCTCTGTTACAACTTTGATTCAGCGCAAATTGCGATCGAGTGAAAAGAAACCTCCTTTGGACCCCAAGGTGATGATTGAAGCCGCAACGAAGGTGACCCCCATCAAGAGACCACCGCCTGGTGTCATAGAAGTTCTCGACCTAGATAAGAAGGTTCCCTCGGATCTGTGGCAGAAGCTTCGTGGTGCTCTGGTTCAAAGAAGCCTCGCCTGGAAGTTCCCACTCCCACTTTGGTTAGGTGTTGGGAGAGTATATTTAACTCGACAACAAATAAAATTTGTAGTCAAGACCCCGTTGTGTATAGGGAGGTCAGGATCGTCGACGAGAAGCAAGGTTGTCTGTTTACCCAACTAAAAACAAAGGAACAAAGCAAAACATCTACGACAAAGCTCGTTAATGACCTTGTCAGGGTCGTTAACAAACCTGGAATTCTACTTAAAACAGAGCAATTAACGATGCAAGTGCAGGCTCGGTACCGATCCAATGTGCCTCGGTAACGAGTGAAATCGAATGCTAAACTGGAGAAATTCAATGGATAAAAAGTTACAAGACAAGGGTTACCACGACATAGCTACGCATATAAACTCATGTAAAGATAAAGATCATGCCTTTGGAGATAAATCTATCAACTTTCACTGACTAAATCAAGCAAGTCAATCAACTTTCATAAATCAATTCACTTTATTACTTGTTTTGAATCCAAAGCTCGAAACTTTCGTTATCGAACAATATCAACATTCAAGTTCACAACATTTTCTTTCGATTAAGAAACAAACTCAAATTACTTCGACTCTCGTCTAATTATATAAGCACAACAAGTAATTGAAAAGATAGAAGGCAATCAAAACCTCAATACATTCATTCAATCATGCACAACTATGTCGGGTTTCAACCCCGACCCTAGAAAAGTAAACTACTCACTATTCTTTGAATCAAAGGAAACAACTTTAATCAAAGAAGACATTGAAAAGCAAAACTTACTTGAAATTAAAAAGAAATACTGTCTTACACTCACTTACGGAATTCGAAACAACCGAAAACAATGAATAAGAGTTTGATCACCGAACCACCCCTCTCTCTCGATTGGAATCAGCCCGATTTCTCTCTCTCTCTCTCTCGACTTCTCTCTCAAAGCTAAACGAATCCCCCCTTGTCTAGGCTTAGAACAAGGGTATATATACTAAGAAAGCTATCTAATAAAAGATCTAAAAGAAAAAAACTTACCAAACTTAAAAGATAACAAGATAAAAGATATTAATTCTGCAAGTTGGCTGCACTCTACCGACACAGGTCACCTCATTAATGACCTGCACAGGGTCGGTAGACACTTGCTGAACTCTATAACAAAAAATCCGATTTACATCTCGGTAACGACCCTCACAGGTTGTTAACGAGCCTCTGTTTTAGCTTTTTACGAACTCTTTCATGGCTTCAACTTGACTTTAACTTGATCTTTCCTTGCAATCTTCCTTCTCATCTTCTATGCATTCCACCTTCCACCACTTGACTTCAGCTTCGCTTAAAAAGTGCTCCTTTCCGCTCAAAAACCTACAAAAAGACACAAAACGGAGTAGCTTCCATACTTTTCACAAAATATGCAAACTTATCCAAAAACACACAAAACTAACTCTAAAACTTACTAAAACTAAACTAAACAACCTAAGAAAGACACCTAAGACTAGACCAAAAACACGAACATCATTAGGGATGCCGGTCTATCGGTCTAGAAGGATCGCTTTCACCTGGTTTTTCTTTTTCTTTCTTTCTTTTGATTTTTACACCTCACCGCGGATGATATCCTGCTCTGGCATATAGGCCTTACAAAGCATTCTCTGGGTTGCTGATGCTGCGAACAAGGAAGACCAGGTTTTAAGAGAGCATCAGGCTAAGTGGGACGCCGAGAAGTTTGCCTTGGAGAGGGAAGTGCCCTCGTGATCGAACGCCAAAAGACGGATGCGAGCGAGCTTGCGAAACTTACGGAGGCGGTCAAGCGCCATTCCTCTCAAGTTGCCTCGGATCAATCTAGAATTGCCGAGCTTGAGGTTGCGAACAGAAAGATCTGTAAGGAAGCTGGCGAGAATGGAGCCTACTACTCAATGATGTCAAGGGTGGAAACGATCAAACAGTTCGCGGCCGACCAACATTCGGAATGGGATCTGGACGCCGAGATCGCGTCCTTTCATGATTGCCACCCCCATATCAGCTAGCTCCTGGCGATGAGCTTCTCGCCTCTCTCGATGCGGAGGAAGATGATGGCGATTATGATCTGAGCGCTGGCGTAGCACCTGATCAAGGCAAGGGGCTGGACGGGCTTCCAGTGAGCGACATGGAGCAGTTGGGGGGCGTTTCTGACAAGGATGAAGATTAGGGCCGCGGGCCCTTGTAATTTTCTTTTGTGATAGTTTATTTTGGAACAAACTGTTGTTGGGATGTGTGGGCCGTTTAGGGGCCGAAAACAATATTTGTCCCTCGTGCGGATGACGTCTCTTCCTGAGGGAGAGAAAGTGGATGTTTTTTAGGTGCATGCATGTTGTTTAGCTTGCGTATTTTGCTTGGTATTGTCCTTCCTTTGTGTGCAGGTTTTTCAGGACGCGCGGGTGCTTCAGACTAAAGGCTTTAAGACGAGGAGTCCTGTTGAAGTCTCTGGTCACGGGTGGAAGATGCGCTTACCGAAGGGAGTTTCCAGGAGGGCAATGAGTATCGCGTGGGAACTTGCGCTCGCGAAGTTTGGTCGATTAAAGACGTCTTTAGTCTAGGACTAGTTGCCTTTGTTGTTTGTACTTGTGTTCGATTGCATGATGTACTATATATGATGGTAAATAAAATATGCTTCTGATTTATTCCCTCTACTTATGCGAAAAGAAAGGAAACAAGCATGGTCAAGCAATAAAGCAAACAGATGTCATTCACTCAGCGAAACACCACAATCATAGAAGTCTCACAACAAGGAATTTTCACACAAACAAGTTGGTCACAACTGAACTATGAAAAAGATAAACTTAGAGCAGAAACAAAATAACGACTATGGATAGATGACCTCAGTGTAATGAAACACTTCCTATCTTTTCAAAGACTGGTCATCCTATTTATGGAAAAGGTAGGAAGTAGATTGATGGTGGACATTATGAAATTGATCTAGTCAAGAGGTCACAAGCACATCAGTATGTATTATCTAATTACAATGATGAAGAAGTTGATATATATATATATATGGTAATATAATAAAACTTTTTCAATTCATTTCACCTATATTTTTAACCAAATAGATTACCAATAGTAAATGAAATATATTTTTTGTTTTATGGAATGGGCATATGAGTTTGGTTAGCAACCAAAAGAAAAGGAAATGGGATTCAACCATGAGTCACAATAAAGATTTCATTGATTGGTTTAGGGAGAAAGTGGGGTCTGAACATCAAAATGGCCAGCCTATACGTGGTTACATGAAATAGTTATCTATAGTACCTTCTTTAATTGCCAAAAGATATAGTGGGTATTGGATCAATGGTTATAGGTTTCATACTATGAAACGTGATTCAAATAGTGTCTCTTAAAATAGTGGACTTACTCTAACAACAATAACACCAAGCTTTGCAAGTTCTAGAGATCAAAATCCTATTATGGGTGATGTCACCTACTATGGGTCAGTTGAAGAAATCATTAAGATATATTATTTAGACGATTCAAGTGTCATCTTATTTGGGTGTGTATGGTATAATGTTGAGGCCTTACTCGAGTTAATCGTAACACACTTATTTGTGAAAATGAACCACTCATCTTAGCATCTCAAGCACAACAAGTGTTTTATGTGGAAGATCCAAAATTAAAAGGTTGGTGTTATGCAGTGCAAAATCTCCACAGAGACCAATATGATACTAAGGATGATCGGTTTGGAAATATTCTATGTGATGAAGAATAAAAGAGGTTGAATGTTATTATTATGATTGTATGCATTTTAATTTATTATATATATGTTTTATATTGTTTTACATGTATTGTCTATAGACTCTGTATGTCTAATATAGGTTTAAAATTTTGATGAATATGTAGATGGGAAAAAAAAAAGAAAAATCAGACCAGCCAACCAACAACATTCCAGAATATCAGCGGAAAAGATTGGAAAGGTTGGCATGTAATGAAGCAAGGATGGAAGTTGTTGGATATAATAGCTAAACAAGTAAGAACCTGAAGAAAAAATGTCAACTTGTAGTGACCGGGTTAAAGTCGTTGTGCCGAGATCAAAAATAAATTAACCCTATTCTACTAACTAGTATAGTAAGCAAGCAAGGGGTCGAACCCAAGAGAACTGAGGCTTCTAGTTTCAATATTTTTATCAACTTAAGGAAAAAGGGGTTTTAGAAATAGTTTGATCTATCTAAACTATCTAACAAACTAATAAACAAAACCAGTATTCAAATTAAGAGAAGCAAACAAGTTTATCCTGCAGATTCACATTGATAAAGTCATTCGATCATTGATTTTTTCCTTTGATTTCATTCACACCCAAGATTAATTCCTATCCTGATCATTAACAATCGCAAGTCCACGGTCCAAGCAATTCTTTAATCCTAGGCAAGGACGCTTAACCTAGAATTAGCATATAGAACAAGGATATACAGGATATCGATTCAAGCAATCAAGCGACGAGTCAATTGCAAGAACAAACAATCAAATCTCTTTCTCAATTCCTAGTCCACGGTCCTAGAAATTAAGTTGTTTCATAGATCAAGTAAGATCACATAGACAATGATTCAAACCTAATCAAACTGTAGAATATCAATCAAATTCAACAATTTGCGCACCAAGTGAAATCAATTGATAATCATGAAATTAAGCACAAAGAGAAAAGATATTAATCAAGGGAAAGAAATCAACACCGAAAACCTTACGAAATCATAAATCAATGCTTCACTGATGAATAAACTCCAAGGTTTAAGTCTCCATAAATGAAATACAAAACTCAATAAGCTCTATGTTAAAACTAAAAGGAGGCCCTCTAAAACTCCTTACGAACTAGGTCTTATAAAGACTAAAACAACCGAATAAAAACTAATAATAAAAATATAATAAAAACATAAAATAAGGAAAGACGATCGCGGTGCTGAAAATCAACCAACGCGAGTTCGGTAGAAAATAGCGGGCCCGGCAAAGGCGGCTACACAGCTTCGCGGAAATGGAACTCAGCGCGGGCGTGGTAGGATCCCGCGGTCGCGTGTCTTCTTGTGACAACTTTCTGGTGTTACCTTCGGAGGTGGTTTTGACCCACTTAGAGTTGGAATTTGAACTTGCAGTAAAAACATGAATTATAGCTCTTCGAGTTATCTTTCCAATGATACCAATTTCAGCTTCATCCAATCACCGTAGCTCCTTAACGATGCGTCAGAAGAAAATGGCGTCAAAACAACACCAAATCAACACTTTTCTTCAAAACTTTTGCAATTCTTCAAATCGTGTCTTCGGTCTTCATATTACAGTTATGCTCAAAACTAACCTAAACACACTCAAATCATGCCTAAAATACAAGAGATAACCATACTAATCTAGAGTGTATCAAATTCCCCCATACTTAAACCTTGCTCGTCCTCGAGTAAGCTCAAAATAAATCTAACAAGAAATCCTATCAAAGGTTTGCAGAAAATATAAGGAAAGATAAAAAACACTCAACTCACAACCCCGGTCCCAAAATATAAAGTGATCATAAACACAATAAGATCAAGCACACACCTCACCAATACATAATATAACACTCAAGCTCTAAAAAGTGTAGAGCAAACCTAGGATCTACCCGACATCTAAAATGTAATCCCCAAGCCCCAAAGTAGAATGAAATCCTAAACAGTCCAATTTTTCCACTCAATTCTACTTAGGCGCCCTTCCGGGTTTTCACCTAATTACTCATTTCATTTTTCTTCATAGGTGTGCTCACATATGCTCACATCTCTCATAAACCTCATATTACCCCAGCCTAATGCTGGTCCGGATTACCTGCTTATTACTTGAGCTGCCCTTACGGGTTTTCAACTCATCCTAGGATTTTCTATGCCTTTTCCTCAAATATTTATGGCTTTTTCTATTTCTTTCTTTTTTCTTTTCTCTTTATTATGCAAAAAGTATGATGCAAGTGCTCCATGAAAAGAAGAAAATCAAAAAGATTGAAGCAAATCGAAGAAAAAAAAAGTAACTACACTAACTAGGATAAGCGTAGCGAGTACTCCCTCCCCCATACTTAAATACTTCATTGTCAATGAAGCTAAGAGAAAGGAATTAAGCAAGGAAGAAGGTATATCAGAAGACTCACATACGAAAGAAGAGATGTGGAAGGGAAGAACTCTTCAAAGTCGTAGATGTGCAGCTCGGAAATCTTCAGATGGACCTTCTGCAGGCAAACCGCGGGAGCGGGTGAGCAGGTTGCTGGCGCGGATCAACTCGCGGAAAAGAAGTCGCTTCTGGGCAAATACCGTGTGCGCGTTTGAGGGGGCGCACGCGTGGTCAAGGGCGACAGCGAACACGATCTCACGAACGAACTCTGAATCTTGCCTTAAGCATCAATGTAGCACGAGCCTTGAAGACGAAGATTCTCCGAAGAGGGTGGAGAGAATAAATAGAAGAAGATGGAAAAGATAGAAGGATGGAAGATAGAAGATAGAAATTTTTTTTCCGGATTTTTTTTACGAGAGCAAACATCCTCAAACCGAGCGCGCGGCCCATAAGGCGCATGGGCGGGCCTAGTACCTGTTCGTCGAGATGGGTTATGGGCTCAACCGCGTGCGCGGTTTCGCACCAGAATCGTCCTTTCGGACCTATTAACTGCACGTTAGCTCACAAACCAAAAACAAACTAAGCTAATGAAAAGAAAACAAAGGTGGGCGAGAATCTATCTAACCTTAGGTTGCCTCCCAAGCAGCGCCTTTGTTTAACATCGATGGCTCGACGTGTTTATGATCGGACATTGTCAACGCCATGAGAAGTCTATCAAAATCCTGCGAACAACTGTCATGCAGGCAAATATAGCACAATGTTAACTTGAAACCGAAAAATATAGCATTCAAACACCGTTTCAATTTATCAAACCCACTAGAAAAGTCATGGTTAGATGGTTTAGGATAGAACCAGTCGAGAGGATGAAGTAGTTTTTTAAAATATAAATCAAGAGTAATGATTTTCATGTTAACACTACCACCCTTAAAATTTGAGAAATCACCAGGTAAACTATCATGCTTAGGACCTTTTGTAGACACATCAGGCAAACAGATATCGATGGAGAGTAAGGAAGAAGAGGAAAGGATACAGGGATCATGATCGATCACAACAAAGGGCTTCACGGCAAGAGACATAGACATCTCCTCAGGTGGAAGGGAAATCTCCATATCATCATCTAGCTCCTTCTTTGAGTCATTAGGCTCGTCGTCATCACTCCAAGAGCTGTCAAACTTAAGGAAATATTCCTCCTCCGTCATCACATGACTATGATCATCCATCTCTTCATCCCATGAAGGGTATCTGAGTGCCTCCGGAAAGGGTGGGACCGGCTTATACGAGCTGAGAGGAGGGAAGTACGGCCTTACATACGAATCATATTCGTCACAAGGGTTACCGCGCTCGCGGTTTAGGTGGCGCGCGCGCGGCTCATCAGAGAGCCTGGGAGATGCGATCGCTTCGTCATCGCACTTGCGGGAGAGGGCCCCGCGCTCGCGGTTTGGCTCTTCGGGGGGGTCTGTTGGTTCTGTACCAGAACCGCGTGCGCGGTTGCCATCCCGCATGTGCGGTTGTTGCACAAAACCTTGATCTTCGAGAATTGCCTCCATCTTTATGGCCAACATGTCTAGTATTTTTCTTAATTCAGCATTCTGGTTCTCTAATTTCTACACCTCAATCTCTCCGGCTCGGAGCTTACAAAAGAAATTCCATTGGTCCATGGGTTTCCAAATGATGTATTTTCCATCGCTCTCGTTGTACATCTTTAGTTGGGACTCAAGAGTCATCCCACTAAAGATGTAACTGCAAGCATCATCAAGCCCTACGGCTATCCCCCAAACAAAGAGATCATGTAATTGTTCCTGGCACCTAGTGAAGTACTCATGAAAGGGTTCATCCTGCAACTGAAAAAACCTAAACGTAGACATTAGTATATACAAGTGTAGACTGTAAGATAGGTCTACACAAAGTCAATAAAAATAATAATACTAGAATTAAACCAAAGTTCCCCGGCAACGGCGCCAAAATTTGACCGGGCTAAAGTCGTTGTGCCGAGATCAAAAATAAATTAACCCTATTCTACTAACTAGTATAGTAAGCAAGCAAGGGGTCGAACCCAAGAGAACTGAGGCTTCTAGATTTAATATTTTATCAACTTAAGGAAAAAGGGGTTTTGGAAATAGTTTGATCTATCCAAACTATCTAGCAAACTAATAAACAAAACAAGTATTCAAATTAAGAGAAGCAAACAAGTTTATCCAGCAGATCACATTGATAAAGTTATTCGATCATTGGTTTTTTTCCTTTGATTTCATTCACACCCAAGATTAATTCCTATCTTGATCATTAACAATCGCAAGTCCACGGTCCAAGTAATTCTTTTATCCTAGGCAAGGACGCTTAACCTAGAATTAGCATATAGAACAAGGATATACATGATATCGATTCAAGCAATCAAGCTACGAGTCAATTGCAAGAACAAACAATCAAATCTCTTTCTCAATTCCTAGTCCACGGTCCTAGAAATTAAGTTGTTTCATAGATCAAGTAGGATCAAATAGACAATGATTCAAACCTAATCAAACTGTAGAATATCAATCAAATTCAACAATTTGCGCACCAAGTGAAATCAATTGATAATCATGAAATTAAGCACAAAGAGAAAAGATATTAATCAAGGGAAAGAAATCAATACTGAAAACCTTACGAAATCATAAATCAATGCTTCACTGATGAATAAACTCCAAGGTTTAAGTCTCCATAAATGAAATACAAAACACAATAAGCTCTAGGTTAAAACTAAAATGAGGCCCTCTAAAACTTCTTACGAACTAGATCTTATAAAGACTAAAACAACCAAATAAAAACTAATAATAAAAATATAATAAAAACATAAAATAAGGAAAGACGATCGCGGTGCTGAAAATCAACCACCGCGAGCTTGGTAGAAAACCGCAGGCCCGGCAAAGGCGGCTACACAGCTTTGCGAAAATGGAACTCACCGCGGGCGCGGTAGGATCCCGCGGTCGCGGGTCTTCTTGTGATAGCTTTCTGGTGTTACCTTCGGAGGTGGTTTTGACCAACTTAGAGTTGGAATTTGAACTTGTAGTAAAACATGAATTATAGCTCTTCGAGTTAGCTTTCCAATGATACCACTTTTAGCTTCATCCGATCACCGTAGCTCCCGAACGATGCGTCACAAGAAAATGGCGTCAAAACAACTCCAAATCAACACTTGTCTTCAAAACTCTTGCAATTCTTCAAATCGTGTCTTTGGTCCTCATATTAAAATTATGCTCAAAACTAACCTAAACACACTCAAATCATGCCTAAAATACAAGAGATAACCATACTAATCTAGAGCGTATCATGTAGCAAGCAACATTGCAAATTCAACAGAATTACCAGTAGATGTTGAGCCTCACCATCAGGTAAAAAAGGAAATTTATCCGCTGTTTTTTAGGATTAGTGTGGAATTTTTCAGATTTGTGAAGCACATATTGACTATTATATTACTTTGTTGAACATGCAATTTTTTGTTATTGATGTTGCATGATGATGTAGAATTAGCTGAAGTAGCAACTAACGAGTTGACTAAAACTCAAACTTTACCCATGGTTGAAGTATTAAAGCAAAAATTCCAAAAGGGACATCCAAAGCATGACCCTCAACCCTCACAAAAAGAGGAAGACCTACCAGCTAACAAAGTAAATTAAATTCAGACTTATGTATAGTAGTTGTTGAACCAACTGAATAAAGCTCATATTTTTTCTATATCCTTTGCATGTCCTATCTACTAGAGTAGCAACAAAATCAACCATGGCTGAAATTTTGAAGTTAAAATCTCAAAATGGATCAAAGCAATACCCACCAACTCAATCACAACAAGAGCATATTGATGTTGAATCAAATGAAGTACTTGCTAATCAAGTGAATGAAGCTAGACTCGCAGCTAAAATTACATCAATTAGTGTATAAGTTTTCGTCGACTTTAACTTGTGTTTTTGTATATATTATGTATATATGATTAATTGGTTAGATTGGTATTTGAAAATGTGTTTTGTAGGTCTCATCTAATGGAATACAAGCAAGGTTGACCATGGCTGAGATTTTGAAGTTAAAATCTCAAAAGGGATCAAAGCAACAAACTCAATCGCAATAGGAACATATTAATCTTGAATTGGATGATGAAGCAACTTCTAATCAAGTGAATGCCTCTAGGCCGTCACCTAAGATTCCATTACACAGTGTATATGTTTTCATCAACTTTCAATTATGTTTCTATTCAAATTTTATGTTTATGCTTTAATCAGTTTACTGGTATTTTGTGAAATTGTTTTGCAGGTTTCATTTAACAAAGTCCACACAAGATCTAACAAGGCTGGTTTATTGAATTTAAACTCTCAAATGATGTCAACACAAGCCCCACCAGCTTAATCACAACAAGTGAAAAGGAGACAAAAATGAAAATTTATTGAAAATGAAGAAAAGAAAAAATCACAACATAAGAAATGACAAAATACTTATATAACTCCAAGATATGAGAAAAATATGACAAAAATCCAAGCAAGTCGACAAGTCAACCCTCATGTTGATCTTGATGATACTTTATTTTAAGGTACATGTAATGATGGAGTTGCTTTAGAAGAAGATAGATCGGATACAGTTGATTTTGAAGAAGAAGCTATATCTGATAGAGTTGCTTTTCAAAAACATAGATCTGACCCTCCAATTGAAGTTGTTATAGAGGAAGAAATAGATCTGGGAATTGCTCCCCCAATGAAAGGTAATTAATTATGAACCAATTGCTTTCTTGATATTAGTTAATTATGTATTGAATTTGTTAACATATTTTTCAATTTTTTTTATATTTAACAACTCCTCCAAAGAAGAAGCATCGTGGGCGAACAATTTTACGCAAGTTGCATAACCGTAAACTTGTTTTAAATGATGATTACCATCCAATAGGACCAAAAGAGGTGGTTAGGAGCTTTATTAATTTCCTAGAAACTGTGGCGAAAAATCCCATACTTCCACCATTGAATTACATTTCTTAGGATGATGTGCCCACAAAGGAAATCATTTGGGATTATGTCACGATATAATTGCAAATATGTTTTTTATGCTTATGTAATCATCATTATATATAGTTACTAACTATAACTTTGTTTTTGTAGAAAAAGTTTGTTGTCCCAGAGGAAGGTAAGGAATCTATTTTGCAAATAGTTCATGCTTCATAGAAACAATACAAACATAGGGCTAAGGTAGCCACCTATGGAAAATTTGATACTATGGAGGAAATATTAGCTAACCGCCCTAAAAATTTGCCGGAAAAACCATTCAAAGAGCTTTTAGTGTATTGGGATTCTGAGATGGCCAAGGTATGTATTATGAGTGTAGTTCTTATGGGCTGGTCGATTTCATATTACATTTTGATTTTGGCAAGTAGATCATAAGTATATATTGTATATATGAACAGAAAATAAGTGAGAAGAACAAAGAAAGTGCGAGCAAACACACAGATTATCACACAATGGGCCCATATTCATATGTCATGAAGCGACAAGAATTGGTAATGAATTATATGGATCAAATTTAGCTTAATTACTTAAGTTACATTGTAGTTGAGATGTTTTTCCTATCTGACAACAACAAAAACATCCAGAGAAGAAATTACCATCAAAAGCAGATGTTTATATTGTATCTAGAAAAAGAGTTACTGGACGGACATACAAGACAGACCCTGAACCATCTCAACGTAACATTGTAAGTATACTTATCTCCTATTATTTTGTACTAAATTAGTTACATTTTAGTTGAGATGTTTTTGTAATCTTCATGCCATGTTAAGGTATTTATGTTTTTTATATAGTTTTGTACAAACAATTTAATTTAGGAGAAGCTCAAAGAACTACAATCCTTGCCTGATACAATTGATAAAGGTGATACCATGAAGTTTTCACTAAGAAGGAGGATATTGGACTCTTACGCCTACATGGTCGAGGTGTGACAAAGACTAGCTTGAATAATTCAGCTTGCATGCTTATTTAATTTTCTTGCAGCACACTAATGGCTAGACATGTACTTGCTGAAAAGAGAAATATTTGCCTTAAGTGAGAATTATGGCATAGGATCTAATTTTACTTTTGTGGTCTTGTGGAGATAAAACTAAAAAGGGACATAAGAATTTATAGATTTATTGTGTTGATTTGTCTTGTGGAGATAAATTAAACTAAGTGAGAATTTATTGATTTTTTTTCTTTTCTTTGATCTTTTGTCCTTCTCTCCTAAATTCCAATTGTTTAATGCCTAGCAATCTTTGTTTGCTAAAATCATCAGTCATGATTTGTATGGCTTGGATTAGAAATTGATGTGTTTATGTCATATTGATTCTTGCAGCTAGATAGCCTTTCAGTGGTGCATGTTAAGAGTATTTACGCCACATCGATCTTTTGAGTCTATGGTGGAAGTTTTTGTGCGTTGGATCGACATGTCAAAGTTTTTGTGGTATATCCTAGTTTGGTGTATGCACTCTATGTAATCTTCTTAACTAGATTTTGTGTTATTTTAGAATTCATAAAAACTTGTTATATATGGATCTCCTAGTTTAGAGGGACATTTTAACTTTTGTATGCGAATTAATTAGCTTGTATGTGAGTAAACATTTATATATATGTTAACTTTTGCATTTATCAATTAATGAAAATGAAATATTATCTTTATATTTATTATTTGTTTATATATTAATATTTCTTAAACTATATCTTATATTTTAAAGTAATTAATTAATATAGATAATAATTGCTATAATAAAAAAAACCGTTTCACTAGCTCTTATATATGATTCGTGGAAACTACCACAACCATTTCACAATCTATAGAATAATGTTTCATTAGCTCAAGAAATGAAACGGTTGTGATAGCTAATGAAACGGATAGAAAATAAAACGGTTATTTATGGCTAATGAAACGGTTGGTATCTGAAATGATAGAACTGTTTCATTAGCTTAAACCAACCATTTCATTAGGGCTAATGCAACGTGAGCGGATGAAACACTTAAAAACCGTTTCATTGTACATAATGAAACGGTTTTATGATCTTTATGAAACAAATTTTAGCCGTTTCAAAAAGCCTTAATAGTGTTAGTGACTATTTAAAGAGAATTCAAAAGAGTCTCATTGGAGAACAAGTCAAAGGGTGAGCCGACCCTAGAAGGGTAGTTTTGGCCTTTTACTTGTGTTCCAAGATATCATATAATAATACTAAAAAGATCTATATATGTCATCTTACCTTAATTAAATCAAATAGATAAATATATGACTTAATAGATAAGGAAACTATTCTAACAAACACAAAAGATATTAATAAAATAGGAAAGAATATTCCACCCAACTAACAAGGATCCTAGGCTGAAAATCCTTCCATAAAAAATGTCTCCAATATAATAATACAAGATAGATATTTTCCATTTTAGAATGGTCAAGTCAAAGAGTTGGCTAAGAGCACATGTAACAACTTATCTTCCACGGTCACTTACTAAATTCAGCCCTAAAGTAAGACAAGCTATTTCATGTTTCTAAAATAGGAAATAATGGTGAACAAGGACCAATAGTGCAAATCGACGCCCCATTCAATGTGAAAATCGGCCCAATAAATCAAGTGATGGAATCTGGGCTCATATCATGTTGAATTATAGTAACTTATCTCTTCTTGGTGGACTCTTCAACCATAGATGCCAAGCGAACTAGAATGGATCGGTTTCCTTGAGCAATCTTCTTAGCTCCACTTCTTGTGATTGGTCCATCAAAGGGTACTCGAATCAACTCCTCGACGTCGGTGGGAGACATAGCTGGTTTCAATGCACCAGGCTCCAAATCACTCAGACCAATAAGGGAACAAAGATACATAAACATAAGTATATTAAGGAAATGTTGGCCAAGTATGGAATGGAGAATTCGAGACAAATCAACACTCCAATTTCCACCAACTCAAAGATGAATGTGGATGAAAAAGGTATAGATGTGGACCAAAAGAACTACAGAGGTATGATTGGTTCCCTTCTTTATCTTACAACTGTAACACCCCGACTTTAAATCGGGGCGCTACATGGGTGTAGACCTTACCAGGTATACTACTTAGGTTAGCTTGACAACAAATTCACTCGGATCTTGCAACTCGGGCATGACGAGAAAACAAAATAAAATATCCAACTTTTCTTTTTATAAACAAAAGTATTAAATTATGCATGGTCATCCCGACTAAACTTCAAACAAAACAAATTCTCAATCCCAGCTCCCAACAACACAACTTAGACCAATTAATCAAACATAAAAATTAAACACTAAAGAATAATTAAAGACGCTCAATCCCGAATCCGACCTAATGACACTTGCGCCAACATCCGCTTCACCACTTCATTGGTTAATTCAAACACAGTCACAATCACAATCACAATCACAATCACAATTCTTATAATCACACTCATAGTCGCAATCAGATTAAGAAATTCTCATAAGCACAAGATAAAATATCTTTAGTTAAAAATAATAAACAAAGGGACTAATTCCCAAAACCAATTCTACACACATGGCACCCAATCTAACAAGAACTGAATTATATCGAGCAAGTCGAAGAACAACTTACCTCAAATGAGGAATTTCCGATGATCACATTAAGCTAGAAATCCGAACCAAGGTGATTCCCTAAACAATATACATAATAATAATATTTTAAACTTGGTATAATTAAACTAGTTGCAAGATTACCAATAGTAATCAACCTAATCTTCTTTTATGTCCCGACTAATTAACTACATTCACCTTACCACATCTATAAACCAATTGAAACGTATTAACCAATTCCATGTTTTTTTAAAGTCTCTTCCGATCCCAAGCACTGATTATGTTTTCCAAAACTACATTGGAATTAATACTAACTAGTTAAACACCTCCGATTGTACATATCTACAATTCCAACTTTCAACTAATATAAACAAACTCTAATTTAACTAATATAAAACCACATTAATCAAGATGATTCTATCTAACCTTCAGACTTTAACCTTGACATTACGGAAGCCTCATTGGTTAATTTTTTTATCTTTAAAACCAACCCACACTTAAAGAACCCACAAACATATATCCTATCTTACTGAGTTCACGAACTACCTATTGTAATTAATTCTTTCTCCAATCAAACCTTGTATCCCATTATCACACAACAACAAATCCCGATCAGAACACCCATGAAAGCCTGAACAGGACCATAGCTAGGGAGAACAATCAAACTAACAATCGAGAGAAGCCTAAGGGAGGACTAACCGGTGTCGGCCAGAATTAGACCGGTTCTTACCCACGGAACGTCGGAACTGACAACTGTTAGACCCGATGAGGAGAGCGATGGCAATGTGGCGGACCGAGTTGCGCTTGAGAGTAGATTGGCTTATCTCGACGACGCTGGTTCAAACGGAACGGCAATGAGGCTTCGAGGTCGGTCAGTGGTGAAACAAGATTTATCGGCGGAACAGAGTTAGTGAACGGACTATATCCTTAATGGCCGGATTGCTGATGTGGCCGACTACCGATTACGGTGGGGTGCTACTGGTGGTTGTTTAACGAGAAGGGCAACGAGGGAGAGAGATCGGGATTTTCTGCAGGTTTTGTTTTTGGGTTTCGAAAAGCTTAGCCGATCGGGTTTTTAACATGAAGAAGTCAGTGGTGGTAAAAAGATACAAGAAAAGATTAACTCAAACTTTTAACTAACTATAAGATAAGATTGTGTTTTGGGTAGATATGGCCTACGATCCCATATAAAAAGATATTAATTTAGGTAGGTAATTTCAAAAGAACTTAAGGTTAATACTAGCGGTTCATCTAGTTTTTTTTAACCGGAGTTACTTGCGGACCAAGTAAAAAGATTACTTGTACAACAAGAAAGTCGTTTTCCAGCCTTAAAAAGGTATGGTCGAGGAAAGTGAAACCCGACTATTACATACTATCCCCCTTAAGAAAGTTTCGTCTCGAAACTTGAGAAAGAACAAACTTGAGAAGAACGGAATCCAACTAAGTACTGGAATTCTTCTTAGGTTTTACAAATACATCCCCCTAAGAAACGGTTCGTCCTCGAACCGTGATTTGATAGCAACCAAAACAATTAAACATAATTTACCAACACGAAAACAAACATATACATTTCACAATTCCCCAAAACCAATATCATCGTATCCACAAGCAGTCAACTAAAGCAACAAATCCTGGTTTTGCTAACCCTATAAATACACAAACAGTCAAACAAGAAACTGAACAAATACTCCTAATGTCTTGCACATGAACTAAGGTTAACTAGAATTTAACAAGTTAAGTTATTACACAACGAGAGGTCCCTCAGTGGATGGCGGCAGAGTCGCAACGTGTCAACTACCCTCTAATGAAACGTGCTTACCCCGTTTAAAACATTTGAAAAACATCGGCTGATTTTGTTTACAGTTGGACCTCGGGTACCTTTGTTGTTCAGTTCCATGTGCCCTTGTTGTCAACCTGGCTCTGATACCAATTTGTAGCGTCCTGATTTAAAGTCGAGGTGTTACAACAACGAGTAGGCTTGATATCATGTTTGTCGTGTGCCTATGTGCAACCTTTCAAGCTAACCCAAAAGAATCACACTCAAGGAGGTGAAGAGAATTTTCAGGTATCTCAAAGGGAACGACAACTTATGCTTCTGGTACCCACGCAGAAGTTCCCTTGAGATTGTTGCATATTCAGATGCAAACTTTGCTCGTCATTTGGTGGATAGGAAGATCACATCTGGGATGGTTAGTTCCTAGGAGAGTGCCTTGTGTCATGGGAATCAAAGAAACAAAACTCAATGGCACTCTCGACGGACGAAGCAGAATATGTGGTCGCTGCATCATGTTGTTCCCAAGTCTTGTGGCTTAAGTACCAACTAAGTGATTATGGTATATCTTATGGCCCTATTCCTATTAGATGTGATAACACTAGTGTCATAAAAATTTCCAAACATATCGTTCATCACTCACGTACTAAGGACATTGACGTTCGTCATCACTTTTTACGTGACAATGTTGAGCAAGCGAACATTATAATGGAACATTGTAGACCCGAAGAGCAGAGAGCATATATTCTCACCAAGTCATTGGATAGGCGTCCCTTCGAGCACCTTCGTATTCTCTTAGGGATGATAAATTTAAATTAAACAAGTCTTTGTTTATTCTTTCCCCGATGATTGGCCACTTTAGTTGTTTTGCAAGAGAGAAACTAGTTAGGAACTCTGCATTCACTTTATCCATTGCTACTAGTCTAAGGCATACAGTTGTACGCATAGGAACTCTTTTTATTTTTGGCCCAAAATGATCAACTTTAGTTCCCTCTAACCCGCATTACAAGCCACAATGATAGTTGATCATAAGCTTAACCAGAGTCTCGGACTGGACAAACTCATCCCATGAGCCCCTCTTGTTCACCTCTTTGGGTTGAAATTGTCTAAGTCCATTTTGTGTTCCCATCCCTTACAATAAATTTGAACATGAGTTCCCTTCACGACACTGTTCAAACAAGCCTTCCTTGCAAGATCATGGGAACCTCAAATCCAAGTAAGATGAAACGCCTAATCAAGTCAATAACTCAGTCTTGGGAAGATAAAAAGGTGTGTCAGGTGATACGTGATCGCCTCGGAATACTCCTTGTTGATCAAGTATGTAACCTCACAGGAACTTGATCTTACCAGTAAATCAAACTCCAACCTGATTTGCTTTGAAAGTTAGAAACTTGGAGCACAAGTAATTCAATAAACCCGAACAAACAATAGAATTAAATCTGAAATTCGAATCACTTCAATGAACCAAATAGATAGTTCAACTAGAATGGCTCTAACGCTAATTCTAGTTGATGAACTAGTTGATCTTTAATAATCAAAATAGAACTAAACTAATTGATCACTTTAATGACACAAATCTGAATTGAAATGTGAGAGAGAGAGAATTCGAATGGAGATGATGATGATGATCAATCCTTGCTTGCAATTGCTACACAACTTTGATTGTATTAATGGCCCAAGAACTAGATAAAAACCAATAGGGATTTATCTAATTCAAAAGCTGACTTATTAAAATAAGGAAACTCCTAACAACTCCTAAAGATTACAAAATAACATTAGAGATAGAATATTCAACCAACTAACAAGATCCTATGGCTGAAATTCTATTATTATTGTTCCATATAAAAAACGTCCAAATATATAAAATAATAAACCTAAGATATTTTCCTTTCTAGAATGGTCAAGTCAAAGAGTTGACTAAGACCACATGTAACAACTTATCTTACCTGATCACCTACTAAATTCTGCTCTAAAGTAAGCCAAGTTATTCCATGTTTCTAAAATAGGAAATAATGGTGAACAAGGACCAATGAGCAAATCGGCGCCCCATTCAAGGTGAAGCTCGGCCCATAACTTCAATCCATAGAATCCGAGCTCAACTGATGTTGAATCAAACTAACCCATCTCTTCTTGGTGGACTCTTCAACCATAGTTGCCAAACGAGCTAGAATGGATGATGTTCCTTGAACAATCTTCTTAGCTCTACTTCTTGTGATTCGTACATCAAAGGGTACTCGAACCAACTCCTCCAGGTCTGTGGGAGACATGGTTGGTTTCACTGCATCATCAAGCTACTTATTAGGGGAAGACTAATGTTGACCAAGCGTTTAAATTGCACCATGGAAAAGGTGCCACGTTTCAAAGCTTACTGAAGACGCTAACAATGAATATGAAGAGACATCGGCCACTTCCAATTTCCAAGGGTGGAATGGAAAAGACAACTATGCCCTTTTTTCCAAAACTCTTTAAATATCGGCCCATTTCTCTCAAGTTGAAACTCATCTTCAAAAGACAAACCATGTGCTCTCCGTTGCTCCTTTTATGAAAAGCTCCAAAGAAGAAAATGTCCCCCACATACCTTCCAAATGATCAAGTCTTCGACACAATCCATCCTTCCCAAGAGGCGTTCATCGCCGAGATCGTCAACTCTCATACTAGGAGGTGCATCAGCTCATCAACATCTTTAGCTTGGAAGAAGACTCCCATGGCCACCATCAGAGGAAGAGGCAGATCGAGCGAGAGCTTTTGCTTGATTTGCATGGAGAAGAAGGTCTAATCACGACACCATCTACATAGATGGTGTTAGTGAATCTTAATTCCTTCTTTTCTTCTTCTCTTCTTCATTTTGTGCTTCACTTTCTCACCTTCTCACACCTTGTATTTCACTCTTAAGTTCCCTTATGTACAACTTGTTTGCCTAAGTAATAAAATGGATCTTTAGTTTGAATGTGTGTTCCTATTATTTATGTTCTCTTATTCATGCTAAATATTTTCGATGATGCCAAAAGGGGGAAGGATAAAATGTGTGAGATGTGTTGTTTTAAGTTATCACAGTATGGCCTTTGCTAAGGGGAAACAATCTCACAAAATCTGCTAAGTAGGAACTGCATAACCATATAGTGGAACTCTTTGCAAAACGTTGTCACACTCTGGGGGAACTTGCATGCATTAAATTGAACAAAATACTTATCATTTTATTATAGGTTTGTCATCATCAAAAAGGAAGAAATTATTGAGTCAGTGTTACGAACTCACGTTTATTAACACTAGAACAACACCCTCAATTTTGATAATGACAACCACCATGGGAACTAATGCCTATTTCCAAGTATTTCAGTATAATAGGTTAAGAGTCGCTAAGCAAAACACAAAACAACAAGTTCCCAAAGCGTGGGAACTAATGCAACGACGAAAAGAAAGTGATCAACCTTGAAAGTGAACAAGAGTTCCCACGAGATGGGAACCCAGTGAACCAAAGTTCGAACACGATGGGAACTGGATGAGAAGAACAGGAATCCCTCAAAATCAGGAAGAAGTTCCCAAGACAAGGGAACCGAGAAAAGGGTGTCTCAGACTTCAGAGTTGCAGTAGGATGTAGACGACCATCCAATGGTCCGATATGATCCAAAAGTTGACAATTCAAATCAAAGTCACATGCCAACCTTAAGGATCAGACTTGGACAACAAGACAAAAAGGGTATTTAGGACAAATACTTCAAATGGATAAGGGTTTCTCATCACGCCTATTTAGACCCTTCAACAGTGACCATGCTACTCACTTTTCACAAATCTCAAATTCCAAACACAAAGAGAAAAGAGCTAGAGTGCTACTCAAGTGAAGACCATAAAGTTGATGAAAAGTCCCCGGTGACGAGCTAATCTCGACGATGGTGAAAGAAGGAAGAAGGAGTTCTTAGGTCTAGGGGAACTCTGGTGAAGAGACAGAAGAACGGAGAGGTTTGAGTTTTCTTTTGCTTTGATTATGAGTGTTTACCGGGTCAGGGTGGAGAGAATACATTAGTGTGCCTAGGGAGGAAGTCCTTGTAGGAATAGAGAAGTTTTTATTCGGCCTTGTAACTGATAGCGATCAAAGAACCATGAAGAACAAGGTTGAAAAGAAGGTGTCTAGGAGGCCAAGAACAAGACCTTTTCCAAGGTCTCGAGCGTTTAAATTCAAAGAGGTGTTCATGTACTTGATACTATCTCTTCAAAATATCCATCAATGGCGTCCTCGACCACCAAGGAAGAGGATGAAGTCTTCAAAGTTCGGAAAGTTAAGAAACCCGTCAAATTAAAAACAATGCTCAGTAAAATGGTCATAACTTGGGCTAGAAAATTCATCTCAAGTCCTTTAAGTACTCTTTGGAAAGATAATTAAAAGTTCTACAACCTTGTAGTTTACAACAAATTAAGAATCCAACAGCAAAGGGCCGAAAAATGGGTTTTACTGAGAGCTGTTCAAGTCTTACAGGAATCTTATCTTAAGTTTAAATTTCTATCTTTATTTATTTTATTTATGGACGTTTTTATGCTAGAATAATTAGAGATTTCGACCATAGGCATATGTTAGTTGGTTGATTATCTCTCTCCTATGTTTTTATTATCTTTTAGATATTTTGAGTTTGTTAGGATATTTTCTTAAATAAATAAATCAGCCATGATTTATTTTATTTAAGAGAATCTAGTTTGTTATAGGTCTAGATATTTTATTATATCTTTGGAAGCAAGACATGGGTTACTTGCTCGCCACGGATCAACTTTGTATCTCTATTTATAATTTGCAATTCCATTAATAAAAATCAGCTTGAGATAAGATAAACCCTAAGAAAGGTTTATTTTGTCTTTGGGCTCCAAAAATAACGACTTGTGTTTGTGTGCAATTGCAATTCGAGATCATCATCATCGTCCAACATCATTCCAACTTCTCTCTCTCTTGTTTGTGTGATTTGATTCATTGACTTGTTCAATAGAGATTGTTCTAGAATTGATTGTTAAAGATCATTCTAGTTAATCAATCAGATTTATCGATCGAGCCAATCTGATTGAACTATCAAAATTGAATCTTTCAATTTATCAAACTCGTCTTCTCTTTCATTCGTTCAAATCAGTTTCATGTGTTACTTGTGTCACAAGGATTCTAAAGTTGAAAGTTTTTGTAGGATTGAAGTTGTTTACTGGCAAGATCGGGATCGTGTGGGTCATATACGAGGTTTCTAAGGAGGATTCTGAGGCAATCACGTATCAAGTGGTACTCAGAGACCAGCAAGTGGTATCATAATCTAGTGTCTCGCCAAGTAATTGTTTCTTTCCTTAATTTGCTTTCTAATTAATTTGATTCAGTTTTTGATCCCGAAAATCCCGCCTTTATCCAAAGATAGAACTTTTGAGACTAAAGACTGAATTTTTCACCATCAACCACCATAATTCCGCCACCCCACCACCACGCACCACCACCTAGCCTCCGACCTGGTGTCGCTCTCTAGAGCCGCACCACCCCTTAGCCTAGACCGAACCCACCCCCACCAACCCTACCTAATTCGGACCAGCCTAACCCTAGATCGCCTCCACCAAACCCTTCGAACCCTAACCCTAACCCTAATTCTCAAACGAGAATTCCCAAACCCTAACCCTAAATTTCGGTAACCCTAATCTGAAACCCTAATCCTAGGATCGAACCCTACCAATTTCCCAAAACCCAAGAATCGAACCCTAACTCCCCAAACCCTAATCCAGCCGAGATCATTCAAACCCTAATCCTCTTAGTTGTTACTTGCCCTCCAAGCAATTACCCAATTAGGAGATTTTTAAGGGATTTTGCATGTTTATTGGCTGAATTGGTTGAAGTTGTGTTGCAATATAGATTAGCAATTGTCTTCCTACAATTTTTATGAGTTTTTATTGCATGTTGCATGATCAATAGAGATTCATATTGCTTGTTGATATTTGCTGATTTTTTCTTTTGCATCCATCAATTTCGACCTAGCCCTATTTTCTTTTGTTAATTTGGCTTCTAGTTGGTTTCATTGGTAGTTAAAGTCACTTAGTTAAAAAAAAATCAGTTCGTGTATACCCTTTTTATTTTCGTCCCTTGCATTGTTGCATTACTTTGTCTATTTCTCCATTCTAGCACAAGAGTAGATTGTGCATAAAGTCAAAAAAAAAACAGAAAAGAAAAGTGATCTAATACAGTTCCCATAACCGTGTACGACTCACCTTCGATCCAACACTACGTGGATTGAGGATCAAGAAATTGCTTTTTGGATGTTGAGCATTATCTGCCAGCCCTAAGAGATAGAGTTTTGCACCTTCTCTCTCCCTCTCCTCCATTATAAATACATGTCTTCGCTATGTATGGTAAACACACTCGGAGTGGTTGAGCTTGCTAGCAAGTCTTATCCTTTACCTCGACGTTCGATTGATAAACTGCTCTTTTGACTTAGTCATCGGTGGTGGATTACGGGGTCTCCGCCCCATGTATCCATTGTTTTGTAGGTTCTAGGTTAAAAAGGAGCTTGAAGCGGAACGTGAAAAGGAATGTAAAGATGAGTATTCGATTAGTGTATTGAATACAAATTTTGTGCATTAACAATTAGTTGCTTTTTTTTGTTCTCCTGCCTATGAAATCACCCTAAAGACAGTTTTTGTCTAATTCTAACACACATAGATTTAATACAATCTTATACAATTATGAATCTCCTTGCCTTATAGCCATAATTCTCTCTGACGATTTTTTCTAGAGTTTGTTGTGGGTTTACCTAGTGATGTCGTTTTACTAACTATTGTGTTATCTCAAATGAAACCCAATGCACACTAAAGATTAATAATCAAGAGTTATTCGTTATAAAAATAAATCATTATATTCTACCAAAAAAAACATTATATATACTTTACAATAGCTAGCTTGGTGGTATTTGCATTCGCCTTAAAGCATGAGTCAAATTTGACACTCACATCATCATAGCACTTAGTTAAATAATACCCAACTATGTACCGTATAATGAGCGAAGCGGCTAGTGATCAATTAAAATACAAGTACCTAATGGCTTGGGTTTAAAGGTAACTAATACGAAGAAGCTATTAATGTGGGCAAATGCACATAATATTAAACTAATCTCATCATATTATATACAAAAATAATATAAAGTACTTGATGGTGGAAGTTTAAAGATTATCACTATATGGACAATGGATATTAAGAGATTTAAACCTAATCATATAAGTATATAAGGCCAAGAAAATCAGGGATTTGTAAATGTAATTTAGTGATATATTTGCATGAGCCTTATGTGTTGCTTGGATTCTATATTGAAATGGATGTAGAGAGAGAAAGAGAGAGTCGTCTTATGATATGATGAAAGGATGTTAGTTGGAGTTTATATAGGAATCATATGAACGCACGAGTTTTTTTTTGGTTGAAGTAGATGCCGTATTTTCCATCGATTTCATGGGTATTTGTGCATCATAATTATTTGTTATATGAGCATCAAAAATTGCCGAATATACATTAAAATTGTGTGTATAGATATATGTTTGTGCATTCAAACTAGCTAGTCGTATGTGTATTAAAACTAAGTTGTCTTATATGCATCAAAATAATTGTGCATCAAAACACTGTTCATGAATGTGTGTATGCGCACGTGCACGCTTGTGCATCAACACTAGTATCGTGCTCATCAAAACTATGTCACATATAAGTGTATGTACGTGCAACAAAACTAAATGTATGTGCATACAAATTGAATGTATGTGCATTAAAGTAATTGAAAAGCAAATCTTATTTTGTATATATGTGCATCGAAACTAACCTTATGTGCACAAAAAATATCTTAAGAGTGTATCATTTTATGCATATAACTAAGGTTAAAAAGTAAAAAAAAAAAAAGGTATGAAATCGATGCGTAATGTGCATCAAAACATCAATGCACAAATAGCTAGATTGGATGCACAAAAGAGTGAGCTTTGATTCACATGCAACGCAAAAACGATGCACAAAAGTGTGTCTTATTCACATATGTGTCAAAGCTTACCATATGTGGATCAATACAACCCAAAACTGCATCTTGTTTATACTTGTGTATCGAGACTAAAAGTGTATGCATCAAAAAATACATAACTATATATATTGTTTATACACATAACTAATGTTTAAATCAAAAAAAATTAAAAAAGATCAAAATCGATTCACATTGTGCATCAAAAAAAATTAATGCACAAACAACTAGTTTTGAATGCACATCTAAGTATTTTGCCCACTTTTGATGCACATCTACAGCGAAACCGATGCACGTGCTCCATGCGTCCAACAAAAAAGGAGTTTTCGAAAAATATTCGAGCAATTCCGGAAAAATGATCCCTGTATTTTCCCCCTTTAATGAAAGTCTAATCTAAGACATCGATTTTATGGGAGAACGGACAATTTTTTTTATTTTATACTTAAGCGACCCTTCTCACATTATATTTTTTCCTTAAATATAAATATATTCAAAAATTTTACATTTTTTAATTTTATAGAATGTATATACAACCATCCCGTTTAATTTGTTATATGAACATTTGTTAGGGTGGACAAAGAGTAATTTGTTTACCGAGGTTAAACTTCATCCTAATGTCAGATAGAATGGAAATAATTATAGCTTTATGTTTATGCTAAGTTCTATATTTTATAATGTATATTTTCTACTTCAGTTTATAAAAGCCTAAAGGGTATAAAAATGGGTTAAGATTGGGTTCGTTTAATGTTATGAAATTGATATGAATTAAAACTAAAGCTGAAGTTGATATGAGTTATAATTGAAGATGAAACTAATTTATTAGTTGAATTTCATAGTATAAATTCAAAACTCGTTTTGATAGATAATTTTTTAGATGTTCGGTGCACAAAGCTGGTTTAAGTTTATTTTCTAAATAATAGGAGAAGAAATTATCAAAAGAATTTTAAAATAAATTAAATAAAAGATTTTATTTATAATTTCAGTAATATATGGAAAAAAATTCATAAGCTTCAATAAGCTCATATAAGGTTGGTGGATATAACTTATATATTGGACAAAATACATTCAACCTTGTTAAATTTCTATAAGCTTTCATCACCTACGCGGTTCGAACACTTGTACAATAACTTAATTTGTTTGCATAAACTTTGATAAGCTTCATTAAGTTTAATTCAAGTTGTGCTGAACAGATTCCACATGTGAATGAATGCTTATATATATGAGAAATATGAACAATTCTAAGGGGTTGGATGAAGATAAATTAAGATGAGGATCGTTTCACTTAAAAATGGATAACATATGGCGTGGGTGAATTTTTTGCATAATGTATTCGCGTATTTTTCCGAAAAAAGGAATATAGAGGACGTGTGAGATGTGCATCAAAATTAGTCGAATGTGCACCAAAACTATAGCATGTATACATGTATGTATGTGCATCAAAAGTAGTCTTGTGTGCATCAAAACAACTAAAAAGTTCATCTTAGCTGTTTGTGCATTAAACCTAATTGCATGTGCATCTAAACTATGCACATGTAAATATGTTTGTGCTTCGAAACCAACTATATATTCATCGAAACAACCCTAGAAAAGTGTGTCTAATTTACACATGTCCATCAAAACTAATTGTATTTGTGCTAAATCAACCGAAAAGTGCATATAATTTATGCATGTGCAATGGAACCAATATTATGTCTATTAAACTAGCTAACTATAATATTTCAAACACATTACAAACGTTATAAACTAAAAAAAAAATAGAAATAAAAAAGTTCAAAATCGACACAATGTGCATAAAAATTCGATAGATATTCAACTAGTTTTGATGGAAATAAAGCTACTTTTGATGCACATCAAAGACAAAATCTATGCACAGGTTATGCATGCCCCCCAAAACAATTTTTGGAAATGCACTAATAATTCTGGAAAAAATATGTTCGTGTTGTTTTTCCTCTTTAACAAAAGTCTAATCTTGGACATTATTTTTAAGTGAATTAATGGACGAAATTAATTCTTATTTTGCATATAAGCGGATGTTCTCACGTGATCCTTCTCCATAAAAAAATTAATAGAAACTAGTGGTGATCCACTTAATAATAGATACAATGACGGACCTATAGCATCAGGGTTCGTGTCTTATATGATTTGGTTTGTCAATGGTATGGACATTGAAATTTATAGTTAACTATAGATGAATTTGAATGAAGCTGTATTTTTTAACATAAAAGTTAACTCGTATAGATGGGTGACTATCCAATCTTGTATGTGATTCGAATTTCCAATCTTGTATTTTATACAAAAATTAACACGCAGAGAATCAGTTTGGTTTTATGTCCGAGAGTTCTTCTATGGAGGATATTCACCTGTTGAGGATGCTAATAGAGGCGTACAGATAGAGGAAGAAGATTCTTCACATGGCTTTCATCGACTTGGAGAAAGCATATGACAGAGTACCGAGAGAACTGATTTGGGATTGTTTGGCATCTAAGGAAGTGTCTGGCACTTTTATCAGGGTAGTCTAAGACATGTATGAGGGCTCGTGACTAGTGTGTACACCTCAAGTGGGGATACCAAATTTTTTAAGGTGGAGGCAAGACTACATCAAGGTTTGACCTTAAGTCCCTTCCTTTTTACGTTGGTGATGGATGTTCTAACAAGGGAGATTTTGGGGGAAATCCCGTGGTGCATGTTGTTCGAAGACGATATTGTGTTGGTGGACGAGTCTAGAGCCAGAGTCAACAACAGGCTTGAAACTTGGAGGGAGAAGTTGGAGTCTAAGTGTTTCAGACTAAGTAGGACCAAGACGGAATATGTAGAGTTCAGTTTCGAGTAAGGTGCAGCCCCAAGTGAAGAGGTGCTTTTAGGCAGGGAAGTTTGACGAGGGAGGAGAGTTTCTGCTATTTAGGGTCAGTTTTGCAGAGTGACAGAGGCATAGATGATGACATCATGCATCGGATCCAAAGGGGTTGGCAGAAGTGAAGGGGGGCGTCAGGGGTTTTGTGTGACAAGAAGGTACCACTCAAGCTAAAGGGAAAGTTCTACATAATAATGAACAAACCCACCATCCTCTATGGGGCAGAGTGTTGGCCCACCATGAAAGCACAAGACAGAGCTTGATGGTAACTAAGATGAGAATGTTAAGGTGGATGAGCGTGCACACGATACTAGGAAAAATCAGAAATGAAGTGATCAGAAGCAAGGTAGGGGTGGCCAATATAGGAGATAAAATGCGAGAATCAAGATTGCCCTAGTTTGGACATGTTCAGAGGCGAGTCCTTGGGAGCCAGTTCATAGGTGTGAGAACAGGGTGTTTGGAGACATACGTTAAGGAGGGACGACCGAATAAATGTTGGAAGGGTAGTATAAGGAAGGATGTCAACCAGTTGGGGATTTCGACATATCTGGCAGTATGCAATGATAATTGGTGGGAGATGATTTGAGTGGTGGATAGCTAGTCTTTCAACAATAAAAAAATATCATATTTATGATGAATCCAGATTGGATTCAATCATGAGAACGAAGAAGCGATATGAGAGTGAATGAAAGAGTGCATAACAGAATGAAGCATTTAGAAAGTTTATTATTAAATCGCAACTAAATCAAGCTTACAAGTCGTCTTTTTAAAGATCGATGATCAAAACATCTTAAACGACGCGTTTTATATCGTTTTATTACACGTATAATATTCACATTCCCCCCTCAAGCTTGACTGTGTTTGAAGAAACCAAGCCAAGCTTGTCAACTTAGAATGAATGTCGTTGAGGCCCTAAAGGCTTTGTGAATAAATCTGCTAATTATAAGGTAGAGGAAACATTTTGTGTTTTGAGGAAGCCTTCTTGAATGAGCTCTCTTATAAAATGACAATCAATATGAATATGCTTTGTACGCTCGTAAAAACAGGATTCTCTGCCAATTGTTGAGCTAGTCGATTATCACACTTGAGAGGAATCGGTCTAGGAACTTTGACATGTAAATCTTCAAGCAAACCCTCAAGCCATATGAGTTCACTACTAACATAAGACATGGTTCTGTATTCACTCTCAATTGAAGACTTTGAGACAGTCTTCTGCTTCTTGCTCTTCCATGAAATAAGACATCCTCCCAGAAAACACAATTACCAGATAAAGAGCGGCAAGTAAAAGTGCAACTTCCCCAATCTGCATCATTATAAGCTTCCAGTGATAAGTTGGTGTTGCTAGGATAGAATAGAGACATGTTAAAAGTCCCTTTAAGATATCTAAGTAAATGAATTGCAGCATCCATATGAGGTTGTCTAGGAGAAGCCAAGAACTGACTAAGATGTTGAACAGAATATGATATATCAGGCCTGCTGAGTGTAAGATACAACATTTTCCCAATTAACCTCCTATAAGATTCTGGACAAGAAAGCACTTGACCTTCATCAATAGATAGCTTTAGATTCCTCTGTATTGGAAAAGCAGCTGGTTTACAACCTGTTAATCCAGCATCACTTAATATGTCTAGAATGTACTTCCTGTGATTCAAAAGAAGTCCCGATGAAGACCTTGCAATTTCCATACCCAAAAAAATATCGAGCATGACCCATGTCTTTGATTATAAATTCCTTGTCTAAAGCAGCTTTGACTAAAATAATTTCCTATTCTGAATCGCCAGTAATCAACATATCATCCACGTAGACCAACTCAAATAGTAAATTTACCATTATAATGCTTCATAAATAGATAATAGTCATGCTTTGATCTAGTAAATCCTTACTTTATCAACAATTTTCTTAATTCGACATTCCATTGTCTACTAGCTTGTTTAAGTCCATATAAAGACCTAAGAAGCCTACATACCTAACCTTTTTGAACTGGATAACCAAGTGGAGGTAACATTTATACTTCTTTTTGTAATATAGAATTCTCATGTGAATCAATACCAGGTATGTTCATTTCTGTTTCAGATATTTGTGTAGGATGAGATTTTTGTGGTTGAAGTTCGGATGAAACATGAGAATTATCTGAATGTGATTCAAAACAAGGTAGAGGATAGTTGGATTGTGAAGAAATAGCATCAATAGGATTGAAAACAACAGTAGGTAAAGAAGTTTCAGAAGGATTGGTTTTCTGTGATGTGACTTCTATTTTGAAAGGAAATATTTACTCTTGAAATAAAACATCTCTACTCACAAAGATAGTATGATTTTCAAGATCATATAACTTGTATCCCTTTTGTCCAAGAACATAACCAATAAACACGCACCTTCTTGTTGTAGCTTTGAACTTATCTTTATGAACTTTGGATTACAAGGCGTATGAAAGACAACCAATAACTCTGAGCTCATCATATGAAGGATGTTGTTTATGAAGAATCTCATATGGAGTTCTCCAATTTACCACTAATGAAGGTAAAAGGTTAATGACATAGTGGCAGCAAGAATACATTCTCCCCAGAATTTAATAGGAAGATGGGCATGAAGTCTGATTGCTCTAGCAGTCTCAACGAGATGACAATAGTTTCTTTAAACTCTAGCAATTTGCTGCGGGACCCCAGGTAGAGAATATGCCTAGATTGCCAAATAACTCTCTACACTAAGCAGATACAAACTCTGTACCATTGTCTTACCTTAATGTTTTAACAGTAGTATGGAAATGATTCTGAACATAAGCAAAGAAATGCTGCAGAATTCCATAAACTTGAGTCTTATATCTGATCAGAAAAGTCCAAGTACATCTACTATGATCATCAACTAGAGTAAGAAAGTATTTTGCATCGTATATAGAAGGAACCCTATAAGGACCAATAAAATCAGCATGTAAAAGCTCAAATAGAGAAGTAGCATAAGAATCACTTCTATTAAAAGGCAATTGATGATGTTTTGCTAATTGACATATGTCACAATAGTAAGTCTCCAAGCCTGAACATTTACAAAATGATAAATGTTTCATCTTGGATAGAGAAGTATGCAATAGTCTTGCATGAAACAAGTGCAAGTTATTTGAAACAGAATCTGAAACTGAATTCTCAACAGTATCAACAACAGAAGAAACTAAATCCTTATTACAAGCATTTTCACTTTTGTCTTCACTCTTCTTTTTCCCAACTTGTAATGTATATAACCCTCCATTTTGCCTTCCAGTAGCAATGTAACCTTTAGTTAAAGGGTCCTGAATCAAGCAAAATAGATTCAGTTAAGTTGACAAGAAAGTGTTTATCCTTTAACAACCTGGATACTAACATCAAGTTATGCCTAAACTCAAGCACATATAGAACATTTCTAAGAACAAAAGAAGGTGAAATCTTAACAGTTCCTCTTTGCAAATCCTTCTTACAACCGTCAGGAAGTCTAATATAGATTGGCCTATCTAATGAAGCCAAATCAAAGAAGAGATTTATATTGAATGAGATATGATATGTAGCTCCAGAATCAATAATCCATATGCAAGATTCATGATGCTGAATAAAAACATTATTAGTGAAGTTCATCATACCTGCAAAATTGATTGAATTTTGCATGGAAGTAGATGAACTTTCACTAGCTGACCTTGCCCGCACCATTTTCAAAAAATCTTGAAACATAGCATTAACCATTCCCTGATCAAACTTAGCATCCACATGACTGTTCCCAACTGAACCTGAACCAGAATGCTGAACCTGATACATACCATCAAGAGGATTATCTGCCTGATTGACATTCTCAACATTAGCTACCATATTCTTCTTCTCATTTCCTTGTGGTCCTTTGTACTAATCCGGAAAACCCACAAGCTTAAAGCAAGACTCTTTAAGATGTCCTTTTTCATGATAATAAGAACACTGCCTATTTGCTTTCTACCGCTTGTGATTCTTCTTTTCATCAGTTGACTGCTTGTAATTATTGTTTCTATTAGCAGCTAGAGCAGTAATATCATCATTAGAATTTCCACCATTAGTTATCTCCTTCTGCCTCTCAATCCTCGTAACCATTTGGTAAGCCTTAGTCACTTTTGGTAGAGATCTTAAGATAGAATTGTACTCCTCATATTATCATAAAGTTCATTCAGTCCCATGAGAAACTACATGATTTTGCTTTTCTGTTCCCGCTCCAGCATTTTCTTGAGAAAATTGCAAGGACATCCTTCCATAACGCCACAAGAACATACTGAAATACCTTCAAGAACATGTAGCTCATCCCAAATCCTTTTGAGCTTTCCATAATATTCCGGAATAGAACTATTTTCTTGTTTCAAATTACACAACTCCTTATGAAGATTATATATCAAAGCTGCATTCGATTCTTCAAATCTTTCAAGAATTTCATTCCACAACTGTCTGGTGGAACTAACATACATGAAATTCTCTGCAATCTCACCATTCATGGAATTCAGAATCTATGACATTCCCATGTAATCACATCATTCCTACATATCAATTTTCTCTGGATTATCCCTAGGTTTCACACATGAACCAATGATAACAACATAGTTTGTACTTTGCTCCAAGGGCAAACCTAATTCCTCTACTCCAACTAGAGAAATTAGTGCCATTAAAACTTCATATATACAAGTTGCATACCACGAAAATCCGAATTCGAAAGAAATAGAGGATTATTGAAGCTTCCGAAAGCAGATCGCCCAGTATCAATCTCAGAATTCTGACCGTGAACTCCTGAATTACGATCTCCCATCTTCGATGACCAAAACCTCGTGCAGATTCAACAAACGGAGACAAACAAGGATCAAAAGAATCTAGTGTGCTCTGATACCATTTCAACAATATGAAAATATCAGATTTGTGATGAATCGAGATGGGATTCAATCACGAGAACGAAGAAGCGATATGAGAGTGAAAGAAAGAGTGCATAACAGAATGAAGCATTCAAAAAGTTTGTTATTACATCGCAACTAACTCGAGCTTACAAGTCGTCTTTTTAAAGATGATCAAAACATATTAAACGACGTGTTTTATATCGTTTTATTACACATATAATATTCACATAGTCACCTGAACAAACCGGTCCACGATGGTCTGGGGACTCCGGCGCTACATTTTGGTTTTATGTTTTTATTTTGTGTTTCGATTTTTGTTTTTGTATATGTTTCGGCTTTGCTTTTTGGTTTCCTTTTTTTTACCTGTCTTTTGTGGTCTTGTCGGGTCTTTTAGGCGCTCCCCTTTGCATTAAGCCAAGGGTGCCCCATCTTGACCCCCCCCCCCCCATTTTCCCATAAGGGGAGCTGCAGTAGGTCAATGTTGTTGTTGTTGTTGTTGTTGTTGTTGTTGTTGTTGTTGTTGTTGTTGTTGTTGTTGTCGTCGTCGTCTTTTTCCATTTAATAGTTCACCCTTGATTTTTAAATCTTGATTATGTAAGCAACCAAGCTTCAATTCCCTACATTTTCTTCCGTCTGGTCTTGTTCCTTTTTTATGACTTAAAACCTATTTTCGGTGTTAAACTCCAAACTCATGACCAGCTTGTTTGGACCAACTTAACCTAATGGAAGGAAGGATAGTGAGACTTTTATTTACTCAAGTAAAAGGATGGTGGTTAAGATCGAACCCTAAAACTCCTAACATCCTATGAATGCCTCCAACCAATAGGCCGATGGGGGCTAAGTCTTTTTTCACTCCTATTTTATCAATTAGTCTATTAATTTAAGCATTCATTTAATTTCCAACTATGGAAATGTAAATGAAAAAGAAATGAATCTAGCACACTCAAGTAGCACAATACATTTACAAAAAAAAATATCTTGACTTAATAATTTTAAGAAAAAATTGTCTAGAGTAGGGGTAGGAAACATCTACACTACTTAAACATCCAATTCTTAAATTAGGAAAATCAGTAGAAGATTTTTTTTTTGAGAGGAGAAAAATCAATAGAAGATAAGGGAAATGAACTGCCTCAATTATATATCATAATATGAATGTCGACTTTATACGATTCCTTTTTATTTAGTTTTCGTAGAGGTAGTTGGAAATCAAACATGTCCTAAAAATATTAAACAACGTGACTCACCTATAATTTTATCAGATCAATTGTACACCATTGAATCATTACTGTGTCCATCACTATATACAACCATTAATAAATATAGAGTTTGTTTCAAATGAAACATACTCTTATCCTGAAACGAATGCACTTTTCCTAGTTCGTATTACACTTTTCCTATTTCTGATTACACTTTTTGGATTTGCATTTTTCGTACTTTGTAATGCACTATTAATACTTTTTCTAGTGCCTCTTTTCGGATTGCACTTTCCGTATTTTGCAATGCTCTTTCGTATGAAAAGTGCATTCGTTTCACATTTCAGGATAAGAGTTTGTTTCATTTGAACAAAACTCTTAATAAATATGTGTGGTCTCCGATCAAAAAATAAATATATGTGTGTAGTCTACGTTATTAAAAGTGAATTTATGAATTTAAAAATGTTAATTAGTTAGAGAGCCCGATTCGCATATAAATAGGTGCTACAATGCGAAATAATAATAAATCTGAGGCGTCGGATGAAGATAAATCAAGGACGCAGATTATTTCACTTAAAAATAGGATAAATACGCATAAACGATATTTTGTGAATTTTTCAAAAAAAAACGAATTTAGGGACTCGTGCGCGATGTGCATTAAACTGACTTTTTGCGCATTAAAACGGATTTTTTATGGTTGTAAGTGCATCAAAATAGGCCGAATTTGCATAAACATTGGCGTCTTAGATATGTGTTTGTGCATTAAAATTAGTCGTATATTCATTAAAACAAATTGTCATATGTGTATCAAAATGATTCGAGTGTCCATCAAAACAACTAATTAGTGCATCTTGTTTGCATGTGCATCAAAACTGGTTGAATGTGTGTAAAAACTAAAAGATTGTGCATCAAAACAGTCATCTTGGATGTGTTTGAGAATCAAAACTACTTGTATGTTAATCAAAACATTGCATAAACTATACCTTATTTATACATGTGCATAATAACACGTCGAATGTGTGCATCAAAATAACGAAAAACTCCATCTTATGCATGCATGTGCGTCGAAACTAATGGTATGTGCATCAAAATTAACTAAAGCACATGCAAAACACTTATTCATGCACATAAATAAGGTAATAAAAAATTTTTAAAAAAATGAAATTGATATACAGTGTGCATAAAACGTTCGATGCATGCACAAATAATTAGTTTTGATGAACATAGAGTTATTTTTATGCACATCTAAGGTGAAAGTGATGCAAAAAAGTGTCTTATTATGTATGTGCATTAAAACTAACCATATATGTATCAAAACAACCAAAAAATTTCATGCTATTTTGCACATGCATCAAAAACTACCTCAAAAAAGTATTCATTCACATACCTAAATTGCTAAAAATATTTTAAAAAGTAAAAAGTTTGAAACCAATGTGTAATGTACTAATGTGCATCAAAAAATTGATGCACAAATAATTAGTTTTGATGAACATAGAGTTTTTTTATGCACATTCAAAGCGAAACTGATGTGACCCCAACCTTGGATGCTAGCCAAGAGGCCGAGTCTTTCACCTTGCGCTCGGATGGCCCCGTCACCCGTGCTAGGGCTCGTGCCATCGAGACCGCAATCCAATCCTTGGTGTCGCATTTATCCACAGGACACGGCGCGCCCCTCTCCGCGCCAACACACACCACCGTATGCGTCCTCGATGTAGAAGAACCTTAAGACTTGCCCTTGGTACCAACGTTCACCGCCTCGGCACCATCGGACCCATCTCTTGCGCCAGACCCCGGGTTAGCGTCGCCACTTGAGGTTCTCGCAAGCCTCACCACTTGAGGTTCTCGCGAGCCTCGTCCAACACCGCGCGCCTCGTCTCGCCAGCGCCCGCGTCAGCGTGCCACGGACTCGCCAGCGCCGCGCAACAGCCTGCGATGTCCTTGTCTTGACACCTCGGTGCCGGCCACGGACGACCTATCTATTTTATACTATTTTTAGCTTGTTTTCCATTCTTGAACAATACTATTAGTAGTTTTACATATTTAGAAGGCCATTTATGGGCCTTGCGCCTACGAGCTTAGTACTTGCGCCGATGGGCCTTGGTTGCATCCAAGCCCTAGGCGCGCCATAGCTTTCTTTAGGGTTTATGATTGCCGCACCTATATAAGGTGCTATGCCTTCTTATTTCAGTTTTTCAGCGCAAATTAAGGTTATAATTTAGTTGAGGGATTCTCCTAATTTTAACCTAGTGATAGCGTCGTTCGTTAACTCTATCAAAGTTCTCATTGATTATTGCGTATTCGTGTGTGATCGTGCATACTTGATCAATCCAACGATTGATTCAAGTCCATTCGAGCCTTCCGCCGCCACTCACGAGACCTACTATTCAGGGGAGTCAAACTTGTTTCATTTTATGTCCTTTACTTTCCATTATCCATCTCTCGATCCTAAGCTTCCTCCTTCTATTGTGTCTCTTTTGAAGGAATACGAAGATGTGATGCCGGACGAGCTTCCGGAGGGGTTGCCACCAATCCGAGGGATTGAGCACAAGATCGACTTCATGCCGGGAGCATCTTTACCAAATAGGGCCGCGTACAGGGCTTCACCAAAGGAAACACAGGAGCTACACCGTCACGTTCAAGAACTTTTGGACAAGGGTTTTGTTCGAGAGTCCTTGAGTCCTTGCGCAGTGCCAGTGATTCTCTTTCCCAAGAAGGATGGCTCGTGGCGTATGTGTGTCGACTGCCGAGCCATATATTAGATCACGGTGAAGTATAGACATCCCATCCCAAGGTTGGATGACATTCTAGATGAGGTACATGGCGCAGCGTTATTCTCAAAGATAGATCTCCGAAGCGGATAGCATTAAATCTGCATGCATGAAGGTGACGAGTGGAAAACCGCATTTAAAACCAAGCATGGTTTGTACGAATGGCTTGTCATGCCTTTTGGCTTGACAAATGCCCCTAGTACTTTTATGGGGCTCATGAATTTTGTTTTTCGTAAGTTTTTGGGACGTTTTGTCGTCGTGTATTTTGATGAAATTCTTGTTTATTCTAGAGACTTAGACTCTCACGCGAGGCACCATAGGTTGGTGTTAGATTGCCTTCGCGAGCACAGTTTGTATGTAAACATTGCTAAGTGTTGTTTTTGCACAGACACGACGAACTTTCTTGGTTTCGTTGTGTCCAGGGATGGCCTTCATGTGGATGACGACAAGATCCACGCCATCCGAGAGTGGCCCACCCCTATGACCCCAACGATGGTTCGCTCCTTCTTAGGGCTCGCAGGGTTCTATAGGCGATTCGTCAAGGACTTTAGTTCCATCGTCGGGCCACTCCACAATCTCACCAAGAAGGCAACCACAATCAAGTGGATGCCCGTCCATGAGGCTGCCTTTCAGGCCTTAAAGGACGCTTTATGCAGCGCTCCTGTCTTGCAATTTCCAGATTTTACAAAGCGCTTCGAGGTCGAGTGCGACGACTCGGACTATGGCGTAGGTGGCGTCCTCCTCCAAGAAAAACGCCTTGAACTACCCGACGTACAACAAGGAATTGTATGCTTTAATTTGGGTTCTTAAAACTTGGCAGCACTACCTTTGGCCAAGCGAGTTCATAAGCCATACGGACCACGCGGCCTTAGCGTACTTAAAGAGTCAAACGACTCTCAATGTTCACCATGCTAGATGGGTGGAATATATGGAAACATTTTCGTATGTTATCGCCCACAAAAAAGGGAAAGAGAATGTCGTGGTCGACGCTCTCTCACGCAGGTATGTTTTACTTACTACTTTACAGGCCAATTTGCTCGGGTTCTCCTTGATTAAGGAGTTATACTTGCATGATCATTTCTTTAAATCGATCATGGAGAACCTAGAGCACAATCGAATCCATGAGTCCTATTTCTTGGACAATGGATACCTATACCGTGCCGGAAAGCTTTGCATTCCGAGCTCATCGGTGAGGCATCTATTGCTCAAAGAAGCTCATGATGGCCGTGGCCACTTTGACATAGCCAAAAACTTAGTGGCACTTCGTGAACATTTATTTTGGCCTCACATGGCTTTGGATGTTCACAAGTATTGCCGAGGTTGTGTGCCGTGCCAAACCACAAAATCGAGGTCTCAACCTCACGGCCTATACACGCCCTTGCAAATTCCGAATACCCCGTGGGAAGATCTCTCCATGGTTTTATCACGGGCCTTCCAATGACAAGTCGTGGTAAAGATTCGATATTTGTGATTGTGGACCGCTTCTCCAAGATGGCTCACTTAATGCCATGCAAAGGGAACAACAATGCGACCGAAATTGCAAACTTGTTCTTTGAACATGTCATGAAGCTACATGGTGTGCCTAGAACTATCGTTAGCGATAGGGACACCGAGTTTTGTAGTCATTTTTGGAGAACACTGTGGGGAAAGCTAGGTAAACAATTATTATTTTCTACAGCTTTTCATCCCCAAATCGATGGTCAAACTGAGGTGACCAATCGGACCTTGGGCACCCTTCTTCAGACGGTGCTCAAACAAAACCCACGCCGGTGGGAGGACTTACTACCTTTTGTGGAGTTTTCATATAACAGGTCCAAACACTCGGCGACAAAGAAGACACCGTTTGAGGTGGTCTACAGATTGAACCCTCACACACCCTTGGATTTGCTTCCACGACCTTTGAAGAACGGCGAGCACCTCGACGCGGCCAACCGCGCCGATGCCATTCGCCGCTTACACGAGAGGACCCGAGTCCAATTGGAGCGTCGGGCTGCCCAATATGAGGCGCAACACAACAAAGGATGACGCCACCTTGTATTCAACCCTGGAAATCTCGTTTGGTTGCATCTCCGCAAGGACCGTTTTCCGAATGCCCGGAAAACCAAGCTTCATCAACGTGGAGACGGTCCCTTCAAGGTCTTAGAGCGCATCGGCGACAACGCATACAAGATCGACCTCCCTGGCAAGTATTACACTCTACAGTCAATGTTGTCGATCTCTCCCCCTATGTCAAGCCAGCTTATGAGGAAACGGGGACGTTTCCCAACCAAGTGGGGGAGGGTGATGCGACCCGAACCATGGATGCTAGCCAGAAGGACGAGCCTTTCACCTTGCGCTTGGACGGCCCCGTCACCCATGCCAGGGCTCGGGCCATCGAGACTGCAACCCAATCCTTGGTGTCGCGTTTGTCCGCAGGCCACGGCGCGCCCCTCTCCGCACCGACGCACACCACCGTATGCGTCATCGGCGTAGAAGAACCTCAAGACTTGCCCTCGGTACCAACGTTCACCGCCTAGGCACCATCGGACCCGTCTCTTGCGCCAGACCTCGGGTCAGCGTCGCCACTTGAGGTTCTCGCGAGCCTCGTCCAGCGTCGCGCGCCTCGTCTCGCCAGCGCCTGCGTCAGCGTGCCACGGACTTGCCAACGCCGCGCCACAGCCTGTGATGGCCTTGTCTTGACATCTCGGTGCTGGCCACGGACGACCTATCTATTTTATTCTATTTTTAGCTTGTTTTCCATTCTTGAACAATACTATTAGTAGTTTGACATATTTAAAAGGCCATTTATGGGCCTTGCGTCTACGGGCTTAGTACTTGCGCCGATGGGCCTTGGTTGCATCCAAGCCCTAGGCGCGCCATAGCTTTCTTTAGGGTTTATGATTGTCGCACCTATATAAGGTGTTATGCCTTCTTATTTCAGTTTTTCAGCGCACATTAAGGTTATAATTTAGTTGAGGGATTCTCCGAATTTAAACCTAGTGCTAGCGCCGCTCGTTAACTCTATCAAAGTTCTCATTGATTCTTGCGTATTCGTGTGTGATCGTGCATACTTTATCAATCCAACGATTGATTCAAGTCCATTCGAGCCTTCCGCCGCCACTCACGAGACCTACTACTCAAACAACGTCGACATCCTCGCGTCCCTTAAACAAAGTCATTTTGTTCATCAAAACTGTAATTTTGTGCATAAATAAACTATTGTTAGCGCATAAAAAATCTATAGTATGTACATAAAAACTGCACGAATGTATATCGAATGCGATATGTTCATCAACATTGTGATTTTGTTCATAAAAACAGAAATAGAACGTGTGCCCAGATTGTTCGTCAACATTGTGATTTTGTTCATCAATATTGTGATTCTGTTCATCAACAATGTGATTTTGTTCATCAAAACTGTGATTTTGTGCATAAATAAACTATTATTTGTGTATCAAAAATTTATTGTTTGTACATAAAAAATGGACGAATGTGTATTGAAATTGTATGCATTAATATATGTGTGTGCATCATACTTAGCCGTATGTGAGACAAAATTAGTTTGTTTGATGTCAGTCTCGGTATTGTCTTGTTTTACTCGTTTAGATTTGTCAGTGTGGGTACTGTGAAACATGTGGCTACTTCTTAAGCTCCGAACATAGCTAGGACACAAGCACTTCTCTTCGTTTTGCAACTGGATTGTTCTCTAAGCATACATCATTATTGCAAAGTCACATGAGCGCCAATTCACATGGAATTCTTTCTCTTTTTTATGAAGAAATGAGCTACTAGCTCATTACATAGCCAACACTAGGATACCTGTAAAATACAAGGTCAACCTAAATCATCACAACGGATGATCTTTAGAAAATCAAATAACAAAGGATGAGCATGGACCCAAATATTGAAACTAGAAACATCCAAAGGATCAAACAGCGATCTCGGAAAAAAATTAGAAATAGCAAAACTAAGATCCGAAAAAACAAACCGCCTTCTGGCGAGGATATCCACCGTCGAATTGTATTCCCTGAAACAATGGAAAAACACCACACAGGAAATAAAAGCATCAAAATGACGGATATCATTTACAATAGCTTGAATTTCCTAAGGAACTTTCCAGATATTTTTTAAAGAATTAAATTTTCAGTTTTTTTTAAAAGCAGCAAAGTGACGGATATCATTTACAATAGTTTGGATACTTTTATCTTTTGTAAATGAATAGACCGGAATTATTTTCATTTTACACTTAAGTATTTTTGTACTGGACTTTTTTATTAGTTAGGAGGTATAGTTTGGGGGCCGGGGGGTCTCAAAGGCTCAAAGCTAAGATGAAAACGCATATATAGGTGTAAACCCGTGCGTTTCTATGTTGCTACAGAGAATTTTTCCAAAAAGTAGTAGGCAGCAAATCGATCACACACCAAAGCAAATATCAAAAAAATTAAAAATATTGTTTGGAAAAAGAAAAAAAGAATTGAAGAAATTGTAGCTCAGCTCCTCCATTTCCATTGCGAATTGTGAGGCCATGTTGTTCTTGTCCTTGTCAGCAGCAGCTCTTCTCCTTGTCCTACTCTTCCTCTACACGAAGATGAACAAGGAATTATTCCGGGGAGGACGCGGCAGCAGTCGGGGTCTCCCCCCTGGCAGCTTAGGATGGCCCATCGTGGGGGAGACGATGGAGTTCGTGTCCTGCGCGTACTCGGACCGCCCCGAGAGCTTCATGGACAAGCGGCGTCGCCTGTGAGATAGACGACTTCTTTTTTTCCCTTTCCATCAAGTGTGCAATTAATATTCTCTCTATATTAATATTTGCGTGCGTGGTTGAATTTGAAATTGAAGGTACGGGAAGGTGTTCAAGTCGCACGTATTCGGGAAGAGGACGATCGTGTCGACGGACGAAGAGGTGAGCCGGTGCATACTTCAGAGCGACTGGAAGGTGTTCGTGCCGTGCTACCCCAAGTCCCTCACGGACCTCATGGGCAAGTCCTCCATCCTCGTCATCAACGGCGGCTTGCAGCGCCGCGTTCACGGCCTCCTCGGCACTTTCTTCAAGTCCCCCGCCGTCAAGGCCCAGGTCGCCCACCACCTCCGCACCCTTCTGCAGACCGCCATGGATGCCTGGCCTCCCCACTCCCTCATCTTTCTTCAGCATGAAGCCAAACATGTCAGTTTTCATCTATCTCCATCACCTATCGTCTGCCCATTAATAATTAATTACTTACTTACTATATACTATATATTGGAGGTACTAATTAACTAATTACTCCCGGCCCCATGATCGAGTTTATATATACTGTCGCCCCGTTTGATTTGTCGTGACATTTGAAAACGGAAACGAAATGAGTCTAGATCATTTTTTGTGTCATAATACATTTAAATAAAAAAAATTATCTAACAATTTATCCATTGTAAAAGTGAGATTGAATGAAATGATTCCACCAATTTTGTTACCCAGTCCTTGATAGAAGAATCAGAACAAGCTCCCTTTTACAATGGATAACAGATTGGGCAAAATAAATTTTGATATTTTTTTTTTCAATATATCATAACATTAAAATAGACTACATTTATTTTCATTTGGCTTACCTTCCTATAAATCGCAACCAAACTCGCCTAAATCTTCATAATAATTAATATATGAAAACTAAAGCTTAACCATTGGTGATGATAGCATTTTTATTTTATTTATTTTCGCCCTCCGCCCTCCGCCCTCCGCCGGGTGGTTTAATTACTTACTTTATGAGAAAATCTTAGAAAACAAGAACCTTTATCGATCACGGTCGTGCATCGTGGGGCCTAGCTCCCACCCAATTCATTTTTCCGTGAACAAATATGACAAGTGAACGGGGGCCCGGGGCCGGACTACCAAAAAGAAAAAACCAACACTTATTACAGACTTGCTACTTGAGAGTGAAATCATGATGTCTACTCAATTCATAGAGTCGAATAAAAGTTAAATTACTACTAGTATGTATATTGTTGACCAATGAAAAGGAGAGAAATTAATCGAATAACTTAATTGGCACCAAGTAATTAATACTTTATTACTGGTCAATTTTCTAAAAAACGCTAGGCGGATCATAGGCAGAGAGAGACCGTCTAGCGCTTAGGCAGCTAAGACGGGCGCCTAGACAGATTAGATGTGCTCGAAGGCTAGGCGACCTTGCACCTTCTAGCGCCTAGATAGGGCATAGACGGAGCTAGGCGAAGATTTTTATAACAGTGTTTGCAATATTTGTTTGAACTAACGTACCACCCTTTATAAGTTTTTGTTACAGATTGCGTTCCAAGTGCTAGTGAAAGCACTGATCAGCTTAGATCCAGGGCCAGAGATGGAGTACCTGAAAAAGCAGTTCCAAGAGTTCATTTCGGGGCTCATGTCATTACCCGTTAACATCCCCGGAACTCAGCTCCATCGCTCGTTGCAGGCAACCACATACGCACCCTAGTTACCTTAATTAACTAACTAATTGATTAGAGGATAGAAATGAAATTGATAATCGATGGAATAATAACAACAGGCTAAGAAGGAAATGGTGAAGGTTGTGAAGAGGATAATGGAAGAGAGGCGGAGGGAAGTTGGGGGCAGCCCTGCCGCTGCAACTGCAAGGGACGTGCTGGGCGTGCTGATGGCTGACGTCAGCGGCCACCTCACGGACGACTTGATCGCCGACAACATGATCGACATGATGATTCCCGGCGAGGACTCCATTCCGATTCTTATTACCCTTGTTGTCAAGTTCTTGTCTGATTGCCCTCTAGCCCTTCACCACTTAACGGTAAGATTGCTTTTTTCAAATTTCATGTCAAACTGTTAGAATGTCCATCCCACGTCTGAAAGTTAGAATTACTCCTCCTATAGTCCTATTACCAATTGATTTTAGGATGGAACTCACTGGGCTAATATGGTATCATAGTCATTTGCCTAACGGCCTCTCTCAATCTTAAGTCCGTCCCACTGTCTTGTTCACGTGTCAACTGCACCAGTATGGAACCCCACTGGGCTAATACAAACTTAATGTGGAATAATATTAGACCCCGTTTGGTATGTTGTTGGAATCGGATTGGAATCAATAATCGGAATGGAATCAGGAATCGGAATAAACCAATCCTATGACATGTTGTTTGGTATGCTGTCGGAATGAACCATTCCTGAGAATTATGGTTTTAAATTAGGCTTAGACCTTATAATTTAGGATTTATGAATTTTAGAATTCATTATTTAAGGTTTTGGAGTTTTAAGGTTTAAGATGAAAAATTAATTTTTTTTGGAATGGATGATACCTTCCATTTTCTGCTGGAATCAAATTTGCATGCATGCTTGGAATGAGCCATTCGTTGGAATGAAATCGATTTCAGATTTTAGTAAACCAAACAGTATACTGGAATCAACTATTCCTGATTCTCAGGGAATCGAACCAAACGAGGCCTTAATTTAATTAATTGTGAATTTCATTAAATTTCAGGAGGAGAACATGAAATTGAAAAGGCACAAGGCAGAGCAAGGAGAAGCACTCTGCTGGAGTGATTACTCATCTCTCCCATTTACCCAGGCAGTAAGTTCATTCACGCGCCCGCGCGTTCGTTTATATCATACGAGCGATAAATTGATCGATTGGTGTTGGGTATGTATATAATTTACTTGCAGGTGATCACAGAGACTTTAAGGGTAGGAAATATAATCACCGGAGTGATGAGGAAGGCAATGAGAGATGTACAAGTCAAAGGCTACTTCATACCAAAGGGATGGTGCGTAATGGCCTATTTCCGATCGGTTCACCTTGACCCCAATCTCTATGATAAGCCTTACTCCTTCAATCCATGGAGATGGCAAGTAAGTCAAATCAACTGGCCGGCCGATTTCATGTATATTATGGCTTGTTTGATGACCGAGTTTGCAGCATCCAAGCATGTAACATGTTTGATTAATGTTGTGTGTGTGTGTTTTCACAGGATCAAGATCCGAACAGCTGCCACTTTACCCCATTTGGTGGGGGCCAAAGACTCTGCCCCGGTCTCGACTTGGCTAGACTTGAAGTGTCGGTGTTCCTCCACCACTTCGTTACCCGCTTCAGGTAAGTTTAAACCCTTTTATTAATTTACTCCGTAGCAATTGTACATAATTTGTTCTTCTATGGCTCGATCGGCAGCGTCGCTCCACGTACCGATTAGTTTACGTTCCCGTTCTGTAGATTCCCGCCTTCCGATATCATGATTTCGTCTAGTGCTTAAAGTGTAATGTTTCATTGATACCATTAATTTAAAAACCAAATAAAAGAGGTTAAGGTTTTGAAAAGTCAATATTCAACGAAAATAAAGCATGGCCACTAAAGTCATTTATTTCTTATACTCCTTCCGTTTTGCAACATAAGTCGTTTCTAGCTTTAAAAGGTGTTTCATAATGTAAGTCATTTCTTCCCTTATTTAATGTAAAACTTTCTAAAATAGGTCATTATTCTATTTAATTTACTTAGCATTCCAACAACATTCATTAACTCAAGCAATTCTAGTGATTAAAGAGTTAATAGTGCATTGATAAAAACAAACATTAAATTATCATCTTTTTCATTTTAAGCTTGTCTTAATTCCTGTGTAAAATCAAAAAATGACTTACATTACGAAACGGAGGTAATATATAATAATTAAAACACATTCGTTGTAAATAATTTTTTTGTACAGGTGGATAGCAGAGGAGGACTCAATTGTCCACTTTCCTACAGTGAGAATGAAAAGAGGATTGCCCCTTCGAATCAAAAGTAGAGAATAGTGATCAATAGGATCATTCATGTTCGTCCCCCCTTTTTCAGTTTGTCGTTTAGGGTGACAAGTTTACTGAGCAGCACACGTGTGGGTACACATATGAAACTGACACATTCGTCCTCTTATATATCTTGCTTACCTTATACAGTATCTCATTATGTAACTTTAGTTACGTTACCAATTACTTACATATATATTATACGAGACAACTTTTCTTCGAGGACTTGCGTGATTAAAATGGTTGCATTAATTGTAAATTTCACATCCAGTAAGAGTTTGTGGATTATATGTGTTGATTTTTAGGGTATATAAAAGGAATAGTATTTTGCATAAATAAGTTGAAGAAAAAATCGGTCCTTGTATGACAAGGCGGTTTGAGTAGACCCCGAAGGGTAGTCTTGTTTGGTCGAGACCATAAAGGTAATCACCACCGACCCATAAAAACATTTTATTAAGGTGTCTTGGATAAAGGCTACGAGTCATCCAATTAAATTGAATTTTCATTCAATGAATATTGCCCATATTCCATGCCAAGGGATACCACAATATTGTTGTGAGATAAAACGTACCAAAACGACAATAGAGATGTTGGCAAGACAACTCTATCAAGATTAAACGTACCTTGTTCGAGTCCCACGATTCTTCTTCCTCCTTGACTTGGACGAAGTCGTTTTCCCATGATCCTTGTGGTTCTTCCTTCACTTGGATGAAACCATCACGCCATGGGTCTTGAGGTTCCTCCTTCACATGCACTCGTGAAAGACCTTCCATGATATCACACAAAATGTGTTTGGTTTTCTATTGAAAACACTCGACTACACCCACTCTAGTCTTCACCGACTATTGATGTAAATTGGCAACGATTTGTGTCTTCTTATGTCTCTTCAAATGGACGAACAACAACCCTATTTATAAGCGTCTAAGGTTGTCCAAAAACCGCCCAAGGGAAGTTACAAAAGTTGGTTAAGAAGTTGAGAGGTTGAGAGAGAATTTAGGGAAGTTGTAACCAACTTCAACCTTATCCAAACTCTCTCTTTCCTTGTCATCATAGGCGTCCAAATCAGCCCAAAATGGAGTCCATTCTGCCGTCCAAATCCAGTCCAAAAGGCACAAGGAATTGGTCCAAAACTCCCCTAGAAAAACCCAATCCAAAGCCCACAAGCCAAGCCCAAATGGCACACCAAGCGGCCCAATCTCTAATCCATGCATGTGGCCCATCAAGCCCAATGGCACGCCCCATGGGCTGGCTCACCATGACCCATAGCAAGCGAGCGTAGCTGGGTACCTAGCTAGGTAACTTACCTAGTGTAACTGGCCCTCAGCTAGTTGAGCTGACTTACAAGCTATTTGAGCTAACTTTATCTAGTTTGAGCTACCTTGAGTTAAACCCTAGCTACATGAGCTTCATACAAAGCTTGTACTTTGAGTCAAGAGCTTAGTTAAGCTTCTAAAGCTTACTTTAAACTAGTTTGAAGCTTCAAAACTCCTTTCTAGTATTCATAACTATGTGCCAAGCTATTTTCAAGCTTTGGTCGTTGCATAATGCATTCACCAAGCTTAGAGAAGCTTCCAAACATTCAATTAAACTTGCACAAAGCTATAAGACTCTCATTCTTTACTCAAAACCAAACCTTAGATGAAATGCTCGTACTCGGCACCTTGTGCCTAAACCCTAGGCACGTCGCAAGCATTATACACACACCCTAGGCGCGCCGCAAACACTATGCACTCATGGTCGTACCCTTTACAAGGCGAAGGCGCGACTGTTGAATCAGGGATATTTAACTTGACAGCAAATAAATTTATAGTCAAGACCCTGCTGAGTATAGAGAAGTCAAGATCGTTCCACGGAAAGCACGGTTGTTTGTCTATCAACTAACAAAAATAACAAAAACAAGCAAAAACAAGCAGAAACACACACGACCAACCTCGTTAACAACCTTGTCAGGGTCGTTAACGAACCTGGGTAAAATACGAACACAAAACAACGAACTAAACAAAGCACAGGTTCGGTACTGATACGTGATCGCCTCAGATTACTCCTCGATGATCAAGTATGTCACCTCACAGGATCCCGATCTTGCCAGTAAACAACTTCAATCCTACAAAAGCTTTCAACTTTTAGATTCCTTGTGACACACGTAACACACGAAACTGATTGGAATGATTATGAAGAACGAGTTTTGAAAAATTGAAAGACTCAATTTTGATAGTTCAATCAGATTGGCTCTAACGCTAAATCTGATTGATTAACTAGAATGATCTTTAACAATCAATTCTAGAACAATCTCTATTGAATGGATCAATCAACCAAATTCAAACAACAAGAAAGGAAACGAGAATGATGATGATCGAATGATGATGATGACGAGTTCTCCAATGCTGAAATTCAATGACACACGTGTATATTTTTGGCCCAAGAGATAGATTAAACCAATTTGGGTTTAATCTCTCTCAAGCTGATTTTTATTAATGAAATTGCAAAGTATAAATAGAGATACAAAGCTGATCATTGGAGAGCAAGTAACCCATATCTTGCTTCCAAAGATATAATAAAATATCTATAACTATATCTATCTAGATTTCCTTAAATAAATAAATCATGACTGATTTATTTATTTAAGAAAATATCCTAACAAACTCAAAATATCTAAAAGATAATAAAAACATAGGAGAGAATAATCAACCACTAACATCAGCCTATGGTCGAAATCCTCTTAACATAAATAAATAAAAATCGTCCTTAATAAAATAATTAAAGATAGAAATTCAAACTAAAGATAAGATTCCCGTAAGACTTGAACAGCTCTCAGTAAATCCCATTTTTCGGTCCTTTGTTGTTGGATTCTTGATTTGATGTAAACTACAAAGTTGTAGAACTTTTAATTATCTTTCCCACGAGTACTTATCAGACTTGAGATGAATTTTCTAGCCCAAGTTATGACCAGTTTACGGAGCATTGTTTTTAATTTGACGGGTTTCTTAACTTTCCGAACTTTGAAGACTTCATCCTCTTCCTTGGTGGCCTTGGACGCCATTGATGAATATCTTCAACAAATAAGATCAAGTCCTTGAATTTATTCTTGAACTTGAATGCCCGAGACCTTGGAAAAGGTCTTGGTTTTGGCCTCTTAGACATCTTCTTTGCAAGCGTATTCTTCATGATCCTTTGATCGCTATCAGGTACCGAGGCAAAGGAACTCGATAACGAATATAACGAATGATAACTCTTATAAAATAAAAGACCTAGGACAAGGGTTACCACAACATAGCCATGCATATAAACTCGTAAGAAGATAAAGATCATGCCTTTAGAAAGATAAATTCATCAACTTTCGTTGATTAACAAGCAAACTGATCAATTCTCATAAATCAATTCACTCAATCACTTGTTTTGGATCCAAAGCTCGAAACTTTCGTAATCGAACAATATCAACCTTCAAGTTAACAACTTTCTCTTTCGATCAAATTGAGAACTCAAATTACCTCGACTATCGTCTAAGCATAAACACACAAGCAATTTCAAATAGATAAAAGGCATTCAAAACAGCAACTCACTCATCAAACATGCATAACTATGTCGGGTTTCAACCCCGATCCTAGATAAGAAAAACTACTCACTACTCATAATAAAGCAAACAACTTCAATAAGAGAAAACATTGAAAACAAAAACATCTTACTTGAAATTAATACGAAAATATCGTCTTACAATATCTTGAAGAAACCGAGAAACACAGAACAACACCCCGAGCAAATCCGACTAACGACCCTAGCTCTTCTCTCGAACGAACCAGACTCGCAACCTTCTCCACTCGACCTATCAAATCTCGGCTTTCCAAAAAATTGTCCTCCTCCCCTTCTTCTAGGCTTAGAATAAGGGTATTTATACTAAGAAAGCTATCTATTAAAAAGCCTAAAAGATAAAAACTTACTCTACTAAAGATAACAAGATATAAGATATAAGATATAATAACCCTAAAATCAGTTAAAACCCCTACCGACACGGAGCCATCATTAACGACCCCGCATAGGGTCGGTAGAAAACACAAAATCCCCTCGAAAAATTCTATCTTTAAGCCTCGTTAACGACCCTTCACAGCTTCGTTAACGAGCCTGGGTTTTGGCTTTTCTCCTCCACTTCTCTTGACTTTAACTTGAACTTCTCCTCATTCTTCTTATGCAATATTGCTCTATATCTTCATGTTCTATCCTCCACCACAACACTCCAATTCAACTCAAAAAGCGCTCTTTCCTGCTCAAAACCTACAAAAAGACACAAAACGGAGTAGCTTCCATACTTCTCACAAAATATGCAAACTCATCCTAAAACACACAAAACTAACTCTAAAAACTACTAAAACTAAACTAAACAAACTAAGAAACATACTAACAACTATAGTAAAAACATGAACATCAAAATACCCCATACTTAGACTTGTTTGTCCTCAAGCAATCACTAAACAACAACCAAGACCAAACAAAACATACTCATCAAGCAAATAGCCATCAACTAAAAAGCAACATCAAAAACATAGCAGAAAATAGCAAATGACCATTAACGTCATCACACATATAAGCACTAAATAAATATAAGCAAATACAATCCAACCTCACCAGGGATATATGTGTTTCACTTAGCTCTCAAGTGTTTAGGCTTATAAATTCAACTCTCAACTGATCTCATATGCAAAAACTCATAGAAATTGGAACTTATATCACCAAACTCTCCACCTAAGATTTGTCAAAACAAGCAAAAATCATCAAGGCTCAATGAAAAACTTCATAGAAGCTTCCATTCGGCCGGGTTGTAATGGGGCTTAGTAAAGACAATAAGGCGTGGAAATATTTTGGCTATGTGGTGCTAAAAATATCCGGGAATCAAAACTCCTAAAAACTCACACTTCACCAAAACACTCATAAAATAACGTATACCAAACTCACTCTTCTTTATGCATACTCTCACTCACCCAATATCCCAAAATGTCTCATAAAAAAACTCAAAAGAATCTCTAGCTTATCTTTTAAACACAAATGCACATCTTACTTCTCTTTCTCTTTATTTATTTATTTCTTTCTTTCAGCTCTCTCTTCTTCATATAGCCTCGAACAGCCTCGTTAACGAACCAACTAGGTCGTTAACGAGCTTCATCGTGTACTCATTCTCTCTTTTTTCAACAACAATTTTCTTTTTGTGCATCCTTTCTTACCAAGAGATCTTTTCTTACAAAATAACACAAGAGACTTCCAATCTACCCTTCCCAAAACCTTGATTTTTGAACCAAACATAGCATATCACTCAACAAAACAATCCTCTCCAATCTAAGTCCTAATCCCCGGATAGGGTCAAGCTCATCTCGGCTAGGGAAAATATTTTGTGGAGATAAAAATAAAAGGCTAAAAGGCTCAACTTGGCTTCAAAACAAGGATAATGAAAAGGGTGGATAAGGATAAATAGGGCTTAAGAAAAATCAGTCCTCTATCATATGATCGTCATAAGTAATGAACTAATAAATCTTATATAGGCCTCAAGAAATAGATAACCATCACAATTCCGAGAGATAATATACATAAAGAGAGTAAATCACACTAGAAAAGAAGAGGGATTTTTAATGTTCTCCCTATAAGGCCAAAAACAACTCACAAGGTAGTTATTTTGTTGGATTGCATCACTTATTCTAAAAAGTATACATGCTCAATTTAATCAAATGCTATTCCTCTATAAAACAACTTTATATCAAGAATCAGGCTATACTATCAAAGACATGCTTGCAAGGAATTACATGATCATGCTAGCAATTACTATAATAGAACCATAAGAAAGAGGGTATTAATCTATTCTAAAACTTTTTTTTTTAAATTTGAATTTTTTCAGTTTTTTGTGATTTTTTATTTTTATAAAACAAAGAACAACTAAAACACACAAGACACAAGAAAACAAACAAGGAACAAGATTTCCTACCCTTTCCCACCCCATACTTAAAATTACAGTGTCCCCACTATAATAAAAATAAGCAGAAGAAAAGAATAGAAAAGAAAAAGAAAAAAAGAAAACTTACAAGATCATTGAAGCAGAAAAAAAAACAACTCTCAAACTGAATCAGCGCCCTGGTGGTGGAAACTGGCACTCAAAGTTCCCCATAAAGTCGTAAAATGTCCTCCAACGCTCTGCATCATCCACCTCCCTCTGCTGGTGCCTCGCATCATCTAGCGCCATACGAGCAGAATAAACACTCTCCCACCTATCCATCCGCTGGTGGATATGAGTCTGCTGCAGGTTAAGCTGTTGCATCTGAGACGAGAGATCTTCGGCCCATGGAGGTGGGATACTCGATCCAGTGTAATCGGGCTGAGGAGGTGGTTGATAGTGGTTGTGAGGCTGGAAGTGGTCTTGAAAAATTACCGGGTTGTAGGGCATAAGACCATAAGAATGTGGCTCGACAGGTGGCGGCGGGGTCGTTACCGAACCTGTGTGCCTCGGTAGTAGCCTCGAAGTAGTCGTTAACGACCCTGGATGGCTCATTAACGAAGCTATCAGTGTTGCCCAGAACCTCGGTATCGAGGTCGTCGTCCCCGATATCGAGCTCTTTAGTGCCCGCCTCTGTTCCTGCCTCAAATTCTTCATCATCTTCATCCATGACATCTTCTTCCCGAGCAAACCGGGAAACACACGGCCTCAATGATAACTCATCTTGTGGCTTGGGCTCTAACGGGAACGCATGCCCCGTCCATGACTTGTACCAATTTGGCACGTAAAGAAGCTCCATCTTAGCTTGAGTGAGAAGGACGTCTCGGCCAAGAATCTTGGTAGCGTGGCCTCTCTCGGTCCGCACAAAGATGTTGGAAGTGAACCAATAATTCTTGTCTAGTAACTGAGCATTGCTCGGCGTGTAGAGGGAGAGGTCGACACCGAGATTGGTTGCCAAAAGACTAACCAAATTTCCACACCACACCTCCTTTGACTTGATCCCTTAATTCTCAACATATTTTAGCCATCCGTACCCCAAGTTCAACGGGGCGGGATCCTCAAAGAGTATGGTTCGGAGACATGCAACTTCCGTCCTTGTTGGCCTATTCAACTCTCTCTTGGGCCAAAAAGTGACAGCTAATACTCGGAGAATGATCCGGAAGATGGGGTTAATGATGCTAGCCCCAGAAAGTGCTGCAGCGGACGACTCTACTTCCCCGAAAATATAGCTCCAAGTCCTTGTCATCTTGTAGTCCTTAATCTTGTAATCCCGAGACGGGTTAGGGAGCTCAAGAATACCATTGAACTCCGCCATAGTGTACTCTTGACTGACATTGCCGAGCCGGAATTAGATCCGTCCAACCGAGGTCTTGGTTGGGAATCTCGTCTCCAGAGTAGCCAGGAATTCAGAAGTAAGAGCGGGGAAGTGCGGTGTCGCCTCCTTCTTTAGCAATTGAGGTACTCCGAGAATACGAAAGCTTCCTTGACATCCTCGTAAATTCCCATGGACTTTGCACTCGACCTCGAGAAACACCTAGTGTAGTGGTCTCGATCCAAGATGGTATTGAAGCAATCGGCCTATGCTTGGGTAGGCAAAATCACGTTGTCCATGCGGGGTGGAGACGGGGACCGTTGAGTCCTTTTCTTCTTCTGGGCTCTTGTTGCAGCTCGGCTAGAACTTGCCATAAGGACCTACAAAAATATGAATTGTCTAAGATAAGATCCACACAAATCAATAGAAAAGAAACCCAATACTTGCTCTTGGAAGTGCTCTCGAAGTGCCTCGTTAACGAGCCAATTGGGTCGTTAACGAGTCTGGACTTGTATTTTAAAACTGTGTAATATGCAGGGTCGTTAACGAACCTGTACAGGTCGTTAACGAGCCTGGACGAGAGCACTCGCAATTCTTCTGAGTTCTAAACTCCACAATTTTCCAATAAAACAAGCATGGTTCAAACACAATACCACATAAGTCACACAATCATGTACATGCACCCCATACTTGCTCTATTACCCAACCCGAACATGTCAAATTTTGCCCAAAAACACATGGTGAAGATCAAACCTAATTCAAAGAACAAGATAGTTCATGTTTTTTCTAATCACAATTTCTATGGAAAATCAAGCAAGAACAAACCATCATAAATCAAGATTGAACACCAATATATGAAGCAATAAGATCGTTGAGCAAACTAGACATGCAATTCAACCTCTTCAAACAAGATCAAGATATGAAAATTTTACCCCAAGAATCATGAATCTGGCAAATAGAGAATTAGTGTTTAGAAATCATACCGTTAGATTAAGAAATTGAAGAACAAGATTGAAATTTGGGAGTGGTTAACGAGCTTCAATGCCTCGCCGGTAACGAGTTTGAGAGTGGAGGTCTCATTAACGGGGTGGGACTTCCGGGGCTTCGGTGGTGGTGTGGATTCCGATCTTGTAATAACCCCCTCCTTTAGGAGGGGTATTATTGTAATTTTTTCTTCCCTTTATTATATTTTAATAAAGGATAGTTTTATTTTCTTAAAAGGATTAAAAATAATAATAAAAATAACTTATAATGATTTTTATGTCTTTTAAAAAAAATATTATTAAATTCCTTTTTCTAATTATATATGAATCATTATAATTATTTTGTTCTCTCTTGTATAAGAAGAAAATAAAATAAATATAACTTATAAGGTAAAATAATTCAATCAATGATTTGAACAAAGTAAAATTGAATTAATAATGTATATACTTCAAATAATAAATTTTGACATATATACAAAGGAGAATAAACATAATTAAAAACAACATAATAGTTGAAGAAAGGGCAGAAAATGAATGAAATTAGAAAAGTTGGGCATTTTTTATAATTACCCTTAAATACTAAGGTACCCGTGCATAATTACTGAAATTTATACAGCCCCTTTCGATTTGTTTTTGTTCAAAGTAGAATCTGATCTTGCAATGCCCGATTCTATCTCATTTCTTATCCAAATTCGATTCCGAAAGAACCGGGATACTCTTCGAGATGTTAACTACAAAATCCCTCAACAAACTAGCCGAAATTTGTAGAAAATCCTAACTAAATCGAAGCTAAAAGATAAGATGTTCGGTTAAACGCATTTTCGGGAAAGATTTAATTTTTATCCGATTTGAGGATCTTTCAGGCTTCGATTGTGGATAAGTTCTAAATGGAAGTTGATGATCTTCCGATTCTTAAGCCGCACAAACAAGAAGCCCTATAAATAGTGGCCTAACTTGCTCGAATTTCTCACATGTTCAACCGAAAAACCTAGAATTCGCCTCTCTCGTTCAAACTCAAATATCTTTATAACCGTGAATCCAATCCGAAAATTGAAGCTATATTCGGAATCCTCACGAAAAATCCTTCGAAAAACATATGCACCCATTAACTTTGTAGTGACCTAAGACTTCCAAAATCCCGATTGAAAGTCACAGATCTGCCCAGGAAAACAGAGCACAACGTTGCTCGCGAAGCGCTGGTGTCCGCCTCCGTTCTCCGCCCTCGGACCACCTATGTCTCCGACACTGCCATTAGCAGAGAGAAGGTGTTGCATTCTCCCAACTGTCGCTGGTCCCATCCCGATCCATCGCCGGAGCCGCCCGTACCGAGCCGCCAAACTTCCTTATTCGACCACTTTCTCTCCTCTGTTTTAATTTCTGTACAACCCTATATTTAGTGTTTTTAATTTCGTTTTTAACATTTTAATTCCGGTTTAAGCTTAAATAAATTGTTCTTAATTGAAATTAATATAAATATGGATTTTGGGGTATTTTTACATTTTGTAGATATTTTATAATATAACTAGTAGAGGTGTCAAACAGGTCGGTCAGGTCGGGTTCGGGTTCGGTTATTTCCGGTTCGGGTTGAGTCAGGTTCGGGTTGTAACTGGTCACCGATCAAATCGGGTCGGGTCATTGCGGGTCGTCGGGCGGGTCGGGTCGACCTAACAGGTCAAGAAAATTGATTTTTTACAATTATTAAAATATTTTTTATTTAAAAATGATATTTAATAATAAATCTATTATTTTTATATATTTTAATAATAAAATATATTATAATTTTCAAAATATATTATATATTCTTAAAATATAACAAATTGGGTCAACCCAACGGTTTTTTCGGGTTTGAACCCATCGGGTTTCGGGTCTATCGGGTTCGGTTTATTTTGGGTTTCGGGTTCAAGTTTTCGGGTCTTGACCCTAAATTTTTCGAATGGTTCGGGTCTGTTTTTCGGGTCGGGTCAACTTTTGACAACTCTTTATATAAGGTATGAGTTTTATAAAGGAGTAATCTATTTTCATACAATGGTTTTGAAAATAATAATAGTTATGATAATAAGGGATTATTATAGTTTTTATAAGAATATTTAGAATATTAATTAGTCCTTCCTTCTCAAAACAATATGATCTTAATGAAATAGAGTTTATAAAGTATTAAAGTGCTTCTTTTTAAATTCCTAAACCATGATTATAAGATAACGGAAATCTAATTGATTTCGGTTTTAAAATTTAATACTCATGTGGTGTCATATCCTATTATAGGTTTGCCATCCAAGGTTATACGATCTCGACTATAACCTTTCCGAGTTTCTGAGGTCGTCAATAAGGCAAGTTCCCATACTTGCTCGGCTAGGTATCTTGTTTGATTTGTGTGAAAAGTCTAATAACCATGTGTGTTTTCTTGATTGATGTGATTATGTGTAATATAATTCATGCATAAATATATTGAGTATATTAGAAATATAATCATGAATGAACTTGCATAAGCATTTAGTTATATTATTTAATAAGAATAGAATTAATAATAATATTGATAATAATAGTAGTCAATATTGTGTTATTAGGATACTACGACTAAGTAAGTCATGCTCTCATCTGAACTCATACTTGGGCTTGTCAAATGCACCTGTAAAAATGGCAAGGAGGGCTTGGTGTTGTCCATTGTGTGACTATCCTCCCCTTTCCTGCAGCTTCAAGTATGATACAGTGAGTCAAGACCGAAATCAATAACTGAAGACATAATATAGGTGCTTGACGTGGTGAAAATGATGACCTTGTTATTCTCGTTTAGATGTTATTATTGCTAGGTTGCGCTAGTTTTGATTAGGTCTCGATGACTGTGATTTTGTGCGTGTATCATTTCGATTGAGACTTGATTTGGATTAGCTTAGTACCTAGGGGAGTGAGCCATCGTTGCTCTGGACGCCTCTTTATAACATTCGCATTAGGATGGTCCTAAACCCTAATGCTAGTCATGACCCTGCCCGTCTCATATATAAGGGGTGTAGCACCTAGCTAGTGCTCTTTGAAATTCCGGATTTGTTCTTTTGGGACATATGAGCCCACTCATCAGGATGTAAGAGCCTCGATGGTTTAAAAATCACAACCCTATGTGGATATGTATGGTCATTAAAAAGATAAGTGCGAGTAAGCACCATAAAGAACTTATGTATTTGTTGTTGTGGTTAGTTTAGTCTTTGTTTAGAAATTCATTGAAAGTGTATGATGTTTGCTAGGAAAGATTCGACGTAAGGAAAAGTTTATTAGACATTTAAAATGAGCATTCACAATATTAATAATCTTGATTTAGTTATTTACTTTGACTTAATAAATATTGGAGTCGACCTAGCTGACCACTTGTGGTACCAGGTATTAGCAAGCAACCAGAGTCATTCCAAGAGCACTCGAGGTGATGATGAATGAAGCCCATGATACTATACAAGAAGGTTTTATCAGTAGTTTTGTTACATTCCATTAAGGAAAGTTGATGTTTATACAAGGAGGTTTTCCGCTAAGGTTGTCATATTGTTAATAAGATTGTAATTTGTAAAAGAAAAGTTTGATGACAATTTGAGTTTTCTTTAAAAAGTCTTCTGCTAGCGTTTATTTATATGATTTAATACATGTGTTTAAAAAATTTAAACTGATGCACAGCCTTGGGTGGCTTCGGACATTAAAATCTGAGGTCATTGGCGTGTGACATTCCCAAGATAATTTGGGGGTGTTACAGATCGGTGGTGAGGGAAAACCGGTAGGATTGATTGAGAGTTTAAGCTTTAGATTGAGAGATTTGAGGGTGGGATTTGGGAGTTTTTGAGAGGGTTAAATAGGAGAGGGCTAGAGGTAGGGGGAAGGGGGTAAGAGGCGGCACAAGTAAAAGATAGAAGATATATTAGGGTAAAAAATATACTTACCTACACGTTTCCTGAATTCGGGTCGCCAAAATGGGTCGTTAACGACCCTGGTGGGGGTCGTTAACGAGCCTGCGTGACCTGTTTCGAGTGATTTTCCGAGCCCAACTCTTGTATCACGTTAGCCTGAAACCATTCTATCTTTCTACCTTCTAAACTACTTGAAAAACTCAAAAGAAAGCTAGGAAAAAGAATCTAAAAGAAAAGAACTAAACTAAACTAAAACCGGGTTGCCTCCCGTAAGCGCTATTTTTAACGTCGTCAGCCCGACGTACTTACCTTGGCTAGTCCGACATTGTAAGAGCCATGGTGACTCTAATCTCTTCATCCGGGTCGGGTTGCTCATGAAACTTTTTCAATCGGTGGCCATTAACTTTGAAGATAGCGCCTTGGTTATCGATCAACTCTACCGCACCGTGAGGATAGATGTGGTGAACCACAAATGGCCCGCTCCATCTTGTCCTTAGCTTTCCTGGGAATAAACGGAGTCTAGAGTTGAAGAGAAGTACCTTGTCACCAACTTCATAAGTTTTGGGCACTAGTTTCTGATCGTGCCACCGTTTGGTGCGCTCTTTGTAGATTTCGTCATTTTCGTATGACTTAATCCTCAACCCCTCTAGTGCTTGCAAGTCCATGAATCGTTTTGCTCTAGCTGCATCGAGATTCATGTTGAGCTCCTTAAGAGCCCATAATGCTTTGTGCTCCATCTCGACCAGTAAATGGCATGCCTTGCCATACACTAGGTTGTAGGGGGTGGTGTGTATGGGCGTCTTGTATGCCGTCCTATATGCCCACAGAGCATCATCCAATTTAGATGACCAATCCTTCCTAGAGCGAGACACTGTCTTTTCCAATATGCTCTTGATCTGCCTGTTTGAAACCTCAACTTGGCCACTAGTTTGGGGATGGTATGGTGTTGCCGCCCGGTGTGATACCCCATACTTGGTCAAAAGTGCTTCAAAACTCCGCTCAATAAAGTGAGATCCGCCATTACTGATGAGGACCCTTGGAACGCCAAACCTGGGAAAAATGTTAGTCTTAATAAATTTGGCCACGGTTTTAGCATCATTGGTCCTTGTAGCAACGACCTCCACCCACTTAGAGACATAATCAACCGCAACTAAGATATACTTGTAGGGGCCCGATGCGGGAAAAGGTCCCATGAAGTATATGCCCCAAACGTCGAATAACTCGACCTCTAGTATCCCAGTCAGCGGGTTCTCATGTCTCCAAGTGATATTACCCGAGCGTTGGCATTCATCGCATGCCGTCACATAAGCTTGTACATCTTTAAAAATGGTTGGCCAATAGAGTCCACTTTGAAGAATCTTCGCCGTAGTTTTGAATCCTTTTGCATGGCCTCCAGTAGGAAGTGTGTGACATTGATGGATCACGCTCTCTATCTCCTCTTCTGGAATACAGCGTCTAAAGAGGTGATCACTTCCTTGCTTGAACAAGTAAGGATCATCCCAATAGTACTGTTTTATATCGTGGAGGAACTTCTTTTTCTTTTGTGGGGCTAGTCCCTCGGGGATTACGCCTGCTACAATATAGTTAGCAAAATCCGCAAACCAAGGGGCTTTTGACCCTCTAATTGCATGAATTGATTTGAAAGAAGTGGAAGCAAGAGATGAGGAAGGAATTGAATTGAATTGAATGAGTTTCGGTTGAGAAAACTTACCTGATTGGGTTGTTACTGAATACATTTTGGTCGTTAACGACCTTGGAGCTGTTGTGTTACCCTCGGTAACGACCTCACGTAGCTTGGTAACGACCTTCCCAATTGTGGTGTCGATGCACCTTGAATCTTCACCATTGTGATCTATGCTTTCCAGCCTCGGTGAGTCGTTAACGACCTTGAAGGGGTCGGTAACGAGGGCCTTGTCGAGTTCAACCTCATTCAGCATGAGGTGTTCGTCTAGTCTGGAGTCATTTATTGGCACTTCGTTGTTGGATTCGGTGATATGCTCAACCGGCAATCTTGATAAGTGGTTTGCCACCAGGTTTTCTGCTCCTTTCTTATCTCTTATTTCATGATCAAATTCCTGCAGTAAGAGCATCCAACGAAGCAATCTAGGCTTAGCATCCTTTTTTCCATTAGATATCTAACAACCTCATGGTCAGTATAAACAATCACCTTCGAACCAACAAGATAAGACCGGAATTTTTCAAAGGCAAATACCACAGCGAGGAATTCCTTCTCCGTTGTGGTATACTTACTCTGCGCTTCATCAAGCGTCTTACTTGCGCAGTAGATGGCGTGGAGCTTCTTATCCTTCCGTTGTCCCAAGACTGCGCCAACAGCATAGTCACTGGCGTCACACATAATCTCAAAGGGTAAAGTCCAATCCGGGGACTTCATGATGGGGGCGGAGACAAGGGCTGCCCTTAACCTGTAAAATGCTTCAAGACATTCTGGAGACAGCTCAAACACTACATTTTTCATTAGTAGGTTAGTCAACGATTTAGCTATCTTAGAAAAATCCTTGATCAAGCGTCTATAAAAGCCAGCATGCCCTAAAAAACTCCTAATGTCTTTTACAGAAGAGGGAGGAGGTAGTTTTTCAATAAGCTCAATTTTCGCTTTATCTACTTCTATCCCTCTTTTAGAGACAAGATGTCCTAATACTATCCCCTCTTGAACCATGAAATGGCATTTTTCCCAATTCAACACAAGGTTGGTTTCTTCACACCTTTTAAGCACACATGCAAGGTTAGCAAGACAAGCATCAAAGGAAGAACCATAAACAGAAAAATCATCCATAAAGACCTCTACAATATCCTCTATCATATCAGAAAAAATTGCCATCATACACCTTTGGAAGGTGGCGGGGGTGTTACAAAGCCCAAATGGCATTCTTTTATAAGCAAAAGTCCCATAGGGACATGTAAAGGTAGTCTTCTCCTGATCATCAGAGTGAATGGGAATCTGCCAAAAACCGATGTAGCCATCTAAATAACAGAAATAAGCATGCTGGGCTAAGCGTTCTAACACCTGATCAATGAAAGGAAGCGGGAAATGATCTTTTCTAGTAGCACTATTAAGCTTCCTGTAATCAATACACATCCTCGAACTAGTAGTGGTCCTAGTGGGAATTAGCTCTCCCTTTTCATTTTCTATTACGGTCATTCCCCCTTTTTTAGGAACTACATGGACCGGACTAACCCATTGGTTGTCCGATATAGGAAATATGATCCCTGCATCAAGTAATTTAATGATTTCCTTTTTGACCACTTCTTTCATATTAGGGTTTAATCTACGTTGATGCTCTATAGTGGGTTTATGATTATCCTCCATGTATATCTTATGCATGCAAAGTGAAGGGGATATGCCTGTTATATCATCTAGGGAGTAACCTATGGCTTTTCTATGTGTCCTAAGCACAGTAAGCAGCTTCTCTACTTCCTCATCTTTTAATTTAGCATTGATGATGACAAGGAGAGTAGAATTAGGACGAAGAAATTCATACCTGAGAGATTCTGGAAGGGGCTTTAGTGTTGGAGAAGGTTCAGCTAGAATGATGATCGGTTCTTCTGGATCCGTCTTCAACACCTCTTCAAGGTATTCAAACGCCGATGTTTCATTGTCCTCGGCTAGGCTCATTAACGATGCTGGTAGGGTCGTTAGCGATGCTGGTAGGGTCGTTAACGAGTTTGTTTCTTCTGCCAGGAGAATCGGTACCAAGGTTGGGGGACTCGTTACCGAAACTACAAGGGCTATCTCGGCCCATCTTTGACCGGAGAATTCATCTTTCGACACTAATCTTCCAACGGGGTCCCCACATTCGATAAATTCATTGTGGGTGTAGAGCATCTTGACTTCGGCTCTATCGGTCTCCTTCGTTGATTGTTTGAACCGAAATTCCGTCACCTCATCCCCAATTTCGAAAGTTAGGAGTCCCCTCCTAACATCAATTATGGCTCCAGCTGTGGCGAGGAATGGTCTCCCCAAGATAATCGGAACCACCGGGTCTTCGGGAATTGCCATAACTATGAAATCATTTGGAACAAAGAACTTGCCCACTTGAACCGGAAAGTCTTCTACAACCCTTGTTGGCTTGATACAAGAGCCATCTGCCATGTATAACCGCATGTTGATTGGGTCCAATGGTCCCATGTTCTCTTTTGACGAGATTGATAGAGGGAGTAAACTAGCACTGGCTCCCAAATCACATAGAGCCTTGAATTTGTGGTCGCCTATGCCAATTGTTATGGCGAATCTCCCTGGGTCACCTAACTTCTCTGGTAGAGCAATGGATCGGACCTCATCTTGCAGCTTTGTGATGGATCGTTTCCTGCTAAGAATATCTTTCAAGAATTTTGTGTAAGCCGGCATTTCGCTTAGGGCCTCAGCGAATGGTATAGAAATATTTATGCCTTGGAGAATCTTTATGAAACGCTTGAACTTACTCTCAGTAGAGTCCTTTGATTTCTTAGTAGGAAAAGGAAGAGATTTCACCTTTCTCGGAACCAAATTGGGCTCGAGAGATGATGCTACCGGGTCGACATTAGGGTCGTTTGGTGCACTCGGAGGATCGTTACCGACCCTAATGGGGTCGTTAACGGACCTGGGATTGAGAGAAGAGCTCGGAATAAGAAACTTACCTGGACTGGGGTCGGTAACAACCCTGGGAGCATCGTCACCATGGTGTGCAGGTTCGGTAACGACCCTCTCTGGTTCGTTATCGAGCTGAGTCGTGGCTTCTTTATCAGTTGAGGGGCTCTTCTCTTTAGCCTGGACACGCTCCGGTAGTGTCTTCTCGCTCCTAAGGTGCACCGCTGCTATTTGTCCTTTCGGGTTCTCCTCGGGTCGGCCCGGGAGTTGCCCTTGTGGTCTTGGAATCTGTGTAGCGAGGTTCCCTAGTTGGGAGTCGACATTCTTCTTCCACACATCGAACTCTCCCCATCTTTTTAGTTGGTTATTTAGGTTGGCTTGAACTCCATTAATACCTTCCTGTAACCCTTGTACCCATGATGGTGGCTCCTGATAGCCTGGAGGTCGATACGGTGCGGGTCGTCTATCCGGTGGAGGAGATGGATAGTTGGAATTCTGGTTTTGGTTGCCCCACGTTGGATAATTGTTTGACATGTCAAAATTACTAGGCTGGTTCCTATATGGGCCTCTCATATAGTTCACTTCAGCATATGTCTCAGCGGCTCTTACTTGCTCTATGTTAGTGCAAGCAGAAGTAATATGGGTAGAAGAGACACATTCTTGACAAGATTGAGAAGATTTCAGAAAACTTACCTGCTTCTTCAGGCGGTTGACCTCGTCTTGCAGAAATTGGTTTTTGACATCGGGGTCAACATCTTCCTTGTTTGGCACGTAGAGACGCCTCTGGGGCTGGGGTGATTGTTGGGTACCATACATGGCATCATAGTTAGAAAGCTTGTCCAGCAATTCCCATGCAGTTGTGGGATCCATCTCTATAAAACCGCACGATGTATGCGTGTTGATGCGGTTCTTCGTCTCTGCATTAATACCTTGGAAAAAGATTTCTTGAAGAACATATAAAGGTTGCCCATGGGTGGGGCACTGTCTAAGCATTTCCTTAAATCTTTCCCAAATTTCAACAAAGGTCTCATTAGGCAGCTGGTGATAGGAGGTGATGCGTTTTCTCAACTCCGTTGTCTCGGAAGGAGGGAAGAACTTTGTAAGAAATTGATCGTACAAAGCCTTCCAAGTTCTGATTGACTTAGGAGGTAAGCTCTCCAACCAGCTCAGGGCCTTTCCAGTAAGAGACCACCTAAAAGCTTTTAACAGAACATATTCAAGTGAGACGCCTTCAGCAGCTATAGTGTCACATAAATCAAGAAAGTTTCTAATATGTTCCATAGGGCACTCAGTAGGTTTCCCTTCAAACTGAGCCCTTTTGATCAAGGATATAAATTGAGACTTAATCTCAAAAGTCTTCTCTATCTCTGGAAGCACAATTGGAGACTCCGGCACCCTCAGTTCTGGATGCATATATTGCTTGGCATTCCTCGGATAGGCATTCAGCTCTTCCTGTAAACGAGCACTATTGACTCATTGACGTTCAACCTCGGTAGCAGCGGCGTCTCGATCAGCTTGTAACGCCTCCATCTGCCTCTGGAGTTCTTCCATCTATTGAGCCATCTCTTCAGGTGTAGCCATGGCTCGCATTTCTCTTCGTCTATGGTGCAAGGTGCGCTCAGGTTCTGAATAATAACCAGTGTTGTCAAATTCGAGCCTGCGACGTCCTGCTGGCATACGCTGAGAAAACAGACACAGAAAACAAAATTAAAAACAAAAACGGGATCGGGCTATTCCCAGACCCATAGATAAACAAACAAACACTGTTGCTTCCCTGGCAACGACATCAATTTGTTGAACGAGGGATATTTAACTTGACAACAAATAAATTTATATTCAAGACCCCGCTGAGTATAGCGAAGTCAGGATCGATCCACGGGAAGCACGGTTGTTTGTCTATCAACTAACAAAAATAAGAAAAACAAGCAAAAACAAGCAGAAACACACACGACTAACCTCGTTAACGACGCCAATTTGTTGAACGAGGGATATTTAACTTGACAACAAATAAATTTATAGTCAAGACCCCGCTGAGTATAGCGAAGTCAGGATCGTTCCACTGGAAGCACGGTTGTTTGTCTATCAACTAACAAAAATAAGAAAAACAAGAAAAAACAAGTAGAAACACACACGACCAACCTCATTAACGACCTTGTCAGGGTCGTTAACGAACCTGGGTAAAATACGAACACAAAACAACGAACTAAACAAAGCGCAGGTTCAGTACCGAGGCAAAGGAACTCGATAATTAATATAAAGAATGATAACTCTTATAAAATAAAAGACCTAGGACGAGGGTTACCACAACATATCCATGCATATAAACTCATAAGAAGATAGAGATCATGCCTTTAGAAAGATAAATTCATCAACTTTCGCTAATTAACAAGCAAACTGATCAATTCTCATAAATCAATTCACTCAATCACTTGTTTTGGATCCAAAGCTCGAAACTTTCATAATCGAACAATATCAACCTTCAAGTTAACAACTTTCTCTTTCGATCAAATTGAGAACTCAAATTACCTCGACTATCTTTTAAGCATAAACACACAAGCAATTTCAAATAGATAAAAGGCATTCAAAACATCAACTCACTCATCAAACATGCATAACTATGTCGGGTTTCAACCCCGATCCTAGATAAGAAAAACTACTCACTACTCATAATAAAGCAAACAACTTCAATAAGAGAAAACATTGAAAACAAAAACATCTTACTTGAAATTAATACGAAAATATCGTCTTACAATATCTTGAAGAAACCGAAAAACACAGAACAACTCCCTGAGCAAATCCGACTAACGACCCTAGCTCTTCTCTCGAACGAACCAGACTCGCAACCTTCTCCACTTGACCTATCAAATCTCGGCTCTCCAAAAAACCGTCATCCTCCCCTTCTTCTAGGCTTAGAATAAGGGTATTTATACTAAGAAAGCTATCTATTAAAAAGCCTAAAAGATAAAAACTTACTCTACTAAAGATAACAATATATAAGATATAAGATATAACAACCCTAAAATCAGTTAAAACCCCTACCGACACGGAGCCATCATTAACGACGCCGCACAGGGTTGGTAGAAAACACAAAATCCCCTCGAAAAATTCTATCTTTAAGCCTCGTTAACGACCCTTCACAGCTTCGTTAACGAGCCTGGGTTTTGGTTTTTCTCTTCCACTTCTCTTGACTTTAACTTGAACTTCTCCTCATTCTTCTTATGCAATCTTCCTCTATATCTTCATGTTCTATCCTCCACCACAACACTCCAATTCATCTCAAAAAGCCCTCTTTCCTGCTCAAAACCTACAAAAAGACACAAAACGGAGTAGCTTCCATACTTCTCACAAAATATGCAAACTCATCCTAAAACACACAAAACTAACTCTAAAAACTACTAAAACTAAACTAAACAAACTAAGAAACATACTAAAAACTATACTAAAAATATGACATCAACGACCCAACCGGCTATACGCACGCCCCACACGAAAATGCAACGGCGTGCCTCGTCCAAGCACCGTGCCAATGCCGTGCAAGCGCGCACACCGTGCAACAGCGCGACTCTACCGAGCGTCGATGCCTTGTGCCGTATCCGAGCGTCGTTCGCGACCTAGGCGCGCTCTTGTCCCGCGCCGTTGCATACGAGGTTTCGTGCCTTGCTGTCGGTGTGCATCTCTTAGATTCTTTTTGTCACATCCCCGGCCAAAGTGCATACGTCATTCTGCATTCATATAAGATTAATAGCATATGCATAGCATATTGGCATGATATATAGTGCATTTTTAAAAGTAATATTTATTTTCTAATTAAGTTTATTATATTTTAAAAAGTTTTTAACTAAAAATTAATTAATAATTATTTCAGGGTAAAGTTTGTAGTAAAGAAAGTTTGAGGGTGAGAATCGCAATTTTGTTAAATTGTTTGCCGACTTTGTAAGCTTTACCGACTTTCCTTCCACAAGTGTATATATATGTAATATTGTTATTTCTTACCTATGAAGACACGTACGAACAAAAAGAAGAGAGGAGGCTCGTGAGAAAGAATTAAAGAGGAAGAGGATTCGGTTGTTTTTACTGGATCTGATACAAGATCTCTTTTATCGGGTTTTAATCTTGAAATACAAGCGTAGTTTGGTAAGTTTTAATTAGTTATTGGTTTATTTGGATTTTATTGATTTTTCCAGATCTAGATCTATAGTTGATTTTGATTCAGAAATCAATCGATTTATAGTTTTCAGAGGGTGTTTTCGATATCGGATTTATATTCGGTAAAAGATTTCAGAGTAATTTTAGGGTTTCGTTTTGTAAGGATATTAGGGAGCTCTTTGATCTAGTTTTTCATAAAGGTTTGAACTAGAAAAATGTTCTTCTATATATATATCGATGTCAAGTTTTAAAGGATTTGGAATTATGCACAAGAAGTAATGCATATTGGCACCAATCATAGATCGTGGTCAAGAACAAGGGGGAGAGATATAGTAATGGTCTTGAACATGTGAGTATATACCGGAAATTCAACCCTATGTGTTATATGTGAAATATGAATATATGGATATATGTGCTATATGTTGTATATGGATATATGTGATATATGTGCTATATGCGCTATATGGGTATATGTGTTATATGAGTTATATGGATATATGTGTTATATGTGATAGCTCTGAAAATTTCCAGAGTTGTTTGCACAGAAAGTATGTTAACGTATATGATATATGATTACATGATGCACTTGATTTCATAGCATATTGCAATGAGATTAAAAGGACATGTGACTGTCTTGCCCTGAATTTGTATACAAAAGAGACCTACGGGTCATACATGAGGCCTAAGATGCCTAAGAGATGGTATATGAGCAAATGAGGCCTAAGATGCCTAAAAGTTGGTAATGGAAAAGAAAAAAAGGTTGGTATATGGAAAAAAAAAAGAAAGAAAGGAAAAGTTGGTATATGGAAAAGAGTCGGTAATTGAAACCCGGGGCAGATTCAGGCTTGAACAGTTCACAGAATAATAATTTGGATACATCGGCATTTGCATTTGCATAGTAAATTCATATATACATAATATGTATGTATATGTAGATGGACTAAATGCTTGACTCTATGTGAAATAATTGATGATGGTTTATATTCACTGAGTATGCGACTCACGTAAATCGCAAAATAATTTTTCAGGTTCAGCTAGTTCTTACTGACGTGTTTCCGTTTAGAGGTCACATTCATACAGGTCGGCCGGCTGAAGCTCAATGCAACCTTGTCCTCCTCATTTTTACATCATAGATATATGAGTTGTAATAGAAGTTAGAGTAATGGATGTTTTAGTATGAGAAGTAACGACATAGATGTGTGTGTGCAACCTTTTATGGTTGTTAATGTCTGCTATATGCTTACATGGATAGTTGTTATATGTGCATTATCTGTTTATATAAGAAATAAGTTTTACATAATATACGTCATAGGGTATAAGGGTGTCACACTTATTTTTTATAATGACCACTTTACTTCTCTTCTCATATCATGACAAGTCACATAGTCAATTTCCTCAATTGACTTTCCTTTGTGACTTCTTTTCCTCAACATGCTTACAATGAGATTGATGACTTTTCACAAATTACCAACAATATGCAGATAAGATAAGATAGTTGTATTATCTATTACTAGTAAATTATTCCACCATATTACGCCACATCACCCCTTATTAAAATATCTATTTAAAATAGTGATAATAAAAAATAGATCAAAATTTCTTTTTATTTTTATTTGTGATGACTTGGATAATATAGATAGCAAATATAATTAAAATATTAATATATACTACCTATGACTACAATCTTATCTTATTATATGTAACGTAAATACATATAAGAAAATATTTCTTTGTCATTTTTTATTTATCCTCTTTCTAAAGATAACACAATATAAATTTTTAATTTATTTTTATATGCTTTTTTTATAAGATACGACTATTAAAGTATTATTTTTAATTAATTTTTTTTAACTTTTAAAATTTTAATTTATCTCCTCTCTTAAACTAAAAATATTGTTTTAATAATTTAATTTATCTTTTTTTCAAACAGAGCATTTTAATTACAAAAATTGCAATATAATAGCCTTTTTAATAAAAATGATTAATGATAGGCCCGCAAGTGCACGGTACTATCGAAGTAATATAAAAGATATCGAATCCAATGAAGCACTCGTTGATCACAAATTTCACACAAACTAGTAATCTAGACCACAAACAATTGATTAGGATTTGGAATTTTTATAATAAAAGCAAACACAAGAACAAAATATAAAACTAGGAAAGACTAGAAAAGGGTTTTTGGTTGTTTGAATGATGGGAGGCTAGGATTCGGTCCACCACAATGGAACTATACAATGTCAAGAAAAAATATCTCTAAGGTTTGCAAGCAATGGTCTACCATGGTCAATTGTCCTAAAATATCTCCAATTCTCTTTCAAGGCAAGGGAGAACTACTCTAATCTAGCTTAATTCCTACTTTCGTGGTAATTAATCCTAGATTAAGTGCATTAAAAACAATGATAATTATAAATAACCACTAGGAAATTAGGCCTACTTTCGTGGTCCTAAAATTCCTAGCTCAATTTTTGAAGGTCCAATGTCAAATATCATCTTTCAATGCATACTCAACATCCAAAATATGAGAAAATACTAGCTAGGCATTTTCACAAACACTTGGTGTGCAAGAATTGAGTAGTAAACCAAAACTCATTCAACCAAAGAGAAATCTTATTAAGTGCATCTAACTAGCCGACAATGCATCATTTTTAGCCGCTAAAAGATCAAAGGTGTCGACATCATACCTTTCGGGAGATTTCTTGGGCTCAAACTTTGGATTGGACCACTCTTGGTGGTTCATGGCCATTTCTTCAATTAATGCCCAAGCTTCGGGGATCCTTTTTCTCATAAGAGCTCCTCCCGCTACACTATCAATGCCCATCTTTGAGGAATGTGTTAGCCCATTGTAGAATCCTTGAACTTGAAACCACTTCTCAAAGCCATGGTGTGGACACTTCCTCAAGAGCTCCTGGAATCTTTTCCAAGCTTCATAGAAAGATTCCTCTTCCTTTTGGAGAAAAGAGGTAATCTCATTCCTTAGAGCGGTGGTCTTGCTTGGTGGAAAGAACTCGGCCATGAATGCCATGGAGAGTTGCTCCCAATCTGTGATTGAATTCTCCGGGATAGTGTAGAGCCAAGCCCTTGCTTGATCTCTTAGAGAGAATGGGAAAAGCCTTAGTCGGATGGCATCTTGGGCAACACAATTGTATTTCACCGTGTCACAAATCTCCAAGAATACCGAGAGGTGAAGATTTGGATCATCGGACGGCAATCCCGAGAATTGATGTTGTTGCACCATGGTGAGAAGAGCCGGTTTCAACTCAAAGTTGTTTGCATCCATATTTGGCCTTGAAATTCCCAAATGAATGCCATAGTTGTTTGGTGCAATGTAATCCTCAATAGTTCTTTGATCATCATCCATTGTTGAAGAAGAGTGAGAATTCTTTTGGGTTCTTTTCTTCTTTTGTAGCTTCCTCCTTGCACGAAAAGTCTTCTCAATCTCGGGGATCTCTTCTTGAAGATGTTCCCTAAGACTTTGAGTAAAGGGCATGCAACGAGAAAAAAAAACATAAGAAAAACAAGAACAATAGAGTGATTAGAGTTTTTTTTTAAAAATTTAAGAAAAAAAAGCAATAAAGGATCTAGTCTCACTAATTAATGCTAAACCAATGTCAACCGTGCTCCCCGGCAACGGCGCCAAAAACAAGATAGGCCCGCAAGTGCACGGTACTATCGAAGTAATATAAAAGATATCGAATCCAAGGGAGCACTCGTTGATCACAAATTTCACACAAACTAGTAATCTAGACCACAAACAATTGATTAGGATTTGGAATTTTTATAATAAAAGCAAACACAAGAACAAAATATAAAACTAGGAAAGACTAGAAAAGGGTTTTTGGTTGTTTGAATGATGGGAGGCTAGGATTGGGTCCACCACAATGGAACTATACAATGTCAAGCAAAAATATCTCTAAGGTTTGCAAGCAATGGTCTACCATGGTCAATTGTCCTAAAATATCTCCAATCCTCTTTCAAGGCAAGGGAGAACTACTCTAATCTAGCTTAATTCCTACTTTCGTGGTAATTAATCCTAGATTAAGTGCATTAAACACATTGACAATTATAAATAACCACTAGGAAATTAGGCCTACTTTCGTGGTCCTAAAATTCCTAGCTCAATTCTTGAAGGTCCAATGTCAAATATCATCTTTCGATGCATACTCAACATCCAAAATATGAGAAAATACTAGCTAGGCATTTTCAAAAACACTTGGTGTGCAAGAATTGAGTAGTAAACCAAAACTCATTCAATCAAAGAGAAATCTTCACCAATACATCACATAATCACCATTGGGCTATCCCAAATCCCAACACAAGCAACTACTCACTCATAAATGGCAAAAACATGGCATAAGAAATCAATCCAACAATCACACACATGGAAATAATGAAGGGAAAAACAAGAAACAAGATAAATGGATAAGAGACACTTGTCATTCAAATCAAGTCTTGATTCTTCATTCATCCATGGAAAACAAGTTAGGGTTGAGTTCCTCTTCCAATTTCTCCAAGTACAAGAGAGCTCAAACAAACCCCCAAAATGGGGTAAACTAGATCTACTACTAAACTAGCTAAAATCTAGAAAAAGAAAATGTAAATCTAAGAGAGATTTTGAGAATGAAAATAAAAGAGAAAAAGTCTTGTAAAACCCTAGAAAGTTGAGATAAAATGAGGCATGAGTCTTGTAAAAGTCTATACAAGAGCTATTTATATGAGCCATCAAAAAGGTGGGAGAGATACAACCCTAGAAAGAAGATGTGCTGAAAACTGCATGCCCATGCCGTTTGGCACGGGTATTCCATGCCAAAAACTGAATGTTGAGATTGGGCATTTGGATCTTGGCATGGGCATGCCGAGTGGCACGAGCACCTCATGCAATATCTTGGGAAGGCATCTTGACAACTTTTGATTGGATTTGAGTGCTTCCTTAGCTTGTATGGCTTGTGCAACTCATTCTTTTCCATTAAATCTTCAAGTTGAATCCCTTGGGTTCTTCTTTGCTTGAATTGAAGTCCATTTGATCCTAGAAGAATCCAAATTCTTGCACCTACAAAACCAAAAGCAAACGAGAGCAAATATCCGAACAAAAAACCATAATCATGCTAAAATGATCATGCAATTGTATGTTTTATGCACAAAAGTAGGGATTAATCAAGTCAAAATGTGTTATAAACACATGTTATCAATTAAATAATTAATTCTATCTAAAATTTCATCATCTATCAAAGTGTGTTTTTATATTTAATAAAAGAACTTAGAGTAGTCTTTATGGATGAAGATGTGTGTAATTTTCTCAAATTTACTTTTTCAAAGTTTTTAATTTACTAAATCCAATAATTTTATCTTTCTTATTAATACAAAGAACTAAATTTCATAATTCGAATAAAAGATATGGATGAGGAGGTAAGAAATTTTTAAATTTAAATTTTTTTAACGAATTTTACTCAATTACATATGAATTGACTTTCTTGTGTTGCATATAAATATTTGTAAGAAAAAAGCAACATGTGAATATATAAATCATCGTATATCATTAACATAAAGATAAAAGAATTTAACAATTGAAAAATATGGGATATGTAATATATATTCACTTTGACATGTGCATAATGAAATTAGTTAATTAGTGTACATATGAGAATTTATAATTCATTATTTTGTGATAATAATTTATGATTCAACCGATACATATCAAGAGACCATGAAATTTGAAAATAGGGTAAGTACTAGTATTTATATAGTTTTATTTTATATATTTAATCAATAATTTTTATTCTTACATGGAAATGAATTTATCATACACTTTTTAAAAATTAAATTCTACATCTAAAAGATGTTTTTAATAGTAGTCACCGTATAAGGTACGAGTCATCAACTAGTTTTTTATATTGTCTACTTATTTTAACATGAAATTTACATAGGTTTATATATTGAACAAGGCGGTAGGGCTTATAAGAATATCTCCAATTAACAGGTGTTAATAGAGTCATCGCATAACACACATGACATTAGTGTATGAGCGCATGGTGCTTCGAGTCCAATAAGTGAAATATACAAGGGCTCGATCCATTAGCATGGTAGGTCGATTAAGTGATAGACGAATATAATTTTTTGGCCCAAGATTAAAGTCTGGTGTGACCCTTCATGTGGTACATCATGTTTATCTTGATGTCTCATCCTTACGCCTGCCCTTGCCCATGCTCAATGTTGATGATCTCAACACACCACTTTCTTTCGATGCGGCCAAGCCTGGCATCAAGGCTCCCATGTCTAATCCTTTTGGCTTGCATGCTACTTCCTCTTTTGACAAGATCCAAGACAACTCCATCCCTCTCTATGCCATCACAACTGCTTGAGTCTAGCATCTCTACGCTAACTTGCACCATGCAATTACTAGAAAAGGGGCTTTTAACGATAGACAAATTTGTCGTCATATGTCAAAAATTTCATCGTTAAAACTTTTGATGACGTCAAAAATTTCGCCGATTGTTCGTTGCAGTAGCTTCTGACATTATTAAGGAGAGATTCTTTTGTTAACCTAGAGAGAGATACTCTCTTCTCTCTCCTCTAGGGTTTTCCGGTTTTCCTCTCCGGCGGGCTGTTTCCTGGCGGTCCGACACATTTTCCGGCGAGGAGGGGTGGGGAGTGTGAGAGAAGGCGACATCTGGTGAGGTAGAAGCACCGGTGGGGCCCCCTTGGGCGGCTGGTGCACCGGAGGGAGTTGAAGGGTGAGGTTCGAGGGCAAACACGGGTGTTTAGGGTGGTTTCCGGCTGAATCTTCGGCAACTACCCTTGAGTGGAGAGAGGTGGTGTCTCGTGAGGAAGAAACCTGGCTAAATCCACTTGGATCTAGACCAGGTACGTGAGGGAGTAGGAGGTGTGAGAAGAGTGTCCAAAATTAGTTTTTCTAGGGTTCTTGGCTCGTTTTTGCAATGGGTAAGAAGAAGAAAGGGGCAAATCGGCATAAATTCACTCCTTTGAGTCTTGTACAACCAGGTTTAGGGGCTACTTTGGGCGGATCTAGTGGCTTGAGATCAGATCTGGGGAGATCCGGTGAGTTCTTTGAAGTAGGCGAGTGCTCTTCGAAGGAGGAGAGTAGATCTAGAGCCAAGGAGGTGAAAATGTTTCTTACAAGTTCAGCTGAGGTTGGGCATGGAGTTTTAGGGCTCCCATTTGATATCTCATCAGCCTCAAAGAGAGCCATAAAGGAGAACGAGCTTTTGGAGATGCTACATGGAGAGAAGGTGGCGTGTGGGGCCACATCACCGGCGGTGGAAGAGATGGTGGGTCTGACTGGTCAGCTAGAGGCTCCAACGTTCTTATCCATTTCAAATATTGATGGTGGGGGACAAAAGCCATGTGAGCTGAAAGGGACAGCTCATGAAAATGTCACATGTGAAGGTTTAGGCCAATTTAGGCATGCTGCTGTTGGAAAGAAGGGCCTTGACCATTCCTCTTTGGTCCAATCTCAGAAAAAGGTTGCTTTCAGCCCCTCAAATGGCATTTCGTCCAAACCTAGGGCTCATTTACCCACCTTGAAAGCCCCTAGCTAGAGAGAAAAGGATGTACGTAACCCCCCATTGCCAAGCACCATAAAATCAAACCCCCAGCCAACGTTTTCAAGCTCTAAACTCTCTAGAGATAACCGAAATGTGATGAAAGCTGAGAGGTTGGCTTATTACCCCAAGGTGGATAAAGATCTATATGTGTTTGAAGATTCGGAAATAGAAGAGGCTTTGGCTGAGTGGAAATCTTCTCTCCTAGGCGTTGTTCTTGGTAGGAGGGCGAATTATGAGGCCATGGTTGAGTTTGTGAAAGAGAGCTGGCCAGATTTGAATCCAAAGGTGTTTAGGAAGCCAAATGGTGTGATTGTGTTTAAGTTCAAGGAGGAAGATGAGAAAAAGTGGGTCTTGGAGCATGGGCCATGGATGGTTGGTGGTTCTCTTCCCTTGATGCTCAAAGATTGGATATGTGGGAAGAACATAGATTGGGATTGCTTTGATAGTGTGCCGGTTTGGGCGAATGTGTGGGAACCGGATCCAATCTTTCTATCCTCAAAGCATATGATGGGAGTAATTGGTAGTATGATAGGAAGACCAATTTGCTTGGATAAAGTGACGACTGAGGTTGAACGACTCTCCTATGCACGCTTGTTGGTGGAGGTGACCCCGGCTGAGCTCAAAAGAAAGGTGGTGAGGTTAAAGAATGCCAATGGGATTATTTTTGAGCATAAGGTCAGCTTTGAAAATGTGCCATGGAGCTGTGAGGTATGTAACTTGTTTGGGCACAAGGCTGGATTTTGCAAGAAGTTGGGTCCTAATCATCGAAGGGCTTATGTCAAGAAACCCAAGAAAATGTGGGTGCCAAAGAAGCAATACAAGGCTGAATGTGGTGTGGCTAAGCAAGGTATGGTAGATAAGACAAATGTGGTGAATTTTGAGGCTGTTTTGTTTGGTTCCAAGGCTGTTTGAATGCTATTGAGGCTGAGGCGATTGCTCAGGCTGATTTGAAGGCTCCTAAGGCTGGTTGTGCTACTAGTGTTGCTGATTTAGGGGCTGAGTTGGTGCCGGCTTTGGTAGTCCGTGATATTACTGCCACTATGGTTGATAAAGGTGGGGGCATCCAAGAGGTAAGTCCTGGTGGTGAGGCTGATTTAGATGTAGAGCTTGATGCGGATCCGGTTGCTAACCCGGACCACCCTAGAGTTGATGATAAGTTGTGCAAGAATGCTTGGGGTGGGTATCTTAAAGAGGTAGGGGCTGCTAAAAGGACTGATCTGAATGGGGAAATGCTTGAATGTATAGCTGAGCTAAAAGATCAAGATTTAGAAGTTGATCGTGAGGATGATGAGTCGGGTTTGGTTCGAAATGGTGAGAAAATCTTGGATCCAGGTTCACGTGATTTTGAGGATGAGATGAGTGAGTTTTCAGCAGCTTCAAGGCCTAAGAGAGGGCTGATTTCAATGGTTATGGGGCTGAGAGCAAAGACTCCCTTGACTCCGAACTCCTTGACTCCGAACTCTTTTGTCAAAGTTGCAAATTGTACAAGCTCGAGGAAGAAACCTTCCCCCTTGTTTAATACGGCTAAATCCATGTTGACCGGGGGAAAAATTAGAATGGGGGCAAAAGGGTACCTAGCAAGACGGTTAAGCTTGGAAGAGGGTTGTAGTAGCCCTAAAAAAGGTGCTCATGGTTGATGTAAGAATAGGAGCATGAAATGTTAGGGGTGTGAATGGCGCCCCTAAAATAAGTATGGTGAACAAGTTCGCCATTAAGAATAAAGTGAGTTTGTTTGGATTGTTGGAGACTAAAACGCTGCGTACAAAAGAAGAAGAGTTGGCTTGGTCCTTGCTTAAGGGATGGAAGTTTTGTACGGAAGTAGGCCGGAGTGAAAGGAGTAGGATGAGAGTGGTGTGGGATCCTATGGTTTTGAGAGTGGAAGTGGTGGTGAAATCTGAGCAAGCAATTCATTGCAAGGTTCATCTTAAGAGCTCACATGAGAAGTTGTATGCCACTTTTGTCTATGCCTCCAATACTAGCCCGGAAAGGAGAGAGTTGTGGGACCTCTTGGGGAGCATTGCCTCGAGTATGGATGAGCCGTGGATTGTTCTTGGGGATGTAAATTGCATTCTCAACTCAAGCGAAAAATTTACCCTTCGAAGGAGAAGTGAAGGGGAACCCACGGAGTTAGCGGGGGTGTTGGATAGATGTTTGCTTGAGGACTTAGCTTACTCTAGGGCGAAGTTCACTTGGTCAAACGAACAAGAAAGGAGGAATAGGGTGGCGACCAAGATTGATAGAGTACTTGTTAATGATGCTTGGAAGAGAAATTTCAGTCAAGCCTATGTGTTCTTTGGTGATCCATGGCTCTCCGATCACTCACCGGGGCTTGTGTTTGTGAACCCCTGTCATGTTGGGAGGAGATTTCCATTCCGTTTCTTCAATTTTTGGACGGAAGAGGAAGAATTTAGAAGTGTGGTTGAGAGGGCGTGGAGCACCCAAGTTGAGGGATCGGCCCAATTTTTCCTTATGAAGAAAATGCAAAAAGTAAAGGGAGAACTCAAGGGTTGGCTAAGATCTAAACATAGAGCTCTTGAGGGCTTGGTAGAAGAAAGTGTGGAGAAGCTCAAGAGAGCACACTTGGCACTGAATGAGGACATGGGGAATGAGGAGAAACAAGAAGAAATGAAAAGGGCCAAGCTTGAATTGGAGGGTAATTTGAGCAAACTCTCTAGCGCTACCAAACAACGAGCTAAAATGGATTGGCTATCGTATGGGGAAGAAACGTCATCCATTTTCTTCAATAGAATTAAAGAGAGGAAGATATTTAAGAAGTTACACTTGCTCAAGAATGAAGAAGGGCAAGAGGTGGAAGGGGAAGAGAACATCACCAAGGAGGTCGTAGGGTACTTTGAGAGACTTTTTGGCACGACGGGATTCACGCAACCGGCTGGTTTTGAGGGGTTGAGTGGGCCTAAGCTAGAAGATGAGGATGTAGCTGCCCTAAGTTTTATCCCCTCAGAAGAGGAAATTAAACACGCCTTCTTCAATATAGGTGTTAATAAATCCCCGGGGCCGGACGGGTTTGGTAGCTACTTTTATAAGGAGTGTTGGGATATCATCAAAGTTGAAGTGCTTGTGGCGGTTCGGGAGTTTTTTAGCTCGGGTCAATTACTAAGGTATTGGAATAATACCTTTGTAAGTTTGATACCGAAAGTGGAAGAGCCGTTCATGGTCAAGGAGTTTAGACCTATAGCATGTTGTAATGTCTTCCAAAAGGCCATTTCAAAGATCATGGTGGAGAGAGTACGACCTTTACTTGGGAGGATAGTGGATTTGAATCAAGGGGTTTTTGTATCGGGACGTCTCTTAGCCCATAATGTAGCGGTGGCACAAGAGATAGTTGCAAACTATGAAGACCGGGATGTGTCCAAGAGGTGTGTGATTAAAGCGGACTTGCACAAGGCCTATGATTGCTTGGATTGGGCGCACTTGGAGAAAACCCTGCACTACCTCAACTTTCCTCCACACTTGATACGTCTAATCATGGTATGTGTCTCAACACCTCGCTTTTCCATTTTGGTGAATGGGGAGGCAAAGGGCTTCTTTGAGGGGAAAAGAGGGCTAAGACAAGGGGATCCTCTATCCTCGTTCCTCTTTGTCTTAGTAATGGAAGTTTTGAATAGGAAGCTCAAGATGGCTAGCAACAATGGGGGTTTCTTCTTCCACCCAAAATGTAAAAGACTTGGCCTTCTTAATCTAGCCTTTGCCGATGACTTGTTGGTTTTTTGTAAACCCATGGGGGATTCCTTAAAGATTGTTACTAAGTGTTTGAGGGAGTTTGGAGAGGAATCCGGGCTTGTCCTTAGTGCCTCAAAGACACATCTCTTTTTTGGGGGAGTGGGGGAGGGAGACAGGGTACGGTTGGCTAGAGAGCTTGGGTTTTCATTAGGGACCTTCCCGGTGAGATACCTAGGACTTCCTCTCCACACTAAAAAGCTCAAGATTTCAGATTATAGCCCCCTCCTCAACAAAATTACCATAACCCTCCAACGTTGTTGCATTCCTACCCTTACTTATGCCGGGAGAGCGGAAGTTATTAGATGTGTGGTGGGGGGTGTACTCTCTTTTTGGGCTCAATTGGTTTTACTACCTAAGAGAGTCATAAGGAGGATAGAGAGTCTTTGTAGAAACTATCTTTGGTCGGGAAGATTGGAAGGGAGAAGAGCCCTTGTGGCGTGGGAGGATGTTTGCAAGCCCTTTGAGGAGGGTGGGCTCAACATCAAAGTGTTGGAAGCTTGGAATACTTCGGTCTTCTTCCGGTTAGGGAATGATGTGATCACCGGAAGGATGAACATGTGGACAAGGTGGGTGGAGGATAACCACACTCGTAGGGCGGATTTTTGGAGTGTGGGGAAGACAAACACCGATTCTTGGGTGTGGAGAAATTTGCTTGATAAGCGTGAAATGGTCGTGCAAATCACGGCTATGCAAAAGAGTCCTGACAATCCTAAAGACTGTAGTCTTAGGGAAGTAAGGGTCGAATCCACAGGGAGGAGATTTATCTTTCTATGTAAGTTCTATGTCAATTAGAGTAAAAGGGGTTTAAGGATTAAACAACTATCTAGCATGCAAAAACTAACAAAGCAATTAAAGTTTGGGTTTTAATCAATTTAGGGAAAACACTTAGTCAACAAGAGATTCACATTCGTATGACAAGTTGATCATCGATTTACTCAATATCGCATGCATATGGAATTCCAATTCCTTTTCAAATATAATTAATAGAACAACCAGATACTATCAATCCTAACTAATTGAATAACCCTGAAACTATCAAGATTCAATTCAAAAGCAGCATGAAGAATAGGAATATAATCAGGATACAATTCTAGCATAAAACAACCAGCTTTTATACTAGAATGCAATTTAACTCTCTTCTACAATAGACTAGCACAACCAGATACTAGTACAATGCAGTTTGCTACTATGAAATAGAGAAACTCAACCAGTAATTTCTCTAAATCTAGCAATTGAGATTCAATAACAACAACCCTAGAAATTGCTGAAATCAATCACATAAACAATTCAAACAAGAGAGTAAAATAATTCCATGCAATAGATAAAGAGTAGAAATCTCACAACTAAAAGTCAAACGATGCTTCAAACTGTCTAACTAAGCAAAGAGGCTTAGTTCTCCATGAGAAAAGCTAAAAACTCTGAAAGAAAATATGATAATAGTGTATGAATGAGATATGCAACTCTCTAAAACCTAATATATCAAACTAGGTCTAAAAAGTCTATCCAAAAATACATATATCTCGTTATAAAGCTGACATAAGAAGAGCCAATAGGAATAAAACACGTGTCGCTCAAAAGATCTCCACGTTGGCAGGGGCGGCGGGTGCCGCCAGCAGCAAAACGCTGATCTTCGTCTTCTCTTCAATCCAGCTCTAAAACTCCAATAATATGCATCTTCGGATCTTCTTCTTCCTAGCTGTAGATAGCATATAAAATACCTAAAAACACCATAAACTAATGCTAAAACTCCTCCTAAATACACAATATAATTGTGTACATCAAACTACTCAAAACTTGAATCTCACTCGTCCCTGAGTGACTCAGAAAACATCACTCATAAAAACTATAACCACCGGATCATCAAAATGCAAGGAAGCTTACAAAGAGGAACAAAGCATTCTCATGCAAGCACTACTCAACCTAAACAACAAGATATGACAATTAAGCTCTAACTACCTACTCCACTCATCATGAACATATAAGAGCAAATCATCATCAACATCAAATCAACATCATGCTCAACTCAAACCACCAAACAATCCTCAATATCTATCAAAACATCAAACATCAACCCACCAAAAACTAACCACTAACAAGTCCATCAAAAACACCAACTAAGAGAGTGAAAGTCTCCATAAATCTACACCTTATCCCTCCAAATGAAAACCTACCCAAAACACTCCTATACTCCACTTCTTATGTCTCCTGCGCCGGTAAAAAGATAGTCCTAAAACACTCTTTTTTCTTTCACTCATTTTGCTTAGGCGCCTTTTCAGGTTTTCACCTAACACTCTCTTTTCATTTTTCAATAATGGACTCACCAACTCACACCACTCTGAATCTATTTTTGCCAAGGCCTAGTGCCTGCCAGATTACCTGCTTATTACCTAGACCCCCCTTTCGGGTTTTCAGTCTATCCCAGGATTTTATTTTGCCTTTTTTCAGTTTTTATGGCTTTTTTTAAAAAAAAAATTTTATTTATAGCACATCAATAGTAATATAATTTCAACTCCCACACACTTAGAACACACATTGTCCTCAATGTATTAAAGACAAGATAAAATAAAGGGGAAGTAGAGAAGAATACCACTACTGATCAGATGGCGGTGGTGGTGGTGGATACGATGGGAAATCAGGATAAGAGGGGTAAGCGGGCCACACTCCCTGGAAAAACTGAGCCTGCTGCTGGAAATAGCTAGTGTGCTGCTGAAAGAACTGAGACTGATCCTGGTGGAACTGATGGATCCGATCTATAGAAGTAGACAACGCAGACTGCTAAGTAAACATCTCATCCTGACGGACTAAAAGCTGACGCATCTGGCGCATCATATCATCCTGCCAGCTCAAATCAGTGTCAACTCCAGAAGTAGCAGGAATACTCATACCAGGGACATCCTCATGCATAACTGTGTCGTCCTGAGGAAAAGTCTCTGGAATAGTCGGTGGAGCAGGTGGTGGGACTGCCTGTGGAGCAGCAGAAGTGGAAGGACCAGAACCGCTAACCCGCACGGATAGCTGACGCAGATCAAAATGCTGATACTGAGGTTCAAAGGGTAACTCAGCAATAGGCAAAGGAATCCTAGAAACACCCGTGGGAGGACCAAATAAATAATAAAATCTGCCTCTATCCTCAGAAATATATCCAGCATTCCTCAAATGCCTAATATCACAAGTAAAGGTAGGAGATAGTCGCTGAGATGCTAGAGGAAAAGGAATGTTCAGGAACTCCCCCAAAATAGAAATCATCCCGCCAATACCAATCTTGCACTTTTTTGAACCCCTACACTTCTTGCAGCTAGCAAGGAACTGAGCTCTCCAGTCTCTGATAAGCTTGCATGGCGGTGTGAAACTCCACATAGTCTCTAAATCAGTGTAAGAGACCTTGTTGGCCTAAGTCTGGCCATAAAAAGCCATCCTAATCACCTTATGAACAATACGCAAACAAGGATGAGACCACTTGTAGTTCTTTTCTCCTCCTTTGGGATCAAATGAAGGAAAACCTGTAGTGTTGTACCAGAAAATCAACTCATCCTCAGTAGCATTCCAAAGAGCAGAATCAGAAGGCTGCCTGGAAATACCAAATGCCTCCTCAAGGCTAGCATAAGTCAACACATGGCATGAACCTGCCAGCTGAAAAGAAATCCTCCCATTCTCATGGTCATCCTCTAAAGTAATCAGAAATTCCCTAGTCTAGGCAGGAAATGTGGGAGCACTCTTAAAGAAAAAATTACCCAATCCAGCATGGGTCAACATCTGCCTAGTACAACTCTCCAATCCTAACTGCCTCATAGTGACGGGATCAAAAAATAAAGTAGACACAATCTCCCGCTCATCAATAATCTTCCTCCGGGCCTCATGGACCTCGGAGGTGGCAGATCTAGAACTCATAGCACGCTTCCTAGAACTCATAATCAACAATATGAACTCTGAATGGACAGAAAAGAGGAGAATTTGCCGAAAATACCCGGAAATATGAGAGCGGCGGGCTGGAAAACTGGCGGCGGGCTCGAAGTTGCTAGCGGCGGGTGCCGTGTTCTTGGCGGCGGGTGCCGCGTGCTTGGCGGCGGTTGCCGCCAAGCACGAGCTTCTTCGAAAAAATTCGCCGGAATCGCGGCGGTTGCCGCTTGGAGAGTAGCTAAGCAGGCGGCAAGGGGGCGGCAAGCTCGAGAATGTGGTTTTTATGCTTCAATCGAACCAGATCTGATGTAAATCTGAATTTGAACTTTGATTCCTTTGTTTCCTCTCAAAAGCTCTCTTTTTACAAAACCCTCATAGTTTTTTATGAACTACTCTCAACCCTCTTTTTGTTTTATCTTACTTCAGCCCTCTTTTTTTTCGACTTTTCTCTTTTTTTATTTTATTTTTTTTTAACGGAAAAGATGGATTACTTGTACGGCAGGGCGGCGGGCGCTGCTGAATAGGCGGCGGGTGCCGCCGTGCTTACGGCGGTCGCCGCTTGTGTGGTGGCGGTCGCCGCTGGCACTTCGTAGCTAAATACCCAAAAAAATAAAAGGCGGCGGGTGCCGCCGTGCTTACGGCGGTCGCCGCCAATTACGTTGCTTCCTTCGCTTCTTCCTGCAGGTTAGTCCACACAAAATAACGAAAAACCGAAACAAAAACAACTAAGCTAGAAAAGAAAAATGAAAGAAAGTACCTAGGTCGGGTTGCCTCCCGACAAGCGCCTTATTTAACGTCGTGGCTCGACGTAATGCCAACTCATCAGTCTTCAGCGTCGGGCTTTGTTAGGACAGCTTCCTCAATTGTGTCCTTGGTGAATCCCTCATGATACTTCTTCACTCTTTGACCATTCACCTTGAATAATGCATGTGTTTTGGAATCATAGAGCTCAATTGCACCATGGGGAAAGACTTGAGCAATCACATAAGGCCCTGCCCAACGGGATCTTAGCTTGCCTGGAAAGAGTCTAAGGCGGGACTGAAATAGAAGGACTTTGTCACCAGCTTTGAAGTCCTTTCTCAAGATATTTTTGTCATGCCAAGTCTTAGTTCGCTCCTTGTAGTGAATAGCATTATCATAAGCTTCAATCCTGGCCTCCTCCAACTCCTGTAATTGGAGCTTTCTAAGTCTTGTGTTCCAACTCAACTGGGAGGTGACATGCCTTACCAAAAACCAACCTGAAAGGTGACATACCAATAGGTGTTTTGTACGCTGTCCTGTAGGCCCATAATGCATCATCAAGCCTCTGACTCCAATCTTTTCTGCTAGGGGACACAGTCTTCTCCAGAATGGATTTAATCTCTCTGTTTGATACTTCAGCTTGGCCATTTGTTTGAGGATGATAGGCAGTAGAAACTCTTTGATTGACATGATACTTCTTTAACAGGGCAGTGATTGTCCTATTACAAAAGTGAGTTCCCCTATCACTTATGAGGGCCTTGGGGATTCCAAACCTGTTGAAAATATGGGACTTCAAGAAATCTGCAACAACTCTAGAATCATCAGTCCTGGTGGCCTTCGCTTCCACCCATTTGGAAACGTAGTCCACTGCAAGCAAAATATAGATATTCCCACTAGAGTTTGGAAAAGGTCCTATAAAATCAATACCCCAAACATCAAATATTTCACAAAAAATTAAACTAGTTTGGGGCATTTCATCCCTACTGGACATATTTCCAACTCTTTGGCACCTGTCACAGGATTTACAGTAGTTGTGTGCATCTTTAAAGATGGTAGGCCACCAAAATCCCGCATCAAGTACTTTTCTAGCAGTTCTTTGAACCCCAAAATGTCCCCCACATGCTCCAGAATGACAAAGTGTAAGGAGAGAATTTACCTCATTTTCTGGAATGCAACGGCGGATTACGTGGTCAGAGCAGTGCTTCCAAAGATAGGGGTCATCCCAGACAAAAAATCTAGCTGTACTGCGTAGTCTGTCCCTCTGAGCTTTGTTGAAAGGTTGAGGGAATTCACCTGTGCTGAGGAAGTTCACCAAGTCTGCATACCATGGCTCTATGGTGCTAATCTTGAATAAGGACTCATCCGGAAAGCTTGCTTGAATCTGCTTTTGAGGGGTGCTCTCTTCTTGAACAACTCTGTTGAGGTGATCAGCCACCAGGTTTTCAGCGCCCTTCTTGTCCTTGATCTCAATATCAAATTCACTAAGCAATAGGACCCACCGAATCAATCTTGGTTTTGCTTCTTTCTTTGTCAGTAGGTATCTCAGGGCAGCATGATCAGTATAAATAATGACCTTTGTTCCAAGGAGGTAAGGTCTGAACTTCTCAAGTGCAAATACCACTGCAAGCATCTCCTTTTCTGTAGTAGAGTAGTTCCTATGTGCACCATTCAGGGTCATTGATGCATATTGAATCACATGAGAAGCTTTGGCTTCCTTTTGGCCTAGCACAGCCCCCACCGCATAATCACTAGCATCACACATTATTTCAAAGGGCTTAGACCAATCAGGAGCCTGAATAATAGGGGCACTTGTCAAGCGAGCCTTAAGATCATCAAAGGCTGCCTGACACTCAGTTGTGAACTCAAACAACATGTCTTTCTTCAATAATTCACACAGGGGTGCTGATATCTTGGAGAAGTCTTTAATAAACATGCGGTAGAAACCTGCATGGCCTAAAAAAGAACGAACTTCGCGCACATTAGTAGGATAGGGCAAAGATTGAATTACTTCAACCTTTGCCTTATCGACCTCAATACCCCTAGCTGAAACTATATGACCAAGTACAATACCCTGTTCTACCATGAAGTGACACTTTTCAGAATTAAGCACTAAATTAGTGTCAACACATCTAGCAAGTACAATAGTTAGGTGATTTAGGCATGCATCAAAATTATCTCCATGTACAGTAAAATCATCCATGAATACCTCAATGAAATTCTCAATGTACTCAGAAAAGATGCTTACCATACACCTTTGGAAAGTCCCAGGAGCATTGCACAACCCAAATGGCATCCGACGGTAGGCAAAAGTGCCAAACGGACAAGTGAAAGTTGTCTTTGCTTGATCTTCAGGGGCAATGGCTATCTGAAAGTAGCCTGAATACCCATCTAGAAAGCAATAAAATGCTCTGCCAGCCAATCTCTCAAGCATCTGATCAATAAAAGGAAGGGGGAAGTGATCCTTCCTAGTGGCTGCATTCAGCTTGCGGTAGTCAATGCAGACTCTGTAGCCTGTCTGCAGTCTTGTAGGGACCAATTCTCCTTGTTGATTCTCCACCACTGTAATTCCTCCTTTCTTTGGTACAACCTGTGTGGGGCTAACCCACTTGCTGTCAGAGATAGGGAAAATCATACCTGCTTGCAAGAGTTTCAGAACTTCTTTCTTCACCACCTCCATCATAGGTGGATTTAAACGCCTCTGTGGTTGTCTAGATGGCTTCTCTTCTCCTTCCAACAGTATACGATGCATGCAAGTGGTGGGGCTGATTCCCTTGATGTCAGCAATGGTCCAACCAATTGTTGTCTTGTACTCTTTTAGAACCGCCACTAGCCTGTTTTCTTGATCTTCTGTAAGATTGCTGGAGATGATCACTGGTAATGTCTCCTTGTCTCCAAGGAATACATACTTGAGGTGGTCTGGGAGCTGCTTCAACTCGATCATTGGTGCCTGCACAACAGAAGGAAAAAGCTTTTCCCTTGGCAGGGTTAATGGTAAAGGAGTTTTGCCAGTTGATTTTCATCAAAAACATCTTGCACCACAGGCTCAAGCATATCAATAGCATAGACAGAGTAATCATCAAAAGGATATTTCATGGCTTCATAAATATTATAATTAAGGATTTGACCATCAAATTCCATGGTTAAAGAGCCAGTGCTCACATTGATTTTGGTATTGGCTGTTTTCAGATAAGGTCTCCCTAATAGAATAGGAATTGCATGATCATCATGTTCCATTTTAAGCACATAGAAATCAGCAGGAAAAGTGAGATCACCAACCATAACCAAAACGTCCTCTACAAAACCTATGGGACGAACATTAGACCTATCAGCTAATTGAATAGAGATATTAGTGGTATGCATAGGTCCAAGTTTCAGAGATTCACAGAGAGTAGAAGGCATTACATTGATGGAAGCACCCAAATCTAGCATGGCTTTTTCAACTTTAGTACCTCCAATTGTAATAGGGATAGTAAACATACCTGGATCCCCGCACTTCTTAGGTAAGCGTTTTTGAAACACATCTGAAACATGCTCGCTTACCTTCACCTTCTTTTTGCTATTTTTGTCCTGAATCCGCTTTGTAGTGCACATCTGCTTCAAGAACTTTGCATAGCGTGGGACTGACTTGATCAAGTTAAGGAGAGGAATGTTGACCTCAACGTTTCTGAACATCTCGAACATGTCTTTGTCCTGCTTCAGGGGCTCTGTACGCTTTAATGCAGATGGAAACGGAGGAACTGGCTTCCATTCAGGGAGGGCTGGAGATCTTTCTTCATCGGAGGCTTCAGCAGAAGGGCGGCGGTCGCCATCAGAAGGGCGGCGGTCGCCGCTTGTTTCGGAAAAATTGGGCGGCGGGTCATCACCGTCGCGGCGGGCGCCGCCGTCTTGGCGGCGGGTGCCGCTGTCCTGGCGGCGGGTGCCGCCAATTAATTTTTGATCGCCGCTAATTAATTCCAAATTGCCGTAGCCAAGCTCCTTTTGGCGGCGGGTGCCGCCATCCTCGCGGCGGTCGCCGCTTTCGCTTTCGTCAGATTCTTCCACTAATCCGCCTTCAAGTTGTCTCCCACTCCTCAAAGTGACAGCATTGACATGACGAATATTCGGATTGACTTCTGTTTGAGAAGGAAGTTTACCCGAATCTCTGGCTTCCAGTTTGCTTACAGCTTCAGAGATTTGACTCATCTGCCGTTCCAGGTTGTGAATGCTTGCTGATGTAGAATCCTGGAATTTCACTTGACTTTGAGTCAGTTGAGTCATATTATTTTGAAGAGTGAGGTTACTTTGCACCAACATCTTCATCATATCGTCCAAAGAAGTAGCGGCATTGTGATTCTGTCCTTGAGGCCTTGGCACATATGGCTTAACTTGTTGAAACTGATCTTGTTGTTGCTTTGACTCAGGCTCTCTCCACCTGAAGTTCTGATGATCTTTCCAGCCAGGGTTGTAGTTGTTTGAATAGGGATCATTCCTTGGCTTCATTTGGTACCCTCCAACTGCATTCACTTCCTCTTGTAGTGTAGGACATGAATCAGTCGGATGAAAGGCGTCATTACAAATTCCACACGCCTTAGCCTGTTGAGCAGTACCCTTCAACTTCAACCGCCTCACTTCTTCTTTCAGCACATCAAAATCAGCTTGATCAATTGTAGAGTGAGAGTTGGCAGCTGACAAGTTTTTAGAACCTCTTCTAGTATATTGCCTAGACTCATCAGCCAACGTAGAAAATATTTCTAGAGCCTCGTCATAGGTTCTTTTCATGATGTTTCCAGCACAAGAGGAATTGACCAATCGCCTGTCATCCTCACGAAGTCCTCCATGGAGATAGAGAATAAGATCATGATTAGCATAACCATGGTAGGGACAGCTCTTTACCAGCTTCTTGAAGCGCTCATAATATTCATAAAGCGACTCGTTGGGGAATTGCTCTATGTTACAGATCTGCTTCTTGAGTTGATTAGACTTGATTGGAGGGAAGTATTTGTCCAGAAACAACTTCTTCAAGTTTACCCAAGTAGTAACGCTTCCAGGAGGTAGAGTATGATACCAGTCTTTAGCGGATTCTTTCAAAGAAAAAGAAAACGCTCTCAGCCTCATCTGTTCTTCAGTAATATCAGAGGGACACATGCTGGTGCAGACATCAAGGAACTCGTCAAGATGTTGAATGGGATCTTCAAGTGGAATTCCGTTGAATTTTGGGAGTAGATGGACTACTCCTGTCTTGAGCTCAAACTTCACCCCATCACCAAGGGCTGGGAATTGCACTGCACGTGTAGGCTGATTCAGATTAGGAGCTGTCAAGCTCTCAAGAGTAACTCGATCACCCATTGTTCGGATTCCTTGCAGTAGTGCACGCACAGCTCGACGAGTTCTGAAAAGAGTCCGTTCAAGCGGTGAATTATTAGTAGCACGGGTGTGAACCATAAGATAGGTTCACACAAAAATTGGCACAAAAATTACACAAAAGACAATTATTGCCTCCCCGGCAACGACGCCAATTTGATAAGCGTGAAATGGTCGTGCAAATCACGGCTATGCAAAAGAGTCCTGACAATCCTAAAGACTGTAGTCTTAGGGAAGTAAGGGTCGAATCCACAGGGAGGAGATTTATCTTTCTATGTAAGTTATATGTCAATTAGAGTAAAAGGGGTTTAAGGATTAAACAACTATCTAGCATGCAAAAACTAACAAAGCAATTAAAGTTTGGGTTTTAATCAATTTAGGGAAAACACTTAGTCAACCAGAGATCCACATTCGTATGACAAGTTGATCATCGATTTACTCAATATCGCATGCATATGGAATTCCAATTCCTTTTCAAATATAATTAATAGCACAACCAGATACTATCAATCCTAACTAATTGAATAACCCTGAAACTATCAAGATTCAATTCAAAAGCAGCATGAAGAATAGGAATATAATCAGGATACAATTCTAGCATAAAACAACCAGCTTTTATACTAGAATGCAATTTAACTCTCTTCTACAATAGACTAGCACAACCAGATACTAGTACAATGCAGTTTGCTACTATGAAATAGAGAAACTCAACCAGTAATTTCTCTAAATCTAGCAATTGAGATGCAATAACAACAACCCTAGAAATTGCTGAAATCAATCACATAAACAATTCAAACAAGAGAGTAAAATAATTCCATGCAATAGATAAAGAGTAGAAATCTCACAACTAAAAGTCAAACAATGCTTCAAACTGTCTGACTAAGGAAAGAGGCTTAGTTCTCCATGAGAAAAGCTAAAAACTCTGAAAGAAAATATGATAATAGTGTATGAATGAGAGATGCAACTCTCTAAAACCTAATATATCAAACTAGGTCTAAAAAGTCTATCCAAAAATACATATATCTCGTAATAAAGCTGACATAAGAAGAGCCAATAGGAATAAAACACGTGTCGCTCAAAAGATCTCCACGTTGGCAGGGGCGGCGGGTGCCGCCAGCAGCAAAACGCTGATCTTCGTCTTCTCTTCAATCCAGCTCTAAAACTCCAATAATATGCATCTTCGGATCTTCTTCTTCCTAGCTGTAGATAGCATATAAAATACCTAAAAACACCATAAACTAATGCTAAAACTCCTCCTAAATACACAATATAATTGTGTACAGCAAACTACTCAAAACCCGGGAAACCATGAGAGGTGTGTTGTTGGGAGATGAGCAACAAGGGGAGAGGATAAACGTCCTAGACATCACTAGGCCGAATGGGAGCCTTGATACTAAAGCACTTTATGAGGTCTTGAGAAACAAAGGGGAAAAGGAGGAGTGGTGTGAGATTGTGTGGGGAGTGGTCCGAGCAAGAGCATGGAGCTTCCGACTTTGGTTGGCCTACAAAGGAAGACTCCCTACCTTGGTCCGACTTTTTGAGTGGGGATGTGCTAGCCATAATGTTTGCCCCTTGTGCAATGAACACCCTGAGACTATCGAGCATATTTGGGTATCTTGCTCATTTGTACTACGAGTGATGGAAAGAGTTTGGAGGTGGGTAGGGATACACACCCACAAGGAGGATGTAAGGGAATGGGTTGAATGGTTTATATCACCCGGCCGAGATAGTACACTCTTCAAGGTGAAGCTCATGGCCTTCCTAGGAGTAGTGTACTACACTTGGAAGCATAGGAATAATGTGCTTCATGAGGGAATTGAACCAAATGTTGTCTCTTGTGCCCAAGAAATCATTATTGCATGTAAACAAAGACTTGAAGCTTCATGCAAGTTTGAAGGAAGACAAGGAGAAGTCCTTCGAAGACAACTCGGCCTTTGAGGTATGTGTAGGTGGTTTGTGCTTTTTCGTGGCGTTCATATTTAGAGCCTTTGGTGATTGTTTGTGGTTTGATGCTCGGGCCGTGAGGCTTAGGAGAGCTTTTTTGATGTGTAGGTGGTGATGTCTCACACCTAGTTTTGTGTTGATATTTTGCACATGTTTTCCCATGTGAGATGTACATAGGGCAGCCGGGTAATACTCGGGTTTTGCATATATTTATAGGCTCTTGTCTATAGGTTGGGGATGGGGTCCTAGACCCGTTTTTGTTAGGCTCGTAGGGCATTTTTGACCGGATCTGCGTATCCGAGGCTGGGGTTGTACTTTTTCACCTTGACTTTTTACGGTCAAGCGTGTTCTGTATATTCCTTCTATTTCTATATATTCACCACATTTCGAGCTTCTGACGTTATTATTATTAACGACAATGTTCGTCGTTAATTAATTATTAATGACAACATACTTGCTCATCGTTAATTAATTACCGACAACATACTTACCCCTCATTACCTACTTATTTACGACGAACGTGTTAGTGTTGTAGTTAAGTAATCAATAAAGAAATAATCATAAGTGATAACGATAAAATAAATCCTCATAAAAAGATATTCTAACGAACAAAGTTTTATAAAAAATTGTATAAAACAATAATATAATTTTATTTAAAATTGTTGTAATGTTATAATAGTACAATGTTATTTATAAAAAGGTCATAATGTAACTGAAACCAATAAGTAATAACAACACAAAATATTAAAACTATACTCTCTCCGATCAACTTTAAGTGTCATATATCCTAGCCTTTTTACTTTTATCGAAATTAGATGTCGTTCAAGAAGTAAATCAATTTTCCATATTTATTACACCATTTTCCTTTTTTCCATTAATTCTAAGACCCTTGTATCCTATTAACTCCCAACATAAAGATAATTTAGCCAATGAATGCTTGAGTATAGTACATGCAAGAATTATTACTGTTTTGGGAAAAATTAACACATTAATGCGTTATCTGCTATAATGAGGGAACCTTAACCAAAAAGCAACTTAAAGACGTTAACTGATAGCTTGTATTTAGGTAGTGATTAGGATGCATATTTATGTTTATATTGCATGGTTTTAGCTTAGTTTAGCTTAGTTTTTAGGTTTTTAGGTTTTCTAGGAAATTCGGATTTTTGCGCTTGTTTTGTTCGGTTTTCAGATCTTTAGGTAAACAAGTATGAACGGGATGGATCTTAGAGGACTATGGTGAAGTTTGAGGAAGCTTATAGTGATACAAGTGAAGATTAGAAGAGTTAACGCCCAAGAGCTTGTGTGAAAAGAACGCTTAAACCCGGGCTATGCATTGGAGTTCTTGTTTCGACACCTCTATCTTGCAATGCTTGGTTTTGGAGATATAGTGCTCGGATGGAGCTGAATTTGTTTTCACTGGAAAGCTAATTCAGAGAGATACAATTCATATTTTTACTCCGAGTCCAAATTCCAACTCTATGTGGGTCAAAACAGCCTCTGAAGTGACGCCTGAATGCTGAACCGAGGCAAAAGCGCTGGATGACAATTGCTCGGCCGCGCAATCCTCATGCAACCCGCGCAATCGGTGTTTTCTACACGGGGAAGTTTTGGGCTTGACTTTTGGGCCTAGGGTTATATCATATCCGAGTATAGCTTAAAGATAGATCTTTTTGAGGATTATTTGGAAGACATACATAAACCTTATGTTAGATTATTTTTAGGAGAACTTTTTAATCAACTTTTGGAGGCTAGGGTTTTCTCTCAAGGAAGAACCTTTGAACCTTTGTAAGTTTGATTTTAATTCAATTATGCATTGCTAATTTCTCTTGTGTTTGGCTAGTTATTGAAGTCATGATTTGTATGTAGTTGTGAGGTTTGATTGATTCTCAACAAACTTGAATAGAAATTATTCCCTGTGCTTAATTGAATCTAAACTAGGGTTTTATTAGATTAGCTACCTGATTGAATTTCTAGTTAAAACTGAATATGATAATTACCGGTTGGAGTTAATTAGATCAAGAGTATACTTTAATCAATTAGTACCGGTTGGACTAGTTGGCTGAAGGAGGGAATAAATTCACAAGTCACTGGTTGCTCTAAGTGTTTGTTTCTATTGATAACTTGAATCGTTATGCTGTTATTTAATTGAATCTAGAAGGTCTTCTAGGTTATTATTTAATTAGGGTTGTTAGACTGGTAGTTCTATCAACTATATATGAAGTTTGGATCTTAATCCTTAGTAGGGTCATTATCCACAATAGATTATTCAAGTGAGAAGAGAATCAAGAGAATCAATGATCAACGAATCAATATCATGATGGATTTAACTAGTTGAACACGTTTGTTTCTCATATACTCAAATCATCTTTTGCATTCATAGTTAGTTTTATTCTTGCATATTAGTTTAGATTAAACATTCCAAAAACCCCCTTTTTAGTTACTTGGCACTTAAGCAATAACACATTTACAAGAGTCTCTGTGCGATCGACCCTTGCTTCCACTTTGCTCAGGTTAGGAAGTTAGGTATTTCTTTGATAGTGCTTTTATAGCGACGTAAAAGTGCTCATCAAATTTGGCGCCGTTGCCGGGGACTTGTCGCTATTTGTGTTTTTACTTTTGTGCTATTCTTGGTGTTGTGAACCTATCTTACGGTTCATAACACCCGTGCTACTAATCTATGGCTTTGTTCGATTGTAGACAGCTACAAGATGAACACTTCCATCATTATTTTTCTAGATTTCAAGACCATGTGTTTGAACTTGGTGCTTGGGGATTACGATACAGTGATAGAGAGGTGAACATGGGAGTTATTCATGGTATGAATCTTGAGACAAGAGGGTTGGCCGACTACATGAGCAATGAGAGGCTTTTATTTATGAGGCCTGAGGAATGCTGGGATTTCTTTTGTTTTATGAGCCATCAAAGCTTTTTGATCGAGTCATCTTCACAACCACCCCAGCCGGTTGATACGTCTCTTGAGGATATAATCAGGGATCTCTCCAAAGGGGCGGATGCTATAATCATGGAGCATTGTGAGTCATGTTCTTCAAGTTTTCATCCCACAATCTCATGCCCTTTTGAGTTGTGTGGAAGGAAGTGGTGGAATCACGTTGGAATCAAACAATCAAGAGTCAAATATTCAGATTCAAGTTGAGGAGCAATCTAAGACACTTGATGATGGTTATGATGATGAAGTTGATGCTCAATATGAATTTTCACCTACAAGGCAAGTTGAGCAAATTATCACAGAGCCAAAGGAAGTCTGTGCAGGCATAGATATTCTTATAGAACCTAGGGAGCCTGAGTCATCTTCACCCATGTGGAGTAAATTGCTTGAGGGTTTTGTGGTTTTGGAAGAAGACTATTTTGTCGACCATGATGACTTCTTTTCTGATGAAGTAGACAACCATGAGGGAGAAAATCAACATGATGCATCTATTAAGTCTCCCGTTGTCATGGTGCACCCGATGTTAGGCCTTGACACTCCTTGCCTCAGTTTCCCCACCTTCTCACATCAGGAGCTTATGGAGTTCAAAGATGAGGAGCCAAGCCTACAACACAAGGTGGATGATGAGAATTATATGGAGTTCATCTCTGATAAAAGTGGTATTGCTGACAAGTGCTTTGATTCATACTGTAAGTATTTTCTAAAGCCACCACTTGTGCTGAATTTCTTTGAACAAATGCCACCTCATGAAAATTAGGCACACATGTTTGATAAATTAAAACGGTCTTTGAATGTTATATTATGCTTAATTGATTTATCAATGTGTTACTTATGCTTTTCTGAGATGTGTGCACAGGGCTTTGACAGGTTATTAAAGGCATTGACAATGTCTAATCTTGTCAATTCATGCTAAGGGTCAAGCTAATGACGTTAAACAAGCGCTTCTTGGGAGGCAACCCAATGTTTAGAGTGGATTTTTTTTTTCAGTTAATCTTTTGCTTTTTAGATAGTTCTTGTGTGTGTGTTTAGATGTCCCAGGTCCGAAGATTGACAACCTGAAGAAGCCTTCACCACCACCGTCGGATTTCCCGCCGTACTACCCGGATTACTAGCGTTTTGTGAGTTTTCTCTTTCCTTTACTTTTTACTATGGGTGCTCACGGGTCCGGGTCGACCCCGACCCGACCTGACCCGACCCGCATTTTGCGGGTCGGGCTGCAGGTCATGTTTTAAAAAAATTCGGGTCGCGAATCGGGTCGGGCCAAACCCGACGGGTTGCGGGTCGACCCGCATACCCGCGCCCTTTTTTTAAAAAATAAAAAATATGTTAGTGTGACTGTTAAATAGTGGAAAAGTCGAAAAATTCGGGTCGCGGGTCGGGTCGGGTCGCGGGTCGACCCGCGAAAAGGGCAAAAAAAAACATATTTTTTTAGTTTTTAAAAATACATGCGGGTCAGCGGGTCGACCCGCGACCCGACCCGCAAAACCCGCAACCCGCGGGTCGGGTCGCGGGTCGTGTCTGAAAAATTTGCGGGTCATCGACCCGACCCGCAACCCGCACTTGCGGGTCGCGGGTCGACCCGACCCGACCCGTGAGCACCCCTACTTTTTACTATACTTTGGGGACAAAGTATGTTTTAAGTATGGGGGAAGGGAATTACTTGGTTGCATTGCATGTAGTTGCATTAGATTAGGTCATATTTCAATTTTTGCATGCATTGATTAGAATCTTGAGAAATGATAGAAAAGAAAAAATTTGAAAAATTTGAAAAAAATATAAAAATATTGCATTTAGGTTCTTATTTCCCCATTGTTTGATTCCTCTTGTTTTTCAATGCTAAGTATAAGTTCTAACCCATGATTTGCATGATTTACTGAAGTTGATATGATATGAGCATGATCATTGATTGATTACCTTGATTATAGGATGGAGCATGTATTTAGCTTAAGTTTTTGATTCATTCTGAAGTTCTAGACAAAAATTAGCCTTGTGAGATTTTTGGCCTTTCATGATTATTTGTTCTCTACATTCTTGAGTGTATCACCATGATTATCTAGCTCTAGAACTTGCATTAATACTCTTTTTCAAGGCTGCTTTATATGATTGAATGCATAACATTAAAATGATTGAGGTAATGTTTCTATAAGCCTATTATTTCCTTTCCTACCTGACAAGATCCATGTTCTTGACACCCCTATTTTTTTTGAGCTTTAAGCCTATTTTTGATAGCTCCACAAAATTTTCCTAGCCTAATAAGCTTGACCCATCCGGGATTTAGGACTTTAGGTTGTGGTTGTATTTTGTGTGAGTTTGATGTAAGTATGGGGGAGTTAGAAGAAAAGGAAGAAAAAGAGGAAGTACAACTCTTGGTTCCAAAGTGAAAAAAGTTGAAGATGAAAAGTTTGATTGCAAAAGAAAAGCAAAAGAAAGAAAATTGAGCTTAATTGTTAGTAGTCTTCATTAATAAAGCGAGAAAAGAGTTGAAGAGGCAAGAAAAAAAAAAAGAGAGAAGCAAAGTGCTTAAGTGTTAATGTAAGGAGTTGGTAGAGTGAAGTTGGAAGTGTTATGAAAAAGTGTTGAATTTTGGTTTAGGGTTAGTTCTTTATCCCGGATTTAGTACCACAGGCCAAATATGATCCCTTCCAAATTTCTCTTTACCTTGGCCCCATTACAAGCCTTAAAAAGACCTCATGATTTTTGTTATTTGTTTGATCCCCAGCGGTGGAGATTTAGAACTCTAATGCAAGCTTATGGTAGTCTAGTCTTCATGGCTGATTTTGAGTGAAACACATACCCTTAAACACTTGAGAGTGAGAGCAAAACACAATTAACTTAGTGAGGTCTAGAATAGATGAATGGTCTTTACTTGTTGCTTATCATAATACATGTTAGGAAGTCTTGGTTGGGTTTTTAATTATATGTGAAATGCTTGTTTGACTTGAGATGGATGTATGATTGCATTTCTGTGGTGTGACTTGGACTTATGATGCTTGAGGACAAGTAAGGGTTAAGCATGGGGGAATTTGATAGCTTGTATTTAGGTAGTGATTAGGATGCATATTTATGTTTATATTGCATGGTTTTAGCTTAGTTTAGCTTAGTTTTTAGGTTTTTAGGTTTTCTAGGAAATTCGGATTTTTGCGCTTGTTTTGTTCGGTTTTGCAGATCTTTAGGTAAACAAGCATGAACGGGATGGATCTTAGAGGACTATGGTGAAGTTTGAGGAAGCTTATAGTGATACAAGTGAAGATTAGAAGAGTTAACGCCCAAGAGCTTGTGTGAAAAGAACGCTTAAACCCTGGCTATGCATTGGGGTTCTTGTTTCGACACCTCTATCTTGCAATGCTTGTTTTGGGAGCTATAGTTCTCGGATGGAGCTGAATTTGTTATCACTGGAAAGCTAATTCAAAGAGCTACAATTCATATTTTTACTCCGAGTCCAAATTCCAACTCTAAGTGGGTCAAAACAGCCTCTGAAGTGACGCCTGAATGTTGAACCGAGGCAAAAGCGCGGGATGACAATTGCTCGGCCGCGCAATCCTCATGCAACCCGCGCAATCGGTGTTTTCTACGCGGGGAAGTTTTGGGCTTGACTTTTGGGCCTAGGGTTATATCATATCCGTGTATAGCTTAAAGATAGATCTTTCTGAGGATTATTTAGAAGACATACATAAACCTTATGTTAGTTTATTTTTAGGAGAACTTTTTAATCAACTTTTGGAGGCTAGGGTTTTCTCTCAAGGAAGAACCTTTGAACCTTTGTAAGTTTGATTTTAATTCAATTATGCATTGCTAATTTCTCTTGTGTTTGGCTAGTTATTGAAGTCATGATTTGTATGTAGTTGTGAGGTTTGATTGATTCTCAACAAACTCGAATAGAAATTATTCCCTATGCTTAATTGAATCTAAACTAGGGTTTTATTAGATTAGCTACCTGATTGAATATCTAGTTAAAACTGAATCTGATTAATTACCGGTTGGAGTTAATTAGATCAAGAGTATACTTTAATCAATTAGTACCGGTTGGACTAGTTGGTTGAAGGAGGGAATAAATTCACAAGTCACTGGTTGCTCTAAGTGTTTGTTTCTATTGATAACTTGAATCGTTATGCTGTTATTTAATTGAATCTAAAAGGTCTTCTAGGTTATTATTTAATTAGGGTTGTTAGACTGGTAGTTCTATCAACTATATATGAAGTTTGGATCTTAATCCTTAGTAGGGTCATTATCCACAATAGATTATTCAAGTGAGAAGAGAATCAAGAGAATCAATGATCAACGAATCAATATCATGATGGATTTAACTAGTTGAACACGTTTGTTTCTCATATACTCAAATCATCTTTTGCATTCATAGTTAGTTTTATTCTTGCATATTAGTTTAGATTAAACATTCCAAAACCCCCTTTTTAGTTACTTGGCACTTAAGCAATAACACATTTACAAGAGTCTTTGTGGGATCGACCTTTGCTTCCACTTTACTCAAGTTAGGAAGTTAGGTATTTCTTTGATAATGCTTTTATAGCGACGTAAAAGTGCTCATCATTAACTCTACAAATAAAGTTGGATTCATAGAGAAATATAGTAGAAAAATTAATGAATAAACGAAGAAATGAATATGAATCTAGAATAAAGAAATTAGACAATGATTCCGTTATTGCAGGTTTACACAATGAAATCCCTCGAACAGTGGCACACGTGTATTTCAGTATTTAGAACGAAGTAAGAATTTGTAAATCAATGGTTTGGAGCTCCGATCTTGTGTGCCCTTTCCTCTCATTCATTTGATCTTTTATAGTTGACTCTATTCAGAGTGTCGTTGCCTTTTACCGGCTAGTGATCCCGGAGAACTCGCTCGTGCATTTAAGGAGAAAACCGTTACTGGCGCATCTCCCACACGTCATTGTCCTCATCTTCCGGTATTTAGCGAGTAATGGGCTCCCTCTTATTGCTAAATTAGGCCCAAAGATTATATGGCCCAACAATACTGATACGTGATCGCACACCACAAATTGAATGAGCTTCCTTCTAAAATCAGCTTCAAACACACCACAACCCCCATTTCTGTAAATTTCCACACACAATCGAACCGGATCTGAGATTTTCTAGCTTATCAAGTATATGTCTATTTTCCTAGTCTACTTAAATTGGTGTATAGAGCTGTGTTGAAGGGTGATAAATTGATAATGATCTAGAGTATTCCTAATTCCATCGCGCGCGCATAATGAACATTGGGCTTCATGGGGGAAGTTTCTTGATACCAGATGATTCTATGCTTGTCGGCTCTTACAAAAGAAGGAAGCAAATAAAAACATGCACCATTAATGTGTTATCTACTAGCACAATGTTACAACTTGTGAATGATGGAATGAATATGCATTAATCTGTTGCAAAAGTAAGGTTGATGGTTGTTTATGTGGTTAAAATGGGAGGTAAGATCTTTGATCTTCTCCCTATCACTGGTGTGTGCGTATCAGGGAACAGCGTACTCGCATCAGAATCCTCAAGACACCCATCTTGGCTTACGCTTAGAGGATAAGACACCAGATGCACGCCTTTCATGTCAACAATTTCATCTCCACTGTAAACTTTCCACATCTTTTCTCCAGTTGAACGCATCCTCTCCACACATTCTAGGCTTTCAGGCTCCAGGAACAACGTTTCCTCTGCTCCTCCAGTATGCTCATACCACAACGACATGCGGTACGATGCAATTTCCTGAGTTCCACCACCATAGTCTGATGATTGGTGGCATCCTATAGCAATTTCTGTGTCTCTCGCTCCGTCCATTGACCGCTGGTTCACATTCGCCGATCCTATTACCATGTAGATATCGTCCACTGCAAGAAGAATTATAACATAGAGATTAGAGTGAGCTCGATCGTTTTTCATTCAATTCAGTGGGTAAAATTCAGTGGCCACATACATACCTATCATTAGCTTTGAATGGACATAAATCATGAATCTTCGGTTTTTCTGGGCATTGCAATACTGTGTGCAAGGAAGAGGAGACAATGGCGGGATGAACTCGTCGCCATCATCAACCTTTTCCTCCCTATTTGCCAGACAGAAGAAATTCAGGTAGTCTTTGGGATGACCCGGACCACCGCTTTCTTTCAAGGCTTGGCCAATTATACCATACATCATTCCCATGGTTGTTCTAGTCCAATGCAAGATATCCCCAACGGAGTCGCTCTCAGGCACCCCTTCTGGCCACATGGGAATCACTACATAAGCCGCAAACCTCTCTCTCGCTCGGATCTTATTCACAATCTTGAGTGCAATCTCTATTGGGATCAAGTTGTTGCACCCACAGTGTTGATCATGCGCCCACAAGCTGCATCCTCCTACAAAATACTGGTTCTCGATGTATATGAACCGATCCGCTCTTCGTATCGCCTCAACATAAGCTTCATGGATGCTTTGCTCTGTCATGGATGCTGCCCTGCTTGAGACTGGGTCAGCTGAGAAGTGGTCTATTGATCTAAACACTTGCACCTTCCAGTTTCTGTGGCCGCCCGTCTGAGAGTCCACGTCTCTGTGCAAACCCCCTATGGTGTTTACTGGGACGAGCAGCCTCGGATCGCATTGCTTTGCCCATCTTTGCTCGAAATTAGTGAGAACGTCCCACGCGGCCTCCCCTGTGACACGTGCGTGTGAGTCGTGCCATGGCTCGCGGGGTCCGCCCTTGGGAAGGCTAGCTCCATGGATGCTGGTTTGGTAGAAATCGTTGCAGTGGGGCGGGGTGTTGAGAGTCCTGAACAAAGAGTGCTCCTCCGTATCGTAGCGGCCGTCGCAGAGATCTACCCCGCCAACGAAGCTGGTGATCTCCCTGTCGCCGCCTATTCCTATTCTAGTGTCCACCGTTATCGTCTTCTGATGGTGGCTGTAGAATGTGGGGAACTTGTTGTGTAGCCTTGGACAGAGCCTGCACACGACTTTGGTGTTCCGAAAGTAGACCAAGGCGTCCTCATCATGGGTCCTCATCAAGCCTTTGTTCTTGATGAAGGGTATCGACGTCTCGTCGTTCCAGATCATAACTCTAACTGCTACCCCTTCTTCGGCTTTATGCTTCAAGAGGTCTCCGAGCTTAACTCCTGTGCCACGTTGAGTTTCCTCCCGTATGAGCACTAAGTTTGGATTCAGTGACCATCCGGCTATGTAGATCAAGTGCTTGGCTCCCTCCAACGCTCTGTAAACGTCCTCCCAAAGGCTCCTCGGAGTGGTTAATCCTTGGCCCGTTGGAGAAGGCGGACGGAAAGAAGCATGATGATGAGCATCATGGTATAGAGTTACCCCACAGTTGGATCGCTGTGGGAACGTCGAGTTTTGCAGCCCATGGAAACCTCCATGGTCAATCAACTTTCCCCATGTGGGCTCGAATTCCGCAGGCTTGAACCACAATACTAGCTGGAGCTGGAGTTTTCCCCTCGGCTTCTTCTTCCCTTGTGCTTTAAGAAGCGGGAAGAAGCCGCTGATGAAGCTTGCTTCTTCCACTAGCCGGCGAGCCTTGAAGCTTATGTTTCCGAGGAGAGAGCACTTGGTTTTGACATGGATTGTGATTGTTGAATCAAGAGGGTGAGCGCAGAGGATTTGGAAAGTCTGGTTCCAAACTCGATCCTTTTCGTGGCTTGTTGTTGCTACCGTTTCCTGGTTTAGCTTGATTTCAACGTATGCTGCGGGGTTTCCATTGAGGGACAAGCACTGCAAAAGAGCATGTCCTGTTTTTGTTGAAGCAATGGAATGTGCAAACATCTCTCTTACAAACAAGCATAAGAGAATTATGGTTCATTTGTCTTAAAAAGCTAGCCTTGAAATTGTACTTACGTTGTGGGTGAACGCCGGCTTCTTCCTCACAGTTGCATGAAAAATGGTGGCTTCTAGTGTTCCATGGAGGAGCTTCTTGTTTCCTTCCATCTTTGCCTCGAGTATTTGGGTCATGAGAAGTAAATCTAAAGGTTGATCGATGTTAAATCGTTCCTGTTTTCCATTCAACATCTGTTGTTATGTATGTTATATAGAGTCTAATGTCATTCTGATTCAAGCAAGACATGAATCTTCAAGTGCATGAGAAGAGGGGAGGTAGGTATTCTTCTAAGCATAACAGAACAGAGTTTTCCCTTTAAGCTTACGTTTCTTGAATATATGAAACAGGCTTACTTGTTCCTGATCAAATGCAACTGCATAATCTATTAATATTTGCGTACATTGTTATTAAAATATTCCTTGACATAAATCCCCATGTCATATCCAAGATACGTCTGTTGAATTCATCTTTTTGTTTCTCGGGCGTAGGCTGTTTAAGAGATAATTGTCGAGCAGCTCGGTATGAGTACCTGCAAAGAATTTAGGAAAAACAGATTTTTAGAGTAAAATTGAAGTTGCTGTATGTTGGGAATTTGAAGTCCAGCTGGGCTTTGCCTTGGAAGTCTTTGGCGTGTGGGTGATATATTAATCAATGAAGTAACCTAATATTATTAGGTAGCTTGGAGAAATGATTTTGTTGATGCCCATTTGGTTTAAAAATAATGGTATGGGACATGTCCCTGATGTCCGTAGTGTTGATTGTTAAAGTAATAATTAAGTTCCCAAATGCTTAATTAGAGGAGAATAAATTTCTTATTGGAATGGAATTTAAAGGTCAATATAAAGCATGCAAATGGGCTGGAATTGGAAAACAAAAAGGGATTGATCAAAGCCCAATAAGAAGCTAGTAATAAGTAAACTTATGTGGGCTTAAGGAGAGCGTTATTGTTAAGAGTTCCGGAGGTCGATGAAATATTGAAATGTGAGAAGAATTCAAATAATACCGTGAATGCAAGTGGCGGAATCAATCAATATCAATATCATCAATCTATGTATATATATAAAAGAAGCAAGTAATAAGGCCACCACGTTGCGTCACGTAGGATTTTTTTACGTGTCGTTATCACATTAAGCCACCTAGGATTTCGCCACATAAGATTTTTATTTTGAGAATTTATATATGTTGATATTATTTTATGATAATATAAAAATAGGATAAATTAATTTAGGAAAGATTCTATCTAAAATAAAGATCTTATCTAATGTTAAATCTTAAGTAGTAATGTTAAATATTTGATATCATAATTTATTTAACTTAAAAAGATTATATCTAAAATAAAATATAATATCATTAAATAATTGGTAAAATATTATTGATGAATATTATTTATAATAATTTATTTAAGTGATTTTTCCTATTACAATATAAGCTATGTGCCACAAAGGATTTTACCATGTGTCACCTAGGATTTTTCGTACATGTCATTCTCACAATTTATATATATTGAAGAGATTCTATCTACATAATTTAACTATAGTATATATTAGGATAGATTTTGAGTATATAATTGATTATCAGTTGATTACATTATCTTTATCTATATATCTATTTCTATATAAGTTTACTTAAATCAAATTATGATAAAAAATAAAAAAAATTACAAGATGATAAAAATTACATTATCTATGTAAGATTTTTTAAGAATTTAATTTTGGTTAAATAATCTGTATATAACTATATATATTAAAGTTGTATCTTTTTGAGCCACCACATTGACTTTGTCCCAACTTTATTTTTAAAATTTCAACTTTTATTTATATTACTTTATCTTTTTCAAATAATTTTTCTCTCTATTTATTTATAAAAATTGTAAAAATCCAAAAAATAAATTTATTCTAAAAATAAAAAACTATCGTATGTGGGTATAAATTTTTTTATGTATCATTATATTAAAATAAATATCTTCATACTTAATTCGAGTCGTAGTCGTGCATGGCAAGACGGGTATAACTAGTATCAATATAGTATAACTAAAGTCGAATCTCTCTATCATACATGTCGTCGTCTTAACTATGCCATGTAGGCGTTTTAATTTTTCCATTTACCTCTTTACCCTTCATTTATTTAAGTATTTACAATTCTTATATTACTAATATACAATTATATTTAAAAATCTTAAATTTTGGCAAGTTTGTGTATGGAGTACAATCCATTATGAAACAATTTTATTAAATATAATATAATATTGTTACTAACATTACTAATATAAAATTATATTTACAGGTCTTAAAATATGATAAGAAACATACTTTTCATTATTAAATATTTTTTAATATAACAATATTACTAATACAAAATTATATTTAGAGATTTTTGAATTTGGCAACTAATCGATAGAAACATAACCTTCATTATAAAATAATTTTTAAAAAATATAATAATAGAATTAGTATATAATATATTTAGAGATCGTAAAATTTGACAAGTTTAAACACATAATCTTAATTATATAACACTTTTACTCAAAACTCGTATAAGGTACGGGAACAAATGCTAGTACAATGGCAAGAGATAACATTTTAGGCTATCATTTTGAAATTATAGTTGGGTATCACGTTTTTATTTCTACTAAAGATGGTGGCTTGTTTGTGTAATGTCCTTAGCATCTATAAGGGACCCATTAAGGGATATTAACGGTTGTAAATTGTAATGAACTTATATATCACATGCTACTTAACTTAGATAAATTATATTAACAAGTATTAAGTATCTAGGTAAAAAAAAACAAGTATTTAGTAGATGAATTTTATGTAATATTAATATTAACTAGGTTGCTAATTTTCCATAAAAAAACTAGGTTGCTAATTTCATGTGTTGTACTAGTCAAAATTTATATGTAAAGTTCATTAATTAAAAATATTATTTGAGATGTTTGTATGTCATTAATTTAAAATATTTTTATAAAACGCATTGAATGGTGAGAATCGAATAATTTGGATAAAGGGAAGTAAAGATAATAGTTTATTTTTTAAACCTCTAATTAGATAATATGAAGATTATTTTTGTAATTTGATTAAAAAAAATTGTTTGGATCGACAGTAAAGTTCTTCAAGGTATACATATTCCCTTTTTGTTGGATATGAACAAAGAAATGAGAAATATTGCTCCAAGTCATACATTAGATAATATTTCCCTATTAACACATTAATAAGCATATAAACATATGTTAGAGAAAGCTAATGTGAACAATAGTATAACGGCTTGTATGCATCTTTCATATTATACCTTATTTTACAAAACAAAAGAGTACTAAGGCAATTTTTGAATACATTTGTTGCATGCTCTGTTCAATAAATCATACCTTTGATTGCATGTTTAGCTCCTTCACACAATTTGTCAAGGGAACAATAGGTTTCCTCTTGTTCACGTGTATTGGATGAATCTGATTTCTTTGGTACTTGTCATATGATATGATGAAATAATGAAGATTAGCATATATGGGGGAATAGACATATGTAAAGATCAAAGCCTTACCAGAACTTTTGAATGAGATGACATCGTATATATATATATATATATATATATATATATATATATATATATATATATATATATATATATATATATATATATATATATATATATATTAATCTTTGTGTTGGGTGTGGAAGAGAGTGAAAGTTAGTGGATGTGTCAATCAGGACTTCAATATTATAGTGGCATAAGTTGGAACCCAACACTTTTGTATTTATATTTTACTTTAAATAGATAAGATGACCAACCAATGTATGTATTATTAGAATTTGAGGAGTTTATTTAATTATTTTGATGAGGTGTTAATGTTTGAGGAGTTTGGTATATTTTTATTATTATAATTTGAGGAGTTTGGTACATTTATTTTTTTGAGGTGTTAGAATTTGAGGAGTTGAATATTCAATAGGTGTTAGAATTTGTAGAGTTGGAAATATTTATTTTCATGAGGTGTCATATAAAATAGAAGAGTTTTCTATATTACGGCGTTTTTAATATATGTATTACAAAAGTTGGTCACTCGTGTCCATTTAACTCGAATACAAGTCATCATAGTGGCCTATAAGCAATCAGGAAATGAATGAGTAAAAGCTATAACATTTATTTTGATATTGAGAATAACTTTACAAATTATATGGATAGATTAGTGACTTTAGTAGATGAGCAATCACCATGTGTTTATGTTTTCATGAGCATTTGCTTAATAGTTGAACACATTGCAATTACCATGTATTGATTATAGATTTAAATATACATATGCATAACATTTATTTTAAGTTCTTAAGGACGGAAATCAAGGAGTCTTTTGCTTAACAGATGAATAGCCAACAATTACCATGCATTGATTTTAGATTTAAATATACATATATGCCATTTATTTTCAATTCTTAAGGGAGGAAATTGAGGAGTGAGTTAAGGAGATGAATAATCACTATGCATGCAATGCACTCATGCTCATTTAGCCTGAATACAAATTTAGGCCCATAAGCAAATCTCCACTCAATGAGTAAAAGTTGTAACATTTATTATGTATTTGAGGATAGCTTTTCAAATTGTAAGATATTAGTATACTTTGTGCGGTTCCTACATAAAATTATTAATTAGTATTTTCTATATGAATTATGACAACATGGTTGAAATATAATTATCAATTGTCACTTTTCATGGATAGTTTTTCAAATGTCACTTTTCCTTGGACCCTTGGATGGGGCATAGGCGAATATAATTATGAATTGGTTGTGCGCTTCAAGGTTAGTGTATTGGAGACCAATAAACCAATCATCTTTAGGGATAGTTGTCAATGTCTCATTCGAGAGTTGGAATCCCTTCGAAAGGACACAAATGCCACTTGAGAGGCCAATTGTCGGGATGAACTCAATCGAGTCAAAACCGCTTTTTGCCACAGTTTGTCTTCTGGTGGATGTTGAGCTTTAGTCTCTATTAGGGCTAGTACGTTAATCCTTTCTAGGTGGAATGAAGTGTAGACTTCATTACAAAATGAAGCGCGCTTCATACCCCTAATGTTCCAAAGGCACATAGGTGTGGATTTTGGCCATTTGATTATGGTTAAAGTTGAAGGCCAAGAAATTAACACCATGTTTTTCGCTTGTTTATTCTCTTTGAGATAAAATCTCAATGAGAGAATTTTGAAACTTTTAATCAACACATGAGTTGTCTTTTTTTTTTGCACACACTGGTAGGCATGAGAAAAGTCATGATCAACATTTGTCTATCATACGAAAGTGTGAGAATTTGATGGCCCAAAATGGTATCAAATTTTTACTTCAAAGTAGTTTTTGAAAGTTTAAAACAAAAGAAAGGAAATCTCAGTTTGAAACAAGAAGCCTGATTACATATATTAATTCCTTTGTCCTTGAAAAAGAAAAGAGGAATATTGTTATTAAGCAGTTTGGTTGTTTGATCCAGATAAAGATAGTCTTTAAAGTGTTTCGGATGCATAAAAGGTCTGATTGTTTGACACAAGCATCTAGTGAAGTTTGAAATTCTTAGGGAAAATAAGAGCTCCCCAACGATTGACTTGCGCACCTATATTTGCTTTTGGGCTTGTTTTGTGATTTTTTCGGAACATCCATTTCACCATATTCTGGTTAGTATTCCAATCTTTTACCCTCCATCGATTATAGATAGGTGGAAAGGTGACAAAGGTTAATGTGGTTAAACTGCATGAGAGGCTAGGGGCCCTCTCATACAACTACCAACGAAGTGAGCATTTGACGAGCAAACAACAACGGGTTCTCTAGAACTTCAAATTCGATTTCAAGCATAGTAACAAGTTACGACTATGAGTAACAACAATACAACCAAAAGCACCAAGGACATCACAAGCTTGGGAGTGAGAGATTAAAGGGTGTCTTAACACACTCAAAACTAAGATGGATATATAATAGTAATCTCTATCGATCAAGGACAAGGCTTGAACAAAACTTGTACTCTCATAGGGGCATACATGAAGTTTAAACTTCCCTCCAAACTTATTTAAGCAAGTCGACAAATTAAAAGAGAATTTGGTATAGAGTTTGCAAGTGTAGGATTCAAACAACAACATATAGCCAGCAACAACAATAAACAGGTGATTCTAGGTAGTTAAATACATGCCCGAAAATAACTAGTCAGCCTTTTGGGCAAAATTGTGGTAAAGGAGTTTCAGATTATACACATAAAAAGATCCTTTTAGAGGATTTTCAATTGGTAACCACAAGGGTGAGTCTAATGATGTGTATACATACACAAATCACATTTATGCTTACAACGTTTTTAAGTACAAGTTCATGATTGAAATATTGCAGCCAAGCCAGATGGCACATAAAGAAAAGGTTAAGTAAACCAAGCAAATTGAGATTTTGCAGTAATTTTTCCAAGGAGAAGAAGTAGTCCAAGAACAACATAGAAAATAGAGGGTTTGGCTTAAGGTCATCAATCAAGCTAGAGAGGAAACAAGGATCAAGAAGGACAAAGGGAGGAAGTGAAGGGTGTGTACTGACCCACTATGATTTTGGAAGAGGTTTCAAGCGTGTGTGTTCATTGAGAAGTTTTTGGGTTTTTTTTATATTTCATAATGCATCTATTGTCACTGTGTCAAACAATATTGGAGTGTTAGGGTTTGTCATGTTGTTATTTCCTTGCTCCTACTTCAGAAATTTTGAACAATCAATTTTGCCTTGAACTTGAGAACTATTTAGAGGGGTTTTGTTGTTTGTTCCTCGTGTGTTAACCATTTGAATAAAGAATCCACAAATTGTTCCCAAACAATTTACCTTTTTTCAAAGGTAAATGCACTTGGATTTTTGAAGATGAAAACAATACTCTATTTAAATACCTTCAAAAGTCTTGTGCCATGCTATAATATCATTTGAGGAAGGAAAGTCGGTTACAACATAGTGCGACAGAACTAGTCAATCTAGTAACAGAAGCAATGATTGGAAATAGTACAAACAAATATGGTTAAGGTAACTACTTCACGTGTAGCGAGTCAAGATACATGTCCATGGACTGCCTTAGGGATGAAGCAACTTCGTGGCCCCTTAAGCTCACTAGGTGACATAGGGGAGTTAGAGTTAATGTCCAAGAAATCCTGGTTCAGACTAACTTCCATTTTGAACTTCACCTTCACAAACAAACAACACGTTATCCAACACTTGTAAGAATACGAGATTAAATGTAGTATATGATCAGGATCGAATCACGGGGATTATATCTACTTTAGTTAATTTTAGAGACCAATTTCTAAGCCAAAAAGGATGAATGTGGTGTAGTTCTAAATAAATAAAAAGAAATTAAAACAACTAAATTTGATGATTAAGAACATATGAGAAGTAGGGATACATACAAACTCTGTTGGGATGGGGATCGGCGGGGACCTGCCCCTAATGGAGTAGGGATTCCCGATTTGGTGGGGAAGGGGTAGGGACATGGGTCAAATTTATATCCCTGATTGGAAACAGGGTGCGGACGGGTGATGAACTATCCGCCCCAAGTCCCTGATATATACACAATATGTTAATTATGCCAAAAACTAAAAACAACTTAGGGTTTTATTTTCCTAGCTGGATGTATATGTGCAAGAGACGACCCACCCATGTAATTTAGCATTTTAAATAAGTCTTCCGTTTTAATTTAAATAATCTTGTAAACTTTATTATCCTTGTTGTACTAGAAGTTTTAAAAAAAATAAGTATTCATTTTATATTTCCTTTGCGATCGTTATTTTTCTAATCTTTTTACTTAGATATTGTTCGGATTAAGCCTTAGGTGGCTTTAGATGGTAAATCTGAGGCCACTGGCGTGTACCGTCGTTGAAAAAAAATCGAGGTTGTTACAAATATGGTATCAGAGTAATAGTTTTAAGATTCTTGTCTTATTGATAGGTTTGAGAATTTTCAAAATTATTTTTCACCAAAGAATTTCTGAGTGTTTTATGTTTTAAACCAAGTATATGTTTATAAAAAAAATGATCAGTAGCCTAGAATAGAACCCGAGGTGTCAATGGTGGATAATAGGAATACCAACCGAGGTGTCAATGCTAGACAAGACAATGCTTCTTAGATCTACCTAAGGAGTGCTTTGAACCAATGGGAAGAGGAAGGATCTGGAATGAGCTAGTGATAGTAAGCTCTATTTTGTGTTCTTTCTCAACCATATTAGAGGTTGAAGAAGGTCGGGCATGACCCGGCCCGACCGACTTCTTAATTGTTTTATTTTTTTATTTTAGTTTATTAGCTTTCATTCTAGTTAAATATATATAATAAAAATAATAATTTTAAATATGTTAGAAATTTTTAAATTTATTTTATAAATTACCATAGATTAAATGTTGATTTATGAGTTTAATTTTCCATATAAGTAAAATTATTGTATAAATATGATTTATCAATATAAAATAGTATATTCTATTGTTAATTTGTTATGCATACGATTAGATATTTATCCCTATATTAGCATTTATGTAAAATTTTAGTAATTTGCATAACATGTTGTCTTTACATAAATAAACTAGGATTTTATTAATGTATAAAATATAAGCTTGTGAAGATTATAAATTTAGATCCAATATTAAAAGAAATGAAACAAAATAAAGTGATTATAATTTATTTTGTTTTGTCGGATGAAACATGAACGAAGTCGAGTTTGTGAAATTTCAATCTTGTTGGATTCTAAGTTTATTCACCTACTAACGATGCAAGTGGTTGGTTCACTCTTCCGTTCGATTAAATTCGAACTTTTAATCTAGTTTAATACATCGTTTGGGAATATTTGTATGCTAAATAATGATATTTAGGTTCCTCATTTGATAGAGATAATGACCTTGTTATTATCGATAATATTATTGTGATAGGTTGCACTAGACTTGGACTTAGGTCTCGATGATTGTGACCATGTGTGTTTATCGTCTTATATGAGACTTGTTGTGGAATAGCGTAGCGACTTTGGGGAAGTTAGTCTTAAAGACTAAGTCTCTTTATAACTGCATTAGGAGGACCCTAAACACTAATGTCATTCATGACCATTCCTGCTCATCTTAAAATGAGGGGTGGGGCACTTATCTAGTGCCTTAATTGAATTGGGAAGAAGAAGCCCAAACCTCGACTAAGTCAAGATGATGATTAAAAGCTTTAACCCAATGTGCAAAGTTTTAGAATTAAATAAGATAAGTGTGTCGATGTACATAAGGGCGGTTAGTACAACTTGAAAAACCATTCTTGCTCCCGACTAAGTAAGTTTACTTTCCCATTTGAATTCACACAACATGTATACGGTGAGGTTGGTCAGGGACGCAATTATTCAAACGAGACCGTTCGAGAATAAAGTTGTGTGAAAAATAAACGTTCCAAAAAACTAATCCTTTCCTTAAGGAACCACAATTTGTGGTGTCCTATCTCTTTTCATGGATTCCTCTTTTCATTTCTATGGAATTATGCTAGTTGTATATCGTTTTCCAGCTTCCCTTTGATAAAAAAGGTAGTAATTAGTGTAACACCCCGCCTTTAAAACGGGGCGCTACTCGGTAGTAGACCACACCGGGTACTACCTAGGCTAGTCTGACAACAAGTTCATTTGGATCTTGCAACTTGGGCACGACGAGAAAATCTAAAGAAAACGTCCAACCTATATTTAATGAGTCCAAGTGTGGAAAACATGCATGACACCCAACCACCATAACTTACATACCACTTGTAAAAACTCTACAGCAACTCACTATCCTTTCTTTACTCAAAATTGCACAATAAACAAAAATATACAAGGTAAGTAACTACTATTTCACCCAACAAAACCCAACCCTAATGACACAACCTTCAACGACTTGTACCGTCATTCTGCCGAGGTTTCATCATGGGTCCCTTGTCTTTACCTGTAACTAAAAAAAACAAGTCCCCGAAGGGTCAGCTACCATTCTAATCCATGCTAGAAATCATACAGTACTAGTAAGACGTTTAAAAACCAATCAAGTTCCTAACACACACACACACACCTGCAATGTTCACATGAATACAACACATATCTATTCTAAATCCATACTAAACTTCCCATTGATCACATACACAAATCACACATCACATATACACACACAAACCATACATCACCATATAGACATTCATACGCATAAGTCCAAACACAACAATACAACCATTCGCTCTCCATTCCATCCATGGCGCTTATCAACCCTACGCCTCAGGTGCCGAGGCACGACCTCCCACCCTTCACAATTCCGTTCTTCTAACCCCGGGTCAACCTCCACTGGAGCACTGCCCAAAACACAAATAGCTTTTCTTTTGAAGGGGCACGATTCTCTGTCACATGAACCATACGTAGCCGTCACTTCAACCCAGAGGACTACGCACATGGCCATGCCGAGAACGGTACCAACATAGAGAAAACGTTTACAACCTTCTCATAAGATGAAAACACTTTGAAATCCATTTACACACACATATCACACACAAGTAAACACTTTTTCCATAAAATAATCGATTAGGGACTAGTTCCCCAAAATCAATCCTACGAGCACGACACGAAATCTAACATGAATTGAACAACAACTGAGCAAGTCATAAACAACTTACCTCTTGACTTGAAATTCCAACTCTTGAATGGAACATGGACGTGTAAGAATGATTTCCTAAACAATAATATAAGGTCTTGTAAACAACATGAAGTCTGAGACTCAAAAGAATACGATAAAGGTTTAAAACTCAAAATCTCTCTAACCCTTTGATAATTTAACCCGACAACTCACATGGACATAAACTTTGAACCCACAATCAACCTCTTACTCGAAGTTACTACAAAACAACCCATCTAAAGACATTAAAACTAATAAGAACGTTCACCAAAATTCAACCCCTTTATTGAGTCTATAACTCACGCCTTTAAGTTTAGAACTACACTTTACCAATCCATTTTTCTACACCATCTTCCAACATCAAAATTCTCCATAAATCCAGCCATAAAAACTTCCTTACTATACCCACAACTCACACCATCCAACAAGAAAGAACAACTCACCAAAGAGGAGGAAAAGGACGCGCCTTGTCTTCCGATGAAAGGGGCGGCCAACAACAAGCAAGAAGGTCGTGAAGGAGCATGACAACGAGAGGAAGAGAGGGAGGCGATAAATGGAAGGGAAGACATGGCTTTATATAGGAGAAATGGAAGAAGACAAATTCAATTCAGCTTGTACAAGAGATAAAGATCATGGCACACAAATCTAGAAGATATAGCACGAATATTGAGGAAGAAATATAAGCATGGAACACAAATCTAGAAGATAAGATAACATGGCACGAATATCTATGAAAACGGATAACATCAAAACTTTTACAAGTCTATCTTTATTCCACTAAGAAACGGAATTACTTAAAAACTAAGAAACAAACTTATCCGAGCTTACTTACAAGCAAAGTAACCCAGACATGTTTTTCGAGACACATCAAAATTATCCGTTTACATCCAAATATCACTTAATTCGAGCACGCTTTTCCAAGCATATATTGTTTTAAGGTCTCCCCGAGATTACTTAATAGCTAAGCAATCCCAACACGAATTTCGAGAAACATTAAATTATCAAAATTTTCCTGAGTATTACAATTAGGTGCAACCACATGAACTCCACATAACATGCCACATGCTTAGTATGTCACAAGACTAACCCGACCACTTTCTTTCTTTTGCATTGTTGCCTGGTGTCAATCGTCCTTGTACGGCACATCACACGATTTTTCTCAAGTTATAAGAACTAATCCATCAAAGAATCGAGCTACAATTGAAGTATCAAGTTAAAAGTGTATTATGAAGTCAACAAATAAATTAGGGCATCAATTGAAATCAACTTTGGGTTTTATTTTCCTAGTTGGATGTATAGGTGCAAGAGACAACCCCACCCATGTAATTTGACATTTTAAAATAAGTCTTCCGCAATAATTTAAATTATCTTGTAAACTTTATTATTCCTATTTTACAAAGCGAAGTTTTAATAAAAATAAGTTCGTTTTATATGTCCTCTGCAACCATTATATTTCTTAGCTTTTTACTTAAATATTGTTCGGATCAAGCCTTGGGTGGCTTTGGATGGTAAATGATAACGGGGAATTTGTTCGTACAAATCACGGTTATGCAAAAGAATCCAAACTAACTAAGAACCGTAGTCTTTAGGAAGTCCGGGTCGAATCCACAAGGAGACAGGTTTTATCTTTTGTATGAATTTTGTATCAAACATGTAACAAAGGGTTTTTGTGTTTGTAACTAGTCTAAGCATGCAAATCTAGCAAAACAATAAAAGGGTGTGATTAACAAGATTTGGGAAGATAGCTTAGGCAAACAAATATCCACAATCGTATGACAAGTTGATCATTGATTTCACCTCAGTATTACATGCAATGGATTTTCCAATTCCTTTTCAATTCCAACCAACAACACAACCAGATACTATTAGTTCTAACTAATTAAACAACCATGAAACCATTAATGATTTAGTTTAATACCAACAATAAGAATAGGAATATAATAGGATACAATTCTAACATAAAACAACCAGCTTTTATCCTAGAATGTAAATCAAATCTCTTCTGCATAAAACTAGCACAACCAGATACTAGTATGATGCAGTTGCTACTTCAATCTAGAGATTCTCAGCCAGTAACACTCTAGATCTAGCAATAGACTTAATAACAACAAACCCTAGTTGATCAGGCTAGAAACTGTTCAAATAAATCATAGAAATTCAAGCAAGAGAGAAACTAAATCCATGAAATAGATAAGGAATTAGAAATTCACAACTTTATTCAAAACGATGCTTCAATTTTCTGACTAAGCAAAGATGCTTAGTTCTCCATAGAAAGTATGTAAAACTTAATGAAAAGTATGAGAATGAGAATTAAAGTTCCTTCTCTCAAAAACCCTAATATAAAGTAGAAAACTAGGTCTAAATAACATAAGTACGAAAGATATAAACCTAATATAAAAATACGAAGATATAGCTCACGCGGCGAATTGAATCCCGTTGTCGGCAAAGTTAGCACCCCTCGGTTCAACATTCAAGTGACAATTCCGGGGCTGTTTTGACTTCCTTCGAGTTGGGATTTGGACTCGGAATACAAACATGAATTGTAGCTCTTTGAATTAGCTTTCCAATGATAACAAATTCAACTTCATTAGTCCACTATAGCTCCCAAACAAACCATTACAAGACAGAGGTGTCGAACCAACAACTCCAATGGATGGCCCGAATTCAAGCGTTCTTTTCCCAGTTTCCATTCCTTTCACACTTGTTCACTTTAAGACCTGTAAAACAACATAGAACAAGTGCAAAAACCCAAAACTCCTAGACACTCTAAGACACTAAAGAAACTAACTAAAACTACCTAAAAACAACACAAATGAAACGGAAACATGCATCATAAACACTGCCTATATGCAAGCTATCAGTAAATCTGGGGTCACTAGCGTGTATCATCTTTGAGAAAAATAGGAGTTGTTACAAATATTATATCAAGGCATTGGTTTTAAGATTAAAGCCTATTGTTAATGTTGAGAATTTTGAAAATAATTTTTCACCAAAGAATTCTATAAAAGAATGCTTAGGAGTCTAGAATAGAATAGGGTGTTGTGTAAGTGAGTTCATAAATACAATGTCCTTCGAACCAATCAGTTTAAAATACGTTTTTTGAACTTCTGCAATCATGATTCAATTCCTTCTACTCTCTTCTAAATATAGAAATGTGAGTTCTATACTTATAAGGTCACTTTGTTCACTTACCTCTCCCCTTTTCTTCGCTCAAACAATGGTGGATACTAGGAATACCAACTGAGGTGTCAATGTTGGACAAGACAATGCTTCTTAGATCCAACTAAGAAGTGCTTTGAACCAAGGGGAAGAGGCAAGATCTTGATTCGACAACAACCATCTTCTAGGTGACTCGAAAACCCGAAGAGGAGAAATAAGAATACCAAGATTAGAAGTCCTATATTAGTAAGATAAGAGAGATTTGAGGGCAAGCCAGTGATCAGAGGTGCGATTTTGCATGAACTAGGACATTATGATAGAAAAAGCAACATCAGGTCGAGTGAGAGCAAGATACTATAAACTACCAACAAGAGCTCAGTAATTTGTAGGGGCCGATAGAGGTTCGCTTGTGGAACGGCTAAGAGGCATGAAAACACACATTGTAATAAAAAAGGCTTGGCATCATCGAAACCAGCCTTGACACATAGATCGTTGACATATTTCCGTTGGGAGAAAAATAAGCCATCAAAAGTAAGTTAGCGTACCAATATCTTTGAGGGGGAATTTGGACGAAAACGGAGCAATGAGATGATCCACCATAGAAGAATCATCACCATCACCAGTAACTATGATATTGTCAAAAATAAGCCTTGACATGGAACAATTTGAGAAATGAAGAAGATGAACACTCAAGAATAAATTGGATTTAGAGAGGCTGAAGTTTTGTTTTGTATTTCTCTGATTATGAGAAAAGTCGTTTTACAAAATTCGTTACAAGCCTTTATATTCAAGCCAAAAGTTACAAGGTGATGTTAGAGAAAACCAATAACTAAAACACACCGTTTTGGTGAATACAACACAACATTTTGAGAACTCTGTATAACAGAATTTTGGAGGCTCAATTCAGTTAAGATCCCCCCCAAACTGGATTATGGGAACGATGAGTAACTATACCCAGTTTGAATAACAATTCTTGATAATGCCTAGAAGGAAGAATTTTCGTCAGAACATCAGTAAGTTGGTTTGAAGTGGGAAGATAAGACGGATTCAACAAGCCATCCATCACTTTCTCTCAACTGAAGTGGAAATCGATCTCGAGGTGCTTTGTTCTTTCATGAAACACCGGATTTGTGGCAATGTGCAAAGCTGATTTGTTGTCACAAAATAGTGTCACAAGTTTGAGATTGGTTTCACCTAATCCGGTGTTTCATGATGCCAAGCCCTTTGTTGCAGCCTGTGACATTACTTTGTATTCAGCTTCGGAGGAGCTTTTGAAAACAGTGGCTTGCTTCTTTGAGCGCCATGAAATTGGATCCTACCATGGAGAACCACATAGTCGGTGACTGAACATCTTGTAGTGGGACAACTTGCCTAATTTGAGTCTTTAAGAGCATCAAGCTTAATCTGATCACATGGCATGAAGAGAAGTCCAAATTGGACAGTTCCTTTGATATAACAGAGGAGATGAATTAAAGCATCCATGTGAGATTGAGTTGGTTTCTGGAGGAATTGACTCAAGACTTGAACAACAAAAGAAATGTCTGGCCTGGTATTAGTAAGGTAGTTGAGCTTCCCAACTAGGCTTTTGTAGATTGTAGGATCTGCTAGAGATTAACCTGAACTTACTTCACGGAATTTGGAGTGAAAAGGTAATGGTGTCACCTTTGAATGCAACTCCATCACATTAGTATAAGAAATAAGCTCTCTAGCAAATTTGGATTGATTCAAGATCAAATTCCCATCTTGTGGAAGAACTTCTATGCCAAGGAAATAATGAAACTATCCTAAATTTTTGATACTGAATAATGTGTGCAAGGCTTGCTTCAAATTCTGAATAATGGAAGAATCTGACCTAGTGACAAATATGTCGTCTACATAAACAACCACCACAGTCATACTTGAATTAGCATGTTGCAAGAACAAGGATGAGTCATACTTAGATTGAAAAAAATTCAGAGTTGTGAGAGTCAGTGCAAGCTTATGAAACAACTGCCTTGAGACTTGTTTGAGGACATACAAGCTCTTCTTTAACAAGCAAACTTTGTTAGAAGGATTGTGTATCCCATCTGGCATCTTCAAATAAACTTCCTCAAAAAGATTCCCATGCAAAAATCCATTATTAACATTCAATTGATATATTTTCCAGCCCCTTTGAAGAGATAAAGAAATTAAAGTTCTCACTATAGTTATCCTCACTATAGGAGAAAAAGTCTCCTTAAATCCAATCCATATTGTTGAGTATAGCCTTTAGCTGCTAACCTGGCTTTATACCTCTCAATTGATCCATCTGAATTGAGCTTTATTTTAAAAACCCATTTGCATCCGATGGCTCTCTTACATGCAGGCAAATCAACAACACTCCAAGTTTTGTTAGTTGACAAGGCCTCCGACTCCATGTTCATGGCATTTATCCAGTTTGGGTCCTTTGAAGCTTGAAGATAGGTTTTTGGTTCAGAGATTTGGTTTGTGGTGGTAGAGGATAGGACGGTATGGGCAAAGAAGGAAGTTGGGAAGCCATCAAAAAGAGGGAATTATTGAATAGCTTCAGAAAAATTACAGATGTAATCATGCAAATACGCAGGTGGATGATGAGGCCTTGTAGACCTTCTAGGAGGTGAAGAGATATTTGGTTTTGGATGAGAAGTTGTAGGACTTGGAGATGGCACATCATGATGTGAAACAAGTGAAATCACATAATCTAGGCTAGATGGTAAACAATGAAAGGGATCAGGTGAGGGTGGTGTAGGAGAACTGGGTGAGGTGATGAAATCATTTGTTGGGTAAAATATAGGACTAACATTAGAATCAAGATTTGGCAAAGGAGAGAAATTTGATGCAAGTTCTATGTTGGGAAAGTGTAAGGGAAACGTTTGTTCATGAAAATAAACATCTCTAGAGATAAAGATCTTTTGAGTGCTTATATCAAGAACTGTGTATCCTTTAACTCCTTGTGGATAGCCAATGAAAACACATGGTGAACTTCTTGAGTCAAATTTACTTCGGTTTCTTTATAGACTTGACACAAAACAGAGATACCCAAAGGGCATTAAATGAGAATAATTTGGAGTTTTCCCATGGAGTTTCTCATAAGGAGTGACATGATTAAGACTAATGAGAGGAAAATGATTTATAAGGTAAGTGGATGTGAGTACACACTCTCCACAGTAGGCATCAGGTAAATTGGACTGAAATAAAAGAGCTCTAGTAGTCTCAAGAAGGTGCTTGTGCTTTCGCTCCACAACACCATTTTGTTGTGGAGTGTCAACACAAGTAGTATGATGTAAAATCCCTTTGTTAGCAAAGTATTGTGTGGCAATGTTACTACAAAACCCACTCCCATTATCAGACCTTATAGTTTTGACAGAATGACCAAACTATTTTTCAACAAAACTGATGAAGGATTTTAGGATGGGAAAGGCATTGTTTTTGTGGGCTAAGAGGTGGATCCAAGTTACCCTTGTGTAATCATCCACAACACTAGGAAAGTAACCATATCCATTATAAGTTTTGGCTTTGTAAGGGCCTCATATATCTGTATGAATAAGTTGAAAAGGATAACTAGTCTGAATTTTACTTATAGGAAAAGATGCCCTATGTTGTCTAGCTTTAGGAAAGCTAGTGCAAATCTTGTGTTGCTTGGTAGAAACAACATCTTTAATACAAGGAAAAGTAGATAATGTCTCAAAAGGTACATGACCCAAACGCAAATGAAGCAGCTTTAGTGTCCCAACACTAGGAGTCTGAGCAACAAATCGAAGTAACATCTAAAATCTTATTACAAGTTTGATCGGTTTGTTCAAAAGAAAGACAAGGCAGACTACTAGATTGAGAGGATTCTTTGGAGACTGGATCATTTGGTGTATTGGTGAGATATAGACCCCTCAAGACTCTACCAAGCACTTGATGATTGTTCATTGAAAGGTCGTGGATGACACATGTTTGAGGAGTCAAAAGGATATTAGCTTGTAGGTCAACAACCAATCTATTGATAGAGAGAACATTAAAGATGAATTCAGGTACATGAAGAACTTGTTTGAGTGTTATTTTAGGGGTCAATTGTACAGTTCTCATGTGTGCAATCTTGGCTTTTTTGTTATTAGGCATAGTGATATAACTTGGCTTGGAAAAGGTTTCATAATGAGTAAAAAGGTTTAGGTGAGGACATATATGGTGTGTGGATCCACTATCTATGACCCAACATAAGAATTACCATAAAAAGAAAAGCATAGAGTCTTACCAACCAACATACATGATTTGTATTCTGTTGAGCCTCCTCCAACTTGTCAGTGATCCAAATGAGCAATCAGTCTCTCATACTGATTCTTGGTGAATGTATGACTCTTCTTAGAATTTTCCTTGTTGCCATCATCAGCAGAAGCATTCCCAACAAACTTCTTCTCCTTAAAATCCTTTAGATAACCATGGATATTGAAACACTTGCTTCTAAGTGCCCTGACGTTTGAAATGATCACAGAAGTAATACAGCTTCCCTTTTTGTCCAGTTCCACTATTACCAGAGTTAGAAGCATTCTGGCTGCTTCTTTGATTCCCTGAATTCTTTCCATTACCCTTTGGATTGAAATTCTGACCATTATGTTGGTTAGAATTATGAGAGCCTTGAGCAGGTTTTGGAAAAACATTCAAAGTTGTGGAATCAGTTGTAATTGGAGAAGAATTGTTCAACAATGATCTTTGTTTCTCGTTCTTTAACAACATTTGGTAAACTTCTCTAATTGTTGGAGTTGGTTTCACCATCAACACGTTTGCACGCAAAGCATTATACAAGTCATTCAAACCAACTAAGAACCGTAGCACTTGTTGTTTGACAATCATTTGAGGCACATGATTCAGATTTCCACAAGAGTTTCATTTAGGCATTTCAGCGAGCACTAGATATTCATCCCATACGCGTTTGGATTTTGTGTAATAAGAAGAAATTGAGATGTTACCTTAGGATATGTTGAACAACTCCTTCTGGACTTGATAAGTTCTAGCCAAATTTGGTTGACCAAATCACAACCTCAGATCCGTCCAAATCTCAACGTCTGTATCATATTACAGAAGTGTCTTAACGATATCCTTCTCCACTGAATGTAGAAGCCAATCTATCACCATGTCCCCCATGCTTAACCCTTGCTTTTCCTCAAGAAAGACATAAATCCAAGTCACACCACATCATTACAATCATGCATCCATCTCATAATCAATCGAGCAATTCAACATATAATTAAAACCTGACCAAGACTTCATAGCATGCATTATATCAAACATAGATCAAAGATTTTTCATTCATTCTAGACCTCACCTTGGTAATGTGTTTGCTCTCACTCTCAAGTGTTTAAAGGACGTGTTTCACTCAATCAACCATGAAAAACTAGACTTTCATAGGCTTGCATCATCGTCCTAATTCTCTACCTCTATGGACCAAATACAAAAAAAAAATCATGAGGTCTTTTTAAGGGATATAATGAGGCCAAGGTAAAGAGAAATTTGGACAAGATCATATTTAGTCATGTGGTGCTAAATCAGGGATAAAGAACTAATCCTAGACCCAAACTTTACACTTTTCCTCTTAAAACTCTCACACTTTCTTCACCAACTCCATAAACTCATTCAAGCACTTTGTATCTTTTTCTTCTTCTCACTTTTCTTTTCTTTTTTCACTTTTTGCCTCTTTTTTCAACTCTTTTTTTTTCACTCGTGAAGATTTCTATCTTTGAAGCTCATCACTTTTCTCTTTCTTTTCTTGCAACATATTCTTTCATCTTCATTTTTTTCACTTTGCACACTAGAGTTGTATTTCCTCTTTTCCACCCTTTCTTTCAACTTCCCCAATACTTATACAAAACTCACACAAAACAACAACCTCAAGTCCTAAATCTCGGATGGGTTAAGCTTATTAGGCTAAGGATCATTTTGTGGAGCTCATAAAAACAGGCTTAAAGCTAAAAAAAAGAGGTGTCAACAACATGGATCTTGTAAGGTAGGAAGGGAAATAATAGGCTAATAAGAAACAATGCCTCAATCATATTAATGTCATGCATTCAATCATATAAAGGAACCTTGAAAAAGAGTCTAAATGCAAGTTCTAGAACTAGAAAATCATGGTGATACACTCAAGAGGTAGAGTGAACAAATATAATCATGAAAGGCCAAAATCTCACAAGACAAATATTGTCTAGAACATCATAATGAATCTAAAAATCAAGATATATACATGCTCAATCCTATAGTCAAGTAAATAATCAAAGATCATGCTCATGTCATAGAAATTTCAGCAAATCATGGGTTAGGACTCATACTTAGCATGGAAACACAAGAGGTATCAAACAATGAGGAAATATGAACCTAAATGCAATATTTTTTTTTTTGATCTTTTCAAAATTTCTGATTTTTTTCATTGTTTCAACGTTTTAATCAATGCATGCAAAAATTAAAATATGCCTAATCTAATGCAACTATATGTAATGCAAACAAGTAATTCCCTTCCCCCATGCTTAAAACATACTTTGTCCCCAAAGTATAGTAAAAAGTAAAAGAAAGAGAAAAACTCACAAGGATCTAACTATCCGGGTAATGCGGCGGGAAATCCGATGGGGTGGTGATGGGTAAGCTGTCTTCGGACCTAGGTATCTAAAACACACACAAAAACTACCTAAAAGCAAAAGATTATAACTGAAAACCAAAACTACTCTAAGCCTTGGTTGCCTCCCAATAAGCGCTTGTTTAACGTAATTAGCTTGACGTTTAGCATGATTTGACAAGATTAGACATTGTCAATGCCCTTAGCAAATTGTAAAACCACTGTGCAAACATCACAAAAAGACATAAGTAACATAATGATAAATCAAAGATGCATAATATAGCTTTCAAAGACAGTTTTAACTTATCAAACATGTGTGCCCAATTTTCATGAGATGGCATTTGTTTAAAGAAACTCAGCACAAGTGGTGGCTTTAGAAAATACTTACAGTATGAATCAAAGCACTTGTCAACAATAGCACTTTTATCCAAGATGAACTCCTTATATTTCTCATTGTCCACCTTGTATTGTAGACTTGGCTCCTCATCTTGGAACTCCATAAACTCTAGATGTGAGAAGGTGGGGAAACTGAAGCATGGGATTTCAAGGCCTAACATAGGGCACACCATGACAACGGGAGACTTAATAGATGTAAGGACTAGAGCGTCTTGATGGGAACAACCAGCGAACTCCCTTGTCCAGTCTTGAATCCTACTTGCAGTCTGCGAGGGAACAATCAATGATATTTGTACTCGGATAGATTTGAATCATGTGAACACTTTCCGAAATCGGAATTTCGCCCCTTATAAGCCTTAGGGAATCCATGAAATCTGAAGTGAGATAAGACAAATCTTCTAGTTCTATCCAAGGCTTTTGGAAAGAACTAAACTATAGAAAAATGTAATAATAGATTGTGGCTTCGGTTTTTGATTTGATCTTAAGAGAGATCTTGTTCAACAACCACGACTCTATTCCCCTTTGCCTTTAAATAGGACGTGGGAAATGATAGGGATTCATTTATGGCCGTTTAACAAAAGTTACATGGTGGTTACATGGCGGTTACCAACGGTTACCAACCCTTCCTTCTATCACCAACGTCTCTCATCAAAGAGACACGTGTTTAACTTCAAATCAGTCATAAAGGGAAGTTACTAGACGTTTAAACATCAGTTATCAAGGCGGTTATCATCCTATAAGCACGTGGCGAAAAATCCGCCAGATCGCTAAATTGTTGTTCCCTACAACACAGTTATTGTTCCCTATAGCACATCTGTAGTTTTCATTGTTCCTTAAGGAACAGTGTAACTTAACCTTTATATATCCCTCTAGACCTCAAGTATACTTACACAAGCGTGTACTCCACACCCCCAAACTTGTGATATAGCTAAGTGAGATCCCATAGCGTTGTATGAACCCCGATCACACTAAAAGGCATTGTTCCCATATAGGGAACAGTCACTTGATGACACTAAAATCACCAACAATCCTCCCCCATTTTAGTGTAATCCTTGATTCATAAAATAAGCAAGCTTTCATCCCAAACTCATACATAAACACAAATATCGAAACGATTGAATTTATGTCTTAGTGTAATTACACATTTCAAACACCCTAGAATCATGGTATCTTAAATATTGAACCAATCAACCACTTTGGATGCATGAAGATAACACACACATAAGTTACTTTACAATTCTATAGTCTAACTTGACTCCATTAAGGGCCTTGAGTCTTTATCCATTCTTGAGCGTTTGTGAAGCCAACCCAAACTTCATGGAGCGACCCAACCCCACGCCCATATAGGTAGATCCTTTAGTCGTACACCTACAATTGCACTTTTTCAAAGGAACTATTAAAAAGAGTAAATCTTTAACCTCCAACTTGTAGGAACAGAGCACACATTTGGGGACTGTTCCTTTGTGCTCACAGTTTCTAGGTGTGGGCTTTCCACATTTAATTCTATCCCTAATTTTCATTAGGTAGGAATTGGGTATCGCACCACTAGAAAGCTTATACGGGTCTTAATCCCATCCCCTTAGCAGACTTGGAGACCCAGTCCCTAGCCAACCCCTTCGTCAAGTGATCAGCCAAATTTTGTTGTGACCTAACAAAATCCACCGAAATCACCCCATGCGTAATGAGCTCTCTTACCGCACTATGCCTCACGCCCAAGTGACGTGATTTCCCATTGTATACATGACTATATGCCTTAGCCAAAGTTGCAGCGCTGTCACAATGGATCGATATGGGTGAAATTGGTTTTTCCCACAAGGGAACATCGTAAACCAAGTTCCTCAACCATTCGGCCTCTTTTCCAGCCGCAGCCAGAGCAATAAACTCCGATTCCATGGTGGAACTTGAGATGCAAGTTTGTTTCTTAGATGCCCAAGATATAGCTCCTCCACCAAGAAGGAACACCCATCCACTAGTAGAAGAATGATCATCTTCATTCGTGATCCAACTTGCATCCGAATACCCCTCTAATACCGAGGGTGATCCAACATATGTAAGACCAAGATCTACTGTTCCCTTCAAGTACTGAAGTACTCGTTGAACTGCTTGCCAATGATATGCACTAGGATTACTAGTGTAACGGCTAAGTTTCCCTACTGCAAAAGCAATATCTGGTCTTGTACTCGTCATACCATACATTAAGCACCCAATTATCCTTGAATCCTCAAGCTGCAACACTGTTGTTCCCTCGTTAGGGAACAGTTTGACACTTGGATCATATGGAGTTTTCAAAGGAGCATAATTGCCACAATTAAACTTATTCAACACTTTCTCAATGTAATGAGATTGTGATAATGACAATCCTCCTTCAACCCGTTTTATCTTTATCCCTAAGATAACATCGGCCTCCCCCATGTCCTTCATGGAGAATTGTGATGACAAGAACTCCTTAACAAGATCAACTTGTTCTTGATCAGTTCCAAAGATCAATATGTCATCCACATATAAACAAATTATGACCCCATTCATGGAATCATCAAATTTGCTATATACACACTTGTCCGCTTGGTTCAATTTGAATTCATGGGACAACACAACCTCATCAAACTTTCGATGCCATTGCTTTGGTGCTTGCTTTAGCCCGTAAAAGGATTTGATCAATTTGCACACCTTATGCTCTTGTCCTTGCATAATAAATCCTTCAGGTTGTTTCATATAAACTTCCTCTTCAAGATCCCCATTAAGGAACGCAGTTTTTACGTCCATTTGGTGGATAACTAGGTTGTGTATCGCCGCTAAGGCAATCAATAACCTAATGGTGGTGATACGAGCAACTGGTGCATATGTATCAAAGTAGTCGGTTCCATACCTTTGTCTAAAGCCTTGGACAACCAATCGGGCCTTAAACTTGTCAATAGTACCATCCACTTTCATCTTCCTTTTGAAGATCCATTTACTTCCCAATGGTTTACATCCAGGTGGAAGATCAGCCAAAACCCATGTATTGTTCCCCATGATGGAATCCATCTCATCATTAATGGCCTCCTTCCAAAAGGATACATCTTGAGACTTCATTGCCTCATCAAAAGTTCTTGGTTCATCCTCAATATTGTAACAATACAAATATTGGGATCCAATCTCGTCCCTAGTTCCCTCTACCAAGTAAACTTGGAAATCATGACCAAAAGACGTTTTCTTCCTTACTCTTTTACTCTTTCGAATCTCTGGTTCATTGTTCCCTAGTGAGACGTCATAGTCGCTGTTCCCACTAGAACAGTGAGTCGTGTTATTGTCTCCACTTGAACTAGGAATAAGATCTTTTGGTATAGGTGTCGATGAAAATCTGTTTTCATCAAATATGGCATCTCTTGACTCTATAACGGAGTGAACCGAAATAGATTTATTTGGTTCAATAACATAGAACCTATATGCCTTGGAATGCTCAGCATATCCAATAAAAATGCACTCTACACCTCTTTCACCCAAGGTTTTTCTCTTCGGATCGGGTAGTCTTACAACCGCCCTACAACCCCAAACTCGAAGGTAATTCAAGTTGGGTTTCCTTTTGAACCAAAACTCATATGGAGTAGTCTTGTTCCTCTTGTTTGGAACTCTATTCAATAGGTAACAAGCCGTTAACATGGCTTCTCCCCAAAATCCATCATTTAATCCCGAGTAGGAAAGCATGGAATTGACCATTTCTTTAAGAACACGATTCTTTCTCTACGACACACCATTTTGTTCTGGTGTATAGGGAGTCGTAGTTTCATGAATGATACCTACGGATTGGAAGTATTCTGGGTCAAAATATTCACCACCTCTATCGGTGCGCAACCTTTTGATCACTGTTCCCAATTGTAGTTCTACTTCAGTTTTATAAAGCTTAAATTTTTCTAGGGCCTCATTCTTAGCATGCAACAAAAATACATAGCAATAGCGAGAATAATCATCAATATACGTGACCACATATTTCTTATTTCCCAAAGAAGGGAAAGCATGATAATCACACAAATCAATATGTATTAAATCAAGCACGGCACTGTTCCTTTGAACACTAGGAAAAGGTTGTCTAGTTATCTTAGTAAGCATGCGTGTTCTACACTTTTCTATATTCATGTCAAAAGATGGAATTAAACCAGTCCTAGACATATCAAACATGCGTTTATAATGTACATGTCCCACCCGAGCATGCCATAAAGAAGACACTGTTCCTGAGGGAACAGATTCATGTGTACAAGTCATGTAAATAGAATTTAAAACTTTATTAATATTCAACTTAAACATTCCATTACATAGGTAACCACGACCAACAAATACACCGCCTTTCGACAATATAAATTTGTCGGCTTCAAACACCAAACGAAAGCCTAATTTATTAAGGATACTTCCTAAGACTAAGTTTTTCCTTATTCTGGGTACATACAACACATTATTAAGAATTAAAGCCTTCCCAGATGAGAACTCTAATTCCACTTGGCCTTTTCCTAGTAGGGGGGCAGCTGACTCATTTCCCATATGAAGGACACGTCCATCATCCACAAGAGTTAATGACTTGAGCATAGACTTGTCCCTACACACGTGAGTGGTCGCACCTGAGTCAACCCACCATGATATCTCATCATCCCGCATAAAGAAAGCCTCAGAAATCATAGAAACAAAATCCAAACTAGGAGATGTAACTATACTGGGAACAGTCACTGTTCCTTTCTGACCTTGATGAGATTTTTGCCCCTGTTCCTTAGAACCGTGAGCAGTCTGGTTAGAACCATTGTCCTTCTTCCCCTTTGGAGCCGTACAATCCCTTCTAAAATGTCCCGGCTTACCACAATTCCAACATCCAACTCCTTTTGGGGAGCGTCTCTTGTTGGGACCGTTACTTGTGTTGTTACGTGGCCTCTTCTTGCCTTTGTTCTTATTCCCTTTATGGGAACCATCTTCCACCATATTAATGGATGAAGATCCTGGAGTCTCTTTCTCCTTTCCTTTCTCTTGCGTACGAAGGCCCTCCTCGATACGCAAATGGCTTCCAAGTTCCACAAGGGAAATATCTTCCTTCTTGTGCTTCAACATGTGTTTAAAGTCTTTCCATGATGGAGGTAACTTATCAATTACACTTGAAACAGAGATGGACTCGTCCATCTTCAACTTGTGTTGAGCAAATTGCCCCAAGATACGAAGTATCTCATTAAATTATTCCATCACCGGTCTTGAATCAACCATCTTGTAACTGTTGAAGTTACTCACGAGGAACTTCACACTTGAAGCATCCTCATCCATGTATTTGGACTCTAATGAATCCCAAAGTTCCTTGGCGGATTCAACATTTTGGTACACATCAAAGAGAGAATCAGACATACCATTTAAGATGTGGCCTCTACAAATGTAGTCATCGTTCTCCCACTTGCTCCTCTTCCTTAGGGCTTCAACCAACACTTCATCATCGGACACCTCGGGCATTGGAGTGGATAGGACATACACCACCTTGAGCGTGGTCAAGAGGAAATGCATCTTCTTTTGCCAACTACGAAAATTCATTCGCTCAAACTTCTCCAACTTTTGGAACTTTGTCGTCATCTCACGTACAGACGTCATTGATTAAAATTCTGATTTCGATTGTAAGGACTAGAGCGTCTTTATGGGAACAACCAGCGAACTCCCTTGTCCAGTCTTGAATCCTGCTTGCAGTCTGCGAGGGAACAATCAATGATATCTGTACTCGGATAGATTTGAATTGTGTGAACACTTTCCGAAATCAAAATTTCGCCCCTTATAAGCCTTAGGGAATCCACGAAATCTGAAGTGAGATAAGACAAATCTTCTAGTTCTATCCAAGGCTTTTGGAAAGAACTAAACTATAGAAAAATGTAATAATAGATTGTGGCTTCGGTTTTTGATTTGATCTTAAGAGAGATCTTGTTCAACAACCACGACTCTATTCCCCTTTGCCTTTAAATAGGACGTGGGAAATGATAGAGATTCATTTCTGGTCGTTTAACAGAAGTTACATGGTGGTTACATGGCGGTTACCTACGGTTACCAACCCTTCCTTCTATCACCAACGTCTCTCATCAAAGAGACACGTGTTTAACTTCAAACCAGTCATAAAGGGAAGTTACTAGACGTTTAAACATCAGTTATCAAGGCGGTTATCATCCAATAAGCACGTGGCAAAAAATCCGCCAGATCGCTAAACTGTTGTTCCCTACAACACAGTTATTGTTCCCTACAGCACATCTGTAGTTTTCATTGTTCCTTAAGGAACAGTGTAACTTAACCTTTATATATCCCTCTAGACCTCAAGTATACTTACACAAGCGTGTACTCCACACCCCCAAACTTGTGATATAGCTAAGTGAGATCCCATAGCGTCGTATGAACCCCGATCACACTAAAAGGCATTGTTCCCATATAGGGAACAGTCACTTGATGACACTAAAATCACCAACAATAGATGCATCATGTTGATTTCTCCCTCATGGTTGTCTACTTCATCACCAAAGAAGTCATCATGATCGGCAAAGTAATCTTCTTCCAAAACCACAAAACCTCTAACAATTTACTCCACATGGGTGAAGATGACTCAGGCTCCATAGGCTTAGTAAGTATCTCTATGCCAAAACAAACTTCCTTTGGTTATGTGATAATCTGCTCAACTTGCCTTATAGGTGTGAATTCATATTGGGCATCAAATTCATCTTCATAATGCACATCAAGTGTCTTAGATTGCTCCTCAACTTGTATTTGGGTGTCTAACTCTTGATTGTTTGATTCTAACGTGATTCCACCATTTCTTTCACACAACTCAAAAGGGCATGAGATTGTGGAATGAAAATTTGAAGAACATGGCTCACAATGCTCCTTGATTATAGCATCCGCCCCTTTGGAGAGATCCCTGATTATATCCTCAAGAGACTTATCAACCCGCTGGGGTGGTTGGGAAGATGACTCGACCAAAAAGCTCTGATGGCTCATGAAACATAAGAAATTCCAACATTCCTCAGGTTCCATAAACAAAAGCCTCTCATTGCTCATGTAATCTGTCGATCCCCTTGTCTCAAGATTCATACCATGGATAACTCCCATGTTCACCTCTCCATCATTGTATCGTAATCCTCAAGTACCAAGTTCAAACACATGCTCTTGAAATCTAGAAAAATAGTCATGGAAGTGTTCATCCTGCAATTGTCTACATTCAAGGAAAGCCATGATTAGTAGCACGGGTGTTATGAACCGCAAGATAGGTTCACAACACCAAGAATAGAACACAAAGTAAAACACAAATAGCGACCAGTCCCCTGCAACGGTGCCAAATTTGATGAGGTATTTTCATGGTCGTTAATACCTACCAAAGAATCCTGACTTAACCAAACTTAGTAGAATGCTAAGTAAGGGTCGATCCCACAAAGACTCGGGTATAAGTGTTTTACTTAAGTGCCAAGTAAACATAGTACGGGGGGGGGTTGTTGAATGATTTCCTCATCTAATATGCGAATTAAAACTAACTATGAATGCAAAGATGTTTATGACAATATGAGATAAATATGTTCTACTAGTTAAATCCGTCATAGTTATGTTTATTGATCATTTATTTTCTTGATTCTTAATTTACTTAAATAATCTACCGTGGATTATGATCCTACTAAGGATTATGACCCAAACTTCATATCTAGTTGAAAGAACTAACATTCTAAACAACCCTAATCATTTAACAACCTAAAACAACGTCTAGATTCAATTAAACAACAGCTTTACGAGTCAAGTTATCAATAGAAACAAACACTTAGAGCAAACAGACATCTAAATTATTTGTGGATTTATTCCCTTCTACAGCTGAATAGCCCGAACGTGTCCAAACAATTGTAGATTCTACTTTATCTAATCAATCCCAAATGGGAATTAATCAAATTAGTTGTAAATTAACCTAGAAATTCTATTAGGTGATCAAGCTAACAAAACCCTAGATAAACTTTGATTCAATTAAACATCGGGAATAAAACATATTCAAGTTTGTTGAGAATCAATCAAACCTCACAATAATATGCAATCTATGACTTCAATAACTAGTCAAACACAATGGAATTTAGCAACTCATAATTAGATTAAGAAAAGCTTACAAATTGTTTCAAAGGTTGCTCCTTAAGAAAAGCTCTCTCACAACAAACCCTTGCCTCCAAAATTATGATCCAATTTTATGAGACAAAAGCTAAAAACAAGGTTTAAATACCCAAAGGTTTCCAAAGATCAAATTATCCAAAAATACATCTTAACACGTCGGAACACATTAACTCAAGCCCAACTCGAAGCCCAAAACATAGCCCAGCTTCGGCCCAAACATCTCCGTGCAGAAACATAGGGTGCGGGAATATCCGGAGTTGTGCGGTCGCGCAGATTTCTCCTCAATCCCGCGTCACAACTCAGTTCAGCATTTAGGTGACACTTTAAAGGTTGTTTTCACCCCCTTCGAGTTGGAATTTGGACTCGGAGTAAAAATATGAATTGTAGCTCTTTGAGTTATCTTTCCACCAATTCAGCCTCATTTGACTACTGTTTCACCCAAACCATGTATTGCAAGATAGAGGTGTCGAAACAACAACTCCAATGCATAGCCCGGGTTAAGCGTTTTTATCCCACAAGATCTTGGGCCTTAGCTCTTATAATCTTCACTTGTATCACTCTAAGCTTCATAAAACTCCACCACAATCATCTAAGTTCCTCCCCGTCGATGCTTGTTTACCTAAAGATCTGTAAAACCGAACAAAACAAGCTCAAAACCCGAATTTTCTAGAAAATCTAAAAACTAAGAACTAGACTAAACTAAGCTAAAACCAAGAAAAATAAAAATAAATATGCATCCTAAACGCTATCTAAATGAAAGCTATTACCATGTCATTGCAACGTCTTCACTGCATCTCCAACAGATAGCCTGGATCTGGTCGCTCGCAGTCACCGGTGACAAACAATAGCTTGTTCTTCGCCATTAATGAAAAGTCCACCAATCGATCTCTTCCACTGGTGAAAGTTGTTGTCATTCAGCAATTGAGTTGCTAAAGCATAATTCGGATGATCCGAATGATGTGAATAAAGATGATGATTTGGATCTGAAATCATGCTCTCCAGACTCGATCTACTATCACCTTCGATCAACTTCTTCTGTTTGTCCTTTTCATCCGCCATATCGATGAAGAAGGAGAATCAACAATCAAAAAGCAACAAGAATGATTTCCGCTCTGATACCATGTAACAATTTGGGAAACGAAGAAGATGAACACTCAAGAATAGATTGGATTTAGAGAGGCTGAAGTTTTGTTTTGTATTTCTCTGGTTATGAGAAAAGTAGTTTTACAGAGTTCGTTACAAGCTTTTATATTCAGGCCAAAAGTTACAAGGTGATGTCAGAGAAAACCAATAACTAAAAACAACGTTTTGGTGACTTAATACAACGCAGCGTTTTGAGAACTATGTATAACAGAATTTTGGAGCCTATATTCAGTTAAGATCAACATAGACAAGTAGATACAAAGTATGAGAACCTCCACAAAAGATAAAGAGAGACGAGTTAGTCACAGAATCATGATAGCCGATGTAAAGAATATAGGTTTTAAGCTCATTATACCAAGCCTGAGGAGCTTATTTGAGTCCATATAAAGCCTTCTTGATCGTGCAAATATGCATAAGGAGATCATTGTTAATAAATCCAAGAGGATGAATCATAAACACAACTTCATAGAGAGTACCTGAAGAATCATATTGTTGATATCAAGTTGCTTTAAATTCAACCACGAGAGATATCAATGGCTAAAACCACATGAACAGTTATAGGCTTGATAATAGGGTTGAAGGTTTCATTGTAGTCACAACCAGGCTGTTGATGAAACCCTTTATCAACAAGACGAGCTTTATACGAATCAATAGAATCATCAACATTATACTTGATTAGGAAAATCATTTGCATCCAACCAAATTATTGATCATAAGAGGAAGGAACCAACTCCAAAGTTTTGTTAGAACAAAGAGCATCAAATTTAGTTCGCATAGAACCACTTCAATCACGTTCCTTTAGAGCTTGAGTTATAGTTTTGGGTTCAGCAGAAGGTTAGGAAAACCTATTTGCATCCAACCAAATTATTGATCAAAAGAGGAAGGAACCAACTCCAAATTTTTGTTAGAACAAAGAGCATCAAATTCAGTTTGTATAGCAACACTTCAATCGGGATCCTATAAAGCTTAAGTTATGGTTTTGGGTTCAATGGAAGGAGATGGGTGAATATGAAGATTGAGCTTTTGTATGGGCTTAATAATGTTGTTCATGGAACGTGTGACCATGCCATGAGTGGGTAGAGGGGGTGGTGGAGGAGGGTTAGGGTTAATAGGGTTTTGCCGAGTAGGATTAGACTAGCTAGGGTTTGGAGAAATCAGATTTATAGGATTAGGGTTCAATAAGGAGAACACATGTGAGGGTGCGTGCAAGAGAATCTGGGGTGTAGCATGGCTTGTAGGTGAAGTGGACTGAAGAGGTTGGTCAAGGAGAGGAGTCCAGTTAGTGTTTAGTGGGTGTGGGACAGAGGTTTCAAAAGAGGAATGCATAGGTAACGAGAGGCAAAGTCCTGGATAAAGTTTGATATAGAGAGATTGAGCAATGGAAGTAGATGACTGAATTGGAGTTATCGAAAGAGAAAGTTTGAGTTGGAGTGGGAGGAGTTTGGTATGGAAAATCGAGAGTTGCGTGGATAGTTTTGCGAGGAATGGGCCGAGAATCGGTTTAGACAGATGATAATATAGAGATTTAGAATTGTAGAAAGTTTTGTAATCTATATCTATATATAAAAGACGCAAGCAATAAAGCCACCACGTTGCGTGACCTAGGATATTCCTACGTGTCATTCACATGTTAAGCCACCAAGGATTTCGCCACATAGGATTGTGTATTTTGGCAATTTATATATATTGACATTATTTTAGGATAAAAAAAAAAATAAGATAAATTAAGTTAGGAAAGATTTTATCTAAAATAATGATTTTATAAATATTTATATGATAATTTATTTAACTTAAAAAGATCTTATCATGGGCCACCTCTGATTTTTCATACATGTGTTTTGTTACCAAATTATAAACTACATGCCACATACAGTGGACTTCACATTGTTCGGGATCCACTCAACAAAGTAAGACGAGTTCTTGTTCTGTATGTTCATCATTTGCTCATCTACTTCTTTTGTGCTCATCTTGCCCCTGAAGACAACAGATGCAGTGAGGTATCTGCCATGGCGGGGTCAAAAGTGTATCAGGCATAACTATAAACAGACTGTTATATATCATGTACAAAAGCCAAAAAACCCAAGGAACACGTGACTATAATATTCCGGGCGGGAACCCAACAAACTCGAACCAAAACGATTGTAAAATCGAACACATAATTAGCGACGAGAAAAAGAAAAACCAGGAAAATCCTCACCCTGAAAGCGTACCCACAAAACACAGACATGGACAAAACCCCGAAATACAAAATCCAAAAAAGAACCAAATTGCTATCGCAGAAGTGCACCATTTAAAGCAAAGGTATAACAATATTAAAAGCAAATTAAGGGAATGCTTTTACACAAAAACAAAGGGGGAAACCCAGTGCAAGGGGATAAACTTCCCTAATGTTAACAACGACACCATTAAATTCACAAATCACTCAACCCAAGATGAAGCACCAAACAAGTATACAACCAAACCATTGAAAAAAATATCATGGATGCCTCCCTATCCTACGATGGCCAAAAACCACAAACTAGACGGTTGTTTATGAAGATCAACATGTGGAACTGTAGGGGCATTAAGCGTAAGACCTTTTGGACCGAAGTCGGCACTTTATGCTGCCTTGAAAATATCCACCTAATATCTCTAGTTGAGACGAAAGCCCAAAACCCGCCCGAATGTAAATTCTGGCAAAGAGCTGGCTTTGACTCCATTGAGTTTATTCCGGCAAACGGATTCGTTGGGGGGTCTGTTTCCTCTAAAAGGGGGCACAACTCTCGAATGAAAGGATCCAAACCTTCCACAGAGATGAACGCTTCATCGGCTTCCATTATACAAATCTAGAAACTAACAACGAACTGATCATTATTTTTGCCTATGCCCCACCAAAGGCACAAGAAAAGGATCAGGTCTGGACGAAGGTCAAAGAGTTTATCTAGAATTGTAACCTTCCATGCATCATTATGGGAGACCTCAACGAAATCCAACAACCCAATGAAAAACAAAGGGGGCGCCATTCCAAACCACTCCAGGTTTGAACGACTCATTAAATTTTAAAACGATTGCAACGATTGTGATATTCCAACGTTAGGCAATAAATTTACTTGGCGAAGATCCAAAAATCTCGAAAATACTACGTTTGAGAAACTAGACCGCACCTTAGTTAGCAACCAAATTATCCAATGGTACACGTCCATAGCGACGAAAAACCACGCCTTCTCCTGATCATTGCCCTATTTCGTGCGATCTCCCAACAGGAGTACCATTCAAAGCACAACCATTCAAATTTGAAATGATGTGGACTTCTAGAAATGATTTCCTAAACGTCATCAAGCAAGCCTGGCGTCACAACGCTGGTGGATCATATATGTTTAATCTCACCAAAAAACACAACTCCTTAAAACTAAAGCAAAAGCATGGAATAAGCATACTTTTGGAAACATTTTCGAACAAATCAAAAAGTTAGATGAGGATCTACATCAAATTCAGAAAGATATCATTGAAAATAAAAACACACTACTAGTTTAAAAGCAAGAGAGATTGGCCAAGAAACGGGTGTGCCTCATCAATTTCCACAACTCCTATTGGAAACAAAGGGCAAAAAACACCCACATAAAACTGAATGACAAAAACACGAAATACTTCCGCCGGATTGCAAGCGGCAGAAGGAATAAAACCAATATCAAAGAAATTCGTACATTAGAGGGAACGCAAATCACTAGACTAGAAAACATCAGAACATAAATTAAACGAGACTTCCAAAACCGATTTTGGGCTTTGGAAATAAACCGCAGAAAACTCCAAAGCATGACTCAAACAATCCAAAAAGAAATAATCGAAGCAGACAACACAGAACTCACAAAACCGGTAACGAACACTGAAATAAAGAACGCTTTGTTCGATATCGGGGATGATAAATCACCCGGCCCAAATGGAATGCCGACAAGCTTCTATAAAAAAATATTTGCATATCGTTGGCCCGGATGTGACCAAAGTTGTTAAAAGCTTCTTTCACACAGGGAAAATTTTGAAACAAATAAACCATACATTTATAACTCTACTACCTAAATGTGAAAAGTCCAACTCAACCAACCATTACAGACCAATTAGCCCATGCAATACCATCTATAAAGTAATCTCGAAAATTCTAACAAACCGCCTTAAATACGTGTTAAACAAACTCATCCACCAGATGCAAGGGGCTTTCGTCCATAACCGGAGTATCCACGATAACACACTCATCGCACATGAAATCTTCCACTCCTTCCGAAACAAAAGAGGGCGGGAGGGTTGGATCGCAATCAAACTTGACATGGAAAAAGCCTATGAACGGATTAGTTGGGAATTCCTAGCCGAGATCCTCCACAAATTCAAATTTAATGATAAATTCTTGGGTTGGATCCGAGAATGTGTTGAAACAGTCTCCTTCTTAGTCCTAGTCAATAACGGACCGACAGAACAATTCTACCCTCAACGAGGCCTTAGGCAGTGGGATCCCCTATCGCCATACTTATTCATCCTCTCCACCAAGATACTGGCAAGACAACTACACCTCTTGTGCACTAACCCAAAAAGCAGCATCGGGATCCAAATTTCGAGAAATGGAACAAAAATCCCTTTCCTAGCCTTTGCAGATGATATCATCATTTTTACAAAAGCTAATGGCCAAGCTTGAAAAAATATTAAGGACACTATTGATGGCTACTGTCAAATCTCCAAACAGAAGGTCAATTTCCACAAATCCGCTTTCCAAGTGACCAAAAACACTAACAACAACACAAAGGATCAGATAAAACAAATCTTACAAATAGCAAACACAATTGCGCTGGACAAATATCTAGGATGCCCGATAATTAACGGGAGAGTACACAAAACACCTTCAAACCCCTAGTTTTGCGTACCAGATCCCAATTAACAAAATGGAAAGCTAACGCCCTATCCCAAGAAGGACGAAAAACACTAATCAAAGCAAACCTCTCAGCACAACCAAAATATATTATGCAATCGTTTCTACTGCCATAGTCAACATTGAAAGAACTTGACCAAATTAACAAAAACTTCTTTTGGAACAAGGAAAACAACTACAAACCACTCATTAGTTGGAATTCCGTTTGTCGCCCTCCCGCTCATGGGGGGCTAGGAATATCTAAGGTTGCTGATATGAACCAAGCACTCCAAATGAAACTGTTATGGAAAACCCTAGCGGAACCAAACAATCTCTGGGTCAAAATAGTGACTGAAAAATACCTCAAATCAGAAAGCATCCTAAACTATAAGAAAAAACATAACACATCTTGGCAATGGTCTAAGTTAGTAGGCCTAAGAGACCTGTTCATTAAGGGGCTCATCTGGCAAGTGGGGGACGACAAAACCGTCCAATTTTGGAAAGATAACTGGACCGGCAATGGTCCCCTTAACCCGAAATCTGAGGTTGGAACCCTCATTGATTAGGAGGAACCTGTTGAGGCGTACCTCCGGGAGGACAATTCATGGAACATTGAAAAATTGAATAAGGTCGTCTCGCTTGACGACCTCAAAAGAATCTCCAAAATTATCAATCCCATTAATAAATTACCAGATAGGTTGTACTGGCAACCAAGCAAAAATGGTTGGTATTCCACCCACTCCACCATGCAGTGGCTCCACCAATCCAAAGGTGAACCTAAAATTAACTTAGAATGGATTAACTGGCCAAATATCCTTCCTAAAATGAAGAATTTCATTTGGAAAGTAGCCCGAAACGGCCTACCAACTAAAACTAGGCTTGCGGCAAACCACATTCTGGTACCCCAAGGATGCGAAGCGTGTAACAACTAGGTGGAGGACACAAACCATGTTTTACTATCATGCCCCCCTCACTAGGGAAACCCTTAATTCCATAAACCCAAAACTACGGTGGATCACCGACCAGATATCCCCGAATGACAAAAAACCACATGAGCTCCTGGAGAAAATTAAGAAAATGACAACAAAAGAGGAATTGGAACTCCTCATTAACATATGGTGGAGCCTATGGTTCTCGAGAAACAAGAGTCTTTGATAGCAACAACGGAACAAATTAAACCTGACCAATGTCGATTACATTATTGAATTCATCTAAAACCAGGTTAAAGATTGGAAACTTGCAGAAGCTCTGCCTCCCCCGGCCCCCGTACTGTAAGTGTGTGGAGTGGGGAAGTAAGAAAGTGAACAAAGTGGGTAAAACCCAAAAGAGACTATATTAAATTGAATTTTGATGGTGCAGTGAATGCAGATGGCGTGGCATCTTTCGGGTTCATCCTCAGGGACTCTGGTGGCTCTCCCATCCATTTTGACAGATGACTGATTGGTCGACAGTTTGTACTGATATCCCAGACCATCGCCTTGCGCCAGGGACTTCTCGAGGCCATCAGATGTGGCATTCCCTGGATCCGGATTGAAGGCGATAATTTGCAGATGGTCAAGGTCGTGCTCGATGACTGGCGCAGCCTGTGGGAGATTGAGTTGCCGCATGTAGATATCCATTGCTTGCTTGCCCGGTTCATGGATTGGAGTGTCTCTCACGTCGTTCGGGAGAGCAATTCTGTGGCGGACTTCATCGCTGGATCTTTCAGGCGTGTCTCCCCATCCCTCTTGCAGGTTATTCGGGTCTCCTTACCGTCATCCACCAGGATGCTCTAGGGTGGCCACTAGCTTGTTAGTGGCCACCCTAACTTCTTTCCTTATCAAAAAAAAAACTACATGCCACAAAAGATCTTATCATGTGTCACCTAGGATATTTCATACATGTTATTCCCACATTAACCATCTAGGATTTTTTCCATATAGAATTTTGTCTTTTTGACAATTTACATATTTTAAAAAGATTCTATTTAATGTAAAATAAACTATAGAAATATTTAATGTTAATGCTAAATATTTGTTATAATAATTTATATATAATTATATATTAAAATTTTACCTATTCGATCCACTATATTGATTTTGGTCTCACCTTATATTTAAAAAATTAGTTTTCGTCTATATTAATTTATCTTTTTCAATTAAATTTTGTTATATCTATTTATGTGAAATAAAAATTTTAATTCGAATTTAATTAAAAATAAATAAAAGTATTTTATCTTTATCTTTTCATCTATAAATGTAACATATTTATCTTAAATCAAAATTTTATTTAAAAAATTAAAAAAATTACAATATCTAGGTAATTACTTGCCCAAATTGAATTTTGATAAAAAAAAATTACATTATCTTTCCTTTTTGACATATTCATGTAAATATAGAAGATTTTTTATCTTTAAAAAAATCTATCTTTACTCCTATTTTTTTATTATCTTTTTAACTTTTTATTTAAAATATTTTAAAGAATTGAATTTGATTAAAAAATTATAATAGTTTACAATATTTTTCTTTTTTACCTATTTTAAGTTTATTCATATGTTTTCATAAATAAATTATCATTAAGCCATCAAAATCATATTGGGCTCACCTTAATGATTTTGGATCCTTCTCAAATAACAATTGTAAAAGTTTATGTAAACTTTTTCTAATATATAAGTTATTAGAAAAAGAATGTATTTATGAAAGAAAGTATTTATCACCTTAAACTTTTAATCATATTGGGCTCACCTTAAAGTTTTTCTCATATATAACTTTATGTAAACTTAATGAAAGAAAGTTATTAGAAAAAAAAAGTATTTATCAAATCATATTGGGCTCACCTTAAGATTTTTCTAATATATTAAGAATTAAATCCATATAGTCGTGCAGGGCATGACGGGTATAACTAGTTGAATTTATGAATGAAAGAATGTATTTATACAAGATTATACTTGCATGCGAAACTATCTTGGCCCAACATTTATTAAGCTAGATTAGACATCTTATTTTATGATAGAATAAACTACAATAAGATAGAAATATAGAAAGAAGACTAGCAAGACCCGGTCGTGCCATGCACGACTATGATTTGAGAATTTTTTTATGTAGAAACAATATATTAGATCAATAATTATTAAAAATTAAATAAGTGGTGGTAAACCTCATATTTAAAAAAAATAAGGTGTACCACCACTAATCTCATTATAAATTGATATTATACATATATAGATCATACATATACTTTGATATTATAAATGTAAAACCTCACACATAACGGGTGACGAGTAGCAAAACCCTATTAAAATTTATGTCCATAAAAATAAAATCATAGAGATCTTACCTATTCATAGTTTCATATTTACCATAGAAAAAATTACGATACATATATCTCACGTACTAATATAATTATATAATATTAAAGTTTCCAAAATTTTGTTCATAAAGATATATAGTAGAGATATCAGGTACTAATTTAGAGTGTGAGGAATTAAACATCACCTACTGATATATTATGTGTAATTAGTAATAACATTAGCAATAGAGTTTGGTTCAGGTGCGAATGGGCGCTTAGGTGCGAAATAAGAAAGAACAAGAGACATTGGATCAAGAAAAATCAAAGGCGCTGATCATTTCACTTAAAAAGGGGAAAAACGGCACGGGCGAATTTTTGGCGAATTATTCGCATATTTTTGAAAAAAACGAAAATAGGACACGCACCCAGATTGTTCATCGAAAATGTGGATTTGTTCATCAATACTGTGGATTTGTTCATCAATACTATGGATTTGTTCATCAACAATGTGGATTTGTTCATCAACACTGTGGCATATTTGTTCATTGGTTTTGACATATTTGTTCATCGGTTTGTGCATATTTGTTCATTAATAACATCAATTTGTTCATTGGTTTATGCATATTTTTTCATTGATAGATGCATATTTTTTCATTGTTATATTCATATTTTTTCATTGGGTTTGGCATATTTGTTCACCGGTTTGTGCATATTTGTTCAGTGCCTTTTCATATAATTGTTCATTGCTAAATGCATGTTTGTTCATTAATAACCTCTTACCATACACCATATTATTGCAAAGTTAGATTCTTTATCTATTATTCTTTGTATTCAAGTATCTAAATCAAACTTATCTTGTTTAGGTATTATATTGAGCACTTCATTCGTATTGACAAGTTAGCCTTAAAGCACTTCATTCGTATATTCTTTTGCATTCAAGATAGCCTTAAAAGCACAAAATAAATACAAAATATGCACAAATAGATAGTCCTAAATGTACAAGTTGATGATATTAATAGTCCTAAATGTACAAATTGATGGTATTGACACATAAACATAAGTATATTTCTATTCACAAATAGGATATATCAATGAACAAACAAGGTTATATCAATGTACAAATAGAAGTATATCAATGAACAAATATGGGTATATCAATGAACAAATAATGGTATATCAATGAACAAACAAGTTATATCAATGAACAAATAGTAGTATATCAATGAACAAATATTGGTATATCGAAACTAATTATATGTGTATCAAAAACTATATAATATTGTATTCATACACATAAATAAGGTTAAAAAATAAAATTAAAAATTAAAAAAGTTCAAAATCAATGAACATTGTTATCAAAAACTCGATGCACACATAGTTAGTATTGATGAACAAATCGCTAGTTTTGATGAACAAATTGGGTGCGTCTCATAAAAACGTATTTTTCGAAAAAAATCGTGAATAATACGGGAAAAATTCGTCCGTGCCGTATTTTATTGAAAAAAACGAATAATACGGGAAAAATTCGCCCGTGCCGTATTTTATTTTTTTTAATGAATGTTTAATCAGGGACGTTGATTTTTTGGAAGGAACGAACGAGATTTATTCTCAATTCTCACCTGGGCGCCCATTCGCACATAACTCTTCCCCTTAGCAATATTATCATATTATATATTTTTAAGAATTGTAAATACTAAAAATTATGAAGGATAAAGGAGTAAATTGATAAATTAAGAAGCTTATGTGACATAGTTAAGAGATTGAAAAATATGATAGAGGGATTCGAGCTTAGTAATAATATATAGATAATAAAGATTCTAAGCAATATCTTTATGCTTAATAGTGCTTTTTGCACATGTGAACACAAACAAACACCCCTTCTGTTGATAGGCCCACTGGACTGTAATAGTAAAGTATTGTTTTAGCCTAAATTATGACCTTAGATCCAAAGCAAGAATTTAGGTGATCCCACAATGACCTCATGTCCAAAAGAGCTTGTTCTAGAATTGATTGCCACATATCTTAGGTTTGGCTGTAAAGATACATCCATTTTAATTGTCTAGCTTGCCATAGAAGTGATAACGTACATGATACATCCTGCTGCTGTTATCTTATTATACGCAAAAGTACTCGGGACTAGGTGTCTAGGTGGTAGGAGGATGCACCAACAAGCATGTGTACAAAACAGTAATTAATGTACATACATAACTTGAATATTATTGTTGCATTATGATTTATGAAAGTTTGGCATCTTTCTATGAGCCTATATATGACCCATGTCCTCTTGCTGATTGTAAGATAGTATTGATTGCGCCTAACACAGTTCGATCCATTAATATTGTAGTCTTCTTAGTGTTTCTATCCTTCTACTTGATTCGGTTAGCCCTGTGACCGATCGTGTGCGGGTATATTTTGACACCACAAGTTTATGAATTTTTGTGCTTACATAATAGTACGTTTTCGTAATCCAGTATTAATTTATGAATTTGTTCATTTTAGTTCAAGTTTTAATACTCCATCTGTTGTATAATTATTTAACGATAAACAAAAAAATCAAATCTTCTTTCTTTATTTCCTCCGACAAAGCATAAAGTCTCCGATTGGGTGTATAGGCAAACCTTGAGTAAATAATTATTTGAAACTATTCTGATCAATTGACAATCAACAAAAAAGAGAGTCCATACATCTGGTCGAGAAAAATATGCCTTAGTTACTAGTAGTTGATAAAAACAAATTTGCGCTGGCATTATAAATCATAATAGACATACAAATGAAAAGCAAAGCAGGGGGAAACGTAACGTTACATGATCCAATTCATAGCTAGTATACAGTAGCTAAAGTAGTTAGATGATCGACAGTAAACAATCATCCATAGAATAACAAGGAAATGAACAAAGAAACAAAAGAAAACCGCAATCTAATTCGTCAATGGTTAAGCTAGCAACGAAGAGTGAGGTTGGGGCGGGCGGGTGAGGAGGCCGGCGGCGGAGGCAGCGTGCTCATCAAGAAACAAGTCATCGGTGCGCCTGAAGACGGAGTAGAGGAGGACGATGGCCATGGACACGGTGAGGGAGAGGACAACGTTAAGGGTGGCGGAGGTGAGGAGGAGGGCGACGAGGGTGAGGGCCACCAGCAGAGCGAGGACGAGGCGGTCATCGAGCGGGCGGCCGAACACAACGAGGGGCTGGTCGGGGAGGAAGAAGAGGGAGACCCACGCGCCCATGGCTGCCACGAACACCATGAGGGAGACGGGGTGGTACAGGAGGGAGAGGAACACCCCCAACAGCACCACCATTGCCATGTTCACTCTGAAGTAGGAGGCGTTTCCGCGGAGGCGCGCGAGGCACTCGGTCAGGGAGCGTGGCCGAGACAGCGCGTGGAGGACTAGAACCTGGCCCCAAGGCCTTCGTCTGGCGACTGTGCAGTCCACGTGATGCTTTGTCCGGGAGATGTAGTTAAGGTTGGCCGTCAGTGCTGATGCCGTAGACATGGCCGGGCGATGGGGAGGGAGGGAGAGTGTATTTACTATCTACTATTTAGGGGAGGGAGGTGAGCTAATCGGCTGATCATGTGTTTATATCATATCATATCATATGCACTACTACTACTGCTACTACTACTACTAGGCTACTAGCTACGTACAATTGGATGAGATGAATGGTTAAGACTTTAGTTTGGAGTTCGATGATATAATTCCAAATAGAACCTTGCTATGCACTATGGGTTTGGAAGATGCAAACTAAATAGATTTCAGCAAGTGGGGCACTGGGGCATAGGGTAATAATGGTCCGAATGCTTTGAAGAATCACCGGGTGTGCTAGAAACTAAAGCAAAATGAGAGATAGCATACATTGCTCTTAATACACTACGACACCGTCTTATAACTTTTTTATTTTGATAAATATCAGCGCACCGGACTTTCCCAAAGTTTTGACCCATTAGATCCCATGAGGTCAAGCCAAAAGTGGCATATTAGGTGCAACAGCACTTTTCCAGTGTGTTTGTGGTGATGGGCTATGTTGTGCTGAAACGGAGACAGAGAGTCAGAGAGATAACGCTGAGTTTCCAGGTAGAGCATCGGCGATGGTGACCATGACCTAGTCGGTTCTTCACTCTCGGGTAGAGACACCACTGCATTGCCAGAACCGTCTGCTTTCAGCGCTTACATGCATGATTATGGACCACCCATGAAGAATAACAACCACCCTACTATCTTCTATACACGGATCACACGTATGACCAAATACAAAACATTCAACCCCAACCAAACAAAAGCAAACCCCATTTTTTCTGCGGTTCCAATGGCAAGTTTACTTAGCCTTGTCAATCCCTTGACCACAAAGCAGCCCTGACAGAGTCGAACGAGAAACTCCCCTTGAACACTTCTGATTCCGATCCCAATCCCTCTTTGAGTAACGGCCCGCTGTACGATTGGTGCTGCTCGTAATCTGCCTGTAACCGTCCACTACGAGTCCCGTTGTATCCTGGCGTTGACATGTAGTCTGACTCCATGAACATATCTCCCTCTAATATCCGAAGCACCTAACGATATAATTGAATGCCAAAATGAATGAACCTAGTTGACAATAACATCCAACTTCATTCAGTATCTGAAGATAGACTCTCACCTGTGACATCCGAGGCCTCGAATGAGGATCCCTTCGAATGCACAAGGATGCAGCATGCATCATGCAATGGACCTCCTGCTCCGAGAAACGGTTTCCAAGGCAAGGATCGATTAGCTCATTGACAGCGTACTCCTCCAACAGCGGGCGTGCCTGTTTTAACATGAGAATTTACATATTTATTTACCAGCCAATTGGATCATCATCATCATAGACAGCATTTTAATTGCAAACTACCCATTCTGTAAGACACTGCTGGCCCTTGGGGCGGCTGAGGTCAACAGCTTTTCGCCCTGTCAGCATCTCCACCAATACAACACCAAACGAATATACGTCTGCTTTCTCGGTGATTTGTCCACTTTGAGCATACTCGGGAGCCAAATACCTGCACCATTTTATTTTTTTTAAATTGCTTTAGTTTGATCATAGCTACACATACATATATCTGCAATCCAGGACTTGATGACAATTCACAAGCTCTCAGTAATCTATACCCGAAAGTTCCAATCACTCTTGTTTGCTCTCCCGTATCTCCATCTGGCTGCCATCTTGCCAAGCCAAAATCCCCTACCTTAAACAAAGAATTAGGAAGAAAGTGATCAATTTTGTAACAATAAGTGCCCAGTAACAACCAAGCTTCTCCAAGAGACTAGGAAATATTCAATGTCACCAAATGTAGATCATGATGATTTTAACAATCAAAATCCCCAATATAATCTGGTTTGATGATCTAGCTCATAGAAGAAACAAAATTGATTCACCTGATAGTCCATTATGAAATTCAAATGAAGAGTCAGAAGTAAACTGGTTTGCTAATCTTAAGATAGAATCAAGAGACAGTATAAGTTACAAATATGAAGAACACATACTAGTGGTTCATAATCATGGGTGAGGAGAATGTTGTTTGGTCGCATGTCACGATGAACAATGCACCCTACTCTACATTCCTCGTGGAGATAACGCAGTCCACGAGCTGCCCCAACAGCTACCTTTTGCCGGGCATGCCATTGCAGTGGGTCTCTATTCCTCCCTGAAATTTACAGCAGCTGTAATCAATATACGGAATAGAAGCAAAGTAACAAAACCAATAATTTCATAATAAGAGTACTATACCATAAAGATGAGAATCAAGAGACCCATTGCATATATATTCATACACAAGCAGCCTCCTCTTGTCTTCAATGCAGTAGCCTATAAGCATAACCACATTCCGATGCTGGGCACAACTCAAGACTTCCACTTCAGAGCAAAACTCAACATCCCCTTGGGAGCTTGCCAGCTTATGTTGCTTGACAGCTATAACTTGTCCATCAGGTAACACTCCCCTGTGGACCGACCCGTATCCTCCTTCTGCCAGAAAATTAGCATGTGAAAACGCACCAGTAGCAAGCTCCAGCTCCGCATAGCTGAACCACCTAGGAGGTTTCCCGAAAACAGGCCCCTTGTGGTTACATATGGAGCACAGCGGAGGAGGACCAGGAAGCGGACTCCTGGAAAGCAATATTGCTTCTCTTACGCTTCCAGCAAATTCTACTTCGGACAAATAGCTTTCTGACCCACTTTCAGCTTCTTGATCAGGTGTGGACAACTTCTCCAACAACCACCTTGTCGAGGGAGTTCGTTCTTCCCGGTCATTGATTCTATTCGACAACTTCTCAAGGGACTGTTTATGTGACCTGAGATATTTGTCCATCCAAGGACGGAATCCTGAGCTTGTTGGACACGGCATTGAGCTTTTACTATCTGTTTCAGGGCAAGACTGCCTACTTCGTTTTATAGGAATGGGTTCATCTTTTTTCAACCCCGAGTTGATGTCTGATATGGAAAATGGTGACGTGCTTATATCAGAGCTTGAAACCGATGAGGTTCCAGGTTCTGTGGCTGTGAACATCTCCGGGCTGCTACTTGGAGTAACCGTAGGCCCTCGAATGGAACATGAGGAATTTTCTTTGCTTCCAAAGTTGTCAGCTTCAGAATGTACCAAATCAGCTTCTTCAAGATCCTTCGTAGGTGACCCAATTAAACTTAGCCGAAGAACTTTGGGATGAGCCCGTCTTATACCCACAATGTTACAATGTAGTTCTTCCATGCAATGTTTCTCTTCATTCTTTAGATCTCTACAAGAAGAACAAGTACAGCAACAAAATAAGAAAAAATCCTTGAACACTTGATTAACACAAAGGTCGAACGACCGAAAACCATCCTTATAATATGTCATATTGCTCTAAACCACCCTTTTAATATCAATTTACCGAAAACCACCCTAATAAGGGCTTCCGTTAATAAATGACCATCCGCCCCCAACTCCCGTCAAAAAATCCGTCAGTGTTGTATGCACATGCCCCATTATTAATTTTTAATGTGAAATAAAAGTACAAAAAAAAGGAAATGGACCAAAAAAATGAATCTCAAGATCAAACCCTAAAATTCGAGTTCAAAGAAAATGAATCTCAAGATCAAACCCAAAAAGTCAACGATTGGTGCGCTTAACCCTAAACAAAGGCGAGATTTGGGAACAGAGGGAGTTGATGGCGAACCAGTAGCAACCCAAACTGCACAAAGGCAAACCAAATCTGGATTGGGGCAAAGTGAGCCCGTGATTTTGGTGGTCGAAGTTGAAGATCCGACTTCATTAATGTTGTCCCCGGCAAGGTCACTGGTGGCAATGAAGTCATTCGAGTTCAAAGAAAGGGTTAAATCGTGTTGGAATTTTGTTTGGTAGACGTCGAGGCTGTCACTTGGGTTTAGTGAACCCTAAAAGTTTTAGTGGCTAATTGATTCAAATCTCCATAGTATTGAGAAATTTAATGCTCGAATCTTTTTGCATACGGATTGAATTTGGGTTTTTTGAGATTAATTCATATTTTTGTGGTGGGTTTTGGCAACTGATATTTTCTTGTATGTGTGATTGGGTATTGGTGTTCGTGGTATTTGTTGAATGGTGGTGGTCAAGGTTGTTTCTTGGCGGCGAGCATGGCTGATACGTGGTGTAGCAGATGGAAGAGGAAGACATGAGAAGTTGCAGGTAGAAGACACAGAAAGAGGATTGAGGAAGAAGACGATAGATTTTTTTTTGTGCAATAATTAGTTTTAATTTATTAGGTATATTTATAATAATATAATATAATGAAAAATAAAGGGTGGATTTGTAATTTCATACTTTAGACGGATTTTTTTGACGGGAGTTGGGGACGGGTGGTCATTTGTTAACGGAAGCCGTTATGAGGGTGGTTTTCGGTAAATTGATATTAAAAGGGTGGTTTAGAGCAATATGGCTTTTATAAGGGTGGTTTTCGGTCGTTCGGCCTAACACAAAAACAGCCAAGTCAGAAATATTTTTTACTTGTCCAATACAACCCAGCTGGCTTGAACCATTTTGGCTTCTGCAGCCACTGATCCGGACGGTGAAGCAGAAACGACCTTAATGTTGACACTTATCTACAACAAGTAAATCAGAAAACCCACGGATCAGAGTAAAATGGCAAGAAGGAACTGAAGAAGAGAAAGTCCAGAGCCCACATACCTTACTGGGGTCATACACATTGTGCAACTGAAGAATCATTTGAGAGCAAGTATCGGAAATCTCAAGTTTCTGCTCAGAAGATGTTCCAGTCTGAGACTTTTTGTGGGCACTGGCACAGTCTCCTGCAAATATTGGAAAGCCCCACAGTCTCCTGCCTACAAATCAGCCATGGAAACACGCTCAGAAACATAATTTCACCAACAAATCCCCACAAGGATCAATTATCATCAATCAAGGAACACACAAGTTCATGTGATGGAGCAAAAAATTGAACAACATCAAAAAATGGATGCCTGAAAAAAGAATTCACAGGATATCATTTCAAGTAGGTGCTTGAGTACTGTATTACAAGCAAAAGCCAGTAGTAGCATCATAAGTTTGTACCCCATGGTGGAAGGAGGGGGTCAGGAAATCATCATTATATAAGATTAAAGAAGCAATGATAACAGTGGATACCTGAAGTTTGTGTGGGTACAACCACAATCAGAGATATACAATCCCCAGGTTGAACAACATGGGTCAAAGCCCAAACAAGTGCTGCTTTTGGGATTTCTTTGGAAGCTTTTACAGCCACCAGCACTTTCTCTTGCTTCCCTTCCTTGTGATGTATATTCATCCTTTTCTCAACACAACAGCCACTTTCTCAGCTATATCTGCTTACCTTGCCTTGTTTGTCCAGAAGAAAAAATCTACCCAACACCCAGGAAGTAGAAATTGAAGTGCAAATAATTGAATACTTTTCCCTGGTTTGGGGTTAGAGGAGAGACAGCAATTTAATAACAGCAGACCATGATGAAACTCTGAGTCATTGAAAACATTGGAAAGTGAACAGCAATGTCAAATAGTCGGATGGAAAACGACTTATCCTCAGAGCGCAGAACCACTCTCTTCAAAGTTCTTTGGTTTTCGTTGTTTTCCCCCCTTTCAGAGAAGCACGAAAGCCATATGAAAAATCAGTGCGAGTCAAACAATCGACAGAGAAAATTGGGGCTATTTCAAGCTGAGATCCAGAAATTCCCGAATGGATGCTTCTCTTCCCTGAACAAGAATCGAATCAGCCGCTGAAATTAGGCATACCCCAGATTGTAAATAACCCTCGAAAACCAGATAGCAGTAATAACTAATAATCATACTTGTACAACAATGTGTATGAATATAAAACAATTAAAGCACCGACTGATGTATTCGTATGACTAACCGTCGCCATTAACTACAACAAAAACTCGTGCTTTCGTTTATTACCCCCTCCGGCCCTCCCTCTTCTTTTTCTCGCTATCTTAAATTCAATTCTGATGCTTCAGAATTCACGGATAGACTGTGTAAATGCACTTAATAAGGAGGAAAAGAGAAGCGCAACGGCGTCGCCTAAACTGCAATGAGTTTTAGCGGAGGACCAAAAACTCCCTTATCTTTTCTTTTCCTTTTCCGGAGGTTGGGGCTTGTGATGTGAAGTCAAGTGAAGTGCTGCTGTAATTTCAAATTCAAAGACTCCAAAAAGTTCTTGTATGAGATTTTGTGCGGACGACCAAAAGCTCCCAAACTATACTAATAAAAACTTTGCTACTTTTTCATACTATTTCATAGAATCAAGTATTGCACTAATCACCTCACTTGCTAAAAACTAAAGTGCGGAAAATTTTGTAAAATGTTATGAGAATCTATATCTATATATAAATAAATTGGAAGGAATAATGTTATCATGCCACATTATAATTTACATGCCACCTAGGAATTTACCATATATCATTTCAGATTTTTTTCAACATGTTCTTTTGATCTTAATCCACACAGAATGTTGTTATATAGGATTTTGTATTTTGAAAATTTACATTTACATATATTTAAAAGATTATATCTAAACATAAAATAAACTATAAGAACATTAAATACTAAAGCTAAATATTTTTTATGATGATTTATTTAAGCTAAAATGATTCTATCTAAAGTAAAATAAAATATAGAAATATTAAACATTAATGCTAAATATTTTTTATAACAGTTTATTTAAATTATATTCTCTACTGTATTATAAATTGCATACCATATAAAAAATTCTACGTATATATTTTTTTAGTATACAAATTATTATAAACATTCTATATAAAAATATAAGAAAAAAATAATAAATATAATCATATCCTAATATATCACACTCCTCCTAAATGCATAAATTCTATGATATTATTATTAGGATAGATTCTATTATTAGGATAGACTAAATTTTATGTAATATATTTTTATCCTAATAACACAATACACATGTGTATTTTTTATCTAGATTTCAACAATATAAATATAAGATAATATTAATATATTTTATTAAGAGAAAGAGTCACGTGAGAATGGACGTCCATGTGAGAAATAAGAATAAATCTTAGTCGTCCCTTCCAAAAAATCGACGTCCCTAATTAGACATTCATTAAAAAAAAAGATTAAAAAAAAGGGCATGGTTGAATTTTTCCCGTATTATTCGCGTATTTTTTTAATAAAAAAACGAAACGAGTGATTTTTCCCGTATTATTCACGTATTTTTCAAAAAGTACGTTTTTTGAGACGCGCACAGTTTGTGCATCAAAACTGGCCAATTGTTCATCAATACTGACAAATTGTGGATCAACACTAACTAATTGTCCATTGAGTTTTTGATAACATTGTTCATCAATTTCGAAATTTTTTAATTTTAATTTAAACTTTTTAACCTTATTTATTTGTATGAATACAATATTATCTAGTTTTTGATGCACATATAATTAGTTTCGATATACACATATTTGTTCATTGATATACTACTATTTGTTCATTGATATATCCTTGTTTGTTCATTGATATACCCTTATTTTTTCATTGGTATACCCTTGTTTGTTCATTGATGTACACATGTTTGTTCATTAATACTATCTGTTTGTGCATAACTACCGGCACTTTGTGCATCAAAAAATTAACTTTTCATTATGTATAAATAAATATGAAGTTTGTGCATTACTATCATCACTTTCTGCATTACTACCAACACTTTGTTCATCACTAATAGTACTTTGTTCATTTATATATCATTTTGTTTGTGAATTGAAATAATTTTTTGTACGCTAAGAGAACGAAAAGAAACAAATGAAGTGCCCAACGTGTATCATCTAATATAGTAACTAAATAAGATAAGTTTGATGTAGAAGCTTGGATGGAAATAATAATAGATAAAGAATTTAACTTTATAATAATATGATGTACACTAAGAGAACGAGCCAACTGCAAACCGAAGAGGAGTATTTTGTGCCTTAGCTATGTTAGGAGCTCAAGAAGCAGTCACACGTTTCACAACAACAACAATAACGAATCCAAACAAGTCAAGCAAGACAATATCAAGACTAACATCAAAACAATTAGTTTTGTCTCACATACGACTAATTATGATGCACAAACATATATTAATGCATATAATTTCGATACAGATTTTAACTTTTTTCGCACAAGCAATAGGTTTTTAATGCACAAATAATAGTTTTTTATGCACAAAATCACAATCTTAATGAACAAATTCAGTGTTTTGATAAACAAAATCACAATTTTGACGCACAAACAGTATGTTTTGATGAACAAAATCACAATTTTTGATGAACGAAATCACATTTGTGATGAAGAAAATCATAGTTTTGATGAACAATCTGGGCGTGCTCCCTATATCCGTTTTTTTTTCAAATATGCGCAAATAATTCGTCTGTGCCGTTTTTCCCCTTTTTAAGTGATACAATCAACACTCTTGATTTTTCTCCGTCAAACGGCTCTTGTTCTTTCTTATTTCTCATATGCGTATCCATTCTCACCTAACAAAAATATTAATATTATATATATACATAATCATAATGGATACATAACTCCGTATGTTTTTAAAAATATATATAATTTTTATTCTATATAAATTTCGTGAAAGCGCTAGTGTACATTAAAAATGCATTTCAAGCTAATTGAATAAATAAAATAAATATACTAAAAACTAAGAAATCAAGATATAATAATTCTCCGTAGTAGAAATCATTTAAATGCAACAAACATAAGGACCGAAGATGACATGTAGTTAGTCAAATCATCGGATGGTGTTGGAGGGAAATCATGAGAGAGGGAGGCGGGGGCGGAACCAGAAACTTCCGATTGCAGGGGCCAATAAATTTTTCTAATCTAATTAATGTGTTTTCAGTTTAAAAAAATATTCATTTTTTTCAGAAATACATGTCGTTTTAGCCTAATTCTTTTGCTCAAATAATATTCGTCATTTGACATATTTTACCACACTTTTTTTTTCCAATATTATCTTCAATAATGAAAAATATTTACGTATAACTAAAATACAAGTGAAAAGATCTCAACAAGATCGACGGTATTTAAGTCATATCATATTGTTGTTTAATTTTTGAGATAAATCTTAAAACGACATGTATTTCCGAATGGATGTAGTACAAAATATTGAAAAATATTTAAAGAAACTCTTAAAATTATCAATACATAATTAAAATAAATAATTAAAACACGCATATTTTTTTCAAAATAGCAAAATATTATTATTTAAGATAATGTTGAGAAAGATCTAGAAATAAAAATATAAATTTATACAAAAAAAGAATATATTTTATTGAGGAGAGACTAAAATATTTTAGAATAAAACCGCATCAAGAAAATAATAGTTTATAAAGACAACTTATACAATTATATATGTTTCAGAATACAAACTGATTGAATCTATAAACACCAAAAGCTTATAACTAAAAACTAAAATCCAAACTGAAACACTCGTGCTAATAATGAATTGTATGATTTAAGACATCTCAATAATAACTTATTTAAAGCTTTTGGAGTTCAATTATTACACTATGAAATTATGAAGTTTAGCAAAAGATAAAAAGTATTCTAAGTAAATGAATTGTTAGAAGTGGTTTGTATGTGTCTAATCTTAAAATATTCATAACTTTTTGCTCAAATGTCAGATTGAAGCGTATAATATATCAAATCGAAACTATTAACACGAGGAACATATATACAAAAAAAAAATTTGGATTGGGGGGGCCATGGCCCACTCTCGCCCCCATATAGTTCCGCCTCCGGAGGGAGGGATATAAGTATATAACGTTTCCCTTGCACATACATATATAATATATCTAATCAGATAACAAAATAAGGTAATGAACGTTAAAACCGAAACAAAAATCAAATTTTCGTTGCCATTGTTTTGGTATTTCAATTGCTTATGTTTTGCTTTTTGTGGTTTTTGCAGCTTTGCCAACCGAGGGAGACAAATTTGGACACAACTGTACAACGGCTAGAGGGAAGAGTGAGTCAGAAGCCTCTCTGCGTTTATTATCAGTTTCCCAATACAGCGAATGTCATGCCCACCTGGTGGCCCGGTCGTGTGTCATTTCTCGAAATTGCCCCTACATTTCCCTCGTTATTTCGATAATGTGACACTGAGCACGTAATCCCATTTCATTTATCGGCTAGATGACTGAGGTGAAAAAAAACTAAGAGCGTCAAACACTCAAACCACACCGTAGTTTGTCTTTTATTAATTTTTTATATTTTGTGTCTTTTTGATATGCTAATCTAAATTATTACTTTACATGAGATAATCTTGTGTTTTTAAAAATATATACTACTACCTCCGTCCTATAATGTTTGACTTTTTCTTATAGTGTGCGAATAAATAGAGCACCGGAAATCAGCAAGCCATCCAGGGGGCCGGAGGGACCCTTCGGAGACTAGAACCGCTCTGTCTTCTCCATTACTAGTAGGCGCGAATTAATTAAATAGAATAGTTGAATTAAAAATAATAACTAAGAAGGCCATATGGCGAGTGAAACACGAAGGTAAAGGCCAACGAGTCCAAAGAACCATGGAAAGGACATATGATGTGTTGAGTACCAAGGAATAAGGACCCCTAATCGATCTCAAATAAACGATCAAAAGGCAAGGCCACACCACATCATGGAAGAGTAGAAACCCGAAGACCAATGGACATGCAAGACATCAGGCATGGATACACTACTTATCTACTTAAACACAAAAATGATGACCTCTAGACAGGGCCGTCCAATGCATTTTGGTGGCCCTGTTCGAAAATCTAATGGAAAAATAATAGAAGCACAAAAGTTCAATTTAAATTTCACCATACTAATAATATGATCCTTGTTTCATAAAAAAAACTATAAAAATTAAAAAGTAACATTACATTTCAGCTTAGTGTACCATTCACTTGAAAAGAAGCATTCTTCTAGCATTATTTGAAATGAAATCTTCAATCAATCGTTCATGATCAATCTTTTCCATTAAATCATTCTCAATTGCAATCATAGCCAATCGATTGAGCCTTTCTTGTGTCATTGTAGAGCGCATGTAAGACTTTAGCAACTTCAACTTTGAAAAGCTCCTTTCTGCAAAAGCAACCGTCACAAGAATAGTTGATAAAATTCTGTATACAATAAATGTATTAGGAAAACAATCAATGCTTTTCAAATACTTCAAAATACCAATAGGTTGCATCATCCTCTTAGGCAAAAAATTATGTAGTAATTTTAACTCCATATATAACTCATTTGCATCAATATCAGCCTTTTCTTGTTTCTTCAAGCAAGTTTCAATAAGACTACAAGAAGATTTAAGACACATATCATCCAATGAACACAGTTTTTTCAGAAGTAAATAAGAAGCCAAAAAAAAATTCATATTCTTGATATTGCTCAAACCTCCTAGTAAGTGAAGCAATTGCTTGATCAATAACAAATAAGAAATATTTCACCTTAAAAGACTCTTCTGTAGATTGTAAAGTAACTTCAGATGTATCATTTTCATTCTCATCAAAATGTTTTTTCCTTCGAATGACACGCTTTTGAGGAAAAATTGGATCAATATTATTCTCAATGACAATTTCCTTTGCTACTTCTAAGGCACTTAAGAATCCAGTATTTCTATAGCCTTTAAAAAAAGAAACCAGCCTCTTAATTTTTTCAATAGCAACATCAATAAGCATATCTTTTGATTGTAAATGCTTGTTAACTATATTAATTGCATATAACACTTCATACCAAATAACTATAGATACTAGAAACTCAAAATCACCAAGCTCATTTTGTGCCAAAGATTTAGCTTTACTTCTAAATTTTGAATCATTATCTTTATCTCCTACTTGAAGTAAGACTTCTCTAATTTCTAAAACTTGAAATCCTATAGCTTTGACACTATCAATATGGCTCTCCCAACGAGTAGATGACAATGATTTAATGGTCAATCCTTTCACATTATCTTTAAAAATCTCCCACCTCTTAGTTATAAATTCCTTGAATGACTCCAAAAAAATCCCTAGCTTTACCACATGTGTTAACCATATCACACAAGGTCAAATTAAGACTATGTGAAGCACAAGATGTATGAAAGGATCCAGGATTTATATCTAAAAGTTTTTTTTACACTCCTTGATTTTTGCCATTCATATTTGATCCATTGTCATAGCTTTGTCCTCTCACATCATCTATATCAAGTTCAAGGTTTTCAATTCATTTTGTAAAACATTAAACAATCCTTGACCACTTGTATCATTTACCTCTAGAAATCCTAAAAAAGATTCTTCAATGCTAACAGAATTTGAAGACACATCCACATATCTTAGAATCAAAGACATTTGTTCTTGGTGACTTATATCTGGAGTACAATCAAGAATCACAGAAAAATACTTTGCTTCTTTTATTTTATTCTTAATTTTTTATTTAGTTGCAGCTCCAAGCAAATGATTCAACTCATTTTGGATTCTAGGTCCAAGATAATGGAAATGTAACTCACCACTTGTAATACGGTGAACATGCTCTTGAATAATTGGATCAAACTTAACGAACATTTCAATGAAGCCTAAAAAATTTCCATTTCTATATTTGATACAACCTTGCATTAGAACCACGAAATGCTAGAGTGTGCTTGGCAAGAAATTTCACAATTGATATGATCCTAAGCAAAACTTTCTTCCAATGCTCTTTTTCTTTTCGAATTTGTTTTTGAGCTACTTTATCTATAGTTTGATTCTTTTGGAATATTAAACGCAAATCATACCAAGTAGCCATATTTTGAACATGCTCAAGACTTGTTTCATGATCTCTAAGTCTACTACTAAGATGTGCCCAATCTATACAACCCTCATTCACTAATTGACCTTTTCCACATCCTTTTTTTAAATATTTTACAACAAAAGCAAAATATTTTATCAATCTCTTTTGAATAAACAAGCCAATCTCTAAAACATTTCTCACCATTTGGTAAAACTCTATAATAGCATGTTGCTAAAAACCGTCTACCAAATTTATCTTTCGGGCCTTTTTGAATAGACAAATTTATTCCAGGACCATTTATTACTAGAACATCAATCATCTTAAAGTCCAAAGCATCCCAATATCTTGGATCATAAATATCAAAACTGAAATCATCATTCTCGTTATCAACCACATTATCATGCATGCTATCAGTATTATCATTTATTTCATCACCATGATCAACATTAACATTATTAATATGATCAACATTAGCATTTGTATCACCAGTATTAACAACCATATTGATATCGAAATTAGCATCCACATTGGCATCTAAATTAGCACCCAAATCATCACACAAATCAGAACCCAAATCATCCACATTGGCATCCAAATTAGCACCTAAATCAGCACACAAATCAACCTCCAAATCAACATTAACATTTGCATTCACATAAGTATCGCCATTATGATTTTCAAGAAGGGTTTCTATTTCCCTTGTAACAAATTTATCAAGAGCACCTCTTTGAGATTGAGTTAACATTTCAACTCTTTTTCTCTTTTTACGCTTTACATATCCATTATCATATTTTCTAACTTTTGAAAACATAGCTCAATAAAAGTAATAATGATATTACGATAATTAAGAAGCAGCAATACAACCTGGTAATTGTTCAATCGGTTCCTTGTTGCTTCAAATAATCTGAATTCCTTTGTGGGTTCATTCGCCTTTATAAAAGAAATACACTATAGTTGTTCCACAAACATAAAACAGAAAGTTAGTCCCAAACAAATAATAACTTATCAAATTTAAAATATCAATATCAATAAAACAAAAATACTGTAATAACTTATAGGAGTTAATTAATCAATTATCACTTATACTCTTAGGCCCCGTTTGGTTTGCCGTTACATATGAAAACGTATACGTAAACGGAAACGAAATGAATCTAGACCATTTTTAGTGTCATAATACATTTATATAAAAAAATCATCCAACAACTTGTCCATTGTAAAAGTGAGATAGAAGCGAGTGATTCCACCATTTTATTACCCACCCCCTTGATGGAAGAATGATTGAGGTGGAACAAACCCCCTTTTTACAATAGATAAGAGGTTGTGCAAAACAAGTTGATTTTTTTTTCAATGTATCATGACACTAAAATGGACTACATTCATTTCCATTCCGTTTACGTTTCCATAAATTGCAACCAAACGGGGCCTTAGTCTCTTATAGTAAAATAATAAAATATAAATAACAATTTATTAAAGTAAATTAGTATGATCAAACAATCAGACTTTTTCCCAAATGGCCAAATCAAAAATTCATGTGCAGCTTTGCATTCGGTTCAAATTAAAAACATGGATTTAATTTTTTGTTGGGTATTTAATAGAAACATGCATTTGTGGCAATTATTTCATCACAATGATCAAATCAAATAAGATATTGTATTCTACTAAAAAAGTATAAGATATTAAAATTCAAAACAGCCTACAAGATCTCCAAAACAATAAACGAATTATCAATTTAAATACCAATTTAATCTAAATTTTGAAATTAAATCTCTAAAACAGTAAAAAGTAAGAACCGCTAAATTAGTTTCTTACAAGATTAGAGAAAGTGAAAGTGCAAATACTAAATTAGAAAAATTCTCACCTTTCATCCAGTTGCATGGCAAATAGGTTGAATTCTAGGCACTTGCTCTTGGATAGTCGAATTAGGATCAAAAGAATGAACAAAAAAAATCAAGATGATGACTGATGACTATGTTGTGGGTAGGGCATAGAAATTCTTGGAGCGGATAAATTGGAGGTAGAGGGTGGGCAGAGGAGAAGGAAAAGGAAAAGCACAGAGATTAAAATTGGGAATAAGATATTGCCTTGATTATGACCTTGATTATTGCCATTAATTTTCATATTGGGAGAAGGAAAATTTTCAATGTGGGAAAATTGTAGAATACGAAGAGTTTCCTTTCTGCAATAAGGAAAGTAGCGACTAGCGTACTACTGCTTTAGAGTTTAGACTTTAGATTTACATACGAAAATAAAAAATATCAATACACTATATATTAAAAAAATATTTGGGACCCCAAAAAATGGGGGGCCCTGTTCCATTGGGTTGTTTGGACGGGCCTACCTCTAGAAGAACCATAGGCTACTCTCGTAGGGTCTACAACGTACTAGACCGCTCCCTCCAATAGCCAAACGATACCTCACTTGGTCTATAATGGCTAAGCTCCTAGTAGAACCCAACCAAGAATTGCCACCAATCCCAAGGCAACTTGTCCAGCTTCCCACTAGCAAGCATGCAATCTTTGCATAACACGTAATCTAATCAGGATTTGACATGTCGCCTACTCTACAAGCCATCTTACATCAAAACTCTCAAGAGCATTTCAACCTCAAGGACGTATAAATAGCACGAGGTGGTGGGGGAATCAAGGGTCAAAATACATCTCTGCCTCGAGACATAACCTTTTAGAAGAGAATCGTCGTGTTGTTATCTTTGGAAGTGGCACACTAATTACGATAGAGGATCACAAATAAATCCTCACGAACAAATAATGAGTGGTCAGTAAGTGTAATAAGAATAAAGAGAAGGATAATGAATGTAATAAGTATAGTGAGAAGGATAGTGATTGTAATAAGTATATATAAAGAATCAATAGGCGCGTGGTTTGTAAGCATCTAGTGAGAGTTTTCTTCAAGCGTTTGAAATATGAATAAGAAATATATTCTTATTTCTAGTGCACAATATTTTTCGGGTTTCATCACTAGTGCCGACCATGGGAAAAAGTCGAATTTCCGCTCCCAAGATTTCTTAAAAACAATCATGATATGTCGCAACAACTTGGCGATCAAAGCTATGTTGGCAACCCGGGTTGGTCGTATGGTGCCCCTCAGGTGCCCTAGCCTCAATCATAGTACAATCTGGGATATCCTCAATGGTCAAGATTTGTGATGTATCCTTTGCTTGTGTATCCTAAACTCATGTACCTGCACTCTTCTTATCTTCCCCCGTATGTGCCGGAAATGCAGTAGAATGCAAGATATACAGAGGAAACCAAGGGCTCTGCGATGTCGTGAGGGAGTGGAAGTCACAAATCCAAGCAAACATATCTGGATCAAGATCTCACTATAGTTAGAGTTTGGGGTGGCTTTAGATTCGCGAGTTGTGCTTGGTGATGTGGATCGATTCTCTGTTGTCCGGAGAAATCCAAAATGAACATGTGCTAAAGAGTTTTCCAAAATCGTAAATGGAGTTGTATGACGACAATCAAGACTCAGAGGACGACATCAAGCAATTCCTGGCCTAGATGAGCATCAACACTTACAATGACGCTATGTTCTTATGTGTCTTCCCTTCCACCTTCAAAGGTCCCACATTGACTTGGTTCATGAACCTCTATTCTCGAGCCATCGTGTCATTCCAACGTTTGACGAAGATGTTCAAGGTCCATTTCAGTGGTGCACGAAAGAGAAAGAAGAGAGTGTGTTATCTCATGATAGTCAGGCAAAAGAAGGATGAACCCATATGGGTTTTCTTCACCAAGCTCACCACTATGGCTTTGTAGATCGCGTAGGTAGGGGATAAGTTTGCCCATAATAATATACTACTGAATAATCTAGCAATTAGTCCCTGCAAGGTCCATATTTTCAAAGCATAACTTATAACCTACGAGGATTTATGTGAAGAAATAACGAGCCATATAGTGGCAGAGCCAGAACAAATTGGGGAGTGGGTTAATTATGAGGAATTGAGGATTGACAAATAGGATAACATATTATTATTTTAATAAAAAGTATTAACAAGAAATGTCAATCTTATCTTAATCTTAACAACTATAAAAGTTGTCCCTCTATGTCAATAAATGCTCCATTTTCTTATAATAATTTGGAAAAAGTGCTTAATTTATCGTAACCTTTAATGTTTTTGCACATCTCACCCTTACCTATGAAAATTTCATAAATTATCATATGGTTTTGAAGTAGTTGCAAACAATCCCCTATTTCTTTACGCCGACCACTTTCTCCAATCAATAAACATTACGTGTCTTTTATACTCTGACCTGTCAAAATACAATGTACACATGTATTATTTAAATAAAAAAAGTTATTAAAATAAAAATAGAACACAATCACTTTGAGTCTTTCAAGGTATAGAGGTTTCCCATTCCCAAACACCACTACCACATCGATTTGGAAATTTTTGATATTTTTTCAATTTGAATTTGGCTAATTGATGTTGTTTGATTCAAGGGAGGTGCCTTCCGAGATCCTAGTGTTAGCTCTTGGGATTAATTTTTCAAGAGATTGAATGATACGAAGGGTTTTTTCCCGAGCTCCCACCCGCCGCCCCGACACCTGCTCCGCCCTACTTCCATCGACGGCTCCCGCAAAGAAGGCGCCACTGCTGCCTCCAACAAAGAAGATGTTGCCTCCTTCACCTCCTAAGTCGAGGAAGAAGACTCCTCTGAGACTATCGAAGCCATCTTTTGCGGGAAGTAAAAAGTAGGATGTCGAAGGCATCGTTTGTGGGAAGTAAAAAAAATGAGGAAGACGACTTCTCTAAGACTACCAAGACCAAACTGAATTCACTCCTCCGATTGTTAGGCCTGAAATTGAACCCCAGCCGGATCGAAGAAAATTGAAAGTGTCTTTTTTCCAATTGAGTCTTGTAATTTTATACGCTTTTTTCATTTTTTTTACTAAATTATCAAGTTTTATTCTTCTGCAACTACAAGTTCATTAAGATATGAATAATGGTCCTTAGTGTTTTGAGAAGAATTGTTGATCTTGAATGTCTTATTGAACTTCTTGTATGATTCAAATTTCAGCTTTACTTCCATATGCTCCTAAATCCTAATAGGGAATAGCTTTCAAATGAAGGGAAAAAAATGAAATTGGTGGGAAACGCATGTGTAAACAAACTAAATGAGATACATGTGGCTTTTCTTTTACATGAATATGGCATCTTGTTGTTTCAGCTTGATATACCAAGTAGTTGTTGTATTTCCACCATTCAGCTGATATGCCTACTTGATTTGATTGCCAACAGTAACTAAATTGTTTCATGCTCAAGGTTTGCCTAATTACTTTCCCTAGCTTAAGAAGAATAACCAATAGTTCTTGCAATTTTCTTACATGATGGTTACAACCTAAGAGAAGGAGCTCAAATGTACACTGATAGACAAGCTTTTATCCTTGACGAAAAGATAGAAACGGAGCACATAATGGGACAACCACTACATGCTCAAGGTTTGCCTAATTACTTAAAATTTTTGTGATTACAAATGTGATTCTTGTTCTTATGACCCAAACATTATATAATTTCCTTATTCTTCCCTTTGAATTTTAAACAGCGTTTGATCTGGTGTTTAATTGTTAAATTGGTGCTGAACGGGTGCTGAACTGTAACTACTGGTGCTAGGACCAAAAATTGCAATCCAACCTTCATTGGAGGTAGGCATTTAATTTATATTTTCCAGCATGTAACCTATTAGGTTTTTGAGGTTAATATCATAAAAACCATCATTTGATCGTGCTTGAAATTTTGTCAAGTTAGCATTACTTGTCTTTGGAATTCGAGGTTCATTTCAAACTATATGTAGCTTAGTAGCTTGTGGAAGCAACATAGATTCAGTAGAACCCAAGTTTCACCAAAAACTAAGAAAAAGAATTAGATAACATAATATGCTAGGTGTAACATGAGCAAAATAAATAGAGTAATTAAAAGCTAAGAAAATCCAGTAGATAACACGATAACTAGTTTTAGCATGAGCAAAATAAATGGGCTGTTTCAAAAATTGAGAAAATCCAGCAGAGCTCAAGTTTCACAAAATTATGCAAACAAAGTCCAAGCTGAAATCAATTCCTTTATGGATGTGAAGGTCCAGGTGCGCAACTTGTTTAAGACAACACGGTAGAATCAGGTAGTCTAGGCTAACAATAGATAAACAATGTTTATGTTAGCTTATATGTGTTAAAATGAAAATAGTATGAAAAATATATAAATGCAAAAACAAACTTACATTTAGGTAAACTCTGCCACTTTGCTCAGAGAAATAAACACCCATGCCTCTAGGAATGTTTTCCTTGGTTGGTAGAACAGTATTGGTTCCTTTTCTTGGTCTGCCCCTTGGTCTAGCTAGCTGTAGTGATTTTGTTGCACTTGTTTCATGAGTCTCCTTTCTCGGCCTTCCCCTTCCCCTCTTTGTAACCTAAAAGGAAATCTATTGCTCTATTAGTGGTTTTGACACTAATTTAAACCATATTTATCCTAAAAAACTATACATGAAAACACTTACATTTTGAGAAGCAACATCGTCTCTAACATTATTCCTTTCAGTACATGATCTCTTATTTTGATTCGGACCCTTGCATTTTGTACAAGTCATTACCATACCATGCTCTTTCATGAGGATCCTTTCTTCTATTCTTTGTTGGTCTACCAGCTCCAATTTTAATAGGAGGAGGGAGTAGTGGTAACTTAACCTTATCCAATTGCTTATGACCATTGATAGGATGTAGTGGTTGGCCATAGGATAAATCAAACTTGACTTTTTTATAGCAATCAAACACATAGACTTCACAATTTACCCTCAGATCCTCACAACATGCAATTACATGACAACATGGAATTCCCTTCAAATCCCACTTTCTACAACTGCAGGTTCTAGCCTCCAAATTAACATACACCATGTCAGCAAGGTGCATGACTTGAAACATTGCAATGTCAAATTGAATAGTGACACACTTCTTGGCATCCTTCTTTTCCCTTTCTAGTATCTTCTTTATTCTTAGGCAAATATCATCAAGGTTTCCACCCACCATTAATTTCCTCCTTTTAAACAATCTTGCCATGATGGCCAACCTTATTTCTTCCATCATACCAATAATAGGCTTTGACTTGGCATCCACGATATACCCATTGAAAGTCTCAGCCATGTTGCTTACAATCACATCACTCTTTGACAATATTCTTAAATAGCTTCTGCAAAATGTGTTTGGATTTTGACAAATAAAGTCTTCCACAACCTTGACACTAATTAATCTCATTTCTTCCAATGCAACATCAAAATCTGATCTAGTATAGGCTTTTGCAACTTTCCAAAAAATACCCTTCATTTGTTCTCCTGGATGTTTCTTACGCCAATTTGCATAGATGTGTGTAGCATAATTCCTATGATTTGCCAATGGGAAGTGCTCTTTGACAACATTGACAAGTCCCTATGAATAAGAAATAACATACAATATGTGGTTAGAAATTTAATTGAATGAAAAATAATGAATATAATACGAATTTACCTTTTGTTGATCCGAAATTATGGTGCATTCTTCACCACCAAAACCTGGTAGATCATACTTCAACATTTCTAAAAACCAACTCCAAGAATTATTATTTTCAGCCTCAACCACTGCCCATGCCACCCGGGTACATCTGATTATTACCATCCCTACCAATAGCACTTAAATGCATGCCTCCAAGAAATGTTTGTAAAAAGCATCCATCGAAGCATAAGATTGGTCTACAACTGATACACTCTATTTAGTATAGGTTAACTATTGTATTTTAGGTATGATTTGAGTGTGTTTAAGTTAGTTTTGAGCATAATTGTAATATGAAGACCGAAGACACGATTTGAAGAATTGCAAGAGTTTTGAAGACAAGTGTTGATTTAGAGTTGTTTTGACGCCACTTTCTTGTGACGCATCGTTCAGAAGCTACGGTGATCGGATGAAGCTGAAATTGGTATCATTGGAAAGCTAACTCGAGGAGCTACAATTCATGTTTTTACGGTGAGTTCAAATTCCAAATTTAAGTGGGTGAAAACCACTTCCGAGTTGACACTAGAATGCTGTCGCAGGATCCGCGGCCGCGGTTTTTATCCGCGCTCGCTGTTCGTCGAGGTTCCGCGGCCAAGGAGGTCTACTTGATTCGCGCTCGCGGTTTCAATCCGCGCTCGCGGAACGTGGTTTTCCAGCGCCGACTTCGTCTCGGCTATTCTATCTTTTTATATTTTATATCTTTTAGGTTTCCGACTATTTAAGTTTAGTTTCGTATTTTTAGTTCGACATTCTAGCATACTTTCATAGATTATTCCTAGTTTTAATTTTATTATGGAGAACTAATTTCCCTTGGAGTTTCTTTGATCAAGGAAACCTTTTTATGTAATTCGTGAGATTCTGGTAACTTTTCTATCCCTTGGTTAATATCAAAACTCTTGTTTTTATTTATATGATTATCAATTGATTTCTCTTGGTGCGCAACTTGTTGAATTTGATTGATATTCTAATGTTTGGATTAGTTTGATTGTTGTCTGTGAAATCGTATTTATCCTTGAAACAACTCTTTGCTAGGACCGTGGACTAGAATTGAGAAAGAGTGTTTGATTGTTATTTTATGCATGAGACTCGTAGCTTGATTGCATGAATTAATATCCTTCTATCCTTAATATTTTGCATGATTTGAATTAAGCGTTCTTGTTCATATCACAATTCTGCTTGGACCGTGGACAAGCGGAAATCTTTTATAAGGATTGGAATTAACCTGGGAATTAATAGAAAAGTGGATGAATTGATGATCGAATGATAAAAAAGGTGGAATTAATTGAATGAACTCTGCTTTTCCTTAATTGATTTGATACTTAATATTGTTTGCTTGCTTAAACCCCAAAAACCCCGTCTTTGCTCTTTGCTGATTGACTAGAAAACCGATTCTCTTGGGTTCGACCCCTTGTTTTCTTACTATACTAGTTAGTAGAATAGGGTTATTTATTTTTTATCTTGGCAACAACGACTTTAGCCGAGTCAAATTTTGGCGCCGTTGCCGGGGAATCGATTTTTAATTTTCTGATAAATCGGTGTTTTTGACGATCCGCGCCCTCGGTTTCATTCCGCGCCCGCGGCTGATCCGCGCCCTCAGTTTTAAACCGCGCTCGCGGTTTCTGTCCAGAAATCTCAAATCTCGTTGCATAGACCTATCTTACGGTCTACACTTGTATATACTAATGTCTGCGTTTAGCCTTTGTCAGTTGCAGGATGAACCCGTTCATGAGTACTTCACTAGGTGCCAGAAACTATTTCTTGATCTCTCTATTTGGGGGTTACACGTAGGGCTTGATGATGCTTGCCATCACATCTTTATTGGGATGACTCTTGAGTCCCAACTAAGGATGTACCGCGACCGTCGTTTGGAAACCCATCGACCAATGGGATTTCTTTTGTTATATCCGAGCCAAAGAGATCGAGATGTAGAAATTGGAGAACCAAATTGTTGAACAAAGAAAACTAGAGGAGGTGTTGGCCATAAAGACGGAAATTCTCGAAGATCAACCAACAGATCCCCCTGAAGAGCCAGTTCCATCCTTTCCGGAGGCACCCAAAGACCTTTCATTGGATGAAGAGATGGATGATCATAGCCATATGATGACGGAGGAGGAATATTTCCTTAAGTTTGACAGCTCCTGGAGTGATGACGATGAGCCTGATGATTCGAAGAAGGAGCTAGATGATGATATGGAGATTGCCCTTCCACCTGAGGAGATGTTTATGTCTCCCGCCATGGAGTCCTTTGTTATGATCGATCATGATCCATGTATCCTTCCCTCTTCTCCCTTACTTTTTGTTTATATTTGTTTGCCTGTTATGTCTGCAAAAGGTCCTGAGCATGATAGTTTACCTAGTGATTTCTCAAATTTTAAGGGTGGTAGTGCTAACATGAAAATCATTACTCTTGATTTATATTTTGAAAAACTACCTCGTCCTTCCAACTGGTTCTATCCTAAACCTGCTAACCTTGATTTTTCTAGTGGGTTTGATAAACTGAAACGGTGTCTGAATACTATATTATTTAGTTTCAAGTTATCATTGTGCTATATTTGCCTACATGAGAGTTGTTCGCAGGATTTTGACAGATTGCTTAGGGCATTGACGATGTCTGATCATGTCGACGTCGAGCTGATCGACGTTAAACAAAGGCACTGCTCGGGAGGCAACCCGAGGTAAGTTTTTCTTTTCTTTTATTTTTATCTTTTTAGTTTAGTTTTAGTTTTAGTATTCGTTTTGGTTTTGTCGGGCTAACTTGCAGGTTAAAAAGTTCAAATCCTGAAGGAAGTGCAAGCAGACCCGAGGCGAGGACGAGCCCGCGGCTCAAACCGTGCCCGCGGCCCGGAACCGCGCTCGCGGTTCGGCCTGGCGGAATTAAAATTTTGTTTTTTTTTTCGGAAAAATTAAAATAAAAAATTAAAATAAAAATAAAATAAAATAAAATAAAATAAAAGGTTTTCAGGTGAAACCCCTGAAATAAAAGTCTTTCAAGTGAAACCCCTGAAATAAATCAGAGAGAGAGAAAAAAAAGAGTGTTCTTCCATGTTCTACCATCATCCACCAATCCACTTTTCTATATCTTTCCATGTCTAGTTCCTTGGAATTGTTTGGTACTATTATCAGGTTCCATTCCAATGTGGTGAGTCTGCAGGTACACCATTTTTGTGGCATAATTCAAGTATGGGGGTGTTGCCGCCGTCAGAGTTTTTATTATTTTGAGAAGTCCAGTTCATTCTCATTGGAGACGTCCTGTGGTGTGGATCTGGTTGCTGAGTTGTGAAGACGACGTTTGTGGTTCGTTCCCAGAAAGATCAGTTAGTTCCTGAGTTTGGTGCATTACAATTCGGGGAGTTCATTCATCTTTCTTCTTTCGTATGTGAGTCTTCTGATTTTCCTCTTCCTTGCTTAATTCCTTTCTCTTTACTTCATTGAGGACAATGAAGGATTTAAGTATGGGGGAGGGAGTACTTACTATGCTTATCATAGATAGTTGCTTTTGAGTTTATTTTTCGTTATTTTTATGGGATTTTTGTTCCATGTTTTGTATAGAGAAAATTTTGAAAAGTTTGAAAAAATAAAAAAATGAAAAAATCCATAAAAAATAGAAAAAAGGCATATTAAATCCTGGGATGAGTTGGAAACCCGAAAGGGCGGCTCAGGTAATAAGCAGGTAACCTGGACCAGCATTAGGCTGGGGTAATAAGAGGTTAATGAGAGATGTGAGTATTTGTGAGCACACCTAAGAAAAATGAAAAGAGTGATTAGGTGAAAACCCGAAAGGGCGCCTAAGTAGAATGAGTGGTAAAATTAGAGTGTTTAGGATCATATTCTACTTTGGGGCTTGGGGATTAGACTTTAGATGTTGGGTAGATCTTAGGTTGCTCTACACTTTTTAGAGCTTGAGTGCTATATCTTTTATCTATGAGGTGTGTGATTTCAGCTTTCATGTCTTTGCTCATTATTTCTCTATTTTGGGTTCGGCTTGGTGAGGTGAGTGATTTTTGTCTTCCCTTATACTATGCTGTAAACCTTGATAGGATTTCTTGCTAGATTTATTTTGAGCTTACTCGAGCACGAGCAAGGTTTAAGTATGGGGGAATTTGATACGCTCTATTTAGTATAGGTTAACTCTTGTATTTTAGGTATGATTTGAGTGTGTATAGGTTAGTTTTTAGCATAATTGTAATATGAAGACCGAAGACATGATTTGAAGAATTGCAAGAGTTTTGAAGACAAGTGTTGATTTGGAGTTGTTTTGACGCCACTTTCTTATGACGCATCGTTCATGAGCTACGGTCATCGGATGAAGCTGAAATTGGTATCATTGGAAAGCTAACTCGAAGAGCTACAATTCATGTTTGTACGGTGAGTTCAAATTCCAACTCTAAGTGGGTCAAAACCACCTCCGAAGTTGACACCAGAATGTTGTCGCAGGATCCGCGACCGCGGTTTTTATCCGCGCTCGCGGTTCGTCGAGGTTCCGCGACCGAGGAGGTCTACTTGATCCGCGCTCGCGGTTTCAATCCGCGCTCGCGGAACGTGGTTTTTCAGCGTCGACTTCGTCTCGACTATTCTATCTTTTTATATTTTATATCTTTTAGGTTTCCGACTATTTAAGTTTAGTTTCGTATTTTTAGTTCGACATTCTAGCATACTTTCATAGATTATTCCTAGTTTTAATTTTATTATGTAGAACTAATTTCCCTTGGAGTTTCTTTGATCAAGGAAACCTTTTTATGTAATTCGTGAGATTCTGGTAACTTTTCTATCCCTTGGTTAATATCAAAACTCTTGTTTTTATTTATATGATTATCAATTGATTTCTCTTGGTGCGCAACTTGTTGAATTTGATTGATATTCTACTATTTGGATTAGTTTGATTGTTGTCTGTGCAATCTTATTTATCCTTGAAACAACTCTTTTCTAGGACCATGGACTAGAATTGAGAAAGAGTGTTTGATTGTTATTTTATGCATGAGACTCGTAGCTTGATTGCATGAATTAATATCCTTCTATCCTTAATATTTTGCATGATTTGAATTAAGCGTTCTTGTTTATATCACAATTCTGCTTGGACCGTGGACAAGCGGATATCTTTTATAAGGATTAGAATTAACCTAGGAATTAATAGAAAAGTGGATGAATTGATGATCGAATGATTAAAAAGGTGGAATTGATTGATTGAACTCTGGTTTTCCTTAATTGATTTGATACTTAATATTGTTTGCTTGCTTAAACCCCAAAAACCCCGTCTTTGTTCTTTGCTGATTGACCAGAAAACCGATTCTCTTGGGTTAGACCCCTTGCTTGCTTACTATACTAGTTAGTAGAATCGGGTTATTTATTTTTGATCTTGGCAACAACGACTTTAGCCGAGTCAACAACCGACCATGAATCCTTCCCTCAACCCGTTGAAGCCCATGTACAGCCTTTTGAATAACTCTGGACCCCTTGGTATTTTCGGTTCTTGGGTAACAAGAATTGATGTAGTGTTAGGGTCAACCCTCTTTAACTCATGTATGTATGAACCCAACATCACGTAGTGGTCTTCAAGTGACCAATACAAAAGTTTATGAGCTTCCAACTTGGTTCTGTGACATTGAAATCTACTCATACGCACCCCATACTTTTCCATCACCTCTTAAGATAATAATTTAGCAGGCCAATTTCAGCATGTCTTATACTTCAACAAATACTCCTTTGCTAACCATTTAGGCTTTAGCTGAATGTTTTCATAGTTCATTCGGTTGCAACTATGAGTACTACTTACAGATTTTACTATAAATGCTTCCTTGTCTCCATCCCAAGACGCGTACACCTTCCAAGGGCAACCAAGTTTGCATTAGCAGCCATCCTTGTTTTCTCACTCTTATACCATGTTATCCTATAGCCAGCTATAATTGCATATCTATTAATAGTATCTTTGAATATCTGAGGAGAAGAAAACTTCATCCCGACCTTCCAAACAAGAGCCTTAAAATTAGCAATAGTATCAACCATATCTATTGTCTTGAAAGTTGGCCTCCTTTTAGGTGCTTCATCATCGCTAGTATCTGAGAACGGGTAAAGCTGCTCTTCAAAAAAATCTGTTCCAATTTCACTTCCACTGGGTTCTATAGCTACAACATTTGTCCTTTTATCTTTAAGAGCCCTTCTGCTTACAATCCACTCATCATCACTTGAACTTTCACCCCCACTTCCAAGTACATCTTCATCTTCTTCCTCAATTTCAGTCTCATCATAATAATTTTTGTGAGGCTCGTAGTTTGGATCAATTTCATTTCCACTGTCATAATTCAAGAGGTTTGTAAAGTAATAGTCATTTGCTTCAATACCAGGATAGACTTAAAGTTGAATCTGGTCCAAAATCAGCGAAATGAGGCATCATATTAGTGGTTTCATTTTGTATGGGCTCACCCATGCTTCCTGTAACAAAACCAGTTAAATTAGTTATTATAGTTCCTTAATTATATCCATGATAGGAAATTAAACAACCCATCATATTATAAATGCATTGACTAGATAGAATATCTATACGCACATATGTGCAACAAATCAACACGTTTATAATTTCAGGTTGTAGGAAAGCAGAGAGAACAACAATTGAATATATAACTGAATGTTTTTTAGCAGCCATCCTTGTTTCAGTCCTCTTATTTGTTTTTTCCCTAAGAATATATAGCTGAATGTTTTCTAGTATTCATTTCATGGTACATACTCTGAATAAATTTAGATTACAAGTGAGTATACTATATATTCTAAGGCGATAACCCAAATAAGATGACTGAAATTAACAAAGATATTAAAGAATGTAAATATGTAATATAGAACATATGCATTAGTGAGCAAATAAGTGGGAATCATCAATCATATGAATTTATTCTAATAGGTAGAGTCGAGATATTAATTTTGCTTCCTCATGAATAGAAATACTTTTATGCACACAATTAGAGCAAAGAAGTGGGAATCATATGACTTTTCCAAAAAATCGAACCCCAATACATAAAAACAACCCCTGCACTCATCCCTTATCACACTATATTTTAAAACCATGCTATACACAACCCTAATAATTGATACATGACAAAAGTTATAGATGTTTAAGGTACAATTGATATAATACCTTAAAATCTTAAAATGGAGGCTGGAAAGCCAGGCTTGAAAGTAAGAGAATCCACTTTATTGGATTAGTAACAAGAACTTGAAAGTGTTCGATCAAAGATATTTTATGAGGGTTCGCTTGACTGTTTATAAAGGAATGACGACAGGGATTTGCATTTTTTTGTTTTGTTTTTGATGGTGTTTAAAACGAAATATTTTATTTTTATTTTAATATTTTTCATTTAACTAATACATGCCATGCTGTATACTATATTTTGACAGGTCATAGTATGAAAGACACCTAATCTTTATTGGCCGGAGAAAGTCATCAACGTTAAGGGATATGGTATTGTTTACCTGCAAAACCATAGGATAATTTGTGAAATTGTAACAGGTCAGGGTAAGATGTGCAACAACATTAAAGGTTGGGATAATTCAAGCAATTTTTCCTAATAATTTCTACCAATATTAAATTGCAAAAAATATATAAAAGATTTTTTGAAGAAAATTAAATAAATATTTACAATTATATTCATTATTTAAGGGCTTCAAATTTCCTTATTTCAAAATAAAATAACATAATGAACAATACTTATCTTTTAGAAAGTAAATGAAACATAGAATACTATGAGCGGGTAAAATAAACATAGCTACCATAATTATTTTCGTTATCAACATAAAGGTATTTCTTAAATTTTACGTATTTATTAATTTTTTATTATTTTCCTATTATATTAAATATGGTGGTTATGCAACTTAATGGGAGATTTTATCTTTCAAATAAGATAGAATTAAAGTTGGAGAAGGGGAGGAATATTCCTAGCTTGAGCTCCAAGGCATCTGACTAGCCCTAGGATATGCATAATTTTCGGCCCCCTAATCTCCTTCTTCCATTATAAATACACGGCTTCGCCGTGTAGGGAAGGCCACATGTTGCATATTGGCGCATATTGAGAACTTGAACAAGCTAATATTTGCTTAGCTCGACTGTTCAGGAATATCCATACTCTTTGGATTTCTTGCTTTCTTGTTGTACCTCAACGTTCAATTCAAGAAACTGCTCTTTTGACTTAGGCATCGAAGGTGGATTAGGGGGTCCCCTCCTCATGTGTCCATTGTTTTGCAGGTGATATGTTGAAGGAAGTAGTCAGGAACAGAAGAGGAAGGAGTATTCAATTAGTGCACTAAAAGCGAAATTTTTGTGCACTAACAATTGGCGCCATCCGTGGGAAAAGAGTACTCGATCCACGCAATTATGGTGTTGGAATCGATCCCTGAAAACTTAGAAGTCGTCTTTGGAGACACTGGGGCACCGTCGTAAAGTGAAATCGAGCGATATGCCGCGACCGCGGAACAATAAACCACGACCGTGGATCGGTCCTCTGCGATCGCAGATTCGCGATCGAAGCGGGAAATTCCGAAAATCGCTCGGAACGTTAAAACCTAATGGAAATTGATCAGTCTAATTCCAATATTCGCTCGGAAGATCAGACCTTTGAGCCCGAAAACGACTTGAACAGTGACCCGACCCCTCCCACTGATACGACAGTTCATCGCACAGACCGTTTGAGGCCCGAGTCGAGCGACGAAATCATCAATTGTGGTACTTCACGGTCTGAATCTACTGAATTTGATCAAGCGTGGGAGTCAGTAATGCGCATTGCTGAAAATGAGAACGATCGAAGGGTTCAAGAGCGCAGTGAATCGGTCGAAGCGATTGCGAGCATCAAACAAAACCGTGACCGCGGCCAGGTGTGCCGCGAACGCGACCAATCAAACTGCGCCCCTGGTTCAGAGAACCGCGTTCACGAGCTGCGTATTTTCGAGCCCGCTCTTACTATTCGGGAACCAAACCCTAATTTGGTTAGCCCTCGTCTAGAGAAAGGCCAATCCAGCCGTGCCAGGTCCAATCCCGTTAGAGGTGACAATCGCATTACTTTGTCATCCGCTTCGAACGATGGGAATGGGGCATCTACAACCGCTGGAGATGAAGAAGAAGACGAGATCACCCATGCTTTGGCTACTACTCTAAGAGAGAATGAGAAGTACCAAACTAGGTGTGAAGAGGCTGAATCCCGTTTGGAACACGCCTTAGAAGAAATTGCCAAGCTCAAGTATTCCTTGGACAAGGTGCAAGGCAAGCGCCCTATTGATGAGTCAGAAATTGAAAGGACTACTCAATGGCTTGCTAGTGTTATTGAATTCGCCGATAATCGCCATGGTCCTCAATCAATCAGTTCTGGCGAATCTGACGAGATGCAAGTCGATTATGATAGCGACCGTAGAGCACCAAGGAGCCGGCGAAGGGACCACCATCACGAGTCACCCCCGCATAAGAGGTCTCGGGCCGCGGACCCCCTCAGTCCAGCGACCCGTCCTCGGACGACTTGAGCGAGCCCAAAAACCACAGCGATCGCTGTGGACGAAGCCGCGACCGGGGCCGGTCAAATGGCGACCACGGTTCTGGCGATCGATGCGATTTTTCTCATTAGCGTGACGATCGCTATGACCCTTTTGAAAATCCCGAGCCTAGGCTTGACCGGGGCAAAAGGAAGAAGAGACGACGTAGTCAGTGTTAGAGTGTTAGCATTGAGAGGCTTGAAGGGAAGTCCCGGGCTCTTAAGCGCAGTCAAAGGAGGTTGCTTGATCTTTTAAGAGCGCAAGGTGGTACCTTGCAATCGGCTCAAGAACAAGCAGAGCATAAGTTGGCTATGGTGACATCGACGCCATTCCACTTAGACATTCAACAAGCCCGACCTCCATCAAAGTTTTCTCCCCCATCTTTCACTCTCTATGATGGGTATTTAGATCCCGTAAGCCATATAGCCTCTTACTCTCATAAGATGGCGTTGTGGGTGTCTGAGGAGGCTATCATGTGCAAAATGTTTCTGAGTAGTCTCTCTAAAGGTCCATTGAAGTGGTTCCAAAGCCTGAAAACAAGATGAATTCGGTATTGGGATCAGTTGGCCACTAAGTTTGTGAGGCATTACATAGTCAACAGCCGGAATGTTGCATCTCTTGACACACTCTTTGGCCTCAGACAAGAAAGAGGAGAAAGCTTGCGTCGCTTTTCGAATCGTTTCATGGAGTGTTATGCAGAAGTGGATGGATGTGATGACAAGACCGCTATTACTGCCTTTAAAGGGCAATCTTCGTTGAGAGCAAGCTAAGAGAATATTTGACCCTTCGTCTTCCTTCTATAATAGCTGAGCTCCAAGAGCATGTTCATTAGTACGTGCGGTTAGAGGAGGCTAATTGAAAAGTAAGAGGAAGGTCGTCCTCTCCTCCCCGTAAGACGCACCACATTCAGTGTGCCAATCTATAGGATCTTACATCGCATTAAGCATGAGAGCTTCTTTCATTATCCTCCCAAGGGAGAGTGTCATGAAGACGATCCCCATAGTATGAAGTATTGCATGTACCACGGAAGTTAGGGACATATGACTGAAGAGTGCGAGTCATTTAAGAAGTTCCTTGAAAGCTTGGTTCAGAAAGGGTATTTGCACAAGTTCATCAAAAAAGATAAATATGAAAACGGGAAAGAGTCGAGACAGAAGCAAATTGAAGTCATTCAAATGATCTCGATATCTTACAAGCATGAAGATAATGAAGCAAGGAGCAACTTCAAGAAGTCCTGCCATAAACTAGAAGTGATGAGATTTCAGCAGGCCGAGCCACGACGACCTCTTTCCCCAGTGTGCGCGGTGGATGGGCTAATTTTTAGGGACAAGGACCTTGCGACAGTCCAAGTTCCTCATAATGACCCCTTAGTCCTAGAAGTCGAGCTAGAAGGCTTTATAAGGTGCGTCGGGCTCTTGTTGATCGAGGGAGTTCAGTTGACATTATGTAATTTGAAGTCTTCAAACTCCTTGGGAAAAGCAATGAAGACTTGATCCCAATCGAGATGCAGTTAACAAGACTTGGTGGCTATCCAACATATCTGCTTGGAATGCTTAAAACCAAAGTCAGTTTAGCCCAAAAAGTGATTACTGTTGAGTTCTTGATTGTTGATGTGCCTTCTCCCGACAATTTGATTTTGGGGAGGCCATGGATTCACAGGATAGGAGCGGTACCATCGACCTTCCATCAAATGGTCCAATTCAAAGATGGAGATGCTATAGTCCGAGTTTGGGCCAATTAACTAGACGATCGTCTATGCTCTAAGGGAAATCGCCCTAAATCAAAGTTTATGCAAAAAATTGAGGACGAGTCGAAGATTGAAGACCAGCCGCGAAACCGCGACCGCGACGATGGAACTGAGAGTCAGACATCGAATCTGGGGCAAAACCGCGACCGTGGGTCGCCAGGTCACGACCGCGGTACTGTATTTGAGAGCTTGATCGTGATCGCTATTACCCGTTTTCCCCTGTGCAGGGATCCCGAGATTAGGAACTTCATGTAAATAGGGCACTCTTTTTCCCATGTGGTTTTGGTGAGGCCCTTAGGATTTTTCGTTTTTGCATTCATTTGTTTAGTCTTGTAAGTTCATAACATTCACGTTTAATTATTAATAAAAGTCAGCTTTTTGCATTAGTTTGAGTCTTGCATAAAAAAAGCGCAACATTAGTTAATCGCACTAATGGATTTTGCATATGCGTGTATGTGAGATAAAATTTATGATATTCGCTCATAAATGTGCACTATGATATTCGCTCATAGTTTAAATATGAATTTATGATATTCGCTCATAAATGAGAATATATGATATTCACTCATAAATATGCACTATGAATTTATGATATTCGCTCATAAATGAGAATTTATGATATTTGCTCATAAATATTGTAGCCCACGAAATTTTCTCATGTGTGTACGAATATACAAATATATGAATATACGAATATATGAAAGCGTTAGGGGACTTGACATCGACTAATCCACATGGCCACTTCGATTAATTGTTGAGATGGTTTCTTGACAACAAATAAATTTATAATCAAGACCCCGCTGTGTATAGAGAAGTCAGGTTCGTCCAAGGGAGAAAGTCAGTATCAAGTTTTGTTCTTACTTAGAGCGCAAGTAATCAACAAAGATTGGTTTTTTATCAAGTAAGATAGAAAGTTCTAAGGTTTTGGTATCCCCACAACAATAATTATGCATGGAAACGCCAATGAAACACATAGATCATGCTTTTATCACATAAAGTCGTGAACTTTCGTCAACTAAGCAAGTAAATCAATCACCTTTCGCTAAATTAATAAACTTGTTCTATCTATCTCTTCTACTTCAACTAGGATTGATCCGCTTTCGCTTCAAAACCCTAATTGGCTATTCTAATTCAGAGTTTCTGCTTTCACTTCAACTATGAATGAGAAATATCCTTTTCCACTTCCGTTTCAAGGATTAAGAACAAGAGAATAGATTCATAATAAAAACAATCAAAACATGATCAAGAGCAAGCATACATAACCATTGTTGGGTTTAACCCCAACCTTAGAGAGAAAGAAACTACTCGCAAATCATGATTAAAATAACTAAATTAATTAAATAAAAGCTTACAATCGAATTCAAGACAAACTGGTTCTCCAAGTAACTCGTCTCTCTCTCCAAACTCGTCCTCCTCTATCTCTATCTCACACCCCTCTCCTCTTCTCTCTTTCTCTCCTCCTCAAAATTCCCCTCTCCAAAAGATGATAGAAAAACTAGAGCTAGAAAAGAGTATTTATAGAGAAACAAACACTACACCATTCTGCAGATTTAGCGACCATATTTTAGCGACCACAAAATATGGTCGCTAATTAGCGACCATAAGGACGCCAATGGTCGCAAATCTGGATGTCAAAATGGGAAAAAAATAAAACCAAATTAGCGACCACGTGGTCGCTACATGGGGCGTCCACGTGGTTGTTGTAGCTTTATAGTGGCAATAAATGTGCGGGAAAATTTCCCGCTAGCATGTAGCGACCATATGGTCGCCAAACTCGGAACCAAATCCGCGACCATATGGTTGCTACATGTAGCGACCATAGGGTCTCCAAAGGTCTAGCGACCACGTAGTAGCAACATATAGCGACCAGTTGGTCGCTGACTTGGATCAGATGTTTTGGCGCGCCACATCAATTTTGGCGGGTAATATCCTGCGTTTTTTGCGACCACTTGGTCGCTAAAAACAGTAATTGGTAAAATTGCCGCCATTTCAACATATACACCTAGGTTGTAAAAACTTCACTCTCATTCCGCTTCAACACAACTTCACTCTCATTCTGCTCTCTTCCAAAATATTCACAAAAGAAAGAAACAATCAACCACACCTTTGAATTGATTCTAGGAAGAAATTCCGTCAATTTTTATCGACAACCTCACTAAAGGTATGTATTTAAATCTTATTCCTAATATTTCATTCCGTCATTATATTGTTTTAGACAAATATTGTCGGTAGAAAGCTTTCGTTTTTATATTTATAAGAGATCGTATTACAGAATTTAACCACATATAGCATATAGCAATTGGTTATGTTAAAAATATGTGTTCTGATATACTGAATGTGGCGACCATATGGTCGCTAGTCGCGAAATACCTATCAGCGACAATATGGTCGCTAATTAGCGACTATATGGTCGTAGAATTCAGCATACTATACACTTGAATTAATTTAATTATACTATTTTATTGAAATGCAGGAAGGAAAAAATGTGTGAGTGGATGTGTGTGCGTAATGTAGGTTGGTTTGAGGAATTTGAGAAAATTGGTATTGTTTAGTTGTTGTTTGAGAAATTGATTGAGAAAATTTGATAAATTGAAGCAGAAAATTTGAGAAATTGATTAGTGATGTTCATGTTTTTAGTATAGTTTTTAGTAGGATTTCTTTGTTTATTAGGTTTAGTTTTGATTAGTTTAGGTTTAGTTTAGTGTGTTTTTGGATAGTTGTGCATATTTTCATAAGAAGTATGGAAGCTACTCTATTTTGTGTATTTTGTAGGTTTTAGCAAGGAAAAGAGCTATATGGAGCTGAATTTGGAGCGCTACAGTGAAAGACAGAGGAATACAAGTTTGAAGAAGTCAATGTCTAAGATTTTACGAGATGAAGTGTGGAAGAAATCAAGCCCAGGCTCGTTAACGAGGCTGTAAGGGCTCGTTAACGAGGCCACGTGATAGGAATTTCGAAGGTTGACTTTGTAACTCACCGACCCTGTGCGGGAAATTATTTCCGTGTCGGTAGAGTATCTTTTTATAATTTTTAGGGTTATTATATATTGTATTTTAGGTCTTGTTATCTTTTTAGATTTTGTTTCTATCTTTTTAGAGTTTTATTTCTATCTTTTAGGAAAGTTTTTATCTTCTAGCCTTATTAGTTTTTAGCTTTTTAGTATAAATAGACCTCTTATTAGTTGTTATCTTATTAGTTTTTAGCCTAGCAAAGAGAGGAGATAGATAGAGAAATCGAGCATAGAGAGAAGAGGAGGAGCCGAGAGAGCCAAGGAGAGGATTGGAGTTGAGTCGTCGGGTCGGTGGACGAGAGTTACCGAGTTCGTTGATCAAGTATTTCGGTTCGGTATTTGTTTGTTTTCGGGTTTTCTTCTGATTTTCTGTGTAAGACGATATTTGTTATTTAATTTGAGTAGTAATTTATTTTCAATGATTTCTTGTTTCGTAATTATGATTAGTGAGTAGTTTTCTTTTCTAGGATCGGGGTTAAGCCCGGCATAGTTGAGCATGTTTGATTAGTAAGATTGTGTGTTGAATGCCTTTTATCTATTATTGAGATTGTTTGTCGTGTTTATACCGAGATGAAAGTTGAGGTAATTTGAGTTTTTAACTTGATTGAAAGAGAAAGTTAGTAACTTGAAGATTGATATTGTTTGAATACGAAAGTTTCAAGCTTTAGATCCAAAACAAACAATTAAGTGAGTTAAGTTGCGAAAGTAGGTTAATTTGCTTCATGGTTAACGAAAGTTGATGACTTTATCTATTTAAAGGCATGATCTATTCTTCTTATGAGTTTATATGCTTGGCTATGTTGAGGTGTCCCTAGTCCTAGATCTTTGTTTTTATTTGGTTATTCTTAAGTGAATTTCGTTGCTGAGTTACTTGGCTCGGTACCGAACTGGTTTAGGTCGTTAGTTTGAGTCTTTTGTTTACGGTGGTTCGTTAACGACCCTGACAACGTCGTTAACGAGGCTGCTTGTGTGTTTTTGTTTGATTGTGTTTGCTTTTTAGTAGTCGATAGACGAACAACCTTGCTTCCTGTGGAACGATCCTGACTTCGCTATACACAGCGGGGTCTTGACTTATAAATTTATTTGTTGTCAAGAAACCCTCATTCAACAATTAGTTGTTGTTCTTTAGGGGTTAGGGTTTAGTTGTTGTTGTTGTTGTTGTTGTTGAATTTGAGAAAATTTGAGAAATTTGAGAAAATTTGATTGAGAAGTTGTTGTTGTAGTTTGTTGTTGTTACTGGTTAGTTGTTGTTGTTTGAGAAATTGATTGAGAAAATTTGATTGATTGAGATATTTGAGAAATTTATTTTAGAAATTTGTGAAATTGATTGAGAAATGGGGATTGAAATAGAATAAAATTTGATTGTTGTTTAGGGTATTGTGGTTGTTGATTTCATTGTTGTTGATGTTATTGTTATTGTTGTTGATTTGTTGTTGTTGTTTGTTTGTTGTTGATTTGTTGTTGTTGTTTGTTCTAGATTATTGTTGTTGTTGTTTGTTGTGTTTTGTTGTTTGTTGTTGTTGTTGTTGTTGTTGTTGTTGTTGTTGTTTGTTGTTGTTGTTGTGGTTAGTTGTGTTAATATGGCCGGAGGATCACGTCGACATGCACGAGCTCCTCGTCCGGACGAGCCGAGCTCGTCCGGGATACCGAACGAGGAGAACTCGTCCGACACACCACGCTTGTCCGAGGACGACGGGGCCCCTCATCCTAGTACAGTGGAGTCGGGCACCCAAGCGGAGGAGTCCCGGGCCACTACGCCCGCGTCCTCGTCGGGATCGAGTCTCGGGCTCGATCCCAATCGCGTATGGGATCATTACATTGCCGGCGGGTGGTAGGTACAATTTCTTCTAAGACAAAAATTTTATTTAAATTCTTTTTTACTTTTAAATATGTTATAACACTTTTTTTGAAATCTCATAGCTTGCAGCCGTCGAACATGGTGTCGCGGTGGTCGACACAGATCATAAAAGGCCAACCCGACGATAAGGCGTCGGAGTTCGACTATGCGTCTGCGGCATCGAAGACTCGTTGGTTTGAGTCTTGGAGGGTAAATTTTATTTAATTTGAATTTCTTTTTATAATTTCCGCATTAATTAATTACTATTTTTAAATAAATGTTTTGTTGGATTTAATTAGACGCATTTTCGATGGGATCCCTCCCAGCCGGGTATGGACATCGAGTTCGTCCGGTTACTGTGGGAGAAGAGAGCAAAGAAGAGATACGATGGCTTGATCGGGAAGCACCGTCGGGACGGGAAGAAGCCGAAATTCATCGACTCCGCCACTTGGGAGAAGTGGCAGACGACGGATTGGGCCACGGAGGCGTTCAAAGCAAAGTGTGCACGCTAGAAGGCAATCCGGAATGCCAATCCGGCGAACCACAGTAGTGGTTCGAGGTCCCACCTCGACACCATGCGTCGCTTGGTAAGTATTTTATCTTAATTTGATTAAACTTAAATTAAGTTAATTTTTCTTAATAGTTCGTAACACCCTTAATGAATTTCGTAGGAGCAACACCTGCAACCCCGCATCACACCTCTCGAGCTTCTCATCGAGACGCACACGCAGGGCGCCGATCGGCATTTTATAGAAGAGCGGCCGTCCTTAATCGCTGTAAGTTTTAATTATTTTTCCTCATTTTCCTCAATTTGAGAAGGAGTTGGTGTTGTTGTTGTGTGTTTGTTGTTTGTTCTTGATTTGTTGTTGTTGTTGTTTGATTTGATTGAGAAGTTATTTTTGTTGTTGATTTTTGTTGTTGTTGTTTGTTGTTGTTGTTGTTGTTGTTGTTGTTGTTGTTGTTGTTGTTGTTTGATTTGATTGAGCAGTTGTTGTTGTTGTTGATTTTTTGTTGTTGATTGTTGTTGTTGTTCTTGTTGTTTTTTTTTATTTGTTGTTGTTGTTTTATTTATATTATTTGCGTTATTAGGCTCGGACCCAGGAGATCTTCACTCAGAGGTCCGCGGAAACGGGCACCCCGCCGTCCTTTCAAGACCAGTGTGATGCCTTTCTAACGGCCGCTGGGGGGGGGGGGAGGTGGGCCCGGGAGGTTCCGTCTTCGGCCTTGGCAACGCCTCCCACGAGTTTTACGGCGACCGATTGACGGCGCTACGTCGTCCAGCTCCTCAGATGGCGGCACTCTCGCAGGAAAACGTCAGGCTTAAGCAAACTATCGAGGACCTATAGACTACGATGCGCGAGGTCAAGGTGTGGATGCATCAGATGCGACGAATGGACCCGCATGAGGGTGGGTCCCGCCCGCCCGGTCCCGGCGGCTCCGGCGACGCGGACGGCAACGACGAAGCCGGCTAGATTAGCGTAGTTTTATTGTATTATTAAATATTGTAAATTATTTAAATTTATGTAAATTAATGAATTATTAAATATTAAATATTAATTATTTATATTAATTCGTAATTATTTTTTTTATAAACAAATATATTTGCGACCAAGTGTTGCTAATTTATAACATGAACGTGCACTAAAAAACGCACGATCGTGCGCTTTGAACCAGAGAAAGGCTGGGGTCGTGCTTTTTTTTTGTGCATTTAGCGACCATATGGTCGCTAATAACAGCGACCACGTGGTCGCTGTGGTCGCCAAGTTGGTCGCCACCAATGTGGTGACCACGGGCGACCATAGTCGCTAAATAGCGACCATATGTTCGCTAACTTCAACGACCATATGGTCGCTATTTTTAGCGACCACATGGTCGCCAAATGGTTAGCGACCGGCCTTTTAGTGACCACTTTTAGCGACCACGATATGGTCGCTAAATGCATTTAGCTACCAGATTTTGCATTTAGCGACCAAAAATATGGTTGCTAAATTCACTTTTTTTTGTAGTGAAAAACTATCTATAAGGAAATAAATATCTTAAATATATATCCCTTAAAACTATCTAATAATAAAAAGATATGGGATAAAATCATTAAATGCACCGACTCGGGTTGTTTGCTACCGACCCATATACCCTCGGTATCGACCCCGTTAGGGTCGGTAGGATTCTGCTGGCAATTCTGCACTTGGGTACCTCATTATCGACCTTAGTGCCCTCGGTAACGACCCTTACTGCCTTGTTATCGACCCTCTTCAGCGTTGAAAACACCCTTGTAACTAAGATATCTCCTTCCTTCGTTTTTGTCTTGATTCTTCTTCCTTAGGCTCGACAACTGGTCTCTAAACTTCCTTCATGGATTTATCTTGATCTTCACCTCTTTCTTGGGTGCTTTCCTTCGGTTTCCCATCTCCTGATGAAGGATCTTGATGTTGCAAGCGGTGCAAGGCAATCCGAGGAAGACCCGAGCAATCTTGATGGAGGAACTTCTATTCTGGATTCAAGAGGGCGTATCTCCCTCATCTGGAATCGGAATCGGGTAATTCTAAACCCAGAGTTAGATCTACGAGTCTTCTTCAATCCCTCAAAATTTTAGATCAAAATCACTTGTGGATCGAAAGTTATGACAATTGCACTGAAAGGCTGCAAGAACCACCGGGATGGAATTGGATGGATACGGGCGGGATATGGACGTGCCTTGAAAGGATATGACGCACCTTCCGAAACACAGACTAGAAAGATCAATCTAGGATATGACTCACCTAGATCAAGCCTTCGAAATTTGGATTGAAAAGAACAAAGAAAAACAATTTCTAAAACAAAAAGACAAGGGATGGCATGTTTGGCTTCAATCTTGTCTTACTAGGAAACTAGAGCCCTAGTGTCTTATAAAGACCTAAGGGAAAAACAGACATTTGCCTTAGGAAAAGTTTAACAAATAACAAAATAGACCCAAAATTTCCAAATGTCATAAAATACTCTCATAATCCAAGCAATGAACCACACAAGTCGTGACCTTCTAACAAGACACGCAAGCCTCACTATTTCACGATGTGATGGCCTTAGCATAGTCACATCATCCTCCTTCCCTTAAAAAAGGATTCGTCCTCGAATCCGAGTGCACTTCCAAGTGAAAATATCATGAACACCATAGCTTAGTGGCAACTCTATCCCGAAAGCGTAAAAGCAGACACGTCTTATCAAGGCGATCTCCTCGGTGATGGTGGGGACAGTTTTTAGCTCGCATTTGTTCAAGGTCGTTCTATGAACCCCGAACTCCAAATTGAGCGATTCCAAGTCCCAGTTTGAGCTCAATAAGTCTACTTTATGTCCTCCAAATTTGAGCAGCATTAGACGATTGAGTTGAAGGTTACACAATTTTTTCCAAGGGTGCGCAGATTGATTCGAGAAGAAGGTTTCACATTGCTGCAAAAGATGAGAGATGGGTGAGGGAAGATCACCTAATTATTGAATAGACAACAAAGATTCATGAAAGAGAATTAGAAAGAAAATTTTACTCCCCTTGATGGTGTGAACAATTTCCTTTGGTTTGGCGAGTCGAATAGTCTTCCCTTTCTCTTCTTTCTTGGTGGGATTCTCCTCATGATATAGGAATGGCAAACTGGAGGGAACCATAGGGAAAGCATCCATCAATGGGGTAGCCAAAGAATGTATGGAGCTAGGAGTGATGGTAGGACGAAGCTTGATTTTAGGAGATAATTCCACAACTTCCTCCACTTTTTCCTTGGAACCAACCTTCTCTTCATATTGTGTTGGAGGCTCATGAAATGGCTCTTTTGTAGTAGCTTAGTCCATGAATTTGGAGGTAAGGTTAACCACAACTTCTTGGATGAGAGGCTCCTCGATTGGCTTTGAAACTTCCACCTTAGGTGAAGGTTCAAAGACTTGATGTGGTGGAACCAAGCAAGATGAATGCTCTTTACCTCTCTCTGGGACTCTTTGTGGCTCCACACTCATTGAAGGACAATAAGGTGGTTCTTCAAATGTGGCTTGTCCTCTAGGTGATGGATACCAAGGCATGACATTGGCGCCCCACGTGGAAGCTTGGCCTTGTTGATGAAAATCCCAAGCTTGATGATGAAAATCCCATGCTCCATGTCCTAAAATGTTAGTGTCGCAAGTAGAATATGAAGGTTAAAAAGGATAAGCCTCAATATACACTTGTGGTACATACCTCTCCATGAGAGCTTGTTTGAGCTCTTGCCACGTACTAATGGGATGGTATCCTTTACGCCTCCTTCTCTCCTTGTGATCATACCACCAATTACGAGCCCCATGGATAAAGCGTTTAGTGGCATAAGTAACTTTCATATCTTCAAGATAGCCGCCATAGTAGTCAAAAAAATGATCGAGCTTGGAGATCCAAGCTAAACAAGCATTGGCATCGGATCGGCCGTCAAAATATGGAATATAAGACCTTTTAAATAAGAACTCCTCATAATATGTACTTGTTCTTGACATCTTGCACACACTCAACAAACAAGATGATCCCACAAATCACAAGTAATGCCAAAACACAAGTTCCTCCTAAATCAACCAAGAAAGAGCAAAGGAATGCAAGTGCAAGGTCAAGGCAAGGAGTTAGGTATGGCTAGGCAAAGAACAAATAATCAAGCACCCGAACTCAACAGGGACTTATAGGAAAAGAAGCTACTAGGCACCACGTGTTTTACACAACAACAAATTTAAGCAAATTTTGGCCTTGCTTGAATTCTCTTTCTCACGGGGTCCAGCTTCTTCTATGCCCGGCCCCTTATTAGCTTTTCGCCGCCGGCAAGGTTTTTCTAACCCCGCTTCTTTTTCTCTCCGAGTCTAACTTTTTCTTTTAAGGCTCAATTCTGAATTTTTTTAAAGAAAATGGCAAACAACGACAATTCACATAACAAACAACAACCAAGTTCTTTTTGAAGTTTAACAACCCGATGTTGTTCCCGTGCTTAATCCAAGCCTATACAAGTCCAAATGCAAGATATATGCATGGAAAAAACGGAAATGTCGTGGCTGGATTTGGCTGGATCGGTTTTGACTCAAACACACAAGACAACACTTAAGACACCGGAAACGAAAGGTTGTTTCAAAGGGGGTTTTGAGGCTTTTATCTAGTTAGATCTAAAGCCCAGAGTTAGATCTATGAGTCTTCTTCAATCCCTCAAAATTTCAGATCAATATCACTTGTGGATCGAAAGTTATGACAATTGCACTAAAAGGCGGCAAGAACCACCGGGATGGAATTGGATGGATACGGGCGGGATATGGACGTGCCTTGAAAGGATATGACGCACCTTCCGAAACACGAAATAGAAAGATCAATCTAGAATATGACTCACCTAGATCAAGCCTTCGAAATTTGGATTGAAAAGAACAAAGAAAAACAATTTCTAAAAAAAAGAGACAAGGGATGGCATGTTTGGCTTCAATTTTGTCTGACTAGGAAACTAGAGCCCTAGTAGCTTATAAAGAAAGACCTAAGGGCAAAACTGACATTTGCCTTAGGAAAAGTTTAACAAATAACCAAATAGACCCAAAATTTCCAAATATCATAAAACACTCTCATAATCCAAGCAATGAACCACACAAGTCGTGGCCTTCTAACAAGACACGCAAGCCTCACTATTTCACGATGTGATGGCCTTAGCATAGTCACATCATCCCCTCCTTAAAATATGCTCCAAACAGCTCCAAAACCTATAAAAACACCACCAAAGCTTATGTAGACTCCATATCTTAAGGAAATACGAAAACCTACACAAACGATTCACAACAAAACACAAAACTAAAGAAAAAGACTCAAACACACAAAAACACGACTAAAAAGGCGGATATCATTAGTACACCTCTGGATCCTACGTCGTCGTATATGAGAAAATGTATACAGCAATGTAGGTGGGGCATTTGTGAGCGGGTAAAATAAACTTAGCCACCATAATTATTTTCGTTACCAACATAAAGGTATTTCTTAAATTTTACATATTTTATCTTTCAAATAAGATAGAATTAAAGTTGGAGAAGGGGAAGAATATTCCTAGCTTGGGCTCCAAGGCATCTGACTAGCCGTAGGATATGTATAATTTTTGGCCCGCCTAATCTCTTTCTTCCATATAAATACATGTCTTCGCCATGTAAGGAAGGCCACATGTTGCATATCGGTTCATGTTGAGAACTTGAACAGGCTAATATTCGCTTAGCTCGACTGTTCAGGAATATCCATACTCGCTGGATTTCTTGATTTCTTGTTGTACTTGGACGTTCAATTCGACAAACTACTCTTTTGACTTAGGCATCGGAGGTGGATTAGAGGGTCCCCGCCCCCTGTTTCCATTGTATTGCAGGTGACAAGTTGAAGGAAGTAGTTAGGAACGAAAGAGGAAGGAGTATTCAATTAGTTCCTTAAAAGCGGAATTTTTGTGCACTAACAAATACATATATCGATTATTAAAGATTTTATATGCATGAGAATTGCATTAATCTAAATCTAAAAAAATAGGTTAAAAAATAAACCTAATACTGGCAAAAATTTTAGTATAAAAAGTGAAATTAATGCTTGAATGGTCAAATTAGAACATAGAAGAAGTTCATGTATCTTAAAATAGTATGCACGGGACAAATAATCAAATAATTTATATATATATATATATATTTTAATATTTAGTTTTTTATACAATCATTTATCATATTTCATAACGAAATTAATATGCTTAATCACATGTTATGATATCTAAAAGTCCGAACATTTAAGAAAATAACAAACATGTGATATAAACTTTGTCCCGTCCAACGTGCAGGTTACCACTCTAGTATATATAATGATTGGATTGTAATTAAGAATATACCTATATAAAGTAAGCAAAAATGAATGAAGTATGTAAAAAAAGAAATTATAAGCACTTTCTTATGCTTGTAATTTTTTTGTGGTTGAAATAAAATGAAATTGGTAAGAAAGAGGCGGCAAGACCACCATGTTATCTACCTAGTTTAATTAATTTAAATTTTTTATGGTTGAAATAAAATAAAATTGTAAGCACTATATTGTGTTGGGCAACGCAAGTAAAAATGTAGAGGGGGAATATTGCAACGCGGGATTTCTTAATCCAAGTGTGGGTAATTGTTGAGAAGGTTTCTTGACCAACAAATAAATTTATAGTCAAGATCCCGCTGTGTATAACAGAGTCAGGTTCGTCCACGGGAAGTGAAGTCTAGGTTTAGTTACTAATCTAAAATGCAAAAGAGATAGCAAACAGAAGTAAAACAAAGCAAACAAACACACTGAAAGGGGCTCGGCACCGAACTTGTCAGGGTCGGTAACGAGGTAAACAACTAGATGAAAAACTAAGTAAACAACGAAATAAACAGGCTCGGTACCAAGGTGTTGCAAGTCGGTAACGAGGCAAGTGGGTTTTTATGTTTTTCACAAGCGAGAGAAAGATCTAGGATTAAGGGTCTACCACAACATAGTCATGCAATCTAAACAATATGAATCATAAAATTCATGCCTTTAAACAGAAGTATTCAACTTTCGTTGAACAAGCAAGCAAATCAATCAACTTTCATAAATCAATTCGCTTTATCTACTTATCTTGATCTAAAGTTCTCAACTTTCGTTTCAAACTTTATCTCTATTCAAGTTCACGACTTTCTCTTTCGATCAAGTCATAAACATGAACTACTTCAACTTTCATCTAAGCATATACACAAACAAGTAGAAGAATAGATAAAAGGAAATCAAATCATTCAATCATATCATCATCATGCACAACTATGTTGGGTTTTAACCCCAACCCTAGAATAAGATAATACTCACTCATGGTTGAGAAAGAACAAACAAAAAATATGAAGGAAAACATAACTTTAAATTGAACTAAATCTTACTTGAATTCAAAACACAATCTTGTCTTCAACACCAACTTAGAACACAAGAAAACCTAGACAATTGCTCTCCCTTATGCTCCAAGAAACAACTTGTCTTAAAAAATCCTTACAACCATGTTTTCTACAAAAATTTTACATGCAAACTTCTGCCCTAGATTGGGGCACGATCGAATCGAGGAATAAGTAAATATTCAAGAAAGTATGAATCTCTGAGATACGAAGGCAAAAAATCTCTTTTGATTATTTCTTTTGTGCCAAGTGTGCGTACATACATCAATAAACCGTAAAAATCTATCTATATATCCCTTCAGCCCAACGTTCGTTTCCCACTCCCCACGATCTTCGAGTTTATAGGGCGTATCTCTAACTACTATCCACTTCCCGCACATATCGGAGGTGTGAACCGCCATAGCAGTTGTCCTTTGAGCGTGCTCCTCTTTCTCGTGAGCTTTCTACCTTCACCTAAGTGATTGGTGATTTCTCTTCGTTCTTGGATACTTCTTCGATCAATCCACCCGATGATTTCCTGTCTGTTTTTGGGATAGCTTTGTTAAATGGGCCAATTGGATTTTGGGCCTAACAATACCCCCAAATCCAGATCCAAATCTTTTAGGCGGGATTTGAATCGGATTTGCCGCGTGAGCTACAGGCAACGCGTGACACGCGGCTTAATCCCGTCCGTCCGATAGTTCTCGGGGAGATAAAGGCTCACGTCAATCAAGCTTTAAATTTTCAAGCTCAGACCTCTCGAAGATACACATTGATCTCCTTCTGCCTCTCTTCTCATTATCTTCTTGCTGCATCTCTGTTCTTTTGCCCTATTCCCTCACTACACATTCTCGCCAAAGTTGATGTCAAAGACATGGGCTTTGAATCTTCCCACACCCTTGAACCTCACGACTGTCGTCCCTGCTCCCTCTCCTCGGAAGAGGTGGAGAAAATAGTTCGAACTCACAGCTTTCTGGCCAACACTAAGTTCTATGCCCCCACACATGAAGTCGTGGATTGGGTTAAAGAGGGTTGAATCTGCTTCCTGGAGTATCCCTTTACTCTGGGGGCATTTTTCCCTTTCTCTTCTCTGATCCTGAATTTCTTGATGGCTCTCAAAGCTTCTCCAGAGCAACTGATGCCTTCGGTATGGAAGATTCTGTATCAAATAAGCGGAGTCTGTTTGGAAGAGAAGATTGAATTCACCGTGCAAGATCTGCTGTGTGCTTATCGGGTTTGTCCCCTCAGGGCTGGTCATTTCACTCTCCACGTGAGGGATGCCAAGAACCCCCTAATTCCGAAGTCGAAGGTGAATGACAAGGATTGGGTCTCCCTTTTCTTCTTTGTAGAGAAGTCTACGTTGGGCGCGACGTTCCAAGCGACTTTCTTTGACTCATGGACTTCCAAGAGTAAGTATCTCTAATCCTAATTTCTGCATCCTTCTATCGTTACTTGTCCTTTCTTATTGATTTTCCGGTTTGAATGATTTTGCATGCAGTTCCTTCGAACCTGGATACCCACGTTCTGGAATCAAAAGCGTGCAGGAAACTTTTCGCTCTCCCCGAAGCAAAGAGGACGTATCGGAAATCCGTGGAGCAAATGCTTGAAGGTGAATCTAGCAACAAGACAACGGCTATCACTGAAGGTCAATCGAACGGCGAAGATGACGCAAAATCGGGAAGTTCGGAGATGAAAATCGAAGATAGTGCCCCTGCGCCTGAGAAGTTTGTTGTGACGACCACCAAGCCTGCGAAGAGCCTTACCAGTATGTGTCTTTTTCTGGTCTTTGAGTGTTACAACAACTTTACATATCTGTTTTAATGTTTATCTTCCCAGAAGCTTCTTCTTCCTTGGGGAGGAGTTTCTCTGCTGCAGCTTTGATTCAGAGCAAATTGCGATCGAGCGACAAGAAAACTCCTTTAGATTCCAAGGTGAAGATTGAGGCTGTAATGAAGGTAACTTCTGTCAAGAGGTCATCGCCTGGTGCCACAGAAGTCATCGATCTGGATGAGAAGGTTCCCTCAGACCTGTGGCAGAAGCTCCGCGACGCTCATGGTTCAAAGAAGCCTCACCTAGAAGTCCCCACTCCTACTCTGGTCAGGGATGCTGGCTTGTCGGTCTGGAAGGTTTGCTTTCACCTAGTTGTTCTTCCTCAGTTTTTGGACATATTCCTCTTTCTCTCTTCTTTTTTTTATACCTCATCGCGGATGATGTCCTTCTCCTGTACATAGGCCTTACAAGGCATTCTTTGGGTTGTTGATGCTGTTGACAAGGAAGACCAGATTTTAAGAGAGCATCAAGACAAGTGGGACGCCAAGAAGTCTGCCTTGGAGAGAGAAGTGGTTCTCGCGGTCGAACGCCAAAAGATGGATGCAGGCAAGCTTGCGAAACTTACTGAGGCGGTCAAGCGTCATTCCTCTCAAGCTGCTTCGGATCGATCTAAGATTGTCGAGCTCGAGGTCGCGAACAGAAAGATTTGTAAGGAAGCTGGCTAGATTGGTGTCTACTACTCAATGATGTCAAGAGTGGAGACGATCAAGCAGTTCGTAGCTGGACAGCATTCGGTGTGGGATCTAGACGCCGAGATCGTGTCCTTTCATGATTGCTACCCCCGATCAGCCGGCTCCTGGCGATGAGCTCTTTGCTTCTCTTGACGCAGAGGAAGACGGTGGAGATTGTGATCCGAGTGCCGACGTAGCACTTGATCAGGGCAAGGGGCTGGATGGGCTTCTAGGAAGCGAGATAGAGCAGCCGAGGGACGTCTCGGATAAGGATGAAGATTAGGGTCGCGTGCCCTTGTAATTTTACTTTGTGATGGTTTCTTTTGGGACAAACTTTTGTTGAGATGTATGGGCCGTCTAGGGGACGTAAACAATATTTTTCCGTTGCACGGACGAGTCTCTTCCCGAGGGAGAGAAAGTGGATTTTGTTTTTTTTTGCATGCATGCTTTAGATCTCTTGCATATTTTGCTTGGTAGTGTCCTTCCTTTGTTTGCAGGTTTTTTAGGACGCTCGGATGATTCAAATTGAAGGCTTTCAGACAAGGACTCCTGCAGAAGTCTTTGATCACGGGTGGCAGTTGCGCTTTCCGAAAGAGCTTTCCAGGCGGGCGACGATTATCGCGTCGGAACTTGCGCTCGGGAATTTGGTCGATTGAAGACGTCTTAAGTCTAGGATTAGTTACCTCTACTATTTGGACTTGTGTTCGATTGTATGATGTACTCTATACGATAGTGAATAAAATATGCTTTTATCTCAATCTGTATACTTATGAAAAAAAGGAAATAAGTATGATCAAGCAATAACGCACGCAAATGTCATTCATTCAACAAAATACCGCAATCATAGAAGCCACACAACAGGGAATTTTCACACAAACAGGTTGGTCACAATGGAACTATGAAAAAGATGAACTTAGAGCAGAAACAAAATAACAACTATGGATAGATGACCTCGAATGTCTTGAGTGTCTAGCGAGGAAATTTCTGTCAGGTGTGTCAGAGAAGTTTACGTTCCGATGAAGGAAGACTTCCCTCAGAAGTTATACTTCTTTAAGTGTACCGCATTCCAGCTTCTTGGGATAGCTTCGCCGTCTTTGGATTCCAGCTGGTATGCGCCTTGGCCGACGATCCTGGTTATCTTGTATGGCCATTCCCATGCTGGGGCTAGCTTGCCTGATTTGGTTTCATGGGCATTTTGAAATACTTTTCGCAGTACCCAATCACCGATTCGGAAAGTCCGGATCCTGATGTTCTGGTTGTAGCTCCGGATGACCTGTTGCTTGTGTCTAGCTAGGCGTAATAAGGCTTGGTCACGAAGCTCGCCAGAAGTATCCAGGTCGGGAAGCTAGTGCAGGCTGTAGGGATGAGAATTTCGGCGGGAATGACCGCTTCACATCCGCGTGTTAACGAGAAAGGAGACTGCCATGTTGCTACCTTTGGTGTCGTTCCATCAGCCCAGAGGACGTAAGGTAGCTCGTCTGCCCAATTTTCTTTAGCCTTCGCGAGGCGCTTCTTCAGATTGTTTATGATCACCTTGTTGCTAGCCTCGGTTTGCCCGTTAGACTAGGGGTAGCGAGGTGTTGAGGTGACTAGATTGATGTTCCAGCGACTACAGAAGTCTTTGGTCCTCTGACTTATGAATTGAGACCCATTGTCACATACAATCGCTGAGGGTACCCCGAAGTGACAAAGGATGTTCCTAATGATGAAGGAAATCACCTGTTTATCTTTGATCTCTCGATAGGTTTCAACTTCAACCCACTTAGAGAAGTAATCAGTCATTGCGAGGAAGAATACTCTTTGCCCGGACGAAGGGGGTAACTTCCCGACTATGTCCATTCCCCATCGCATGAATGGCCATGGCGTGAGTGTAGGATAGAGTGGCTCAGGAGGTTGGCGGGTCGTTGGCACATATCTCTGGTAGGCGTCACATTTACGGCAGAAGTCTATGACATCTTTTCTCATGGTAGGTCAGTACCACCCCTGCAGAAGGGCTTTGTTGGACAAACTTCTTCCTCTGGTATGGTTTCCACAATCTCCCTCATGAAGCTCTTCAAGAAGTCTCTGAACGCCTTCCTTGCATAGGCAACGTTGAAGTGTACCCACTGCCGACCGGTGAAACAGTCTCCCGTTCTCAACTGTAAACTTTGTAGCTTTCATCTTCACTAGTTTAGCCTCGGTTTTATCTTTTGGAAGTTTCCCCTCGGTTAGCCAATCAAGGTATGGCTGAGTCCATGGTGCTTCATTGACTTTTGAAGGGTCGAGGGGATCTTCTTCATGATCCGTGCTACTTAGAGGCAGATCCGGGTTGGGATCGTTCCGAAAACTCCGGGCGTCAACGTCGTCACTGCTCATGAAGACGTCATTGCGGGATATGATTTTGAGATGGCAGACGTCTTCGGTTATACAATCAGACTTCTCGATCTCATTTGTATAGATTCTTCTAATGGAGGGAACCATGATACGGATCATCGGGATTACGAGGTACTCATTAGGATCTATGGCCGAAGCTAGACGGGCGAGAGAATCCGCTTGAGCATTCTGCTCTCTTGGGATCTGTGTGAAAGATATCTTCTCAAACCGAGGAATTAGATGTTTGACCACATCTAGATAAGCTATCATCCTTTCATCCCTGGCTTCATACAACCCTAGAATTTGGTTGACTATCAACAATGAATCACAGTTGACCTCTATCTGCTGTATGCCTAAGTCTCTGGTGAGAGTCAGACCAAAAATCAAAGCCTCATACTCAACTTCATTTTTCGTGGCTTCAAACGTGCATCTCACGGATTGTGCCACCCTATCCCCCTGTGTTGATTTTAGGACTACTCCTATCCCTGTTCCCCTAGTGTTGGAGGCGCCGTCTGTGTGAAGGGTCCATTTGACTGGAGACTTAGCTTCTACCGCCATTAACTCTGCTGGTTCTATTCCTTCTTCCATCGTAGGACTAAAATCAATCACAAAGTCAGCTAGCGTCTGGGACTTCAGTGCGGTTCTAGGCTTGTATTGAATGTCAAACCCACTCAAATGAGTTGCCCATTTAGCCATTCTTCCTGTGAATTCAAGATTATGCATGACTGTCTTCAAAGGGTGCGTGGTCCTTACCAGGATCGTGTGTGCCTCGAAGTACGGGCGAAGTTTGTTGGAACACATGACTAATGCTAGAACTAACTTTTCCAAGGAAGAGTAACGGGTTTCGGCCGGCAGGAGAGTCCTACTTACATAGTATACAAGCTGCTACTGCCCGTCCTGTTCGCGAACTAGCACTCCGCTAATGGCTTGCTTGGTGACGACCATGTATAGGGTTAACGCTTCTCCTTCCTCCGGTTTTGCTAGGATCAGAGGATCGGAGAAGTATCTCTTCAACTCCTGGAAAGCCTCCTCATGTCTGGCGGTCCATTGGAAACACTTGTTCTTCCTAAGTACTTCGTAGAAGAGACGACACCGGTCCACCGACTTAGATATGAATCTATTCAAGGTGGTGATCTGCCCAGTAAGCTTTTGAACATCTTTCACGCACCTGGGAGACTTTAGCGTTACTATGGCGCGAACCTGCTCGGGGTTGGCTTCTATCCCTCTCTGGGTGACTAGATACCCTAGGAACTTCCCCGACTTCACACCGAAAGTACACTTCCGCGGGTTCAACTTCATGTTATATTGCTTCAAGATTTCAAAAGCTTTCTCTACATGACGTTTGTGATCTACATCTTTCTTCGATTTGACGAGCATGTCATCTATATATACCTCCATAGTCTCTCCGATTTGGCCTTGGAACATTTTATTCACTAGCCTTTGATACGTGGCTCCGGCGTTTCGCAACCCAAAGGGCATCACCTTGTAACAGTATGTTCCTTTGCTAGTTATGAAGGGTGTCTTCTCTTGATTGCTTTCTTCCATTCTGATCTGGTTGTAACCACTGAAAGCGTCCATGAAAGTCAACAATTCATGGCCCGCCGTGGCATCTACCAAGGCATCTATGTGAGGTAACGAAAATGAATCCTTGGGACAAGCCTTGTTCAAATCCGTGAAATCTACACACATCCTCCACTTTCCGTTCTTTTTGGGCACGACGACCACATTTGCTAGCCACTCTGGGTACTTGACCTCCTTGATCTTTCCAGTTTCCATCATCTTTCTTACTTCTTCATCCACTATCTTATTTCTCTCGGCAGCGAACTTCCTTCGTTTCTGCTTTACCGGTGGGTGATTAGGGTCCACGTTCAGCTTGTGGGTGATGATCTTCGGATCGATTCCCACCATGTTCTCGTGGGACCAAGCGAAACATTCGGTATTCTTACTCAAGAAATCTACCAACTCATTTTTCATAGATAGCTCCAAGTCCTTCCCAATCTTTACGGACCGATTGAGGTCGGATTGGTCTAGGGCGACTTCCTCTACCTGTTCATCTTTCTTTTCTCTCTCTTTTGGAAGGTAGAGTTAGTGGTTCCCTTTAATTGCTAGGTGGACTTTTGATTGGCGGTCGGCTTCAACGCCGACTTGTAACACTCTCGGGACGTTCTTTGATCCCCACGGATCTCTTGAACCCCCCATGGTGTCAGGAACTTCACCGTCTGGTGGTAAGTGGAAGGGACGGCTCTCATGTCGTGGAGCCATGGCCTCCCCATTATTACATTATAACAAGAAGGGCAATCCATAACAGAGTATCTAACCTGGATGTTCATGCCCTTTGTGTATGTGGGAAGGATGATGTCTCCTACTGTATGCTTCACTTCTCCACTGAAGCCTATGAGCATTGTTGGGTTCTTCTCCACGTCTTTCTTGCTTAACCCCATTTCTTTTAGAGCCCCCAACGTCATGAGGTTGGTTGAGCTTTCGGTATCGATGAGAACCCAATTCATTAAGACGTTGCCTATCGAGAGAGAAATCACGAGACCATCGTGGTGAGGTCCTTCGAGACCATTGATGTCATCCTCGTCAAAGTGTATTGCGAGGTTGATGACGTATTTCTTCATTTGCGCAAGTTGATGAAGAGCGCTTTCTCGCGCAGTCCTTTTGGCTGCCGAATATGTAAGGCCGCATACGCTTGACCCTCCCGTGATCACGTTCACGACCTTGGTAGGTGCTGGCGACGCTGGCCTTCCCATGCGCGAGGCTTCCACGACTTGTGGGGGAACTTGTGCATTTGGTCACGTGACCGTAATCGTCATGGAAATCACACCACCTGCTCATATCTTTATTCGGATAGGGTTTTTCATTCCTTTTGGGCCACCTAACACCCCATATTGTTTGAGCTATATTCTTCATGAGGTCTTCGGGGGATATACACAAGTTGAACTCGTCATACTTCGGTGGTAACAGTTTGGCTGGCTTGGTCTCGGCGACGTTCACCTTCCCTGCGTCGGGGTGAGGGCGTCGGTATGGTTGGTCACAGCGTTCCCGACGGTGATCCGGTGCTTCCTTCTTATCTACCCTTTCCCAGACGCTTGCGGGCTTCCTCATCTTCAAGTCTTCCTCAAGTCTGATTTGAGCCAGAGCCTTGGTTTGGACATCTTCGAAACTATGGCTAGGATGCCTAGTGAGCTCTTTGTAGAGGTCTCCATCTTGATTTACCCCCTGACGGAAAGCTTCCATAGTCGTCGGCACGTCACAGTGCGGGATGGAGATCTTTTCTCGGTTGAATCTGTCCAGGTACTCTAGGGTGGACTCTTCTGGTTTCTGGATAACTCGGTACAGATCCCAAGATTGTTTCTCGAATCTTCGGCTGCTAGCAAATTGTACTCGGAAGGAATCCATCAACTCAGCGAAGGAATGGATACTTCCTCTTGGAAGGTTGACGAACCATTTCAAAGTTGGCCCCGCAAGGGCTGCCCCAAAACCCTTACACATCAGTGCTTCACGAGAGTGGTATGGGACTGCGCTGGTCATCATTTTTTGCTTGAATATGGCTACATACTAGTCGGGATCTCTCGTGCCATCGTAGGGGCTCATACTAGGTACCGAGAATTTCTTCGGTATCTCAACTTGAGCGATATGAGGAGCGAAGGGCGACTCGTTGTAACCGTTGACCGCTTCCTTCTCTATTGGTCGCGGGACCCCAAGTATCTTCGCCAACTGCTCGGTGAACATCTTGAATTGATTCCGGACAATATTTTCGAGGTCTCGGGGACGGCGGCGGTCCCAATCCTCGTCATCGTCCATGATGTCGTCTTCAAGGTGTCGAGGACTAACTTCTCGCACCGATCGAAGGCGTATAGGTGCTCGATCTTGCTCCTTCGCCAGTATGGTTACCCTGAGCGGGGGTAAACGACGGCACTCCAGGGACAGTTGCCGGTGGGGTAATGAAATCCATGCCACAGTTTCTCTCACGTCGGCCAGTAGGGTTTCCGGAAGAACCTTCACCCCCACTGTTTCGGGTCCGATCTGTTGTTCGAGCACGCGTGCCAACAGAGGAAACAGATCGAAGTTGGGAGCGCAAACCCTCATTATCAACAGTTAACTGCTCAATAGTCTTGTGTTTTTCATTGCAAGTACGTTGGTCAATTAGTTCCTTCTCCAATGCTTGGAGCCTTTGGGCGAACTCGGATAGTTCAAGGCGGAGCGCTGCCGATGCCTCCTGGCGTGCGCCTCCGTCGTCTCCGGTGTTTGGTTCTTGACCACCCTCGCTAGGGTTGCTTATGGCGACTTCTTGAACTCCTTTTGGTATGAAAGACGAATCCTTTTCGATCGTTGGGCCCCACGGTGGGCGCCAAATTGTTTTGGACAAAAATTTGACAAGAAATCTTCTACCCTAGATTGGGGCACGATCGAATCAATGAATAAGTAAATATTCAAGAAAGTATGAATCCTTGAGATACGAAGGCAAAAGCTCTCCTTCGATTATTTCTTTTGTGCCAGGTGTGCGTACATACATCAATAAACCGTAAAAATCTATCTATATATCCCTTCAACCCGATGTTCGTTTCCCACTCCCCACGATCTCCGAGTTTATAGGGCATATCTCTAACTACTATCCACTTCTCACACATATCGGAGGTGTGAACCGCCATAGCAGTTGTCCTTTGAGCGTGCTCCTCTTTCTTGTGACGGAAGCTTTCTACCTTCACCTATGTGACTGGTAATTTCTCTTTGTTCCTGGATACTTCTGCGATCAAGCCACCCGATGATTTCCTGTCTATTTTTGGGCTCGCTTTGTTAAATGGGCCAATTGGATTTTGGGCCTAACAAACCGTACGTCCAAAATTAAATTAAGGTGAGAGAGCCTCAAAACTTGTCTAAACAAGGGTATTTATGCTAAAAGATCTATCTAAAAAGTTTCTTTAAAAGATAAAAACTACTAAACATAAAATATCTGAGAATAATAGCATTTAATGCACAAAGTCAGTCACGTCCCCTACCGACACGGGGACCTCCTGACGGGAGGACTCTGAGTTTTTACTCATGAAAGCCTCGATACCGACCCATGGAACGTCGATATCGAGCTTGTCTTGAACTTGTTCTCTTGCTTTATTCTTCACTCTTCCTTGGACTTCTTGGGGATTTTCTTCCAATACCTTCTTCTCTTCTCCTTAAGCATGCTCCTCTGCTTCAGGATCCTCAAATGCTCCATTCTACTTCAAAACCCTACACACAAAAAATACAAGACTACCGTAGTTTACATACTTTTCACAAAATATGCAAACTATGCCAAAAACACACACAACACACACAAAAACACAACTAAACAAGACCTAAAAACCTAGAAAAACACACTAAAACAAAGCTAATACCACGGACATCAGTAATCTCCCGCAAGGCCAAAGTAGTTTAGTAATTTATTCATGGTATTTTACATATTATACATATTTTGAGCAAGAGAGGGGTGCCCCCTGCCCCCTCCCCCGCTCCGCCTCTAGAGCCCGATATACACTAACGACACCGCAGGAGAAAGCTCTCCGATATGAGACAAGACCTCGAACAACACTCCCTCAACATGAGATATCAAAAATGATGTGAAGGGAAAGGTGAAGCAAGCGACAAACCCTCCACAGGTTCGTGATGCTTACATGGATGAGGCAAAGGAACATGACAAGGAAAAAATCAAGGCTAGAAAAAGCCGAACAACCCTTGTGCATGGATGGAACTATTAGGGCGAAGTACAACACGATAAGGGATATGTTAGGCCAGGCGGGTTGTCTATTGCAATAACTCTAATTAGGAAAGGCACAAAACAACTAGGGCAAACATTGTCTTGTTAAGGGAAAATAACCCTTACCACCCTCAAGGGCAGTTGATGATCCAACAATAAGTTCTTAATCAACAAGCATGCCAAACGTCGCTTGGTAGCCACAACTTGTGTACAAACACCATTACGATAGGACCTCCCTCCCAGAAACAAGAAATCAACAGAGGAATAGATACGTGCGAGGGTCGTCACACACCCTCGATCCTCAGTCCTCTAAAGTTCATACGAACTTCATCGACTCGGACGATGTGATCCTTCATATGCTCACACTAATCAGTTGGTGACCCACATCCAACTTAGACCAAAGATGGTAAAATGCATCTTGGTTGAGACTAGGTCCTTGGTCGATATCCTGTATTACGATGCGTTTGAACAACTAGGGATCTCTCCACATTCCTTGCGCCCATACTCTAACAAACTCGTCTCCTTCTTTACGGGAGAGGTATATGTTTTGGACAAAAATTTGACAAGAAAACTTCTGCCCTAGATTGGGGCACGATCGAATCGAGGAATGAGCGAATACTCACATAAAATATGAATCTCAGAGGTACGAATGCAAAAGCTCTCTTTTGATAATTCTCTTTGTGTCAAGTGTGCGTACATACATCTTACAATAAACTGTAAAAATCTATATATATCCCTTCATCCCAACATTCTCTTCCCATTCCCCATGATCTCCGAGCGTTTAGGGCGTATCTCCAACTGATATCCACTTCCCGCGCATATCGGAGCTGTGAACCGCCGCGATAGTTGTCCTTTGAGCGTGAGCATCTTTCTTGTGACAGAAGCTTTCTATCTTCACCTAAGTGACTAATGACTACTCTTCACTCCCGGATAGTTCTACGATCAAGCTACCCGATGACTTCCTATTTGTTTGCGGGCTTGCTTCGTTAAATTGGCCAATTGGATTTTGGGCCTAACAATACCCCCAAATCTTGATCCGAATCTTTTAGGCGGCATTTGGATCAGATTTGCCGCGTAAGTTACAAGCGACGCGTGACACGCGGCTTAGTCCCGTCCGTCCGATCGTTCTCGGAGAGATGAAGGGTCACGTCAATCAGGCTTTAAATGTCCAAACCCAGACCTATCGAAGATACGCGCTGATCTCTTTTTTGCCTTTCTTCTCATCATCTTCTTACTACATCTCTTTTCTTTTGCCCTATTTCCTCGTTACACATTTTCCATGGCCAAAGTTGATGTCAAAGACATGGGCTTTGAATCATCCCACACCCTTGAACCTCACGACTTTCGTCCCTGCTCCCTCTCTCCAGAAGAGGTGGAAAAAATAGTTCGAACTCACGGTTTTCCGACCAACACCAACTTCTACACCCCCACGCATGAAATCGTGGATTGGGTTAAAGAAGGTTGGGTCTGCTTCCTTGAGTATCCCTTCACTCTAGGGGCGTTTTTCCCTTTCTCCTCTCTGATCCTGAATTTCTTGATGGCTCTCAAAGCTTCCCCAGCGCAACTGATGTCATCGGTATGGAAGATTCTATATCAAATAAGCGAAGTCTGTTTAGAGGAGAAGATTGAATTCACTGTGCAAGACCTGCTGTGTGCTTATCGGGTTTTTCCGACCAACACCAACTTCTACACCCCCACGCATGAAATCGTGGATTGGGTTAAAGAAGCTTGGGTCTGCTTCCTTGAGTATCCCTTCACTCTGGGGGCGTTTTTCCCTTTCTCCTCTCTGATCCTGAATTTCTTGATGGCTCTCAAAGCTTCCCCAGCGGAACTGATGTCATCGGTATGGAAGATTCTATATCAAATAAGCGAAGTCTGTTTAGAGGAGAAGATTGAATTCACTGTGCAAGACCTGCTGTGTGCTTATCGGGTTTGTCCCCTCAAGTCCGGCCGTTTCACTCGAAAGTGAATGACAAGGATTGAGCTTCCCGCTTCTTCTTCGTAGAGAAGTCTACGTTGGGCGCGATGTACCAAGTGGCTTTCTTTGATTCGTGGACTTCCATGAGTAAGTGTTTTTAACCCTAGTTTCAGCATCCTTCTGTCATTACCTATCCTTTCTTGTTGATTTTCCGGTTTTGGATGATTTTATACACAGTTCCATCAAACCTGGATACCCACGTTCTGGAATCAGAGGCATACAGGAGGCTTTTCGCTCTTCCCGAAGCAAAGAGGACGTATTAGAAATCTGTGGAGCAAATGCTTGAAGGTGAATCTAGCAACAAAACAACGGCTCTCACTGAAGATCAATCGGACGGCGAAGACGACACAAAATCGGGAAGTACGGAGAAGACGATCGAGGACAATGCCCCTGTGCCCGAGAAGTTCGCTGAGACAATCACAAAGCCTGCGAAGAACCTTGCCAGTATGTGTCTTTTTCGGGCCTTTGAGTGTTACAATGACTTTACAGATTTGTTTTATTGTTTATCTTCCCAGAAGCTTCTTCTTCCTTGGGGAGGAGCTTCTCTGCTGCAGCTTTGATTCAGCGCAAATTGCGATCGAGTGACAAGAAGCCTCCCTTAGATCCCAAAGTGAAGATTGAGGTTGCGGCGAGGATAACTCCTGTCAAGAGATCATCGCCTGGTGTCGCAGAAGTCATCGATCTAGATGAGAAGGTTCCCTCGGATCTGTGGCAGAAACTCCGCGGCGCTCATGGTTCAAAGAAGCCTCGCTTGGAAGTTCCTACTCTTACTCTGGACAAGGATGCTGGCATGTTGGTCTGGAAGGTTTGCTTTCACCTAGTTGCTCCTCTTCAGTTTTCAAATATATTCCTCCTTCTTCTTTTTCTTTTTTTTATACCTCATCGCGTATGATGTCCTTCTCTGGTGCATAGGCCTTACAAGGCATTCTCTAGGTTGCTGATGCCACTAACAAGGAAGACCAGAATTTAAAAGAGCACCAAGCCAAGTGGGATGCTGAGAAGTCTACCCCGGAGAGAGAAGTGGCTCTCGCGGTCGAACGCCAGAAGATGGATGCGGGCAAGCTCGCGAAACTCACTGAGGCGGTCAAGCGCCATTCTTCTCAAGCTGCTTCTGATTGATCCAAGATTGCCGAGCTCGAGGCCGCGAACAGAAAGATTCTTAAGGAAGCTGGCGAGATCGGTGCCTACTACTCAATGATGTCAAGGGTGGAGACGATCAAGCAGTTCGTAGCTGGCTAGCATTCTGAGTGGGATCTAGATGCCGAGATCGCGACTTTCCATGATTGCTACCCCCTCGATCAGCCAGCTCCTGGCGATGAGCTTTTTGCTTCTCTTGACGTAGAGGAAGATGGTGGCGATCATGGTCCGAGCGCTGACGCAGCATCCGATCAGGGTAAGGGGCTGGACGGGCTTCAAGCGAGCGAGATAGAGCAGCCGAGGGACGCCTCAGACAAAGATGAAGATTAGGGCCGTGTGCCCTTGTAATTTTATTTTGTGATGGTTTCTTTTTAACAAACTTCTGTTGGGATGTATGGGCCGTCTAAGGGCCGAAAACAATATTTTTTCCATTGCACGGATGAGGTCTCTTCTTGAGGAAGAGAAAGTAGATTTTTGTGCATGCATGCTTTAAATTTCTTGCGTATTTTGCTTGGTAGTGTCCTTCCTTTGTGTGCAGGGTTTTCAGGACGCTTGGATGCTTCAGATTGAAGGCTTTAAGACGAGGACTCTTGCAGAAGTCTCTGGTCACGGGTGGTAGCTGCGCTTACCGAAGGAAGTTTCCAGGAAGGCGACGAGTATCGCGTCGGAACTTGTGCTTGGGAAGTCCAGTCGATTGAAGACATCTTAAGTCTAGGATTGGTTACCTTTATTGAACAAATATGGGTATATCAATGAACAAATAAGAGTAAACCAATGAATAAACAAGTGTATATCAATTAACAAAAAAATATATATATCATTGAACAAATAGGGGTGTATCGAAACAAATTATATGTGCATAAAAACTGGTTAATATTGTTTTTATACATATAAATAAGGTTAAAAAATAAAATAAAATTTTAAAGAAGATCGAAATCGATGAATAATGTGCATCAAAAACTCGATATATAATTGGTCGGTATTGATGAACAATTGATTAGTCAATGCACAAGTAGCGAATTTTGATGCACAAAGTGCACATTTCTCATAAATGTACTTTTCAAAAAATATGTGTATAAAAAATTGAACAATTAGCCCATTATGAAGTGACTCTTTCTCGTTTATAATAACAGGGTTATGGTACCAATTCCTACTTGTATAATGAATTCGATGATAAATCAATTATAAACAATGTTTTAAAAGACGTTAAACGAATATACAACGAGGAGCCGTCAAGCTAGCACCTAAATAGATAGGCGGCTAGCTAATCCTATCCAATGAATTGGATGATAAGTGGCCTTGTCCGTATTCTAGAATATTGATTGTAAATGAGAGAGGAGGGAGCAATAGCATGGGATTCAAGGAACGTACCAACTCCTTCATAAATGAATTGTTGGGTTCGATCCGTAAAATACGGTAGTGGTTGGCTTGCATGCCTCGTTTCAAATTCCAAATGGTTGTCACTACTCACTATACAGGTGACAGGTCAATGCCTCCAAGTTTGATTTTGGAATCCAATTTTCCCGGCCATTGCATACAACGGAGCAACCTCACGTTATCTAAAATCTTACTATTATTTTCCAGGTACAAGAATTCTATACTTTCAAAAGTAGAGTATAATGAATAGTTTGGTAAATTTAAAATCTGCAAAAAGGAGGAATTTTAAGATTAATCATAATAACTATATACTAAAGCGGAGGTTAAAAAATTTATTAAATGACACATGTCGCTTTTAGATTGAACCATACCACCCCTTTTATTAAAACCAATCTTTGGCAAAATAATTAAGTTTAATATAAAGATAGTGTAATGTACGTACAATTTTTTATCACTATAATCAATGTATATAAAATCTCATTCTTAATATAAAAATAAAATCTTTTATTTTTAGATATGATAAATAAAGATTATTAAGATATTTTTTATGCTATATATTATACAAATATTAGAATATTTATTTTATTTTTAGATAGAATGTATATGCTAGGTTTAGATAATTAAATTCAATATAAAGATAGTGTAATGTACGTACAATCTTATATCACTATAATCTACCATAGTACAATACTCCTTCCGTTCTATTCTACTTGTCCATGAAGGCCTAATACACATATATTAAGGCATTGTATAATCTTACCAAATTACCCTTATTAGTTATACATTGCTCTTTTTTTAAGAGATTTTTCCCAAGTGTATTAATTACATGCAACCGTATGGAGTTTATTTCTCTCCAATTTCAAACCATGTATGTAGAAAAATTTGTGCCACTTGTCATCATTTGAAAATATTAGAATTAATTTTTTTTTATAAATTTTGTCAAAAAACAACACACTTTCCCACTTCATCCACTTTCTATTTATCATTAATTGTTTTTGTAAAATAAAATCGCTCTATATGTATAAATAAATTCGTCAAAAGATATATGCTAAAAGAATTATATTTATATTAAATTATTTTAAATATTTTATTTTTAATTTTAAATACTTGAATTATGGTCATAAATCATTGTAATTTGAACGATATGTGTGCTCGCTCACCCTCCTTGGAATGCTATAATAATTTAAAACGAGTATGATTTTTGTCTACTACGTAAACAGCAAACTTTGGATTAGAACAAGACAAAAATGCACATATTTTCATTAAAAATATATATAAATAAAATAAAAAATAAAATAATACAATGACCATCCATTTACGAGAAAGAATTCGATATATTAAATATGTCCAATAAATGAGAAGGGTAGAGCGTAAAAATAAAAATAAAAATAAAAATTAATTAAGAAAAAAAAGAAATATAACGTATAATAAAATTTTAAAAAGATAATAAAGTAAGGGGGAGCTGACTCAAGCACACTATTTAAAGTAGCACCACTTGTACACAGGAAAATTGAGTTAACTCAATCTTAGGATGTCTAATGGACCACCATATTGTTGCCCCTGCCTAAATGAGGGGATTTTTAGGAGCCTTCAGCACGATAAGGAGTTCGAACAAACCCAACTTGAAAACTACCCATATTAAATCCCAATTACGAAAAAGGATCTCGATCTATATTCACTTGAAATGATTTTGAGAGGGATTTTTGGTTCTTATATAATTTTTTATGGTTTTTATAAAAAGATTTGATAAAAGAAGGTTGTAAAACCAAATTGGAATTTTCTTTTATTTGTGAAACTAGATTAAAGTTACACAAATATTAATTTATTTTTTGTACATTGTGCATTATTATTTTTAATAGCGTTTAAAAACACAAATAAATTGGTTTTAATCCAATTATATGAAGGGTTATTCATTATGTTTGGTTATTATTATTATATTCTTTTATTGGTAGAAATATGACACATTGCCACATTGGTATAATTAATATTATTATACGAGCCTAAGCATCCATCAATTTTTTTTGGGTTGAAATCAATAGAAGTTTGGTTTCATGCAACCCATATAACGATATTTTTGTGTTTTAACAATGTCATGATTGATTTAATAATTTACTAGTAATGCCAATTTATTTAAGTGCGCAAACGCTAACTTTTTTTTTCTCTATTTCTTTTGCTTTTTTATCTAGGTATGCACTTTTAAAATTGAATTATTTGGAAAATTAAACTCCCACCTAAAGTTCAAGACTTTCTTTGGAAAGCTTGTGGAGCCTGCCTTCCAACAACGGATTGCTTAAATAGATTCTATAATTGTTGTTGGATCGATCGTGACGCGTTAGTAACAATACATGGAACTAGTAAGGTTCCCTGGGCAGCGGAAATAAACAATAGAACACAGAATTTAGAGAGGAAAGCTTTCTGTCCGACCAACAAGTCGTAGAAAGAAAAACCTCTACCCCTGAGACTCCTTCTCAGAGGATTTTCAATAGAATACTTTTATTAAGTTTCAACGATTACAAGGCAAGTCAAGTTCCCTGGTAACTAAGGCACCGACCAAAGTTCAACCAACTAGACTTCTACAACCCTAAGCGTAAACCTAAGACAAAGTAAACTACTGACTTACTTGTGGATTCTTCACCGGAAAAAGCCACACACTCGTACACTTGAAAAACTCTCTCTTCAAGTTCTTCGTCTTCAATCACTCTCAAAAACCACGCTTTTAACCCTAGCTAAGCCTAGCTATTTATAAGATAAGTTAAGTCTGATCTCACACGTGATTCTTGCCTAATTATGCTGATATTCCACTTAACAAATCCCACACAATAAGGAAAAAAGATTGTTTGTGATTTCGGATCCTCAACCATGTCGATTCTTCCCAAAACCGAATGATCTCAGATTTCCTAAGATAAGATCGTGTGAAGATTGATCTTATCCTCTCTTTTATCTCCTTAAGCAACCGCCTACAGCTGGAAATCTTCGTAGAAGATCACTCGCAGAAGATAAGGTAACTTGCCATTTATAGAAAGCCGCGTTCCTTCTGAGACGCGCTTCCTAAATCTGTCACTCGTTCCCTCCATCGTTCCTCACGATGTTCCGTCACTCGTGACCATGTATCTGTTTTCCTGAAACACTTACATGTAGAAGCAAGTTATATTTACTAAGTTTGTTATCATCAAAACTAAGAGAAATCATGGAACAACCATTGTTCCAACAATTTCCCCCTTTTTGATGATGACAAACCTATACCAAAAATACATGTCTAGAAACCATAAAGAAATATAGACCAGAAAAAAATTCCTGTGTGGTTCCCCCTTAACAAATGCACTGTTATTCTTACTCTTCAGAGTTAACAAAATATTCCCCCTTAGCCAAAGTTCCCTCTGTATTTCCTGGATAGAACGCATCTCTGCATTTTTCCTAACTTCTCCCTTTTGACATCATCAAAAGATCAACAATCATCAAGCAAAAACATAGAGCAAATGAACAAATTTAATTGAAACTTAAACCATTCATAAGCAAAAGATAGTTATTATTATAGATAATTGTCGCGGAAAACATAGCCAGAGAAGACATAAAACATAAAAATCTTAACATCCAAGAAACAAAAGAAACATTTTAAACTGGGGATAGATAGGCTAAGGAACTAGAGAGGGTCCACATCATGGTTCGGAGGAGGTGGAATCAGCAGCAGCAGCGTCAGTGTCTCTCTTAGCCAGGTAACCAATGATGGTACTCAGCTGAGAGGAAATCTTTTGAAGCTCGGACAACATCTTGGAAGTAACACCTTCACTCAGCGAAGAACTCCCAACCTCCATCTGGGCAGTCTTCTTTGCAGCTGTTCCCTTTGAATCACCCTGAAAATTCATCCTCGAGATATTGCGCATCTCCAAGGGTAATCCAAATAACTCCTCTTTCGAAGGCTTGTAAGCCTTTCTCTCCTTCAGTATAGCCCTCACAAAATGAGGATAAGGCAGGCTATGCTTCTTCCCAGTACACTTAGCCATCTGCCTCATCATTATCTCCGGAAGACTGATACGTTCCCTCCTTAGAAACTTGTCCAGCAGAATCATATCGTTGATGGTGAGCGTAGTTCTCTTCTCCAGCCTAGGAACAACAACCTTGATGAGAAATTGATGTGCAATCCGTGCAGTGTAGCTCAAATCATTGGTTGAATAAGGACCAGCAACAAGCACCTTCAGTTACTCGAAGTATGGACATCTCCATACCCTTCAGCAAGCACCTTCAGAATTGTAGCAACAAATCTCAAAGAAAAAGAGATTTCCATCCCACAGACAGTAGCAAAGCCCATTGGACCGGTAGAGAGATCAGCTAGTTGGAAGGAACCAAAGAATTGGGAGAGAAGGGACACATCTACCTTGACTCCAGAGTCACAGATTTTCTCCCATCCCTGAAACTTGAGAAGTTCCTAGAATTCCTCCAAGGCATGGCTTTTCAGGAACTCTTCGTCGATCACCAGAGGAGCGACAACCTTCTTTGAACCCTTCTTGGAACGGGCCGCTGGTTCCATTGGCAGTTTCCCTCTTGCCTTGGCAGACTTGAGGTCTTTTTCAACCTCTTCTTCCAACTCCTCCTCTTCTTCGTCTCCTTCTCCACCAGACTCTTTCTTTTCTTCTTCCTCACCCTCTTCAGATTCAGAGCCAACGTCCTCCTCATCTTCCTCTGGATCTTCCTCTTCTTCAGAGGATTCCTGAGCTACCGGTTCCTTTGTAACGGTGGAGCGAAGGCCGTACTTGGATCCAGAAGGAGTAACTTTCGGCTTTTTGTTGGCAGGGGATGGGGTGCGCTCCGAATCAGAGATGTGAAGGATTTGAGATGGTACGGGAGGGACACTCTTTCTTGCCTTTCGCTTCCCACGACTTGTTGGCTTAACCCACCCTGGTCGCATATGCACAGGCAAAGATTCCACCTTTTCTTGATCATCGGTGGTTTCCTTCGGTGGTGAGTTCACCTCTTCCTTTCCCGACTCATCCTTGCTCTCCTGTGCCTCCCCTGTTTCAGCAGCCTTGTCGGAAGGGTTTTCTGAGGGAATCGTGGATTGATCCTTCTCAGATTTTTCACCCATAGTCTCCTTCTCCGATGAGACCTTATCAGCGGTGGCCATACCAGTGTCGGAGACAGCATCGAATTTGGTCTCAAGTTTGGAAATTGGGGAGGGAGAGGAAAGTTTGGCCTTTTTGATGGATTCGAGTTGGGCTTGAAGGACTGCGATCTCAGAAGCATCGAGACCGTCAAAGTTGAGGATTGGGGTGTTTGAGGAGGAAGCCATTGTTGCAGAAAAGAGAGAAGATTGAAGCTTTGAGGAAGATTTAGGGTTTGAGGGAGAAAGACAGAGATGAAAAAAAAAAATTGACCGAGATAAGAGTTATAAAGCACACCTCTTTCCTTGTTTACAAAGATCATGATCTTCCCAAAGATCTTCTATCCAAATCTTAACGGCTAAGAGTTGCCATAATGATGAATTTTCACCGCCATTAAGTTTTGACTGCGCAGACGTCCTATCTTTCCCTGCAGAGTTACTGTGCAACGGCTGGAAAAATTCAAACAAGCAGTCACAACGGCTATAACATAACTGCGATCCCTGCGTTGATTGATGTCTGTTCCTTTGCAGAAAACTTTCAATTATAATTAAAGACGTTCCTTTAAAGTGACACAATTCTCAACCACAAGTTCCATACCTCGTTACCATGAGTGGATTAAAGGCTATGTTTGAACAGAAAAGGGACTAGAGACGTTCCATTCAAACTTATTGTGGGTTAGGACAATTTGTGACATCCACACAATTATTCCCCGTTTAAAGGTAATCAAAAGAGGTTCATAGGGAACGTTTGTGTGGACCAGGCTAGGGACAACTTATAACCAACTATCATTTCGGCTTGAAGTGTGGGATAGAATAGATCAAGTTGGTTATTTTGGGCCAAAAGAAAATCTTGGATGTAAGCAATTCAGTTTTAGTTCCTTTTAGCATGTAACACTTAACAATTTCTAATATATACAACATCTATGCACAGAGGAAGGATATAAGCCATTACAAAACTTGTCAAATGATATGTAGTTACCTGAGAAGTTACCTCTTTAGTCAAGCACTGAGGGAATAGAGGACCGGGACTTGTTTACTCCAAGGAAATCATTCCTAGTAACATCCTCAGATGTTCATAGGGTTTTCTGTCCAAGGCCTTGGTAAAAATATCTGCCACTTGATTTTCAGTCCTACAATGATCCATCTTGATGAAACCTTTTTCAACATTATCTCTTAAGAAATGATGTTGAATATCTATATGTTTGGTTCTAGAATGATGCACTGGATTTTTGGAGATATTGATTGCACTTGTATTATCACATATGATAGAAATAGTTCCAAGAGACATACCAAAATCCACCAGTTGCTGCTTTAACCATAATACCTGGGAACAACAGGCAGCTGCTGCGACATACTCCGCTTCAGCCGTTGAAATAGCAACCGAATTTTGCTTCTTCGATCCCCAAGACACCAAACAGGGACCAAGAAATTGGGCCATGCTTGATGTGCTCTTCCTATCTACCAAGTGACCTGCAAAATCTACATCCGAGAATCCGACAAGATGGAACGAGTTGTGTCTTAGATACCATAGACATAACCCATCGTTCCCTTTCAAGTATCGCAAAATTCTCTTCACTTCTTTCAGATGTGTTTCTTTAGGATTGGCCTGGAATCTAGCACAAAGACACACACTGAACATAATATCTGGCCGGCTGGCCGTTAGGTACAATAGGGAACCAATCATGCCATGGTACATCGTTTGATCAACATCAACACCATTAAGATCAGCATCAAGACAAGTATTAGGAGAAATAGGGGTATCAAACCTTTTTGTAGAATTCATACCATACTTCTTCAATAGTTCCTTGATGTACTTTTGTTGATGTACCTTTGTTCCCTCATCACTTTGTACCACTTGTAGACCAAGAAAGAAAGTGAGTTCACCGATCATGCACATCTCAAACTCACTACTCATGAGATTCTTGAAGCTTTCTACAAGTTTAGGGTTAGTAGAACCAAATATAATATCGTCAACATAAACTTGAACTACTAAAACCTCACTGTCTTGTTCCCTTAGGAACAATGTCTTGTCGATCACACCACGTCTGTATCCATTGGCTAATAGAAACTGAGCGAATCTATCATACCAAGCACGAGGAGCCTGTTTGAGACCGTAAAGGGCCTTATCCAGTACATAGACATGGTCAGGGTGATCAACATCTTCAAATCCTGGAGGTTGTAGCACATAAACCTCTTCTTGTAGGTACCCATTCAGGAATGCTGTCTTCACATCCATTTGATACAGCTTGAATCCTCTGTGAGCAGCATAGGCGATTAGAAGACGAATGGCTTCTATTCTTGCAACAGGAGCGTACGTTTCATCGTAGTCAATCCCTTCTTGTTGATTGTACCCTTTTACTACAAGTCTCGCCTTGTTCCTTGTGACAGCTCCGGTGTCATCAAGTTTATTCCTGAAAACCCATTTTGTTCCTATAGCCATTTTGTGCTTTGGCTTGGGAACTAATCTCCATACTTTGTTCCTCTCGAACTGGTGTAGTTCCTCTTGCATAGCAACTATCCAGTCAGGGTCTTTTAATGCTTCCTTCACATTCTTTGGCTCTACAAGAGAGATAAACGCATTGAAAGCACAAAAATTCTTAATAGAGGAACGAGTAAGCACACCTTTATCATATGGAGTGATGATGTTGTCAACAGGATGATCCCTCTTTTGATGGTAATTCTTGACTTCAATCTGAGTGGGATCTGTACTTGACTCCTCTTGTTCCTGTTGGCTTGTCGTTCCATGTGAAGTTCCTTCCCCATGATCTTCCTCTATTTCTTCATTTTGTGAAGTATCATCCTCGGGAACTAGGGCACTTTCTGTGTCATCTCCATCCAAGTCAGGACTTGGAGGCATAACATCATCATTTGGAGCTTGTGCACCTTTATCTGGATCGACTTCATCATCTAAATCTGTATTTAGAACCTTCAGTACATCCTCGTTACTAGAGAGGTTCCCTCCATTTTTGGACTCGTCAAAGACAACATGAATGCTTTCTTCAAACTTCTTAGTCCTTTTATTGAACACCTTGTAAGCCTTGCTGTTGGATGCATATCCCAGAAAGATACCTTCGTCACTCCTTGGATCAAACTTGCTAAGCTCGTCTTTTCCGTTGTTGTGAATAAAGCACCTGCACCCAAAGACTTTCAAGTGGGAAATATTTGGCTTTCTGCCCTTGATTAGTTCATATGGAGTTTTAGAGAAGTTGGAACGTATGGTGACTCGATTAATGATGTAGCAAGCGGTACCGACTGCCTCATCCCAAAAGGACCGAGGCAAGTTACTTGCCAACATCATAGTTTGAGCCATGTTTTGTAGTGTTCCATTCTTTCTCTCAGCTACGCCGTTCTGTTGAGGAGTCCTTGGCGCAGAGAAGTTATGAGAAACTCCATTTTCATCACAGTAGCTATGGAACATGGAATTCTTGAACTCTGTTCCATTGTCAGACCTGATAGATTTTAACTTCTGCTCTATTGATGCTTCTACCTTCTTGATCCAGCTTTTGAAAGCCATGAACGTCTCATCTTTGGAACCTAGAAAGAGAGTCCATGTATATCTAGTAAAATCATCAACAATAACAAAAATGTACCTGCTACCACCATGACTTCTCACCCACATGGGACCACACAAATCCATGTGTATCATCTCAAGGGGATGAGAGGTGCTGACTGACAACTTAGGCTGGAAAGATGACTTGCTTTGTTTTCCTTTTGCACACTCTTCACACAAGCTTTCCTTTTCTGAAAAGATGACTTGCTCTGATACCACTTGTTACGGGGGAGACGGGCCCAATTGCCAAGCCTAGTATACAAGCCCATAGGGTTCCATCCCAAAACCAATTGGTAATAGGAGGAGTGGCCCATAACCTTATAAACTAGCTTGTTTTTACTCCCAACTTCCCATGTGGGATTCACAATTGAACCCCAACAATCTCCCCCTCACTTGTGAATCCATCACAAGCCCGAACGGCGGACCCTCCCGTCCCTAAGCCGAACCATCGGCTCTGATACCAATTGTTGGATCGTGACGCGTTAGTAACAATATAGGGAACTAGTAAGGTTCCCTGGGCAGCGGAAATAAACAATAGAACACAGAATTTAGAGAGGAAAACTTTCTGTCCGACCAACAAGTCGTAGAAAGAAAAACCTCTACCCCTGAGACTCCTTCTCAGAGGATTTTCAATAGAATACTTTTATTAAGTTTCAACGATTACAAGGCAAGTCAAGTTCCCTGGTAACTAAGGCACCGACCAAAGTTCAACCAACTAGACTTCTACAACCCTAAGCGTAAACCTAAGACAAAGTAAACTACTGACTTACTTGTGGATTCTTCACCGGAAAAAGCCACACACTCGTACACTTGAAAAGCTCTCTCTTCAAGTTCTTCGTCTTCAATCACTCTAAAAAACCACGCTTTTAACCCTAGCTAAGCCTAGCTATTTATAAGATAAGTTAAGTCTGATCTCACACGTAATTCTTGCCTAATTACGCTGATATTCCACTTAACAAATCCCACACAATAAGGAAAAAAGATTGTTTGTGATTTCGGATCCTCAACCATGCCGATTCTTCCCAAAACCGAATGATCTCGGATTCCTAAGATAAGATTGTATGAAGATTGATCTTATCCTCTCTTTTATCTCCTTAAGCAACCGCCTACAGCTGGAAATCAGCGTAGAAGATCGCTCGCAGAAGATAAGGTAACTTGCCATTTATAGAAAGCCGCGTTCCTTCTGAGACGCGCTTCCTAAATCTGTCACTCGTTCCCTCCATTGTTCCTCACGACCTTCCGTCACTCGTGACCATGTATCTGTTTTCCTGAAACACTTACATGTAGAAGCAAGTTCTATTTACTAAGTTTGTTATCATCAAAACTAAGAGAAACCATGGAACAACCATTGTTCCAACAATTGTGTTCCTAACTATTATTCTCTTTGTGAAATTGAAGATGAATCTCTCAACCATCTTCTAGGGCTCATAGTTTTTCTATCCCTACCAGTCTACCGCTACTTGATCTCCTTTCCTTCTCCGGTCTCTCTCGGTGTAGGGTTTCCGACCTCTTTATCTTCATATATGCTCAGCCACTATTGGTTTAGTTTGTTGATGAAACCCGAAATAAATCGACGCTAAAGACAAGAAACGAGATTATATATTCGAAACCCTTGCTTTTATTAATGATTTCCAAAGGAGGTTACAACAACGAGATTCTGCCCAAGATCTTCTTTTACAAGATTCGAGGTCTCTGCCTAACGAGGTTCGAGACCTCTTTGTTAAAACGAGATTACCGCTTACAAACTGCTAGGGAGATCTTTTTCTACAAGCTTTGAGAATTGCTGTCTATTTAGCGAGGCCAGAGACTTATTTGATGATGCCGGGATTGTAGCTTGTAAAGTGGCTTGCGAGATCTTTTGGGACTTGAGATTTCTTTGAGCGACTTGAAGTCTTTTTATTGACCTTCTCTTGATTGTAGCGTGGTCTTTACGATGATTCCAACACATCGATCTTCAACAAGCAAGATAGTTCTTGAGTTAGAGATGTTTTTCGACCTCTGCAACGTTCGAAGTTCTCTTCTATTTATAAACGCTCGAGGAGCATGACTTTTGCCAACTTCCGATGTGGGATGCTCAGGATTCGACCATTTGATTGGTCGAGAAGGAGGTGGCCGATTATTGGTCGAGAGTTAGGTGGCTTTTGACTGGTCGAGCGGGGCGGGGGTGTTAGCTTTCGAGTATGCGAGGTTCGTCCCCGTTGCTTCTTGAGGTGAGCTGCCTGACTAACATCTTTATCAGAGAGACTTACGATGTTCGAACCTCGTTCCCGTGACTTGAGGCTTGCGGGAATAGGGACCTCGCTTTTTTGGATGGGTACGGAAAAGACCTCATGGAATTCCCTTGGATCTCTTTTTCATTTCTTTTACCTCGCCTTCCGTGCTCACTGTGCACACATCGTTATTTTACGCACCGTAACAACCCCATGGCTTGTGGTTCGCGGTCCGAGGGCCGCAAGGCATACATGCGTGATGTGTGATTTCTTAGCCTTCTTCTTGTGAAGCCTGCCGCAAACTCCCATAGGCAGGATGCAGGGTCTAGTTCGAGAATCTCTCTTCACGAGATTAGGGGTTTGGGTTTGAGGGTATCTCTTTAAGAGATTCGGGGTTTGGGTCAACGAGACCCGAGGTTTCTTGAACTTCCAATGGGATCATTCACCCTTAACAATTTTCTAGAAGTTTTTCTTTCTTTCCGTTGTGCGCTGGCGGGCCTTGGGCCTTCTTTCCTTTTTTTTATGGGCCTGCGGGGGAGTTAGGCCCATTAGAGTTGCTAAGCAGGAGAAGGCCCAATACACTCGTTATAAGTGTTAGGCTTATCCCCTTCTTTCTCCCCTTGTCGTTTCATCTTCTTTCCCTAGAAAACTCCTCTCTCTCTCTTTGTGACCTTTCGGTTTCCGGCAACCAAGTACAGGCGACACTGCCAGCCAAGACTCGCAACCTCCCTTTCTACAACGACTTTCGACAAGTAAGTACCATTTCTGTCCTTCGCATGTGCTTTCAGTGCTTTTAGTCTGTTTTCTGCCTTTCGCCCTAGGCGGAGGCGGTGGTTTTTTCCGATTTTCACGTCGGCGTCACGGTGGCGATGATAGGTGATCGCCTCGGATTACTCCTCGTTGATCAATTATTTAACCACACAGGATCCCGATCTTGCCAGTGAACGAATTTTCCAACCTGAATTGCCTTCAAAGTTAATAACTTGATGAACAAGAAACTCGAAATATGACTGAGAATGATGTAGAACGAATCTGATTTGAAGAGTTAAGATAATTAAAGAGATAGCTCAATTGAATTGGCTCCAACGCTAAATTCAATTGATGAACTGGGTTTGATCTTTAACAATCAAACTAGAACTAACTTAATTAATCAAATTAACAAACCAAATCTGAATTGAAAGAAAATGAATTGGTGGTGATGATCGTAGAGATTGAATGCTTGAACAATAGTTGCTTTAATGGCCCATAAACTAGATAAACCAATAGGAGTTTATCTAATTCAGGCTGAATTTTATTGAATAAAAATAACAACTATTTAAAGGGAATACAAAAGAGTCTCCTTGGAGAACAAGTAACAAGGTGGCCAACCCTAGAGGGGTATGATGGACCTTTTGTTTGTCTCACAAGATAACCTAATATATTCCTAAAACTCCTATCTAAGTCTCCTTACCATAAATAAATCAAATAAATAATTATCTGACTTATTTAGATAAGAAAACTAAAAAGCTAATCCAAAAACTCAAAAAGATATAAATAATAATAAAGCAAGATATATTTCAGCCCTACCAAACTACTATGGCCGAAATTATCATAAATATAATATCTAGAAATAGATAGAATTAAAACTAAGGATAAGATTTTCGTAAGACTTGAACAACTCCCAGTAAATCGCAATTTTCGCCTCTTTTCTGTTGGATTCTGGATTCGACGTAAACTACAAAGTTGTAGATCTTTAATTATTTATCCAACGCAATTTGAACGGACTTGAGATCAATTTTCTAGCCCAAGTTATGACCATTTTACTGAGTATTATTTTTAATTTGACGGACTTCTTAACTTTCCGAACTTTCATGACTTCATCCTCTTCCTTGGTGGCCTTGGACGCCATTGATGAACATAATCAAAGAAGAATATGGAATCCATTAAAACCTTCTTGAACTTGAATGCTCGGGACCTTAGTAAAGGTCTTGGTGTTTGGCCTCTATTCATCTTTGACGAATCATTGACTTGGATCCTCCTTTGATCTGTATCAGGCAAAAAAGGGAGGAATGGGGGCAGACGCTAAGGGTTCGCTGATACGCTCAACCTTTTCAGCGCTTGCCCGACGGTTGAGTTCATCACTCTCAATTTTTGAATTTAGAACACTCTCGGGAAGTCCAAGCGTTTCGCCGCTAGTTGAAGGGATGCATGTCCCTTCGATCTTCTAAAACCTGCTTTTGGCCTGCAACTTTGTTTGTTCTCCTTCACATTCTTCCTAGGCAGTCTATCCGTCAGAATAGCCCTAGGGTCGCGCTTATCCTATGCCATCGTACCTCGCATTCAACCTTTGGGAGAACTACTACGAAGAACCTTCCCAAACTGTAGAGACTAGCGAGACTATTGATTCTCAAAACCTGAGTGAGAAGGGCCGCAAGGCCAAACATCTTGCACATTCAACGACAAGGGAATGCAACTAGTAGATCTTGAGTAAGAAGGGTCTCAAGGCCAAATATTGAGCACATTCAAAGGGAAATCAACGCGATCCCTCGTCCCACATCGAAAATATTCAAAAACAGTATAACCGTCTCCCCGACCAATCAAAGGTCGCCTCTTCCTTGACCAACCAAAGGTTGCCCCTCCCTGGACCAATCAAATAGTCACTCATATCACATCGAAACTACATGGAAATCGCTCTCCACAAATGCCTATAAATGGAGGGAGATGGCGAAGGTGACAAGGGTTGAAAAACCCCTCTAATTCAAAATTATCTTGCTTACATAGATCAATGTGTTGAAACATTCGTAGAGACCGAGCTATAATCAAGGAAAGGTCGATAAAAAGATCTCATGTCACAAAAGAATAGTCTACGCGCATTTCCTGATAGAGGACGCGAATAATCAAAAGTTGTAAAACCGAATCCCGATCGTTTTAATATGTCGTAATAAAAGAGAAGGCATGCTTGTCCATTTAAATAATCTTGTTCCTCGATCTTAGCACTTGTTTATTTCGGGTTTCAATAACTTCAACGGGGCTAGCTCGAGTGCCAACTCAGATCAGTGGAGAAGATGGAAAGGAATGAGATCGATGGTGAGCGTAATGGTGATGGTGGTAGTGGTTTGAAGGTTGAATATGTGGATGATTCATTAGTGGCTTTGGCTTTAATTTGAGTTGATGTGTAATATTATTATAATATGAGGTGTAAATAGAAGAAAAATAAAATGATGTGTACAAAAGAAAATTTCCATGTGTGTATTTCAATGGCCATGTCAGCAATTATACTAGAAAACCTACCGAAAAATATATCATACAATTTTTAGTTAATATGGTAATAGTTCATATATAGTTTGGTGATTATTAAAGTTTGTATTATTATTGGTTGAAAGTGGATACTTCATATTATTAGAAGCCATTTTTCCATTAAAAATTGAGGGATTTGTAGGATATATCCGATTTATCCTTCTTATTTAGACATTCATTCTTTGTTATGTCTTAATTCCCCGCACTAACCGCCTAACAAAATATCCCACTGACATTCGACTTTACTACGATTGCAATCCGGTAACTCACGCCTCTTGTGGACGATGGCAAACGATTTGCTAATGAGTCTTCAGAACCAGGCTTCTAAAGGAGATCTCACTAAACCTCATAGACTATGCCGATGTGGACTCCTTTTTTGATGCCGAGAAGTCCTAATTCGTCATCCTCACGACGAACAAGGTCGGCGGCATCTCTGCTCGGGTCTAATTTTGTGATGATTTTGGGCTGTGGACATCTTCTCATTTATCAATTCTCCATACAAAAGTTATGGAATTTCTAGGGCAAGAGGTCTTTTGGATCAGGTTTATGCATACAATAGAGGAGGCCGAGCAATTTGTTTCAAAGCTTGGATTGATTTCCCTTCACTTGTTCGAGGGATACTTCTCTCCCATATCAATGGACACTTCTGGCTGGTAAGTGTTGTTTTGGGCAGATTCAACACGTAAACGCGTTATCTGCTATAATGAGGGAAACTTAACCAAGAAATAATCTTAACGAGTTAGAGCTTTTGAACAAGATGGAAATCAAAGTAAATCAATAGAGCGAATGTAAATCGAGAGAGAAATCAATGTTTTGTATTTTTGAATGATTGTAATAGATTAGAAGTACTTCACTGAGTTACAAGACAATCGATTGAACAATGCCACTATCACAATAAGAATCAATATATTTTCTGAAAACTAGAGAATAGAATTGTGTTGTTCGCCGGTGAATTGTTGTCCCTTCTTCGATTTCTCATGCGCTTTTATACCCCTCTCCTCCTCTTGACCATTGCCGGTGTCATTAGACGTGATCGGATCCCGTTAATACCGCTCATGACAATCAACGTCTTAGCCGTTGCCTACAAAGATTTTGCCTCCCATTTATATCCATGATCCTCGCTCCACTACTCGGTTGACTAAACTGTTTGCGGGCCTTGTCGGTTTAAATGTTTAACCCTTGAGTTTGGGCCTAATTTAGGAGAGCCCAACAATACCCCCCAAAAACCTGGGAAAATTTCCCTCCAATTTTTCCCTAGGGTTTTTGAGTCTGATCTTGGGATTTGTAGCACAAAAAGCCACGTCCCATCGATCTATATTTAAGGCCTTTAAGCCATCATGACAAGTCGCTCGTGACCTTTGGCTTACAGGTAAGCTCCTTCTGTTCTTGATTCTTTGTCTTCTTCTTTTCCTTCTCCCATGGCCGACTCTGCTTCCTCTCTCGAATCTTCCTCTCGGTGTCTCGAAGCCTTTGATCCCCCTTTTCTTACTCCTTCTAATATCCTTTCCTTTTACCATAAAAAAGAAAGCACTTCTTTCGAACCATCTTCTTTTGCATACTTTGTGGGATTTCTTGCATCTACTAAGGTTTTTCTCCCTCCTCCTGGTGTTTGGGATGATTTCTTTCATGATGATTGGGTGTGTTTAAACGAGTACCCATTTCGTATCGGACATCACTTACCCTTTTCCCCTCTGGTCGTGGATTTTCTTTCTATCCTTAACTTATCGCCTGGTCAAATACTCCCTCAAGCCTGGAGGCTTCTTTTATCTGTTGATCTTCTTTGTTCTTCCCATGGCATCTCGTTTATATCCGTCAATTTTCTTTTCAATTACCGCTTATCCAATGGGGGCCCTGGTCGCTTCACCTTGAAAACCCTAAAGGGGAAACCCGACCTAATTTATGACATATCAAAGTCAGATCGTGGTTGGGCTGACAAATTTTTCTTTGTTATGTTGTCATCTTTAGGGATTAACACTTCTTTTCTGAAACCTTGCTGGCGTGCAGCAGGTAGTATTCTTTCTGTTTGTCTCTCTTACCTCTTCTAGATGAAGTTAACTTTTGAATTTGTTTGTTTTTTAATGTAGTGAATTTTTCTTCTCTCAAACCCCGTAAGATGTCGCCTCAGTTGGTATCTCGTATTGAAGCTCTTTTAGCGGAAGAAAGGTCTTACCCGAAATTAGTAAAAGCCTGCTCTGCCGACTCCGAGGACACTGAGATGTCAAGTAAGTATGGATATCCCTCTTACTTAGTGAATACTGATGCTCACCACTTCTATAACTCTGCGTTTTTGCATGTTGCTAGGTTCAAGGACTACTCGCTCCACCGCTTCCCTGACCACCATGGAGAGAGTTGAAGCGTGGAAGAAGAGAAAAGCCAAGACAACATCTACTGCGGATACATCTTTAGCGGTGTCTCTTCCCCTGAAGGTTGCTGATACTGCCCCCAAGACTTCTTCTTCAAAGAAGAACGCTACCTCTTTTTTGACTGATCTTCCCGGCACCATGATGTCATTGGATATGGCGGCGGAAAAATGTTTGAGCTCCCTGATGCCCCTCCATGTGAACTGTCCTCGAGGTGTAGGAAGTCGATCTTCTATGCCGGAGTTCTTCAAGGAAAAGTTGGCCGCCTAATGGCAGGTACAGATATTGACTCTTAATAACTCATTGTTTCTTGACTCACCCGCTTTACCTCCTACTTATACTTTTACGTGTTAATAACCTTTTTCCAGAGCTTCCAGCTTAACGCTCTTGGGTTTTGAGGTTTTCAAGGACTAGCCGGGCCAACTTACTCAGAGCAATATTGACATTCAAGTTGAGAAGAACCGGAGTACTCTCCTAGGGCATGAGAAGAAGGTTTTAGAGCAAAAGGTTAAGTAGTTGATGGATGCTCTTGAAAGGGCTTCCATAAGCTCAAAGGATTGGGAAGAGAGATTCATAGCTGCATCAAGGAAGGAAGCTGCTCTCGCAAAGGAGATCGAGGATCCTGCAGATTACTGGTCGTGCAGGGCTTGTGTGGAGACGATAGAGGAGTTCTCCGCAGGAAAGCATACCTCATGGGATGTCGTGAAAGAGGGAGAGCAATTTGACAGTTTGTTCTCTGATGAAATGGTCCCAACCAAGAAACCCTCGCTGGTAGATGACATTGCTCAAGTTGCCAAGGAGGTAGCCCAGGTGGAGTTTGCAGAGAATCTGAAGGCTTCCGAAGATGTTTCTAAAGAATAGCCTTATTACTCATGTTTCTGAACTTCTCAAGTTTTTGGTACCCCGGGCATGTCAGGGTTTAGAACACTTACTTTTTTCAGGGGCCACTTATTATAGGGTCGTTTGTGTGAACGATCTTTCTAACCTTTAGCATTATGCTTTTAAGTGCTTTTCGTGAATGTTGTTTTGTGTTTGTATGGTATTCTGTTTGTCTATCTATTTTGTAGGTGATACAGGTTTGAAGGTCGCGTTCGCTGGATGAAGATCAATGCGTTTGGAGAGAAGATTGTTATTCATGTTTGACCAAGTTATGTTGTAATAGCGCTTTTGTAAAAGATGCTAAGAGAGAGTGATACGTGTAATAGGATAGAACTTAAAGATGTAAAGTACTCATGTTTTATGAATAAAATCTGAACTGATTACACAAGTATCTATGTTGTGTTAGACTCCTCTTTCTCTAGGGTCGTTAACATGTGTTCTCGTGTTTTATATCTCGTGACTAGTCGTTGCGTGCACATCGTAACCTGATTGTAAGGTGAGGGCCTATGTTTTGGCCTGTAACGTCACAAGGTGTCCCTTTTTAGTTATATAGTGTTGTTGTTGTTCCATGTGCATAAAATGATATAAACGAATTTGATAAGCAAGATCGAGTAATGAATTAATACCTTGTCGCGACTTGTTTTCCTCAGAAGTGGTAGAGTTTCAGATTTGTCGTGTTCCAGCTCCTTGGGACTACTTTCCCGTCATGGGAGATCAACTCGTAAGCTCCTTGCCCGACGACTTTCGCGATCTGATAGGGTCCTTCCCAATTTGCTCCAAGTTTGCCAACATTCAGCTCTTGGGTATTTTGGAAAACCTCTCTTACTACCCAAATACCTACTTGAAACACCTTCGCTTTGACGTGTTTGTTGTAACTCCGAGCTACCCCTTGTCTGTATGCCGCCATACGGACTGATGCTTCATCTCATAACTCGTCAACTGTATCTAGATGATGGAACAAGTTGGCTAGATTTGACTCTTCATTAGTAAGACCATATCGGGTTGTGGGAAGAGTTATCTTGACTAGTAACACGGCTTCGCACCCGTACACTAATGAGAAAGGTGTATGCCTAGTAGCGGTTTTAGGAGTCGTCCGGTCTGACCAAAGAATAAGGGGTAACTCGTCGTCCCATCTTCCTTTAGCTTCCTTAAGGCGTTTCTTCAAGTTGTTCATGATCACCTTGTTACTTGCTTCCGCTTGACCATTAGCCTGAGGGTAACGTGGAGTAGACATCACTAACTAAATGTTGTACTGCTGGCAAAAAGATCTTGTTTTTCGCTGATGAATTGAGATCCGTTGTCACACACTATGGTTGATGGTACCTCGAATCTGTTGAGGATGTTTCTCTTAATGAAGGAGATGACTTGTGTGTCCTTTACATCCTTGAAAGCTTCGGCTTCGATCCACTTAGAGAAGTAGTCGGTCATGAATGGCCAACGTTGTCCCGAAGCTAGAGGGAGTTTTCCCACGATGTCCATTCCCCACTTTATGAATGGCCAAGGGGAAATTATAGGGTGTAATAACTCCGGTGGTTGATGTGGAATTAGTCCGTGATGCTGGCACGCGTCATACTTCCGAGCGAACTCAACTGTATCCTTTTTCATGGTGGGCCAATAGTAGCTCATCTTGCTCGCCTTCTTCGCCAAATTGCGACCTCCATTGGGGTTTCCACATTCCCCATCATGTATATCTTGTAACACCTTCTGTACTTCTTCTTCTCTCACGCATCATGTGTATAATCCTAAAGACATCCACTTGAACAAGATGTTATCCTTAATAGCAAAAGTAGAAGCTTTTACCTTGAGTCGTCAAACTTCTTCTTTGTCCTCCGATAGAATTTTATCTCGTAATCACCTTAGTAAGGTGTTACCCATGAAGTAGTTGCATCAGAATCTCGAACCTCGAACACGTCTGCTTCTTTTGTTATAGAAGGTGCATCTAGGTGTACAAATGGTATCCTGTCATACTCTCTTGGGTCAATTGCAAATCCGACATTTGCTAAGGCGTCACTTGCGCGTTAGCATCTCGAGGCACTTGCTTTATCTCGAAGTGCTTAAAGCCCTTCATAATTTCTTGAATTTTCTCCAAGTACGCCTTCATTTTTGAATCCCTAGCAACATACGAATTTGTGACTTGATTGACAATAAGTAATGAATCACATATTACCTTGATTTCTTGCACATTCAATTCCTTGCCGATAATTAATCCTGCGATGAGTGCCTCATATTCTGCTTCATTGTTAGTAGCTTTGAATGTGCATCGAATAGCGACTTCAGGACTATCCCCAGCCCTACGCTTACTTGATTCGACTCTCCATCGGTGTGCATCAACCATTTGCCATTGCTCAATGATTTTTCCACTTGTAATATTTATTGACTTTCCCTTCTGGCAGGGTAGGACTGAAGTCAGCCATAAAACCCGCCAAAGCTCGAGACTTCATTGCTGTTCGTGGCTCGTAAGTGATATCATACCCGTTGAGGTGAATTAACCACCTCATCATGCGACCTGATAGTTCCGGTTGGGACATAACACTCTTCATTGGAACGTTAGTCCTTACAATAATAGAACGACTTTCAAAATAAGGACGTAACTTGATAGAAGCCATTACCAAAGATAGTACAAGTTTAAACGTGTGAATACATGGTCTCCGCATCAAGTAGGGTTTTACTTACATAGTAAATGGGTAACTGGTTCCCATCTTCTTTTCGAATCAAGACAATACTTACGATTGCTTCTGTGACTACGAGTTAGACGTACAACATTTCTCCTTGGTTGGGTTTGGATAGTATCTATGGTTGAGATAAATGTTCCTTCAATTCTTTGAAATCTTCTTCATGTGCCGCTGTCCACTCGAACAACTTGTTTTTCTTCAAGATGTCATAAAATAACTTGTTTTTGTCTAATGACCTGGATATAAACCGGTTGAGTGCTGCTACTCGTCCTGTCAACTTCTGGACGTCTTTGACGCATCTTGGTGAATGTAACTCCACTATCGCCTTGATCTTGTCCGGACTTGCTTCGATTCCTCTCTGCGTCACTGAGTAACCTAGGAATTTTCCCGACGTAACTCCAAAGGAGCACTTAGTTGGGTTTAACTTCATCCGATAACTCCGTAGAATCTGGAATGCATCCTCCAAATGCCGGATGTGATCTTTCACCTTCAAGGATTTGACTAACATGTCGTCGATGTATGCTTCCATTGTATCCCCCAGTTTTTTCTGAAACATCTTATTAACCAGTCTTTGATAAGTAGCACCTGCGTTTTTTAAGCCGAAAAGCATAACCTTATAAAAATAGGTCCCTTGATTTGTTACAAATGCGGTTTTTTCTTGGTCTTCAGGGTGCATCATTATCTTATGGTATCCACTGAACGCGTCCATGAAAGTTAAAAGCTCATGTCTCGCCGTCGCATCCACCATTGCGTCAATATGAGGCAACGGGAATGAATCTTTGGGACATGCCTTATTTAAATTAGTAAAGTCGACGCAAACACGCCACTTCCCATTTTTCTTTTTAACGAAAACCACATTTGCTAATCCATCGGGATATTTTACTTCCCCAATTATTCCAGATTCGAGTAGGGATTTTACCTCATCATTTATTACCTGATTTCGTTCGGGTGCGAACTTACGCCTTTTCTTTTTAACTGGTAGGACTTTTTGATTGACGTTGAGCGTGTGTGTGATCACGTTGGGATCGATTCCTACCATATCTTCATTCGACCAGGCGAAGCAATCATTGTAGGACCATAAGAACTCAACTAATTGCTCTCGTAAAGTTTGTTCCAGATCCGCCCCTATTCTGATTTTACTGGAGGGATCAAGTGGATCGATGGCTACCTCTTTGAGTTCTGGTGTCTCGGGCTTCACGTAATAAGTTGGAGCCTTACATTCCTTTAATTTCTATTCCGACGACTTCTTTTCTGCCTCAATCTGCTGAGTTTTTGAAGTTGTTGCCCTCATGGTTACGGAATAACACTCCCTTTCTATCTTCTGTTCTCCCTTGATTTCTTGTATTCCCCATGGTGATGGGAACTTCACACATTGATGATAGGTCGAAGGAATGGCCTTCATCCCATGGATCCAAGGCCTGCCTAATATAACATTAAAAGGTGATGGATAATCAAGTACTTGAAATTTCACCTGATAATTTACCCCACATGCAATGGTGGGTAATGATATTTCCCCCAATGTGTTACGTGATTCTCCTCTGAAGCCTACCAAAGTCGTAGACTTCTTGGCGATGTCGTCCAAACGCAGACCTAAGCTGTACAAGGCATCCAACATAAGCAAATTAGTAGAATTTCCATTTTCAATCAAAACTTGTTTTACCAGAAAGTTTGCTATCGTTAAGGAAATGATTAAGCAATCATGATGAACTTCCTCTTCTTCGATGTCGTCGAAGGTAATGGGCATCACGTCATGACCCTTTCGAACAGAAATTCAGGGCTCCTCTCTCTGGGTACTCCTTGCAATCCTCTTGGCTGCAAAATAGGTTACACCACAGACCTCGGATCCCCCAGTGATGATATTGATCACTCCTGTGTGCTTGGGAGGTGGCGGTGGACTGATCTTTCCCTTGTTGCGTTCTAGTTGCTCCCTTGCTCATTCTGATATCAGATCCTTGAGGTACCCCCTGAGTAACAACTCACTTACCTCTTTCCTTAGTGTGATACATTCGTCGGTCCTATGGCCATGATCGAAGTGAAAATCACACCATTTGGATATATCTTTTTGTTGTGAAGTTTTGTTGCTCTTTCTTGGCCACTTGAAGGTATCCCCCATGTCATTAAGAGTTCGTACAACCTCCGTCGCGTCTACAAGAAAGTTGTAGTGAGATAATTTTGGGGGCAACCTTGGGTCTTCATATCGCTCGTTCAACCTAGCGAACGCCGTGTTTACCGTTGGTTTGGCAGGGGATGGACTAGGGTATGGAACATATCTAGTTTCCCATCGCCCTTGTCGGCATTCTGGTCGGTGAGGACTAGCAGTTTTGATGTCGAAGAGGTCATCTTCTTCTAATCGCACGTGTGCCAACACCTTTACCTGCACCTCATCGAAATTCGAGCAAGGATATTTAGTCATCTCACGATAAAGATCAGGGTTACCGGTCGAAATGCCTCTTCGGAACGCTTCCACGGCTGTAGCGGCATCGCATCCTTCTACGGTGACCAATTACTCATTGTACCTGTTTAGAAAAGCCTTCAGTGATTCGCCGGTCTTTTGGACGATGCGATATAAGTCGCTAGAGAGCTTCTTAGCGTGTCGACTACTTGCGAATCTTATCCTAAACTTGTCAACTAACTCAGCAAAAGATGAAATACTCCCAAGGGGTAGATGAGAATGACAATTAAGTGCGGGCCTAGATAACGTGTTACCGAACCAACGACACATGACAATTTCCTTCATATCGAAGGGAACTGTACTAATATTCATAGCTTGCTTAAACGCGGCTATGTGTTGGTCCGGATCCGTAACCCCTTCGTAGTTGGGTACATCGGGGACGTGATATTTCAGAGAGATGTCAACCCTTGCGATAGCGAGTACGAACGAAGAATTAGTATATTCATTCCGTCTTTCCACCGCTATTGGTTGTCGGGCCCCGGGGACTTGTGTAATTCGGTCGTCCAAGGCCTTAAGGCGTTCCTGTAGTTGGGTAACGTCAACATCCTTTTTGACGACCCTTAGTGAATTACCATTTAACTGATAACCAATTATCGGTCTGACGTCAGCTAGGGTTACGAGACTCGAATCATCCATGTCTAGTCGTCGAGCGACGCCATCCATTGCTCCATTAACACGTTGGTGATTCATCGTTGACTGAACCTGAGATTGAAGTAGATTACGCTCATTAGTTAAAGTTTCTATTTGTTTCTCGTATACATTGGTGAATTTAGCATGAGCATTCTTCTGCATCTCCAAATCTTTTTGAAGAGTAAGCATAGATGCATGCAGTTCAGCTATAATATCAGATTCAACTGTTCCTCCTTGTTCTGGCACTGTGGATGTGGTAGGATTGCCATTTCCATCCCCAAAATTGTGCTCATCCCTTTCTATCCCATTCTCAGTCCGTTGGCCGTTGACTCCTTTGTTAATCTCGTGGTTTTCAGCGTCGTCGACTTGGCTGTAAGTAGCATGTATGCCATCCATTTTGCCTGGATAGAGCTTACGATTCTTGACGACTTTTCTTTGGCTAAGGCCCACGGTGGTCGCCAATTATTTTGGGCAGATTGAACACGTAAATGTGTTACCTGCTATAATGAGGGAAACTTAACAAAGAAATAATCTTAACGCGTTAGAGCTTTCGAACAAGATGGAAATCAAAGTAAATCAACAGAGCGAATGTAAATCGAGAGAGAAATCAATGGTTTGTATTTTTGAATGATTGTAATGGATTAGAAGTGCTTCACTGAGTTGCAAGAGAATCGATTGAACAATGCCTCTATCACAATAAGAATCAATATATTTTCTGAAAACTAGAGAATAGAATTATGTTGTTCGCCGGTGAATTGTTGTCCCTTCTTCGATTTCTCATGCGCTTTTATACCCCTCTCCTCCTATTGACCGTTGCCGACGTCATGAGACGTGATCGGATCCCGTTAATACCGCTCATGGCAATCAACATCTTAGCCGTTACCTTCGAAGATTTCGCCTCCCATTTATTTTCATGATCCTCGCTCCACTACTCGGTTGACTAAATTGTTTGCGGGCCTTGCCGGTTTAAATGTTTAACCCTTGAGTTTGGGTCTAATTTAGGAGAGCCCAACAAGTGTTTTAGGACTAATTTCATTAAGCCAAAAGTCCTTAATTAAACTAATTTTGTTCTTTTTCTTGTTGATATACAGGGACTGTGTTAATTTCATTAAAGAAGTGAAAAAGCCCAATGACGGCAAACGGAAGAAAAAAGGGGGTTGTTAATATATTCCTTTTACTTTCTAACTAATGATCTTGATTAGTTTGATCAGAAGTAGCTTTATGCCTTGTAAGAGCCTCAAAGCCATAAATGAATTTGGACACTTTAGGAATTTATAAAATTGATTATTCTGTTGGCTAACTATGATGAATTGCTATAATAGGTAATGCAAATCAAATATTGAGGAGTAGAATTTTGTTTGAGAATTGATCAGTTTTTGTTAGATTGCTTTGAGGAATTGTTAAATCTTGTTAATGTAGTCAAAGTGCGAAGCTTGTGAAGTTTCATCTAATCTTATTAGTTAATTCAAAAGACAATTGACCCCTTGCTTACCATTTGCTAAATGTGTAGTTTTTTTTTGATAAGGAAAGGGATTAGGGTGGCTGTTTACAGACTAACGACCTCCCTAGAGCATCCTGAAGGATGAGATTTCGAAGAATTAGATCAACTATAAGTGAAACGGAAGAGACACGGCAAAAAGAAACAACAATGTAGTCCGCGACCGAAATGCACTCCCGAACGACATGAGAAATACTCAAAAACCGAAAACGGGCAAGAAAGTAGTGGATATCCGCACGTAACATCTCGATCTCCCACGGACAACACCAGTCATCAAGAACGGTTTTGACCAGCTGCAAATTGACGCCTTCAATCTTGATGTGGGAAATACCACGCCGGGTGGCCTCGATAAGTCCCTGTCTTAAGGCGATGGTCTCGGATATCAGAATAGACTGCCGACCAATCAGTCCTCCGTCAAAATGGATG